>CM077560.1:30723950-31334912 GCA_039657345.1 Stephania japonica
CATTCAAAGAAACCATAGAACCCTTAAAAATCTTAAAATAGAAAACTCTTTTGATTAGGACTCAACTTAGTTGCATGAATTGAAAAAAACTTACCAAGTTATAGCTATGAATGGTGTTTTAATCCTCCAATCTATTGTGATGGAAACAACCCACAAATCTCCCAAATTTTCAGCAATAATTTGAACTCCCCAGCTCTAATTTTTGGGTTTATAAAAGCATGCAAAATGAAGCATCAAAAGAATGGTATTTGTAGTGGTGTTTTGATCAAATGTGTGCACCTAATCTCTATGACATCTTGTGGCCCTCATTCACTCCTACCACTACTAGTTTTCCAGCCTAAGTGACTCCAATATGTGACACAACAACATGGGAGTGCATGCTAGTGTGCATCACTAGGTAAGTCCAAGTGTTGTGATTTTTCATCTAAATCATAGGCTTCTAATTTGATTCACATTAATACATATGATCATAGGCTTACAATTAATTCCTTAAGTTATAATAATACTCTATAAACTCATATTAATAATAAAAGAGACTCACCAAAGTGTTACTACTCGATTTCCCTAGCTTACACATAACTCGAGGCGTGTCCTCGCTCTCGTCTCGATGCCTACACTGTACAAACCGACTTACTAAGCCTACACATTACATTGCACTAGGCATACAATCAACATAAAAAAACATATATCTCAGCCACGTGCCTCGGTTGGTGTGTGTATCATAGTGTGGGTCCCACGTGACAGTCTGTGATCCTGATTAAGGAAATTAAAACTAAGTTAGAGATTTTGGTCGTGACATGGGGACTACGATTTCATCGAGTACCTGGTTGAACTGTCGTCAAACGAGCTCGAGCTATCTTGTATTTCTCTTTGGTTCATATGGTTTAGCAGGAACAACATGGTTTTTAAGGAAGGAATATAGATCTAAGATCCTTGCAAGAACAGGTCAACAATTACATGTTTGAGTTCCATGAATCGAAAAGGATGTGTGAAACCTCTGAACACCTAACCCGCGTAGCTCTCACTGGAGGCCGCCATCGTGCCCGAGTCTTAAGTTGAACGTTGATGCACTAGTACGTCATGGGATTCAAGGGTATGGAATAGGGGGAGTCTTTAGTGATCATCGAGGTGTCCTTCATGCCGCTTTCGCTGAACTTGTTAGAGCAAACTACCCCCAGATCTGGTCGAGGCATGGGCCCTGCAGAGAGGTCTCCATATCGCGAGGGAATTACATCTCGAGGTTTCGATTGTTGAGAATTATGCTAAAGCTGCAATAGACAGGGTTCATGGATGAATTTTCCAAAGTTTAGATGGCCATGTGCTCGCCAAAATCGAAGGGATCTTGCAATAAAGTCAAACAAGGTGTCATTTCATTCCAAGAGAAGCCAATCACGTTGTCCATAGCCTGGCTACTTTTGCTCTAAATAATGGTTAATGCAATGTATGGACGTCGCGCTATCCACATTTCATATCTTCTCATGTAATTCATGATTTGCCATCATAATGAATTGACATCTAAAGTTTTTTCATAAAAAAAATTTCGCCATCTTTCTATATCTTTCATTTTCTCTACTTCCCTATATATTTCTTTTTATTACATATGGTTCCCTGCTTCATTTCCTTTGGAATCTATGGGACACTCTATTTTTTTCTTTTATTACTATTATTATTTGAAAATCTCCTGTTAGCACTTTTCACTTTCACTATAGTTAAGAAAGTATTCTTTCCAAATTAGTAAGAGTTTATTGTCTAAATTTTCAAATGATAACAATGCCTATGTCTTCCCTTTGATTGTGGCCTAAAATTCATTGCATATATTTATATTATATTTAAAATACTTGACCAATAATCATCGTATAGCAAGATTCTTAGAGATATGTCTTATTCATCTTGCACTATTGTTTCAATCTTCTACCCATTTTCATGTCTAACACAAGGCAATTAATCCCTCTAAACTCTTCTAGTGCATACATCATCTAGGTAAGTCAATCAATAGGGTATAACAATTGATTACTTTTCTACCATAAAATTTCTATTTTCTTGAGTAATCATACAAAATATCACTTCCATAATTCAATATCACTTCCATAATTCAATTTCTTATAAATTCTTTTAAAGTAGAAATGAAGTAATTTATACTTGTATCCTAGAAAAAATTGAAAATTTTGCATTTTTAATATTGAATAAATTCTACCTCTCGAATCTTCCATTCGTTGCTTCTTTATTTTTCACATAACCTATATACCTCCAAATTCACTTCAAACCTTGTCCTCAAGGTTTAAAAATTAAGCTGGGTTTCCAACAAAACAAATGTACCTCGTGAAGAATAAATGAATTATATATAATAAATAAATCAAATGAATTAATTAATATATGAATAAATGAAGATTTCATAAATAAGGAAAGTAAATGGAAAATAATAATTAAGAACCATCATCAACATGTATCATCATCAACAAATATGGAAGTATCACAATATTAAGTCACAAATCACAATTTCAGCATACAAGTGGATTCCTCACACATAATCACTCAAAGATAGAAGCAAGAGTAAAATAGAATAGAGTAGAGCATCATAATTGCCGCCTAAAAGTTGCATCATCATCATCCCCCTTGATCATTCCGTTGAGATTGATAACTCGTCCAGGGTCATAGAGTCGATATTCAACTGTAACGGCCTGAATTAATTAAACTAAAATTGACATTAATTGTGGGGATTAACGAGCTGTGATTCGGGCCTATATATAAGACTTGGCTAACTCAGGCCCGAGAACTAAGGGCAAATATTATTTTTGTGATTGGTGTTTGACTATTTTGCGGTGTTATTATTTACTATATTGCATTGCATGTTTGTGAATATATTGTTGTATCGGGTAAGATAGCGTGACGAGTGTTTACCTCAGGATGTGCGTCGACGAAGGCATCGGGTAGGTGGTATAGGGGTACACTAAGTCTAGACAATACTTGATAATGAATTAAGCTATGAATAAGGGAATATGACACATAAAATATAATAGAATCACATCCTAAGTTAGTGTAATTAATAATACAAGCTATGGTACGCTCAAGACACGTGCTGAGGAGTAGGGCATTTAGTGCCAGGTAGTTGGGGGTCAGTGTGACCTTGGGTATAATTTTATCAACCAATGTGACTACCTAAAGGTGCCTATGTAATTTAATTTATTAAGTCAATCGAATCCTTATAGTTTGGAAAAATTAAATGAAGACCTTTGGTTTACCTCGAGATGATCCGAGCTTATAGAATCTAAGCAAGGTTGCATCACTGCAATGTGGACATCTAAATTAAGGGCCTCAGGATAGTCCTCGAGATGAGGGTCGCACACTTGATTAGGAAACAAAGGATAAATATGGGAGTTAGTGGGATTTTTGTTCATGGAACCATAATGAGCTCAAAAATTCAGGAAAGAAAATTAGAGGGACTGATGTCTTGAATTTAGAGGTGAATTTGATGGATTTTATGACATTCCCTAACCCGATTAGGGCGATACTCGGCCTGAAATCCTAATTAAGCCCTTGTACAATAGCTAGACTTAACTAATCCTTTTACCAATTATTAATAAATCTAATCTGTATATCTCAATAATCAAAATTATACTTGCATCAAAACACAATGAAAATTAAAACTTTTCGATAAAACATAAGACATACAAAAACTGACACAACCTCGGTATAAAAACTATATCCCAACCCGTGTTATTAAAAAACAAGAATTCAATTCAATATAAATACCACATGAAAGTCAATGCACTGTAGAAAAGACTATAAACTCCTATTCTTCTCCATCCCTAAGATGAAGTGCACATCGATAACCTGAAATATTAAATGGGGATGAACATTCCAAATGCTTAGTAAGCGATGCTCGTAAATTGATGAACTATCATATAATATCAACGAATCAATGAATAGAAATATGAAACCAAAACATATCTATTTAGGCATTGAAAATAATATAAACAACAGACAACAAAATGCAAGTCAAAGGTAAATACAATTGTACTTGTGACTTTGTATTTTTTGTTTTCAAAGCAGAGTCGCACTCCCACATCTCTCAATAATGTAACCATTGAATCCACATGTTGGGCGACAAGTTATTTAGTCAATTGATTTAAGATTGATTGTGCCGCCAACTCCAAAAGGACAATGCCGACACAAGTAAGCCTAGTGAATGAGGATGAAAGGGCAATATATCTATTACCCAGACGCACCTTTGCATCCCTCAAACTCGATCCACTTTATAGCATATTTTTTAGCATTTTCATATTTGAAATACAATTTAATAAAATAATCAAGTCACAGTACGTTGCCCCATTCCAGTCAATAATAATAAGTGCTCTAAATATACTAATTCACAATGCATAATTGATAAGAGTACGCGTCGCACTTACCAGTACTAGTCACACTTACCTGTACTGAGGTTTCCTAGCTTTATATTGACTTACATCACTCTCGGAGTCCTCAACCTTTTCCCCATCAATTGAGAACCTAACATAGTCCAATAAATAATTAATTTGAGTCTAATAGTCTTTAGTTAGAACCCTTAAATGGGTCCCTCAACTCTTGTCAAACCCTAAGACCTTCTATTAAACTCTCGGTAAATCTATATTTGAAATGTCTTTATTCTCATTAACTTCGAGTTTTACAAGTCCTTCGTTGATTTTAAAACCCTCAGTCCAAGTCCCATTTGAATATGGAACCAAATCCCATTTTTTTCCTTTTCTTTTTCTTTTTAGTTTCCATTTTCTGCCCATGGCATTGTGGCTGGCGTCATGGGGTGTAATGGTCATAGCACCACGGCGCCACCATGGCGCCATATGGGTAGCTTCACATGCCTTAGCATCGTGGGTGATGCCATTGGTTTTTACACTCACGGCGCTTGACCAGTAACCCCCTGATACGGGGTTGCTCACTCCTCGACTGTCGTGACGTCCTCAACACGTCTAACTCCTCACCAAACTCACCCAACAAACTCCAATATCATCTAAGAGTGCCCAAGAGGGGTCTTACCTTGATCACAATGATCAACGACACCAATTCACATTAAATTCATATAAAATCATCAAAAATCCAAAAACTCCCAAAACACCAACTTAAACCCAAATCACTAGAATTCTCGGATTGTAGAGGGTTTTAGTGAACCCTATTAGCTCACCTAACTACAAAGATCAATCAACATAAGCCAGGACACCAAAATCCCCAAATTTCAAAAATTGAAACAAATTAGAAAGAGAGGAGGAACTTACCTTGATCTCTTTGCGCCACCAATATGATCATGTCGTCGATCCGTCGTGCTCCCTTGGCCGATCTCCATGTCTCTCTTTCTTTCTCTCTCTCTCTCTCTCGCCCTCTCCAAATCGAAAATGTGAGAAGTATGAGGCAAGTGTGATTTTTATATTTTGAGGTTGGTCAAATGACCAAAATACCCCCATCCTTATCTAGTGTTTTCTTTTAAACCAAAGGCCCTTATTGGTCATTTCACATTTTCCTTATTTTTATTTTTTATATATATATATGAACTAAATATATACCCATGCCATGGGTACACTATTTAAAACCATTGGATTCTAATCCAATATATTAATCGAGGCATCATAAATGTACAAGTCATTTAATGCACAACAAATTTTGAGGAATTCCTATGCATAGGTATATATTTGGGCTCCATTGTAGAATTTACCTATATATGCACTTGTGTTTTTGCGCCAATTATTTACATGAGCATGCCAACGAATAAATTCGGATGTGCACACTACCGTACGACCCACGTGTGTCACCTTTGACAACCCATATCACTTTGCACCCATCAATTTATTAATTATTCTCATATTAATATATATTTTATATGTATAACCATAATATATTGTAACGACCCTAAAAATTTAACCTGTGCCACGTGTCAAAACAGGTGATACGTGGGCCCCACGCCGTGGTACAGTCATCAATTCTCGGACGTCGACGCCGAGGTATGTTAGTTTTGTATGATGTTTGTATTATATTATATTTCATTGGTGCAATTTTAAGTTTTTAACAGGTAAAGGCGTTGTGTACGAGCGTTGGTAGTTCGGGGAACAAATTTAACTAGAAACACTGACAAAAATATTAAATAAATAATAATTAAAAGGTTGTAAAGTCCGTTTGTTACGTCAGTATGTTTGTGTTGACGTGACGAACAAAGTTAGTGTTATGCGTCGGGTGCGAGAATACCCGAGAGAAACTTTAAGTGTTGGTTGAAATAGATGAGAGCAAAAGACCAAAAGTCAACTAAGTCGCCCAAGTGAGTTATCAAAGTTGGTAGGTGAAATGGTGAAAAGACCAAAAGGGCAATAAAGTTGTAAAGGGTATGGATAAGGGTGAGGGGTATTTTGGTCATTTGACCAAAATACCCAAATTTCATCACACCACCGTCACCACAACCCCATTTTCGGTCAAAAAATTGGAGAAGAAGAGGAATCGACAGAGAAGGAGAAACCAAGGAGAGGAGAACGATGTTTTGCGGAGAGCGTGAACGCGACGTCGAGGCGAAATCTAGGTAAGAAGTTATTGCTTTCGTTGTTGGTGTGTTGTTGTGGTTGTTTTTGAAATTTGTTGTCGAGGTTGTTGTTGAGGGGATTGTCGATTTAAATGGTGAAAATGGTGGTGATGATGATGGTGAGGTGGGTGTTGATTGTTGTTGGATTGTTGTTGTGTTGTTGAAAAAAAAAAAAAAGAATAAAAAGAAGAACGTCACTGTTTCCAGCAAGAAAAAAAAATGAATGAGGAAGAAGATAGGAGAACTCGGCCGGGTCAAGGTGACCCGACCCGGTTGGGTCAGACCGGGTTTGACCCGGGTAGACCAGGTCAAACCGGGTTTGACCCGGGTAGACCAGGTCAAACCGGGTTTGACCGGATAGACCAGGCCCGACCCGGTCGGACCGGGTTGACCCGGTTGGACCGGGTCTGACCCGAGTGGACCGGTCTGACCCGGTCAGGTCGGGTCGGGTTTGACCCGACCCGCGACCCACCCACATATTATTTTATTAATAAAAATTATTTATTTCAATTATATTTATTAAAATTGATTTTTATTGAAATAAATTCCAGAAAAATAGGAAAAATTTTAGAAAATTCCAGAAAATTATATTTTCATCAAATAAAGAGAAATTTGGGAATTTCTACGAAAAGTGAAATATTCGGGATTTTTGCGAGACGTTATGTCGGGGTTTTTACCTTGGAAAACGTGAAATTTGGCAAAAATAGCTAAAAATTTAGAAAAATCATAGGAAATTAAGGAAATTGATATAAATTGCATTATCAGGATTATTGTACACACGGGGACCATAAGGGGCACGTCGGTGTCCGTGTTAGCGCGAATTAGCTTGGATCGACGTAAGTAAACCAGTGAGGAACACTACAGTCATTTCTTGAGCTTTAAATTATTTATTAATACTGTTTCAATACCTTTTTGATATTCCATTCACATGAGTTGCCCTAAGGCAAGTGTATCAAGCGTGATCCTTGCAGAATTCCGGGCTCGTGGTGTATTATACCGGAGTTTACGGCTGGGGATACGTGATTAGTTGTAATGACATGTACAGGGTGAGAGTTCTCCACTAGATTGTTGGGGACTCTGCACTCGCGTAGGGGTCTTAGAGGAGATTCTGTCCTCGACTCCTAGCCTTTGAGGAAATTTTGTCCTCGGCTTAATGACTCTAATTGGTCGGGACCACTTGTGCCTTTCCCTTGTATTCTGGGACACTCAATTTCGATTGCTTATTTATTTATTCTAAGTCTTTATATGTTCATGCGCTCCCTGTCCTTTTCTTTCCATCTGCATGAATTGACTGTTCATTTATTTAATTCGAAATACTGTATTTATTGTTGTTCCTGCTTGGCGTTACTTACCTGGGCTCGTCATTCTTGTGTTTGACCGAGTGCAGATCCACAGTCCAGTAAAGGAAAGGCCGTGAAGTTAGGCAATATACTTTGAGCGGCCCTCCTTTGCTGACATAGGTGACTTTTTTGTTGTATTAGTTACTTATATTGTTTTGTTTGAGAGATTTTTTTTTGGATATTAAGACTTGGATGATACTCTCCTTGCTTTATATGATATGCGGGGTTCCCACACCCTAGGTTTTTGTCTTAACTTAGAGCTTTCGAAGTTGATTTATTAGTTGAGATTAATTGCTTCCGCTTATTACTTTGATAACTCGCTAATTAATCGACTTCACTTTCAAATGATTAATAAATGATTAAATGGTAAGGATAGGCTCACTGGCCCCGCGCGACTAGTTAGGATTGGCTCGGGGGTTCGCGCAAGTCCAGGCCGAGGGGCTCCCAATTCTAGGATTGTGGAATTTGGGGTCGTCACAGTTGGTATCAGAGCATAAAGGTTAAATAAAATACTCTTAAATTTAAATCACAATCCACTAAGACATAGGAAAGCGGAAGTTAGGATAGTTGTTGAACTTAGAGTGGAACCCTATGAAGATAACCTAAATCTTAGTTGGGAAGTGATGAGAGTTGGGAAAACTAAAATTGGACTATATGAGCTATTTGATTGTAATGTATTATACTATTATCGATAGCTATATAGTGATTGAGAACTCGTGTTTGTTGCGGGTTGTGATCGCCGATCAACTCGAGACCCACCGTGAAGGTGTTCAAGTAAGGCGGATGCTTGGAAGCGTAACATGAGGGTTACCAAATGCAAGCCCAAGGACTATACTGAGTTTAAGAAAAAAAAAGTTCAATCATGAGTAATTCTCGCCTTTAATTTTGAACACGAAGAGGTCAGAGTTCCAGTCAGGTGTAGAAATAGAGACACAGTCAGGGACAGAGTGTCGATAAGGCATAATGACATGAACAGCTCGGTATGTCTGAATCAAGATCTTAAAGAAGAGCGTGCTATGAATACAGACAGCTAAGCCACTTCATCAGTTCTTGCCCACGACTGAGGGCAGCCACAGGGCCGGGAGCAGTTCATGCCATTGCCACACCAGACACGATTGCCACACGGAACCTGATTGAGGGTACGGTTTACATTTGCAGTCAATTTATGCATACCATGTTTGATTCCGGTTCTACAGTTTCTTTTATTTTGGGTCGTATCGTTGACGAGTTAGGGTTGAGACCTCTTTGATTAGAGAGACCCTTGATCCTTAACACAGTTGCGGGGGATAAAATTTACCTAAATTTAGTGTGTATAGACTGTCCGGTAGAGATAGAGGGACACACCTTACCTGCAGACCTGAGAGTGTTGGAGTTCTTAGAGTTCGATGCACTACTGGGCATAGATTGGTTGGGTGTTTATCATGCACAGATCCACTGCTACAATAAGAGGATCATGTTTCAGATTCTTGGACATTCGAAGTTTAGTTTCCAGGAGACTTTGACCAATTTACCGATCACCAGGGGTAGAGTCGCCACTAGCGTAGATGTAAAGACATTCGTTGGCGTATTGAGTATGACAGGCCGAGTAGAGACTAGGTTAGAGGATGTGCCAATAGTATGTGAGTTCCCTGATGTTTTTTCAATGGAGTTACCAGGCTTACCACCACCTAGGGAGATCGATTTCATCGTTGACTTGGTCCTAGGGACCAAACTCATTTCTATTCCTCCGTATCGCATGGCTCCGAGAGAGTTAGATGAGCTGAGAGGACAACTCGACGAGTTGTTGGAGTTAGGCTTTATTTGGCCAAGTATGTCGCCTTGGGGAGCGCCGGTATTGTTTGTGAAGAAGAAAGACAGCAGCTTGAGATTATGCATCAACTACAGACAGTTGAACAAGGCTACGGTGAAGAACAAGTATCCATTTCCTCGCATCGACGATTTGTTCGACCAGTTGACAGGTTCGTAGTGTTTCTCGAAGATTGATTTGAGATCCGGATATCATCAACTGAGGATAAGAGCAGAGGACATGGAGAAGACTGCATTTCGCACTCGATATGGGCACTACCAGTTTACAGTAATGTCGTTTGGACTTACTAATGCCCCAGCGATGTTCATGGATTTGATGCATTGAGTGTTGAGACAGTACTTAGACAGATTTTTCATTGTGTTCATCGACGATATCTTGGTATATTCCAAGACTCGCGAGGAGCACGAGGAACACCTTAGGTTGGTTTTGCAGAAACTGCGAGAGCATCAATTATTCGCTAAGTTCAGTAAGTGTGAGTTTTGGTTAACAGAGGTATGATTTCTAGGTCACATTGTTGGGACCGATGGAGTGTCAGTGGACCCCGCTAAAGTCAGGGCGGTTAGCGATTGGCCTACATCGAGATAAGCGTCAGATATTTATAGTTTTCTGGGCTTAGCAGGTTATTATCAACGTTTTGTGCAGGATTTCTCGAGGATCACGGCATCGATGACGCAGTTGACGAAGAAGGATGTCAAATTTCAGTGGAACGATGACTGTGAGCAGGCGTTCAGGACATTGAAGGAACAACTGACTACCGCACCAGTTTTGGTCTTGCCCGAGTCAGGGAAGGGTTTTGAGGTGAACACCGATGCTTCTAAGACCAGTTTAGGCTGTGTTCTGATGCAGGAGGGTAGAGTGATTGCCTACGCGTCCCGACAGCTGAAGATTCATGAGAATAATTGCCCTACTCAAGACTTGGAGCTGGCGGCAGTGGTTTTTGCACTGAAGGTTTGGCGCCACTACCTCTACGGGGAGAGATTCGTCTTATTTACTGATCACAAAAGTTTGAAGTACCTCTTCACGCAAAAAAAATTGAACATGCGACAGAGGCGATGGCTTGAGTTTCTTAAGGACTATGATTTCTCATTAGAGTACCACCGGGGAAGGCTAATGTGGTTGCATACGCATTGAGCCGCAGAGGGTTAGACTTAGAGGTTGTTACTTGCCACATGACGCACGATTATAGTTTGCTCGAGGCAGTTGAGAGGATTTGTACCGATAACATTCCGACCGATACTAGAGTAATGATTTGCAGGCAGATGAGGACTCAAACAGTGTCGATACAGAGTGTACTCGAGGGTTAGCAGATAAATGAGCAGTATCAAAAGTTTTTAGAGCTGGCACAGAGTTCAGATCATCCAGATTGGAGTCAATCGACAGACTCATGCTTGAGATTTAGAGGACGACTGTGGATTCCATCAGTGGCTGAGTTACGCGATGAGATACTTCATGAGGCACACCGCTCACGATTACGGTTCATCCGGGCAGGACTAAGATGTATGCAGAGGTGCGTCGTCTCTTCTAGTGGCCAGGGATGAAGACCGACGTTGCTAATTTATTAGAGGGTGTGATATTTGTCAGCGTGTTAAGGCTGAGCATCGCAGACCCGGAGGGTTGTTACAACCACTTCCCATTCCTCAGTGGAAGTGGGAGCACATTGCCATGGGCTTCGCCAGTGGGCTACCTTGATCTCGGCAACGACATGATAGCGTCTGGGTGATTGTGGACATATTAACTAAATCTGCGTACTTCATACCGATCTCAACCACACATCGGGTAGACAGACTGGCAGAGCTTTACGAGAGAGAGATTGTTAGACTGCATGGAGTACCATTGTCGATTGAGTCCAACAGAGGGTCACAATTTACATCACAGATCTGGCCGAGCATGCAGGTATAGTTTGGCATAAAGTTGAATCTTAGTACCGCTTATCACCCACAGATTGATGGACAGTCAGAGCGTTTGATCCAGATTCTCGAAGATATGATGAGGATGTGTGTGTTAGAGTACGGTAGATCTTGGGAAGAGTACCTTCATCTGTGTGAGTTTGCATATAATAACAGTTATTAGGCCAGTATCGGCATGGAACCATTTGAGGCATTGTACGGGAGGCCGTGTAGATCTACATCTTGTTGGGCGGAGCCCGAGGATGTGGCAGCGATTGGGCCGGAGATTGTGGTAGATCACACAGAGAAGATACGTCAGATCCATTTGAGATTGAAGGGTGCGCAGGAGAGACAGAAAAATATTATGACTTGTACCACGGGGAGTTAGAATACCAGGTCGGGGACTTTGTATATCTGAAAGTATCTCCATTGAAGGGGCACAAGAAGTTTGGGATCAAGGGGAAACTTGCGCTGAGGTTCATTGGTTCGTTTAAAGTGGTGAAACGGGTAGGCAAGGTCGCGTACGAGCTAGAGTTACCACCTCCAATGTCAGGGATTCATCATGCCTTTCACATATCGATGTTGCGACTATATAGGTCTAAGTAGGGCAAACGACCGATAGTAGATTTGAGCCAGATAGACCTAAGAGAGGATGTTACATACGGCGAGCAGCCTATCCAGATTGTAGAACGCAAGGTCAAGACCCTGAGGAACAAGGAGATCCCATCAGTCCTCGTCAAGTGGCCGCACTAAGGGGACGAGGAGCTAACGTGGGAACTAGAGTCATATATGCGCGAGTATTTCCCCTACCTCTTCTAAGTTCGGTAAGTCTTTCCTTTAATTTCGTTTAAATTTCGAGGACGAAATTCTAGTTAGTTGGGAAGACTGTAACGACCCTAAAAATTTAACCTGTGCCACGTGTCAAAACAGGTGAAACGTAAGCCTACGCCGTGGTACAGTCATCAATTCTCGGACGTCGACGCCGAGGTATGTTAGTTTTGTATGATGTTTGTATTATATTATATTTCATTGGTGCAATTTTAAGTTTTTAATGGGTAAAGGCGTTGTGTACGAGCGTTGGTAGTTCGGGGAACAAATTTAATTAGAAACACTAACAAAAATATTAAATAAATAATAATTAAAAGGTTGTAAAGTCCATTTGTTACGTCGGTATGTCTGTGTTGACGCGACGAACAAAGTTAGTGTTATGCGTCGGGTGCGAGAATAACCGAGAGAAACTTTGAGTGTTGGTTGAAATAGATGAGAGCAAAAGACCAAAAGTCAACTAAGTCACCCAAGTGAGTTATCAAAGTTGGTAGGTGAAATGGTGAAAAGACCAAAAGGGCAATAAAGTTGTAAAGGGTATGGATAAGGGTGAGGGGTATTTTGGTCATTTGACCAAAATACCCAAATTTCATCACACCACCGTCACCACAACCCCATTTTCGGTCAAAAAATTGGAGAAGAAGAGGAATCGACAAAGAACCAAGGAGAGGAGAACGACGTTTTGCGGAGAACGTGGACGCGACGTCGAGGCGAAATCCAGGTAAGAAGTTATTGCTTTCGTTGTTGGTGTGTCGTTGTGGTTGTTTTCGAAATTTGTTATCGAGGTTGTCGTTGAGGGGATTGTCGATTTAAATGGTGAAAATGGTGGTGATGATGATGGTGAGGTGGGTGTTGATTGTTGTTGTATTGTTGTTGTGTTGTTGAAAAAAAAAAAGAAAAAGAATAAAAAGAAGAACGTCACTGTTTCCAGCAAGAAAAAAAATGAATGAGGAAGAAGATGGGAGAATCGGGTCGGGTCAAGGTGACCCGACCCGGTTGGGTCAGACCGGGTTTGACCCGGGTAGACCGGGTCAGACCGGGTTTGACCGGATAGACCGGGCCCGACCCGGTCGGACCGGGTTGACCCGACCCACGACCCACCCACATATTATTTTATTAATAAAAATTATTTATTTCAATTAAATTTATTATATTTGATTTTTATTGAAATAAATTCTAGAAAAATAGGAAAAATTCAGGAAAAATTTTAGAAAATTCCAGAAAATTATATTTTCATCAAATAAAGAGAAATTTGGGAATCTCTACGAAAAGTGAAATATTTGGGATTTTTTCGAGACGTTATGTCGGGGTTTTTACCTTGGAAAACGTGAAATTTGGCAAAAATAGCTAGAAATTTAGAAAAATCATAGGAAATTAAGGAAATTGATATAAATTGCATTATCAGGATTATTGTAGACACGAGGACCATAAGGGGCGCGTCGGAGTCCGTGTTAGCGCGAATTAGCTTGGATCGAGGTAAACTCATAAACCAGTGAGGAACACTACAGTTATTTCTTGAGCTTTAAATTATTTATTGATATTGTTTCAATACCTTTTTGATATTCCATTCATATGAGTTATCCTAAGGCAAGTGTGTCAAGCATGATCCTTGCAGAATTTCGGGCTCGCAGTGTATTATACCGGAGTTTACAGCTGGGGATATGTGATTAGTTGTAATGACATGTACGGGGTGAGAGTTCTCCACTAGATTGCTGGGGACTCTGCACTCGCGTAGGGGTCTTAGAGGAGATTCTGTCCTCGACTCCTAGCCTTTGAGGAAATTTTGTCCTCGGCTTAACGACTCTAATTGGTCAGGACCACTTGTGCCTTTCCCTTGTATTCCGGGACACTCAATTTCGATTGCTTATTTATTTATTCACAGTCTTTATATGTTCATGCGCTCCCTGTCCTTTTCTTTCCATCTGCATGAATTGACTGTTCATTTATTTAATTCGAAATACTGTATTTATTGTTGCTCCTGCTTGGCGTTGCTTACGTGGTCTCGTCATTCTTGTGTTTGACCGAGTGCAGATCCACAGTCCAGCAAAGGAAAGGCCGTGCAGTTAGGCGATATACTTTGAGCGGCCCTCCTCTGCTGACATAGGTGACTTTTTGGTTGTATTAGTTACTTATATTGTTTTGTTTGTACATGGGGTTTGGGTTGAGAGATTTTTTTTAGATATTAAGACTTGGATGATACTCTCCTTGCTTTATATGATATGTGGGGTTCCCACACCCTAGGTTTTTGTCCTAACTTAAAGCTTTCGAAGTTGATTTATTAGTTGAAATTAATTGCTTCCGCTTATTACTTTGATAACTCGCTAATTAATTGACTTCACTTTCAAATGATTAATAAATGATTGAATGGTATGGATAGGTTCACTGGCCCCGCGCGACTCGTTGGGATTGGCTCGGGGGTTCGCGCGGGTCCAGGCCGGGCGGCGCTTGATTCTAGGATTGTGGAATTTGGGGCCGTCACATATACATATATATATACGCCTATAATTTTGTAGTACACGCTAACGAGCACACTCGGGCGTGTACACTACCCCACAACCTATGTGTATCACCCTTGAACAACACACGATATTAGACATCCCATAATTTATCATTTAATTCTATTATAGGCTAATTAATATGATTACTTTTCATAAATTATAATGCATTCCATACAAACACATTGCGACACGCAAATCAACCCACACGCTAATCAATACAAACTGGTCTTAACCATGAGCCCAACTCAGGATAATTAGGATTGGATTAACACTTATTACCAGTTTATGATACAGGTGTTTACAGTCTCCCCAATTTAAGACAATATTGTCTCCGAAATGAAAGGAAACATACAAGTCACTAGTAATTCTAAGAAGCAATGGAAATCACTATTCAGTTTATGATTCTTGATCTTAAGTTATCGTTTCATTCGCTTGTTTAATGTGTGTGGTTACACCACCATACCACTTAAAAAAATGTAACTAAAGTACAAAATAGCTATCAGCTATAATTGAAAAATAGTCAACTAAGGTAATTTTTGGCTACTGAGAATAATGTGCGGAATACATTTCCCAAGTTAGGCTTCACTCCTTATTTCTGATATACCTTATTGAACTCACTTTTTGATTAATTCAAATGTAACTAAAATACCGTTTCATTCTTTCCTTTTTAATTTAGTGAGTGTGGATACCACATCTCTACTATTTTAGCTTAATCCGAATCTACAAAGCTCGTTTATAGAGGAGACATTCAAAAGCACAAAGAATTTGTCTTTTGAATTCTTCAAAAATCTATGATGCTTGACTCCTTAACATCTTTATGTTTCGTCCAAGTTGTAGTCATATATTTCCTAGTTTGCCTCATCCTCTTTGTGTAGTTCCATACTATTTCATTTCCTCAACTCCTATATGTCCAATCATTATCTATACTTTAATTGTATGATAATATTGAGCATACAGAGTTTAAAACACAGTTACTTTGTAATCCACTAGATTACCACCATCATTAAAGAACTCACACAGAAGAATCAATTTTCTTTCAACCGCCACACATTTTCTAGGACACAAGCTAGAAATCTAGTCTCAGAATGGACAATAAATGCTTAGAGTGATTCAAGGTTACTGATGAAAAAGGGCGGAGTTCCTCTCTAGGCTAACCTTTTTATATAGGTCCAACTGCCTTATCATATCCGCTTCCAAGCATTTCAGATAAACTATTGACATTGACAAGAAAATGCAAACTTTAGTCAATCAATCCACTACAACTAATACCATATTATGTTGACATATAAAACCTGGCCAACCTCATTACATAATCTATAATTATGCTTATCTCTCACCGTTAGGTATAGACAAGAATATACCTAACCCTTTAGGTTTTCAATATTTAGCCTTAACCTACTAAATAAATCTCATATCTCTTTATAAATTCATTTACACATTTCATCATCTCAATCAATCCATTTTCTTCATCATATACTTCAATATCATATGGCATTGCCTGTATAAACAATATAAAAGATCCATGAGATTATCGAAGTAATTCTTTCCTAAAATTCTTCCTAAACTAGATTTTCATTTTAGAATCTAATGCGTCCAACACAATCTTATTAGACAATCTAATATGAATACTACACTTAATAGCCAAATCCTAGCATATCAAGTAGTTTCAATTAGACTTAATCATTTCATTACCCAGTTAACCAAAAACCTGGTTCCGCTCCCATTTGAATTAAAGAACAGATTTGTAATTATCAATTCCAACAACTCAGTTGATGATGTACCTGCATAGGATTTCAGTCCATCATCACTATTATACATCTCTCTCAAGAGATAGTACTGAGAGTTTCCTATTATAATTATACTTCATGTCCTTTTCCCTATTCAAAGTATTTAATCAATTACTTTGTGTGGGTGATTCCTCAAAGTGAATTCATTATCCTCAAAATTCTATGTTACTTACTTCACCTCTAATTTCTCTCACTCTAGCAATAACACTATTCAAACTCTCATAGCTTGAAGATTTCTCAATTCAAATACACTAACTCATTGGTTTCATATTTCTCATTTGTTTTTAGTGTTTCCTTTAAGATTCTCTAATATTAAGGATAACTAAAAGACTCTCTAAAACCCTTTCACTTGGGTAAGTTTGTATTTCAAATCCTATTATGAATGAATGAGCCTGCGTAACCTATCCAGTTGAATGGATTCATAAACAAATTGGGTTTCACACCCATATCTCATAACACCAAGTCTCAATCCTAGGTTTGTTTTCATACTCCATTCCATTCATCGTTTGAAATACATCATAAGCTTTTATTTTATACCTGATGCCTTAAATTGTTTAGTGCTCTTATCACAAATAGTTCTTCTCAACCTTTTTTGAACTATATAAAAAAATATAAACTACAGTCTTTTGCCTCAATGTGTCAACACACAACTACCTAAATAAAAGTATTAGGATAAACCTTTAACTTTTTTCATAATCCAAGTATGACCAAGCAATTACTGTAGTCATATTATATTTCATTTCTCTTTCAAGGCATCATTGTGTCATTCATAACTTACTCCTACTTTTACTCTTGAATTAATTGAATATATAACACAACGATATCACCGATCTCTGTATACGTTGTTTATATCATTCAATCATTCTAAAATAACATCACTTTTCTAATTTTGTGTTGAATATAAGACATTCCTCCAATTGTCTTAACATCAGTCAAGTCCATTTACTTGTAATTAACATTTAATACATCTCAAAGTGATTTACATTTGAAACTTAGTATTTGCACTTGCAATATTTGGTATACATAAATTTATGTTAGGGTTCTCATAACACTACGATAATGCTTGTGCATTTTCTAAGTTCAACTCTTTCATATTATCATTGCTAGCACCATGATAATCTTATTTTAATAGAGTTCGACAACTTTACATTTTTTCATTTATGATCATATCATGAACTCTAGTGTGTTTAAATTATTCCTGCTATAATTTCTAATATGATCAAGCCACTGCGTGACATGATATTTATATACTTCTAAGTCTGATCTTAATTTAACAATAACCAGATCTTAATCAAATCTTGGGGACAGCTGGTTTCATATAATAAATTCAAATGAGTTGTTGATCTGAGTAATAAATATTCATTCGTGATTAAGTTTAAATGAACTCATCACGAGTAGAGTTCTCAAACTCACTCAATTCACATAGTACCCTGAAGTAAAATGAAATCGATCATTGGTTTAACATTGAAAATCAAGTAATTGACGAATTTATTCAAATTGTGCCAAAGTTCCAATCGAATCTAATAAGCAAATTTCTTGAAAATCTTGGAATCACAATTTTTATTCATCAAGCCTAAATTCCATTCATAAACTTATTGCTATTCTAAAATACGTTCTAACAATTTGAATCTCGAGTGATAGTTGTATTTCTACAAATCGTCATTCGTAGAAAACTCAAATTTTACATAATTTTTTATTAATCGTAGCAATTAATATCAACCTTTTGACATATTATGTTCCTATCCATTCCTATTATCGTATTATATTCTATGGATTCTTAAATCCTCAGATTCATTGATAACTCATTTTCCCTAATTTAGACTATACCAGTCTAATTGAATAGATTATGACATCTCACTAGCTCACTACCATATTTTTGTTCAAACTATACAAGTTTTTTATTTTAAGATTCGATATGAAATTACCATAAAAGTGATAGAAGTCCAACAAACAAAATAGAGTTGACTAACCTCACAAACTTTCTATTATCCTTCAACTCTTATCTATTGCTGTGAATCTTCACTTTTAATGTAATTTCTCCATTAAGATTATTTCTTATATCCCAACATTGATCTACTCATCAATTTGGTAATCTCACATTTCCTTTCCTATATGTGAATCTGCCACAACATTACTCTTTTCTTTTTATCATTTTAATAGTGATTGTGGTTACAACACAACAATACTAATAGGCATTTTCATGTTTTAACTTTACCTTCAGTATGTGCGACTACAACACAGCTATACTAACAGACTTATTTCACTATTCCAATATGGTCTCATACCATATGTGGAATTTTATACTCTATAATTACTTATGAAGTATGAACAAATTAGTGATTCTTTAACCTCACTAGGTTCTTATCATCATTTATTACTAAGTTTCTTGTTGAATGATTTTTAATCTTGTTAACTAGTTTCAACACTAGTATATGTACATTCTCAAAGTGACTAATCATCCTTGAGTTTCATTTAATGTCATTCAACGTTTCGTTAACTTTTTAACTTCATTTCTCATCTTATTTGTCTCAAATTCCAGGTTTTATTGTTCCTTCTTCATTGACTATTATTAATCAAATAATATCAATGAGAATAAAGACTTTTGGAGACCATTATATGGTTCAATAGTTTCTCAACTCCTAAGAAATCAATGGATGCAAACCATCTTATTGTATTTTCATTGTCTTCCTTTGTTGGGATACTTTTGAAGTCCAGGTCTTCATAACCCTCTCTATCATTACTCTTTGGATTCTCAAAACGTAGGTGAGAGATAAGACCTATAAGATCACATATAAGCAAGACTAGACCACTATATCTATCGAATAGATATAATAATGCTCAACAAATATATAACTCAAGTTTTTATCTTTCATTAACATCGATTAAAAACTATTTATTTAGTTCTAGGTTATCCCTAACTTGAGCACCAATCTCCAAATAGGTTAACCTAGACTTCCATTTAGTTAACAGGTAATGACTTGAGGCTCTGAATCTAAAATGTACCAAAGTTACCACTCGATTCGAAATCAATTCGAAAATGTTAAAACCTAGCCTCTGATTTTAAACTGTATCAAAGTTATTCCTTGATTCCACAAATCTCATAGTAATAATGCCGCATTACAAGCTAGTTCTGATACCAACTGTGACATCCCCTAACTTGATTAGGACGATACTCGACCTTAAACCCTAATTACCCCGGTACAACAACTAGACTTAACTAAAGCCAATAGCCTTTTACTAACTATTAATAAACTCAATTTGAATAGCTCGATAATCAAATTATAGTTAAATCAAAATGCAGTGGAATTTAAAACTTTTTTGATAGAACACAAGATATACAAAAATCGGAACAACCTCGATATAAAAACCATATCCCAACCCTGGTTATTACAAAACAATAATTCAACTTAATATAAATACCACAGGGAGTCAATGCCCGAAAAAAGACTTTAAACTCCTATTATTCTCGTCCCTGAGTTGAAGTGCACACCGATAACCTAAAATGTTAATTAATGGATGAACGCTCCAACTTGCTTAGTAAGTGATGCTTGTAAATCGATCAACTATCATCTAATATCAATGAATAGCAATATGAAACCAAAACATATCTAGTCAGGCATTGAAAATAATATAACAATAGATAACAGAATACAAGTTGAAGGTAAAATGTAATCGTACTTATGACTTGCATTTTGGTTTTCAAGGCAGAGTCACACTTCCACATCTCTCAAAATGCAACCACTGAATCCACATATTGGACAACATGTTATTCAGCTGATTGATTCAAGATTAATTGTGATCGACAACTCCAAAAAACAATATCGACGCAGGTAAGCCTAGTGAATGAAGATGAAAGGGCGGTATATATAGTACCCAGGCAAATCTTTGAATCCCTCAAACCCGGTCTGCCTTATCGCATATTTTTTAGCATTTTCATATTTGAAATACAATTTAATAAAACAATCAAGTCACGGTACGTTGCCACATTTTCAGTCCATAGTACTAAGTGCGCTAAATATACTAATTTATGATGCATAATTGATAAGAGTACGAGTCCAAGTTACCTATGTTGAGTTTTCCTAACTTTATACCAATTTACATCACTCCTGGAGTAAGCAACCTTCTCCCCATCAATTAAGAACCATAGACCAATAATAACTAATTTGAGTCTAATACTTATTAGTTAGAACCCCTAAACAGGTCCCTAAACTCTAGTCAAACCCCGATACCTTCTATTAAACTCTTAGTAAATCTATATTTGAAATGACTTTATTCTCATTAAATTGTTGTTTTACGAGTCTTTTGTTGACTCTAAAATCCCCCGTCCAAGTCCTATTTGAATCCATAACCAAATCCCATTTCTTTCCTTTTCCTTTTCTTTTTATTTTCTATTTTTGCCCATAGCATTGTGGCTGGAGCCATGGGGTGTAATGGTTACAGCGCCACCCACGATACCATATGGGCAACTTCACTACCCTAGCATGATGGGTGACATCGTGGGTTTTTACACCTATGATGAAACTCGCGGTGCTTGACCAGCCTGTTGCAAGGTTACTCACTCCCTCGACTCACCTCGACGTCCTTGATGCCTCCAACTCCTCACCAAACTCATCCAACACACTCGAATATCATCCAAGAGTTCCTAAGATTGTTCTTAACTTGATCACAATGATCAACAACACCAACTCACATTAAATTCATATAAAATCATCAAAAATCCAAAAACTCCCAAAACACCAACTTAAACCCAAATCAGTTGATTTCTCAAATTTGAAAGGGTTCTAGTGAACCCTCTTAGCTCACTAAGCTACCAAGATCGATCAACACAACCCATGACACTAGAATCCCCACATTTTGAAAATTGAAATGAAGAAGAAAAAGAAAAGCTCACCTCAATCTCCTCGTATCATCACGGCGATCGCGTCATTGATCTCATTATATAGGTACATAAGCCCCTCATTTCTTTCTCTAATTCATCAAGATTGAGCATGGAAAAATGAATAAAGTAGAGCATGCATAATTAAAACAAATTTATTTGATTTCTAATGTTTACAAATCATATTAAGACATCAAGTTTCATTTTGATTGACTTCAAAACTGATTTTAGAAAGAATCGATTATTCTTGGCTATTGGAATGAATGCATGCTTAAGTCTTATTTAAATTGATGTAATAATGCCTCTAGCTTGTTGTTGGAGGTCTGATTTCCCCCACGAGACGAGGATGGGATGACATGGAGTAGGCATATTGGGTATCGGGGAAAAAATTCTCGAGTTAAGAATTCTACCACCCGACACGGATAGCGCACTACCCAGGTTGGATATTACGCTATCTAGTCTGGGTGTGCCACTATTCTTCACGTCGAAGAACAATAGCACGCTAGGTGCCTTCCTAGTGCGCTACCCACATATAGCGCGTTAATAAGAGTTGACAGCCCAATTCTAAGGGGTGTCTTACATTTTTTACCTATCCACCTAACTTGAATATGTTAATACACTCTAAAACACTGGAAATTGATTTCAAGGGACTGAGGGACCGTAACTTAGGTAATGGGAAAGAGTCGGATTCAGGAGTCCTAGGAAGTGTGAGCGCGTATTGAGGTGTGTAAAACTCATTGCAATGCATCACAAAATTCATGGTTTGGTTTCTCGAATATCGATTTTACATGTAGTGTTGGTGGTGGCAACGCATGGGTTTTTTTTACTCTTACTTTGGTTGTGTTTGTATGGAGGTATGGAGGGGCTAAATCTCATGCACATGTATCGTTGGTATTCAACGTTCATGTTCGGACCCATGGAACATATCTATGGGTGCCACGAAGGCATTAAGGTGTCTTCTAGGTGTGGTTTAGCGTCCGAGGATTCACCCGTTTATCATAGTTGAGATTTAGTCATTGTATACCTAAGTACACGCATAGTTCGTATCCTTGTTAAACCGATGGATAAATTCGTGATTTCTTTTACAGTTCAGTTGTAACTTGTACTATTTCCTTTTACTTGTCTCGATTTACTTTCATGGTAAATGTTGGTTTATGTGTTCTTGTTGTACATGCTTTTCATTAATTACCTACATTCATACATGTATGTCTTTATTCTGCCAGATGCATTACTTGCATGTCTTGTAATCTTTTATCTGTTTTATTCATGAATATTGCATGCACTTTACTTGGGATTTTACTCAATGGACTCGTCATCATTTTTATTGGATGGCTGAGTGCAGAACCTTCTACGAGTAAGGGCAAATAGGTGTTAGGCAATTATCTCTGAGTTTTTCGGTGTTTGGTATACACACTCGTAGGTGTTTATTTTTGATATTTTTTATTTGGGTTCAAGGGGACTTGTAAGATACCTGTACTTATATATATTTTCGTTTTGATTATCTTTTCGCCTTATATGCAAAGTAGTCTATTCCAGGTTTTTCACAGTAGGTTGTAAATCACAAATGGGAATCACTTTACTTTACTGATAATTATATATCAGTGCCTCATTTTTATGTATATTTTCTATGCTCTATTGTGCCTAATTACTTGTTTTTGTTAATCATAGATATTAGGCTATGTTTGGTTAAAATGAATAAAAGTGAGGAATTTAAGAGTATTTTTAATGATCCACCAAAAAGAGCAAGCTTGCATGCATCCCGAGACAGTGTCGTGGGTCCCACAAATGGGCTATGAAAAGGTCGGATGACTTGCATGAAGAGTTGGAGACTCGAAGTTGATGAAAGCACTCAAAAATTGGCTAAGGCATGGAGTTGATGCAGGAAAACTTCAGCAGCCTTGGACAATCCTCAAGACACGTAGTGTGCGTATAGATCAAAGCATATAATCAGCATTGAGTGACTCATATCAACAACACAGTAGACACACAATCGTGGATCACAATGGCCTGAGCAATTAAATGAAGCCGGGCCCACCATTGCATTCTCCTCTCTCATGCGTTCCGCTTCTCTTCCCGTGTGACACCAACTGAGCCCGATCCTCCTCGACGGATACCCCAAACACCTCCCGTGCGCACAACGAAGTCGCTCTCTTATACCGTGAGATACCTGCCGCACTCCCCCACGATCAGCATCGAACAAAGCAATGACTTCACTCCAGCGCACCAGAAACGCTTGATTTTCCTCGATCCGCGTACACTCCATCATATCAACACAAAAACGCATTCCTGTAGGGGCAGATAGGGAAATTTACCAGCAAATAGGGTTTTCAACACACTTCGACCAAGCCTTTCTTCCATTGACCGAGCTTAACACACTTTGACCGAGTGTTGAAGACCTTTGTGACCAACCGTCGTACACAGATTAAAGAGAAAAAGAGTGGTTTCTGATCATCTTCTTCACCAAAAAAACTTCACTTTTTCTCATTTTGATAGTTAGGAACCGGTTTTAGTGTTTATGGGATTTTTTGCTCTGTTCTCAGGGAGCTTTGTTTAGTTGTATTTACATGTTTTCTTAGTATAGTTTAGATTGAGAGAGATTGATATATTCGACAAAAGATTATATCGGATTCGCCATCTTTGGGACTGAAGAGCATTGAGTTTGATCTTTTCGTGAACTCTTTTCTATATTGTTCTTACTTTATCTATTTTGAGACTTGATTTGCTTATTTGAATGCTTTGTGAATGAATCATATTTTTTCATTTCCTATTCTACTTAATGTTATTTTTAGTATTCCACACTTAATGCTTTGATTGCACTGAGATAGTCGAGACCTTAGGGCTATCGAACCGAAACTTAACACTATAACTTAATTTGCTAGGTTACACCAATTGGTTGCCTAGATTTTGAGAGACTTTATAGGGTTCTTAACTAAATACTTTGAGACTCTAAGCTGATCGCACAGACTTGTGGAGATCGCGAGTCGAGATAGGATTCTCGCCACCAAGACCTTGGGACGAGATGAATTGTAGGATACTTGGTCTATAAATTGAGTTGAACATATCTTTTGATTGATTCGTGCACATTTCATTTGATGGGTGAATTCAAGTATAAAATAAATTTGTTCTTGTTGTTATGTTTACTAGGTAGTTTAACAAATCATTATTACTTATTACTTGTTGTTTGCTTATGCACCAAATATTCTTTAGCACTATATGCAACTACTCCCTGTGGATTCGATAACCCGACACCAAACTCTATTTGGTGACACTATTACTTGCAATATTAATCCATACACTTGCAGATAACGCTATCAAGTTTTTGATGCCATTACCGGAGAATAGTTTTTGACAATGTTAGAGTAGAGTTAGGAAATAAAAATGGTTTTAGCCCTATGTGTATGTCATGGTGTTTAATCCATTAAAAAAAGAGTTTGCTCATTGCTTCGCGTGCGTACCGTGATGCTTAAACTTACAAAAAGTAGTTTATGAGTTGCCTTTTTTGGTGAAACCCTTATTTTGTGTTCTTTTACAAGTTCTAGTCCAAGTTTGGATGAGCGCAGAGCTATCATGGATGAGCACCAGACTATCTAATTGCACATGCATATGTTAGGTATATTTTTGATTAACATGCATGGTTCACTCCCATGTATCCCTTTCCCTTGTTTTAACAAGACAATAATGTCATGCAAGGTGTTACCCCACCATACATTTGCCATGTTGAAACACATGCTTATTTACATATTCTACTTGAAAATTGATTGTTAATGAATTCATGTGTGTAAATGATGCTTCTATGAGTTTATGAATTTTTTGTAGATCCGTTGCCTATGCAAGTGGGACTTCTTCTGACTTTATTTGAATACATGCATTTAAAAAAATTTGAGCTTCAAATTATTTGTACTTGATATGATTGTAACACTTTTAGTCTCTTATGGCCATTTTACTTGACTTTGTGCTATGCGGTTGCTTTTCAAACATGATTTGAGCATTCATTTTGGGAAATTGATTAGTTATTTTAGGATTATAGGTATTTTAAGACTTGAATGGGATTTAATAACCAATTTAAGTCGACTTGTTTTACGATGGGTCTTTAAGTAAAACCCAAAACCCTTTATCTTATTTCACCAATTTCTTGTTGATTTTACCCTTAATCGAAAGACTTTGAACTTGCATGATTTGGTTGGAATGTTTTAAGACAATTCCTTTGATAATTAGTTCTTACTCTTGTCATAAAGTTTATCCTAAAAGTCCCCTATTTGATGACCCCAAAATATGAGGCCCACCACTTCATGCCCATGATCCCACAACCCCGCCATAACATCGACTCTATTGTGTCCCACGCGTATAACCCATGTCCTTAAATAAAATCTACGCCTTGTATTTACGACTAACTTATAACATTTCATTAACAATTTGAACAATTATTCAATGTGGTTAGCCAATACTTTTAATTATGTTGTCAATCCTCAAGTCATCTGTTTAAAAATCATATTTTATCATTAACTATAGTGAAAGACTTATTAGACATGATTAACAAGACAAAATAAATGTATAATTCGTGTCATACTGAGCATCAAATCTAATGTGAAAAATCTGAAAAAGATGTACCGTGTATATAAGATAACCAAAATCTTCAAAGTGAATAATATACATGTACTAGTGTCACACCATGTTCTTAATACTCAAATAAAATAAAAATATCAAAATCAAAAGTACGTGTCAGTCCTCGAAAGTGTGCAATCACAGATAGTCAGCTAGTTTTCACTTGCCCCCTACTCATACTAGGTTTTGCACTTAATCATTACAACAAAACAGATGATGAGCCCAAATTGAGTAAACCCAAGGAACGTCACTGAGTAATTTCATAAATAAATAAAAGATTCATAAAGACTATTAAATAAACATACGAAAAGTAAACAGACAACTATAAATTGATCATCAAATGGATATAAAATAGTGAAACTTAAATGTGTGCCAAATCCTGATAAGACAAGAACCATACTCCAAATTTTCCCCAAGCACCGCCATTAAGTAAACTCGAACTGACCGAATTTCCTTATCTCTCGGTGGCCAGCGTAGACCACTATGCACCAACATATGTACAATCACAATAGCTCGGGTCGACTATCCACCGAGTACCTCTGGTACATATGTTATGGTCTAGTGTGCTACAAACACCCAATAGAATAAATCCGATGGGAGTTAACTAAACCAATCATCCAAATGGTAACCATAGATATAGGAATAATGAATAAATAGAAATGGAATCAATAATAAAACAAGTAAACATTCAAGTGAACTCGCCGAGCTTCGACGAGCCTAGTCGACCTCAAATCATCGAATTTCAAGTTTTATGAAAGAGTTATTGTAAGTATAACACAAATCAGGAATCTATATAAATGTGGAAAACTCCAATATGTTCATGTCTAAGTTAACATAACAAACTCATGGTATCCATCTTAAAAATGATCCCCAATTAAAAAATTACTATCATATATATAAAATATCATACAAACAAAAATAAACATGAGCCTACATCTCAATACCTCAAGTCCAGCAGCTCACAAAAAGTCTCCTAGGTAAGGCTCCTTGCCTCTATTGCACTCCGTAATATCTGCACCCACCGTCACAAACTAGACGGTGAGAAACTGAGAGAAATCGAAAGTAATGCTAGAAGAATATAACAATAATTCATGAATTTTCAAACATGGCAGTTTAAATATCATGCGAGAATTGAAAAATAGGAATTTATATAGACAAGATGCATGATAGATCGACTGAAAATAATAGCAATCGAAACATGCATGTTCTACGAGTCAAGAGAGGCCATAAGTGGTCTAAAAATCCACAACAAATCTACAACAACGATGTCGCAGCATCGAAATCCACAACAATCCAATACATGGTATCACACAATCACTAGGGGTGGTCAAACATTCGTGCGCACGAGTGCCCGCATTTTATCCCTTCTAGTGCAGGCCGTATATACCTTCGAGACACATACTTATGCCAAGAACACACATACAAGGAATATGAAATGGAATGCCAATAAGTAGATAATAGCAAACACAATGGAATGAAAATGAATCACATGGTATTTTCTTAACTGGCTTACTAATGTACATAAGCTTTAAGACAAGTGTACTTATCTGAACTATCGCGACTCGCGTAACAACACTCCTGCGAATCCTAACGCGCATCCCTGAGTTTCCCGCTACCTGACAAGGTTGGAAACTTTTGTTATTTGGTCAAGTCGTTAACTAAACCTAGGTTCAACATAATATTTTTCCAATGTTTCAAATGACTTGAACAACTTGACAATTTAATATAAAAATGAATACTCTCTCTTGGGTTTTGAAATCACAATATGTATAAGCCTCATCACTAATCATAGGCTCGGCTCAATCGTATATGGGTCATGCCATAGCCTTGAGGATCGGTGGCGTGACCACGATGTCACAACCTTTTAACGTTGACGTATAAACAATATAGACACAATGGGACTTGGGACATAACTCAACCAATCATCCAAATAGTAACCATAGATATAGGAATAATGAATAAATAGAAATGGAATCAATAATAAAACAAGTAAACATTCAAGTGAACTTCAATTAGGTTACTACACACGTCAAACTACGCTCCAAATCCTCCAAAACACCTATTTCACTCAGTGGTGAGGAGAGAATGAGAGAGATGAGATGTGTGTATGTATCTATATATAAGAGATGTGAATAGTAGATGAATAGTGGGGTATGTAATGTGTTGTCACATGTAGCCCTTCATCTTCCACACACACACATCTCGAGGTGATCTATAGGCTCTCCACCATTGATTTGTGTCACTCTAACAATCCTATCCCGATAATTATATCCTCATCCGGATTTTTGGTTTCCGAATAATCATTTAAATAACAATGTTTTACTCCTCCGTTTCAAAACTCATAAATGGCCCAATTAATACACACATCACGAAACCCTAAACCCTAAAGTGCGACACTTTTTTAGGGTTGTTACAAGAACTTCAATTATGTTACTACACACCTCAAACTACGATCGCAAGTCCAACACCGCGATAATATCCTAAATTTTTGGGTCAAAATACCCATTTGATACATGGTAATAATCCCTGGGATGGGCCTACAATAGGCTAAGATAATTAGACAAAAGGGTCCAATTAAAAATTTTTTGTATACACTATTCTGATGCCAGATACGGCGCTACCGTGGGTAAATCCCTACGACGACAAGGCGTGAGCCATGGGTGCGCCGCCGTGTGTGGAGAGCCACGATGTCCCTCACGACGTCATGCTGGGTAGCTCACTGCCAGCATACAGTAAGTGACGTCGTAGGGTTTCTACTCCCTATGGTGTCGCTGGGGCGTCCAATTACAAACAACCCTAAGTTGGGGTTTTTCAAAACCTCGAGTCATCATCGCGATTCAAACCCATTTTGTCCTCCTATGGTTCTCCAAACCAACCATATGGACACCATCAAACCTCAATATACATCACCAAATTGATAAGTTCGATGTTTCTTACCAAAACAGTCGAGAAATCCTTAAAAACACAACCAACCAACAAAACCTCCAACAAATATAACCTTGTTGCTCAAAATCTCATTCAAAGCCATAGCATAATCCAAAAAATAGTGAGCTCCACTCACAACTCCGAAACTTGTGTCGAAACCCGCAAAATAATGACTAAAAATTAAAGAACGGAGAAAAGAGAATGGATATAACCTAGACTTTTTCATTTCCTAGTCAAATCTCCTCCAATCTTCAATGGAAATCACCCCAAAACCTCATGAGCTCCACCAATTTTCAGATATGCTCAAAGTCGAGAGAAAAGTAGATGAAAAGTTCCAAATCACCTATTTATAGCTCCAACTTCATCTAATGTGATGTGTTGATCTCAAGGCACCTCCAATGGCCTTGATTTGGACAAACAAGTCAACATAAGTGACACAAATAGTTGACTTGGTCTCTGGTCTTATCCTTAACACAAATAATTAGCTCCTTCAGGCATCTAGTACCCGATCACATCGTGACTCGCACCCTCGAGTGCGATACGATACTAATCAACTAGGATTCGATTTCATATTTATTATTTAACACATTTTATTTGTTTATTATGTGTGTACTATTCTTTCACCTAGTGTACCCATAATTTGCCTATTCAATACCCATGTCGACACACTATTCAAGGTAATACCTTTCACACTATCTCTGTAATAACCCCTATCCTAAATAGAGGATGTTCGACCTAAAACTCTAATTAAGCCCCCAGTACATCAGAACAGGCCTAACTAGAGCAAGCAACCTTTTCTTTTTCACCAGATAATAACTTGTATATCACATATATCGAATAAAACTTAATTTAAAAACAATGAAAATTAAAACTTTTCTGATAATATTATACAGTATATCAAAACTATATAATACATAATTCATTGATTAGTAAACACAACCTAACTCAATTATATATACAACATAGTCAAACAATATATATATATATACATCAATATCATTATATCAAGAGAAGTCTTCGAAACCTTTAAAATTTCCCTTTTCCTTTCTCCTCAGCAGTCAATCGAGAACCTAAAATTGTAAAGTTGGATGAGCTCCTACATGCTCAGTAAGTGACTCTCGAGCAATACATGATATACATATGCGGGGTTTCCATACTTTAGGATGTCTTATTTGATATGGTTGTGATTATTTTAATTAGTTTGAGGATTGATTGCTCCCACTTTAATAATGTTAACTCATTAATGGACGTATTCAACTTGTAAATGATTTAAAATGGTAAATGGTAAATGAAGGTTGACTAGATTTGTGTGTCTCATTGAGATTGGCTTAGAGGGTTCACATAAGTTTAGGCCAGGTGGAGTCCACTTTAGGATTGTGAAACCGGGGACCGTCATAGATGGTATCAGTGCCAAAGTTTTAAATACTCGACTCTTGATTTAAATCAAAAGTCATTAAGACATTAATAAGCAAAAGTTAGGAATGATTGAACTTAGAGTGGAACCCTATGATCCTAACTTAAGTTTAGTTAGGAAGTGAGGAGAGTTGGGAAAATTAAAACTAGGACTTTGAGCTATTTGATTTTCTGTATATTTATTATTATCGATATCTATGTCCTAATCATGGAAATCACTTTCTTTTCAGTAAGTGATGGTCGATCAGCTTGATGTTAGCAATAGTGGTATGGGCGATGTACAGGGGCGATTAAATGGCATGTCATAGATGATTACCTCACATGATCAACAGCTTTAGGAGATTCTTAGAGTGCTGAAAGTTCAGGCAATAGCATCACCTACTACGTCAGCAGCTCCAGTTACTCAGACTAGAAGCGCTCCCACAGTCCATGATACATCTGCAGCACCGAAAGTTACTATAAGACCCGCAGTGGCTGACGATGCACCCGTATAGATAGAGGTAGTACCTCCTACACCAGAGACACCGACAGAGGATACGCCGAGCACACTTAATGATACGGGTATTAGGGCGACGACTGAGCAAAATAGGCTAACAAGTTTATGAGACATCAGCCGGTGAAGTTCCACGGAGGAACTAATCTTGAGGTTGCAGAGAAGTTTATGAGGTTTACGAGAAGAATTACCTTATGCATGACTTGGAGTTGGTGACAATGGTGTTTTCACTGAAGATTTGGCACCACTATCTCTATGGAGAGAGGTTTGTGTTGTTTACTGACCACAATAGTTTGAAGTACCTATTTGCTCAGAAATATTTGAATATGAGATACAGGTGTTAGGATTATGATTTCGCTTTGGAGTACCACCCAGGGAAGGCTAATGTAGTTGCAGACGCGTTGAGCTGCAGAGGGCTAGACTTAGAGGTTGTTACCTGCCATATGACACACAAGTATGGTTTGCTCGAGGCGATCGAGAGGTTGTATTATGTTGATATTTCGACTAGCACCAAAGTATTGATTTGTGGCCAGTTGAGGACTCAGACAGTCTATATTCAAAGTCTACTTGATGGTCAGTGAGTTGACAAGCAGTACAGGAGATTGTTGGATTTTGCTCAGAGTTCAGATCATCCAAACTAGATTCAGTCGACAGACTCATGCCTAAGATTTAGAAGGTGACTGTAGATTACATTAGTGGTTGAGCTACATAATGAAAAACTTCATGAGGTACATGTTAGACTAAGTGGTTAGTTACTCTAACTCTGACCGGGATTTTGATGAAAATATACTAATAAGTTTATCAAGTGTATTTCAGTTTCGTCTAAGGTTGCAAAACATCACAATCTCAAGTAGTCAAGTATTCAAGCCATACAAGTTCAAGATTCGGCAAACATAAAGAAAAGAAGACGAAAGATCAAACCACGAGTTGTAAAATTGATGTAAGGTATTCAAACTCATTTATGCAAGCCTATTGCATTAGTTCATGCACATCGAGCTCTTAAAATGGATTTTCAAATGTTAAGTGATTACTTAAAGTTTTAAGTGAAAATTAACACATAACTCGGTCTATAAGTTTAAACAATGTTGAATTATATGTGTATGTTCATATCGTACTTTGAAAATCATTGTGGAAGTTTTCGAAAAAGAAAACCTTGTTTTTAAAAGGTTTTAAAAAAAACTGCATATTTGCGGAAAAGTCCCTTGCAAGTCATAAAACCGAGATTTTCAATTTTCGAGATTTGTGAACATATCCGAACCACCCAAATAGGCTTAATGACCTATAACAAACATATATAACATGTTATATGAGGGTTGGTTGGGTCCCGGACGCGATAAAGGGTCGCTAACCAAAGGGACAAAAATATTTATTTTGAGGTCCCTGCAGTTAGCACGCTAATAAATTTATTAGCATGCTAAGTGCAGAGTTAGCGCGTTAGGTCTGAATATTAGCGCGCTAATTGCTTTCGTGCCAGGTTTTTGAAAACGCTGAAAATCACACTTTAATTTGAATTCCTAATGAATTCTGGGCCCTTAGATCTCTAGAACGGTCATAAACTGGTCTATAAATATATAGAACACTCTCAAGCACACATAAGCACAAAAATTTGGTTTTGAAAACAAAGAAAAACACAAGTGCTCAATTTTTTGAAGAGGAGGAGCTTGGAGTTTGTGAAGAACTCAAATCATAGTGTGAAGCTATTGATTCAATATCAAAACTAGCACTCTTAAGGCATTCTAAGGAGTACAACAACCTCTCCAAAACTGATTTTCAAGTCATCTTCTTGGGGTTGTAAAAAGTCCTAATTTTCTAACTTTTCTTGTGCTTAAATTATATATTCTTGTGTGATTGACTTGAAAAATCACTTGTTGTGTTGTTGAACACATTTACCTTAGGTTTTGCACGTAAACTTGATTTATTAAACCCTAGGACTGATTTGGACAAGAGTTTGCACTTAAACTTGATTTTTATCAAACTTCTTGTTCTTTGGATTTGAAACCGCATTTGTTCTTATCAATCTATTTGAAACGGTTTCATATTTCAGTTTTATATAAAATCAGTGATATCTTTGCATTTCTCAATTGTTTTCATACTTGCATGCATTAGAGTGGTTAGGCTCTAGGAGGCTTGCTTGTATTTGAACTTAGTGTCAGTTTACTTTGTAAAGTGTATTTCATTGTATTCTTCAAATCTTGATTGTAAGACTTAGTGAGATCTAAGTCGAGAGGAAAAACCTAGTTGAGGCTAGCCGTAAATCCTAAGTGGGTCTAGATGGGGAAATCCTAGTTGCGACTAGGTGGCTATATAAGACCTTAGTGTGATAAGGCATTGTGACGGCCCCAGCAACCACAAACTGGGTCCCGCCCGGCCTAAACCTACGTGGACCCACGAGCCAATCTCCGACGAGTCAACGCAAGTCTAATCAGCCTTAACTTATCCATTACTCCATACATTATTCACTCACTCACCCTGGATCACACTTTTTGATTCACCTTAACTCTATCTCATCTTTTATCCTTAATTGTAGTTAGGTGTGTAGCGGAAATGTTTTTCACACCAACTTAAAATAGTTTACGACTCAGTCAACCTAGTGGTGGAAAATCTTATCCAAACAACATCCCATGTGTATAACAGATCAACTGAGAACCCAAAAGGAACATATATATATGTATCAACAGTCAGGTTCAATTCCCCAAAGTCCCAAAATATCAAAACAAATGGATACATAGCCAGAATATACAACAAAAGGACAAAAATACCTACAAAGTGAGAGCAAAGCTAATGGCTCTGAGCGTGCCTCAGAGGATATCGCCAAGCATCGGCGCCTTGCCCCTACCCTTCGTTGAATCTGCACCCTCCGTCATAAAAAGGACGGTGAGTACAAAATATAATAGTAAACAACAACAATAGATATCTCAACATAAATTACTGAATTTTCAATAATCACAAGTCTATAAATCATGCAGTGTATAACAAGAAACTGAAATAGATAGCAAATCGCATGATAAATAGATTCAACAAGTACAAACAACGAAAATCAAGTGACCGAGAAACAAATGGATAGGCGAATAGATAGTCCCAATCAAACCGCGGGTCACAAGACCTCATCAGCTTGCGATCGACACAGTAGGCCCAAAACTGCCTCCCTGCTCAATCCACCCCGTACGAACCAGTGGGCCCGAAGGTTGCCTCCACTGAACGCACACTCTGTTAGGAAAAGCCACGACAAATCCATTTGCTAAATTCCTAACACACTACCGAAAGAAAGCCACAGTCACAAGCCGGATGCTAAATCATTTCAATAGGCTCCAACGAGAAGCCACAGTCTATGCCGGCTGCTAAACTCGTTGAGACTTCTCATCACAGTCGGACTACCTAAACCCTAGGTCACCTGAACTAGAATGGAATACAAAGGGCTTGCATTTCAAGAATAATTAATCAATAAATAAAAAAGCAATTATGTTGATTCTATTGTTGCCTTTACTCACCTCAAATCCCGCTAAAGACTCCTTCGCGTAGCTCCACACGTTCCTCAATTAGTTACCAACACTCTGCTCGTCACCTGACAATTATTTCGACCAATTTTCGTTAATTTTTCCCTAATTATTCCAAGTATTCTTCAATTTTTCTCAAGTTTAACTCATTTTCTACAATTTTCTAAATTATTGTTCCTTTGCTCAATTTGGGTCGCTAATCCGGTATTGGGTTTCATTTAAACCCATTAGGATACCCGAGCGAAACCTCATGATTTTCATACAATTTAGAAAAATATTTTTTAATATTTTTCTGGCTATTTTTAACAATTTCACGCTTTACGAGACAAAAACCCTGACAAAAGTCTCGTCGCGAATCTCAAATTCTTTATTTTTCATAAAAATTCCCAAATTTCTATTTATTTGGTTGAAATATAATTTTTCACAATTTCTTCCTATTTTTCCGAATTTTCCAGATTTTCCAATATTTATTTAAAAAAAATAAAAATAAAACATATTTAATTTATTTATTTATTATAAATAAATAAATATATTATTATTTTAATAATGGTGGGTCCCCGGTCGGGTCCGACCCGGCCCACCCTAACCGGGTCGACCGGGCCGACCCACCCGGTCGGCCTGGGCCGGTCCGCCCAGGTTTGGTCGGGTCCGGTCACCATGACCCCGCCCACCACTCTTCTTCTTCACGAGACGAACCGGATGGAATTCCGGTTCGTCTCTACTTCATTTTTTTTTTTTTTTTTTTTCTTCTTTTCTTTTATCTTTTCTTTCTCTTTCAACAATAAACAACAACATTAACCTCAACAACAACAACAACATCAACACCAATCAATTAAAATCCAATTTCTACCAAAATTAACCACTTAACAACAACCCCAACTATAATCAACAAACTCACCTTCACCAACTCGATCTTCTCTTCGATCTGAACAATCTTCACACCTTCGATCAACCGATCTCCTCTTTGATTTCTTCTCTTCCTCCTTCGATTTTCAATTTTTTTTTTACAGTGAATGGTGAGAAAATGGTGGCGGTGGGATTTTGTTGATAAATTTTGAGGTGAAATGACCATTTTGCCCCTCCATTCTTATCTCTTCCTTAATAAACTAATGCCCCTCTTGGTCATTTCTCATTCATTTTTTTTATTTCATATATATTTATATATACTTTATATGTATAAATATATATATGTACAATTATATTTATATAATTGTATTGTTCGCGCCTACAATTTCGTTGTGCGCGCCAACGAGTTCATTCGGGCGTGCACACTACCATTCCACTCACGTGTCGCCTACGACCTCGCGCATCACTCAAAGCGCCCATAATTTATTATTTAATTCCATTAATTATTTCTATTTGTATTTGATGAGTTGTCTTTATTTCATTTTCGTCTCCAGGACTCTCAAATACTCGTTTAGCGCGTTCTTTCGTACTGAACTCGTTCAACGGTACCAACACACACTCACCACGTCCTCACACATTAGGGATATTGAATTTAATGTTCGGTAATAAATAAATAATACAAATCACCAAACAAACATAACATACCTCCTTGTCGACTCCCGAGGACCGAAACAAGTACACCACGGCTAGTAGGTCCCACAATACGACCCTAAAATGTCACGTGGTATGAGTTAGAATTTTAGGGTCGTTACAGTCTCCCCCCCTTATTGAGAATTTTGTCCTCGAAATTAAACGAAAATACAGGGTAAGACTTACCGGAATCAAAACAAGTAAGGGAAATGCTCGCGCATTAAGACTCCAGTTCCCAAGTTAGTTCCTCGTCCCCGTGATGCTGCCACTTGACGAGAACTGAGGGAATTTCCTTATTCCTCAATACCTTCACCTTCCGGTCCATAATCTGAATAGGCTGCTCATCGTAAGTAATGTCTTCCCTCAGATCAATCTTACTCAGGTCCACAATCGGTCGTTTACCCTCTCTCGACCTATCCAGTCGAAGCATTGATATGTTAAATACAGGGTGAACTCCTGCTAACTGAGATGGTGACTCAAGCTCATACGCCACCTTGCCTATTCGTTTCTTCACTCTGAACGGACCTATAAACCTCGGCGCAAGCTTACCCTTAATCCCAAATCTTTTGTGACCCTTTAGTGGAGAAACCTTCAGATATACATAGTCTCCCACCTCATGCTTTAACTCGTCATGGTACCTGTCATAATACATCTTCTGCCTCTCCTGCGCACCCTTCAACCGAAGTCTGATAAGTCGTACCTTCTCTGTGTGATCCACTACAATCTCTGGCCCAATCACTGCCACATCCTCTGGCTCTGCCCAGCAAAATGGAGATCTGCACGGCCTGCCGTAGAGTGCCTCAAACGGTGCCATACCAATACTGGCCTGATAACTGTTATTATAAGCAAACTCACACAGATAAAGATACTCCTCCCAAGAACCACCATACTCTAATACACACATCCTCAACATGTCCTCCAACACCGAATCGCCTCTCGATCGTCCATCGCTCTATGGATGATAAGCCTGTATTGAGATCCAACTTCGTGCCAAACTGTGCTTGCATACTCTGCCAAATCTGCGACGTAAACTGCAGCCCTCTGTCTGACACGATCGACAATGGCACTCCATGCAGTCGCACTATCTCTCTCTCGTACAAGCTCGCCAACCTATCCACCCGATGTGTGGTAGAAATCGGTATGAAGTGTGCAGACTTCGTCAATCTATCCACAATCACCCAAATACTGTCATGTCTGCGCTGAGACCGAGGTAACCCACTGATGAAATCCATAGCGATATGCTCCCACTTCCAGCTAGGAATAGGAAGCGGCTGCAGTAATCCACCAGGCCTCCTATGCTCAGCCTTAACTCGCTGGCATATCTCACAACCTCTAACATAATCACCAACATCGGTCTTCATCCTCGGCCACCAAAATAGATGACGCATATCAGCATACATCTTGGTCCTGCCCGGATGAACCGAAAAACGTGAGCGGTGAGCCTCTTGGAGAATCTCGTCACGTAACTCAGCCACTGATGGAATCCACAGTCTCCCTCTAAATCTCGTGTAGAAATCTATCGATCGACTCGACTCCATTCGGATGATTCGAACTCGAGCAAACTCACTCGTACTCTCGATATCGCTCATCGTCGTCGCCCATCAAGTACACTCTGGATAGAGACTGTTTGAGTCCTCAACTGCCCACAAATCAACACTCTAGTGCTGGTCGGGATATCAATAGAGTACATCATCTCAACCGCTTTGAGTAATCCATACTCATGTGTCACGCGACACGTCACAACCTCCGAGTCAACCCCTCTTCGGCTCAATGCGTCAGCTACGACATTAGCCTTCCCCGGGTGATACTCCAATGAGAAATCATAATCCTTGAGGAACTTTAGCCACCGTCTCTTTCTCATATTTAGCTCTCTCTGAGTGAAGAGGTACTTCAAACTCTTGTGGTCAGTAAACAACATAAACCTCTCTCCGTAGAGATAATGACGCCGAATCTTCAGTGCAAACACCACTGCCGCCAACTCCAAGTCATGTGTAGGGTAATTCTTCTCGTGAATCTTCAGCTGTCGGGACGCATAAGCTATCACTCTACCGTCCTGCATCAAAACACAGCCTAAACCTACCAAACAAGCATCGGTGTTCACCTCAAAACCCTTCCCTAACTCAGGTAATACGAGCACTGGCGCGGTAGTCAGTCTCTCCTTTAAAGTATGAAAAGCCTGCTCACAACTATCATCCCACTGAAATCTGACTTCCTTCTTCGTCAACTGCGTCATCGGTGCCGCAATCTTTGAGAAGTCCTGCACAAATCGTCTGTAATAACCAGCCAATCCCAGAAAACTCCGAATCTCTGTCACTGAACTCGGTGTAGGCCAATCAACAACTGCTCTAACCTTAGTAGGGTCTACTGACACTCCGCTAGCTCCGACAATATGACCTAAAAATCTAACCTCTGTAAGCCAAAACTCACACTTACTGAACTTGGCATACAGTCTATGCTCCCTCAGCGTCTGCAAAATCGTCCTGAGGTGCTCCTCGTGCTCCTCATGAGTCTTAGAATAAATCAAAATGTCATCAATGAACACTATAACAAATCTATCCAAATATTGTCTCAATACACGTTGCATGAGATCCATGAACATTGCTGGGGCATTCGTCAACCCAAACGGCATAACGGTAAACTGATAGTGCCCATATCTCATGCGAAAAGCCGTCTTCTCTTTGTCCTCTGCTCTAATCCTCAACTGATGATAGCCATATCTCAAATCAATCTTCGAGAACCACTGCGCTCCAGTCAGCTGATCGAACAAATCATCAATACAAGGTAATGGATACTTGTTCTTCACTGTTACCCGGTTCAATTGCCTATAGTCGATACACAATCTCAGGCTGCCGTCTTTCTTCTTCACAAACAAGACCGGCGCACCCCAAGGTGACATACTCGGGTGAATAAAACCTAATTCCAACAACTCATCTAGCTGTGATCTCAGCTCCTCCAACTCTTTAGGAGCCATCCGGTATGGTGGAATTGATATTGGTTTGGTTCCAGGAACCAAATCAATGATGAAATCAATCTCTCTCGTCGGTGGTAACCCGGGAAGCTCTACTGGAAACACGTCCGGAAACTCGCACACAACTGGTACCTCATCGATCTTTGCCTCAGCTCTTCCTACCGTACTTAAAACACTCATAAACGTCTTAATCTCACTACTCGTGGCTACTCTGCCTCTGGTAAGTCTCAACTGAGTCGCACTGCCACGAAAAGTAAACTCTAGCTGTCCGAGAATCTGAAATGTGATCCTCTTGTCGAAATAATCAATCTGTGCGTGATAAGGTCCTAACCAATCCATGCCTAATAACACATCAAACTCCAGAAACTCTAACACTCTAAGATCTATTGGTAACTCATGTCCCTCTATCTCTACAATACAGCGCTCACAAATCATGTTAGGGTAGTTTTTATCCCCAGCAGCTATGCTAAGAACTAGAGGTCTCTCTAACCTAACTGGTCTTAACCCTAACTCATCAACCATGCGCCCAGAAATGAAGGAAACAGTAGAACCAGAGTCAATCATAACATACATCAAATGACCACAAATAACGAGATGTCGAGTCGCTCGAGGTCCGCTCAAGCAACAACATGTGCACGTTCCCTCGTATGTTGCTGATGTGGTGCTACTCTTTGCTGAACATCAACAGGCTGTGGACACTCTCTGATGTAATGTCCCGTCTGTCCACATTGATGGTAAGCTCCCGCAGGTCTCTGTCGAAACTCACCTGTCGTGGCACTCTCTCGACAAGTTGACCCATCTGTCCACACCTATAACACGCTCTACAAAGGTCTCTCGTGCCGAGTAATCTCGCCTACTCGATCCCTGACCTGACATCTGTCCCTGCTGTACTCTACCCCTACCTCTGCCCCCACCATCTCTAGACTGTTGCACCTGATGTGGTACCAGTGGTGGTCGATTAGGGTAACTCTGTGTCTGAGTAGGTGTGGTGACATATGTCTGAACTGGCTGCGAAGACTGTGCGACTGAAGCTACACTCTGAGCTCTGCCAAACTGCTGAATTTGCCATCTATTCCTCTTCCTCCTGCCCCCTAAATGGCCTTGTCCTCGCTCATCCTATACCTCACGGGGCTTATCATATCCCTGTGCGGGATGTGTCCTCAGATATGCCTCCCTCGCCAAACTACGGTCATAAGCATCCTGTAGTGTAGGAGGTAGAGTAGTGACCATTGTCCCTCCAATAGCTGGCAACAAGCCCTTAGTAAAATAATAGACCTAATCTCTGTCTCAGTCAGCTACTTCATCAGCAAAAGGAAGTAAGTGCTGATATCTGCCCATATAAGTCATAACTGACTCTCCTAATGCCTGTCGGATATGTATAAACTCGTCCCTCTTGGCTATCATAGCTGAAGGTGGAAAAAACTTCTGACTGAAATAATTCTTGAAGTCTAACCAGGTAGTCGGCTCTCCATGTGTGGATACTAAATTTTCCCACCACATCTCTGCATCTCCGTCAAAGAAAATGCTGCCAACCCAGGTTTTTTGCTATCCTCGATCTTGAGAAGTTTCTGAACCTTCTCGTGACTACGAATGTACAAATTCGCCTCATCTACACTTGAACCGCCACTGAACTTCTTTGGTTTATACTTCTCATACTCCCGAGTCCACCTCGCCTCTGCAGTCAGGCGTGAATCAATATCATCATGAACACGTGACTCCACCGCAATCCTGTGCCGGAACAACTGCGGTGATAGGTGGTGTGCATCGTACTAGTAGTAGTAACCGGTGGAGTAGCCTGAGGTGTAGCCGGACTCACATCCTGTCTAGGAGCTATCCCTGAAGTCGATGGAGATGGCAACTGCTGTGCCTGTCCCCTGAGAATATCCAATATCTCGTCCATCCTCCGTTCTTGTGACTCTACTCTCTGAGTCCAAGACTGTAACTCACGTGCCAGAGCTGCAATGTCACTCGGCGCATCTGGTGGAGGATCACGGACTCCACTCTGATCTCCAGCATCAGGCTGGTCAGCCATCGCAATCTACAATAGCAAATGACGAGCCTCGATCAATCTTACGTAACGATATATTATATTACACATTAAAATTTAACATGCTCAAAATAATATATCATTTCCCACTTCCCAACTATACTTGAGTTAAGTTCTTAAGATTTTCCACACTAAGTTCATTGGCTTGTGCTTTATTCTTATTCAGAGTCATGGTGATAAACCTTTAGGCTCTGATACCAACTATGACGGCCCCAGTAACCACAAACTGGGTCCTGCCCGGCCTAAACCTACGTGGACCCACGAGCCAATCTCCGACGAATCAACACAAGTCTAGTCAGCCTTAACTTATCCATTACTCCATACATTATTCACTCACTCACCCTGGATCACACTTTTTGATTCACCTTAACTCTATCTCATCTTTTATCCTTAATTGTAGTTAGGTGTGCAGCGGAAATGTTTTTAACTCCAACTTAAAATAGTTTACTACTCAGTCAACCTAGTGGTGGAAAATCTTATCCAAACAACATCCCATGTGTATAACAGATCAACTGAGAACCCAAAAGGAACATATATATATGTATCAACAGTCAGGTTCAATTCCCCAAAGTCCCAAAATATCAAAACAAATGGATACATAGCCAGAATATACAACAAATGGACAAAAATACCTACAAAGTGAGAGCAAAGCTAATGGCTCTAAGCGTGCCTCAGAGGATATCGCCAAGCATCGGCGCCTTGCCCCTACTCTTCTGTGAATCTGCACCCACCGTCATAAAAAGGACGGTGAGTACAAAATATAACAGTAAACAACAACGATAGATATCTCAACATAAATTACTGAATTTTCAATAATCACAAGTCTATAAATCATGCAGTGTATAACAAGAAACTGAAATAGATAGCAAATCGCATGATAAATAGATTCAACAAGTACAAACAACGAAAATCAAGTGACCAAGAAACAAATGGATAAGCGAATAGATAGTCCCAATCAAACCGCGGGTCACAAGACCTCATTAGCTTGCGATCAACACAGTAGGCCCAAAACTGCCTCCCTACTCAATCCACCCCGTACGAACCAGTGGGCCCGAAGGTTGCCTCCACTAAACGCACACTCTGTTAGGAAAAGCCACAGACAAATCCGGCTGCTAAATTCCTAACACACTACCGAAAGAAAGCCACAGTCACAAGCCGGATGCTAAATCATTTCGATAGGCTCCAACGAGAAGCCACGCCTATCTTGGTCGCTAAACTCGTTGAGACTTCTCATCACAGTCGGACTACCTAAACCCTAGGTCACCTGAACTAGAATGGAATACAAAGGGCTTGCATCTCAAGAATAATTAATCAATAAATAGAAAAGCAATTATGTTGATTCTATTCTTGCCTTTACTCACCTCAAATCCCGCTAAAGACTCCCTCACGTAGCTCCACACGTTCCTCAATTAGTTACCAACACTCTGCTCGTCACCTGACAATTATTTTGACCAATTTTCGTTAATTTTTCCCTAATTATTTCAAGTATTCTTCAATTTTTCTCAAGTTTAACTCATTTTCTACAATTTTCTAAATTATTGTTCCTTTGCTCAATTTGGGTCGCTAATCCAGTATTGGGTTCCATTTAAACCCATTAGGATACCCGAGCGAAACCTCATGATTTTCATACAATTTAGAAAAATATTTGTCAACATTTTTCTGGCTATTTTTAACAATTTCACGCTTTACGAGACAAAAACCCCGACAAAAGTCTCATCGCGAATCTCAAATTCTTTATTTTTCATAAAAATTCCCAAATTTCTATTTATTTGGTTGAAATATAATTTTTCAGAATTTTTTCCTATTTTTCTGAATTTTCCAGATTCTTCCAATATTTATTTCAAAAAAAATAAAAATAAAACATATTTAATTAATTAATTTATTATAAATAAATAAATATATTATTATTTTAATAATGGTGGGTCCCCAGGTCGGGTCCGACCCGGTCCATTTAACCGGGTCGACAGTGGTCGACCCACCCGTGTCGGGCTCGGTCCGGCCCAGCCGGGTCGGGTCGGGTCACCATGACCCGCCCACCACTCTTTCTTCTTCATAGAGGCGAACCGGATGGAATTCCGTTCACTCTCCTTCATAAATTTTTTTTTTTTCTTTTTTCTTTTTTTTTTTTCTCTTTTCTCTTTCAACAATAAACAACAACAACATCAACCTCAACAACAACAACAACATCAACACCAATCAATTAAAATCCAATTTCTTCCAAAATTAACCACTTAACAACAACCCCAACTATAATCAACAAACTCACCTTCACCAACTCGATCTTCTCTTCGATCTGAACAATCTTCACACCTTCGATCAACCGATCTCCTCTTTGATTTCTTCTCTTCCTCCTTCGATTTTCAATTTTTTTTTTTACAGTGAATAGTGAGAAAATGGTGGCGGTGGGATTTTGTTGATAAATTTTGAGGTGAAATGACCATTTTGCCCCTCCATTCTTATCTCTTCCTTAATAAACTAATGCCCCTCTTGGTCATTTCTCATTCATTTTTTTTATTTCATATATATTTATATATACTTTATATATATAAATATATATATATATATGTACAATTATATTTATATAATTGTATTGTTCGCGCCTACAATTTCGTTGTGCGCGCCAACGAGTTCATTTGGGCGTGCACACTACCATTCGACTCACGCGTGTCTCCCACGACCTCGCGCATTACTCAGCGCCCATAATTTATTATTTAATTCCATTAATTATTTCTATTTGTATTTGACAGTGTCTTTATTTCATTTTCGTCTCCCGGACTCTTAAATACTCGTTTAGCGCGTTCTTTTGTACCGAACTCGTTCAACGGTACCAACACACACTCACCACGTCCTCACACATTAGGGATATTGAATTTAATGTTCGGTAATAAATAAATAATACAAATCACCAAACAAACATAACATACATCGTCGTCGACTCCCGAGGACCGAAACAAGTACACCACGGCTAGTAGGGCCCACAATACGACCCTGAAATGTCACGTGGTACGAGTTAGAATTTTAGGGTCGTTATAGGCATCATGTAAAAGACCTAGTTGAGGCTACGCATCCACTAGGCTAGTTGGCTTAGGATGTAACACTTATTGATAATATAAGTGGGGGTTGAAAATCCTAACTTGGGAGGTTAGGTAGTAGATGTAGATCGGTTGGATCAAACTACTATATATCGCTTGTCTCATTTTCATTTCTTCTACCCCATTCACTTGCATAGCATAGATATTTATTGTTGGTGTATGCATTATCATTGTTATTTACTCATAAAGTTTTAAAAAGGAGATAACTACTCGGTAACTCAATTCACCCCCCCTCTTGGGTGACCTTCAATTGGTATCAGAGCGGGTTATTGCTCAAAGTGTTACTAACGTATCTTTGAGTGTTTTCTTGCAAGGATGCAAACATTTGACTTCGCTCGCCCTAGGGAAGGCAACTCATCTATTAGACCTACCTACTTTAATGGGACAAACTATGCTCATTGGAAAGTTAGGATGAAGTTTTAAATTAGAGCTCAATATAAATTTTTGTGGGATGCAATTTAGAATGGCTACACTCCACTGGACAAGCCCTTGAAAGAATACACCATCGAGGAGATCAAGATTGAGCTCTCAAATGATCAAGCCGTGAATCATTTGTTTTGTGCATTAAGTAAGAACGAATTCAACCGAGTTAGCGCTTGTCAAACGGCCAAGGAAGTGTGGAAAAAACTTGAAGTGCATTATGAAGGGACACAACATTTTAAGAACACTAAATTGAGGATTCTTGAAGAACATTATGAGACTTTTCAAGTTGAGTGCCATGAAGATATAGCCACGGCCATTACAAGGTTCACGAAGCTTTTGAATGAGATCAAAAACTTTGGAAAGCATTATGATCAAGAGAACTCAGTGTACAAGTTCCTTATAGACTTGCCTAAGGAATGGAATGCGAAGAAATATGATATTCAATCAGCACAAAACCTTAAAAATTATACTTTTGATGCATTATGTGCAGAATTGACGGTTCATGAATTCAAGCTAAAGGACCGTGCTAGATTGGAAGCACTTGGTGGAATGAAAAAGCAAGGGTCAAAGAATGAGCATGCCTTGAAAGCAACTTGCTTACTGGCCAAAGATAATGTGAGCTCAAGTGAGAATGACTCTAATGAACAAGAAGCGGCTATGCTATCAAGAAAGCTCAAGAAGGCAACATACAAACGAGACAAGTACAAGAAGAAGTACAAAGGTGCAAACAATGCAAGCAAATCACGCGAGATAATTTGCTATAAGTGCGGCAATTCAAACAAGCAGTGGAATGCAAGTACATGAGAAGAAGCAAGAAATATGACTCATCATCATCATCATCATCATCTAGCACCGACTCCAAGTCGAAAAATATAAAGGTTATCCTTTGTCTTATGGCAAGGGGTGAGGTAAGTGACTCTATCTCTTTTAATCATGATGTTGTAAATGCATTGGATGATATGTCTATTGTTCACGACCTTATGAATGAATTAGAAAAGGAGGTCAAAAAGATCAAGCAACTTAAAAAAGCTTGATCAAAGCCATTAGTGAGATTGAATCTCAAAATGAGATTATCGATGATCTCCAACATGACTTAGAATTGGTCATAAATGAGAAAAATGGCTTAACAAAAGAAGTAGAGGACTTGACCACCACGGTGACCAAGTTCACAAGTGGTACTAAAATGTTTGATATGATATTAGGCGCACAACAACGTGTACTCAATAAAAGAGGCTTAGGTTATGGTGCAAGCCTATTAAGCTATGGAAAGTTTTTGGCCGAATCAAAGAGATGCTTAAAATGCAATAGATCTCATCATGTTGGCAAATGTGTCCTAAATAAGACCAATAGAGGTAAACTAGCATGGGTAGAAAAGAATGTATATGATACACATTTTATGGAACACAAAGGTGTATGGGTACCAAAGTCCATGATTCATAAAGTGAATTAGATTCACTTTGGAGCATAAATATGCTAAAATGATAGATTAATGTATAAGAGTTAAGCATGATAGGTCTTGCATTAATCACATACACATAGCATGCGTATACTGTTATTTTTGATGTCATGCTCACATTTCATATGAATTATGTGTAGGACCATGATAAATGAATACAATGTAGCCAAACATTTTTGGGCCCGAACAATTAACACAGCGTGAATTAGTCATGTCCCGTAAATCGAACCTTCTACACATGTTTTAGGTGTTATAATCCTCTTTATATAGTGTTAATGAAGTGTCCATGAAGTTTGAGGTGAATCGGAGTTATGTGTCAAAAACTCAAAAATTTTAATTCCAAAATTCCAAAGAGAAATTAACGCGCTAGGTCTGTCAATTAGCGCGCTAATACCCCCTGGCCCAGACTGCTAAATCGAGTTCATGTGTGCACTGTTTTATATTGGGGGAGAATTTTAGATAATGTGAATGATATTGATAGGGGGAGGCTTAATACCCATTTTTTATTGGTATCTAAATTTTTTTTGTAAGACATGTACCCAAAATTAGAAATATATTGGTATCACAAAATTGAACATGCATGTTGATAGGGGGAGCCTATACTCTTAATTATTTCCTTAAGCTTACATATGATGCATATTGATAAGGGGTGCCCTCATTTGGTATCATGGATTCATTCCTTCGCTATTACTCTACTTGCATCATAATTTTACAAGCCACACTTTTTAATGGTATCAAATAGGGGAGAAAGGTTGTTGAACTTGAGAGAGTATAAATTTTGTGTATAACCATGAATGTGATGTTCATACACTTGTATTATGTTTTATACTTGTCAAGTTCACATTGTTTGTTATCATCAAAAAGGGGAAGATTGTTGGACAAAGTGGTTAGTCACTCTAACTCCGACCGGGATTTTGATGGAAACAAACAAGGTGAAAATATACTAATAAGTTTATCAAGTGTATTTCAATTTTGTCAAAGGTTGCAAAATATCACAATCTCAAGTAGTCAAGTATTCAAGTCATACAAGCTTAAGATTCGGCAAACATAAGGAAAAGAAGATGAAAGATCGAATCACGAGTTGTAAAATTGATGCAAGGCATTCAAGCTCATTTACGCAAGCCTATTGCATTAGTTCATGCACATCGAGTTCTTCAAATGGATTTTCAAATGTCAAGTGATTACTTGAAGTTTTAAGTGAAAATTAACACATAACTCGATCTATAAGTTTAAACAATGTTGAACTATATGTGTATGTTCATATCGTATTTTGAAAATCATTGTGGAAGTTTTCGAAAAAGGAAAACTTGTTTTTGAAAGGTTTTTAAAAAGAAAACTGCATATTTGTAGAAAAGTCCCTCGCAAGTCATGAAATCGAGATTTTCCGTTTTCAGAATTTGTGAACATATACGGACCACCCAATAGGCTTAATGACCTGTAACAAACATATATAACATGTTATATGAGGGTTGGTTGGGTTCCGAACACGATAAAGGGTCGCTAACCAAAGGGACGAAAATATTTATTTTTGAGGTCCCTGCAGTTAGCACGCAAATAAATTTATTAGCGCGCTAAGTGCAGAGTTAGCGCGCTAGGTCTGAATATTAGCGCGCTAATTGCTTTCCAGATAGCTTTTTTAAAAAGCTGAAAATCACACTTTAATTTGAATTCTTAATGAACTCTAGGCCCTTGGATCTCTAAAACGGTTATAAACTGGTCTATAAATATATAAAACACTCTCAAGCACACATAAGCACAAAAATTTGGTTTTGAAAATAAAGAAAAACACAAGTGCTCAATTTTTTCAAAAGGAGGAGCTTCGAGTTTTGTGAAGAACTCAAGTCATAGTGTGAAGCTGTTGATTCAATATCAAAACCAACACTCTTGAGGCATTCTAAGGAGTACAACAACCTCTCAAAAAATGATTTTCAAGTCATCTTTTTGGGGTTGTAAGAAAGTCCTAATTTCCTAGCTTTTTTTGTGCTTAAATTATATATTATTATGTGATTGACTTGGGAAATCACTTGTTGTATTGTTGAACACATTTACCTTAGGTTTTGCACTTAAACTTGATTTATTAAACCCTAGGACTGATTTGGACAAGAGTTTGCACTTAAACTTAATTTTTATCAAACTTCTTATTCCTTGGATTTGAAACCGGATTTGTTCTTATCAATCTATTTGAAATGGTTTCATATTTAAGTTTTGTATAAAATCAGTGATATCTTTGTATTTCTCAATTTTTTTCATACTTGGATGCATTAGAGTGGTTAGGCTCTAGGAGGCTTGCTTGTATTTGAACTTGGTGCCACTTTACTTTGTAAAGTTTATTTCATTATATTCTTCAGTACACTGCTTTTATTTTACAGTTCATCCGGGCAGGACCAAGATGTATGCCGATGTACGTCATCTCTTTTGGTGGCCGGGGATGAAGACCGATTCTGATTACGTTCGAGGGTGTGAGATTTGTCAACGAGTTGAGGCTGAGAATCATAGACTTAGCAGGTTATTACATTCACTTCCCATTCCTCGGTAGAAGAGGGAACATATTGTAACGACCCAAATTAATTTAATTGAGTATTAGTGTTAATCACGATGATTAGGGGTTAATTCGAGTGTTACGTGGAGAGCTGGGTAACTTAGATGGGGGAACCCAGGTTATATTTATGATATTTGTGCATGGTGTGATGCCTAGTATGGCAATGTTGAGTGTAGTAACTATTTTTTTTGTGTATATGAACATCGCATGTGTGAACGTTGATATTGGGCAAGGTCACTATTCGGGTATATGTTCCGAAATGCATGGCGGGGACTGGGTACCAGGTATCGAGTAGCTGAGGTACGGGACATGGGTTATCGGGTAGCTGAGAGCTAGTGCGACCTCACACATTATTTTTTTTATGATTTATTAGGTAGTTTAGCCTAAGGTTGAAAAGTGAATAAATGGATTTATTAAAATCCTATAGTATGGATAGGGAAAATAAGGGTACATAGGATGATCCTCGAGATGCACAATAGGGTGAAACAAGGACTGTAGTGTCATGATAAAGTGTCCAGAACTTAAGTGACACTGGGTGATCAGTTACCATTAGATCGTCCTCGAGATGCGTGCACACATCAGATTAGATTAACCACCTGTAAATACACACTTGATCAATGGAGGCATGCAAAACCAAACTTTCCAAATAATTTTGAGAGCTCTGTGAGTAGAAATCGAACTGGGGAAGGAGAAATCTGAGCTTGGAGGGGTGATTTAGGGATCAAATAGCAATATCCTAGGTAATCTATCGCTTCTAAATGTGAATTTTTTTTTTATAAAAATGTGATTTTTGTGGGTTGAAGATAAAACAGATTTTAGGATGAAATCATCACTGTTTTTGCTCAATTTGATGCTCTTAAGGATTATTTTGATGAAATATATTGGTTTTACTCGCATTTGTGAGAATTTGTGATCAATTTGGTGATTTCAGATTGTGGACACATGCACACTTTGATTCTCTATTTCAACTGAAAATCTTGTTTAGTTAGTGTTTTGGAGAGGAATTTGATATGATTAGAGTGTGTGTTGTTTGTTTGATGTTGTGAGGAGTTGGGAACCAAATAAATCCAAAATCAGTTTCTGAAAGTTCTGGGCAGAGCACACCTAGCGTGATAGGTGATGAACACTAGCGTGCTAGGCATGCTGGGGAATATGATGATTTTTCGTGCTCAAAGATCAATTAGCGCGTTAATTCCCTTAACTAGCGCGCTAGGTACCAGAACCCCTAAACTCCAAAAAATAAAATCGAGCCTAATTAATAATAAACCCACTTAATTAATACAAAACACTATAAATGGACTTCAAGGACTGGGGAACCATAGCTAGGACACCGATGAGCTAGGCAGGTCAGATTGACGGGTCTAGGAAGTGGGAGTGCGTGTTTACAGGTGCGTAAAACTCTTGAGAATGTTACACTTTAATTCATGCGTGGTTTGTCTATGTAAACAAGTGTTTATTCATTTATTTATTATCGATTTGTTTACTTATTTAGTTGCCATGGTTATGCACTATGATCATGTGTTGGTCGGTGTTTAATTTGTTCATATGGTCAGAGGTTAATCGAGATGGTAGTGGTACGTAATTGAGCAGGTTAGATTGTAGTGTGTGTACTGGGTGCAGCAGGTGAATAGCTACCTGAGTAGCGGGGTGTACATGTCCGGTGGGTTATGATGTGTTTTCGGTTACCGTTAGTAGTTCGGGTGTGGTCTAGGCTTGATGTGTTCAGCTGGGGCATCCGAATCTACAAAGTATGATATAGTTTTGTTAGACTCCATCACACTTCTGTTGGGTTTTGGGGTTCATGCGCAGAGGAGATTTCAAAACAATTTTGATAAAAACCCCAACAGGATCCGAATTTGATTCCATTAAAACATGTTTAGACTATGAAAAACTTAATCATACCTCAGTCGCAATGTACCTTTCTGAAGGTTAATCGATCTCTAAGGCGCTGCCAACAACGAACGCCCTCTATCAGCAGTCCACACACGAATGGCGGCCGAGATTTGAAGTGCTAGCTTCGAGAGAATAGCAAACCTTTTTGTTTCTCTCCAAAACAATCCAGAGCATACCAAAAACCTCTAAGTCGTTTCTTTTTAAAATGAAAATAGAGTTTCAGCCTCTTTTAAATCTTTCGTACTTGTATTCTAACTCAAAGCGTCTATTTATACAACCCTTGTATATAGACGGTTAAGTAAATTACACATATACCCCTACTTAAAGAAGTATAAGTGTAATACACTACAAGGACGTTTCTGTCATGAATTTTATCATATAAAATTCATTTTTCTCAACCATCTTAAAATCTCGCAAAACCATTCTCAGTGTGCGACCTAATTAGGCTCATACAACGTTGGCGTGTACCAAAACACATTTTGGTATACAAGTCATAAGCGCCTCTAGCAAGACATTATGACTACCCAAGTTGTACGAATATCAAATCGATATAACCTAATCAATAGTGTATATAACATCCTTTTGTCACACGATATCCTTTTGATCAAACATAAGGCATGGAATTGTCATCCAACATGTTCAATCGTACTAGTCTCGATTTCTAGGTAGATCGAAAACATCTAAGTGACATTGATCAATATCAATTCACTTAGACTAGGCCTTTTAACAGCCTAACACATCGAGGATCCACTGGATATCTCTCTTTATATGAGAGGGACAAATTCTATCTCGATTACACAACTTCACCACATTATTCACACAGTAACCAATCACAACCTTTATAATCATCCGGTTAAAGACAACGTTTGATTGCGTCAAATCATTGTATTCCTAATGTTGAAGTCTCTGGTAATCTCAAGTCGAGGACTGAAAAATATACCTATCATGAGAAACAACTATGACTTAATCCATGTGATGTTCTCATAGCGGGTCGGCCCAGTACTTTGTTCCCTAACAAGTACTCATGATCTTGATTCGCATTCCTATACGTATGATCATCGTATGATCATCAATCAAGACTCACACTAGTCTTAATTCATTATAGTTCCCAAGATAATAATCGACTAGGGACATTTAGGATATTTCGTAAATACCCATGGATCTTATTATAATGTAAACATGCAAATCAATTATAATAAACAACAAATGAAATCCTCTATTTTATTAACTAAAATGTATTCATAAAGACCGTTAATGGATTGACCTAGGGCATATTTCCCAACATCTCCCACTTGCTCTAGGGCCAATCATTCATGCATCTAATGCCTAATGATCTAACATGACCATCATGTTTCGCTTGTGGAAGAGCCTTTGTCAATGGATCCACAACGTTGTCTTTACTAGGTACTCGCAAATCTTTACGTCTCCTCTCTCAATAATTTCTCTCGATGAGATGAAAACGCCGAGTATATGTTTGGATCTGTGGTGTGATCTAGGTTCCTTGGCCTCGTGCTATTGCCCCATTATTGTCACAATACAAACAAATAGGGTTAGCAATACTTGGAACCACACCTAGTTCATAAATGAACTTTTTGATCCAAACCGCTCCTTTGTCGCATCGGACGCCGCAATATACTCAGAACTTCGTTGTAGAATCCGCCACGCTCTCTTGCTTCGAACTTTTCCAAACCTTACTATACCCCCATTCAAAGTAAACACATATCCAGATCGCGATCTAAAATTATCTATATCGCTTGAAAACTTGCATCTCGTGTAACCATTTACAACTAGATCATTTTCAAAACCTCCATAGACCAAGAACACTTCCTTAGTCCTTCTTAAGTACTTAAGGATGTTCTTTACCGCTATCCAAAGTGACTCTCACCCGGATCGATCGATATCTGCTTGTAGTGCTCAAAGCATATGATATATCAGGGCGAGTGCATAGCATGGCATACATGATAGATCCAATAGCAGATGCATATGGAATCTTATTCATACGATCTCGCTCATCATTTGTCCTAGGACATTGATTCTTGCTGAGACTTATGCCATGAGACATTGGCAACAATCCTCTTTTAGAGTCTTGCAAACTAAACCTATTCAGTACCTTGTCTATTTAAGCACTCTGACTTAGACCGATTAGCCTCTTAGATCTATCCCTATAGATCCTTATCCCTAGGATATAGGCTGCATCTCCTAAGTCTTTCATTGAGAAGCACTTCCCTAACCATGACTTGACACTCTGCAACTACACTCCCACTGACCTTCTTGTATACACAAGGCTCATATTCATTCTTAATAAAACCAAAATCCTTGATTGCTTCATCAAAACGAAGATTCCAACTCCGAGAAGCTTGCTTTAATCCATAAATAGATCTTTGAAGCTTGCATACCTTCCTAGAATTCTCAGGATGTACAAAACCTTCAGGTTGTGTCATATACACGTCCTCAAGCAGCTTTCCATTAAGAAATGCTGTTTTTACATCCATTTGCCATATCTCATAGTCATAATATGCAGAAATGGCAATTAAAATTCTTATGGATTTAAGCATGGCTATCGGCGAAAAAGTTTCATCATAATCAACACCTTGAGTCCGCTGAAACCTTTTGCTACAAGTCTTGTTTTGAAAGTATGCACTTTGCCATCCATGTCGTTTTCTTCTTGAAAACCCATTTACATCCAATGGTCTTACCACCTTCAGTAAATCAACCAAGTTCCAAACTTGGTTATCATACATGGATTGCATCTCGAGTTCATGGCACTTAGCCATTTATCCGAGTCCGGTCCGACATAGCCTCCCGATAAGTGGTGGGCTCATTTTGATCTATAAGCAACACATCACGACTATCGTAATGAGAAATCCGAATCTTCTCGCTCATGTCTTACCCTACCGATTTACGTGGGCCTTGTGTCACTTGCGGAGGTTCAACGGTTCGTAACGTTGTTGAACTTCCAAGAGCTGTTCGTTGTTTATTTGTGATTCTTGAACTTCTTCAAGATTTATTTCTCTCCCACTAGTGTCTTTTGAAATAAACTGTTTTTCCATAAAGGCACCATACCGAACAACAAACACTTTGTTCTCAGCGGGATTATAAAAGTAATATCCTTTTGTTTCCTTAGGATACCCCACAAATAAACACTTATCATATTTAGGTGCTAGTTTTTCTGAGACTTGTCGCTTTACATAAGCCTCACAGACCCAAATCTTAAGAAAGGACAAACTAGGTCTCTTCCCGTACCATATCTCATATGGTGTTTTATCAACCGCTTTAGAAGGAACTCGATTTAGAGTGAAAGCTGCAGTTTGTAATGCATAACCCCAAAAGGATAATGGAAGATCCGCATGACTCATCATAGATCGAACCATATCTAATAAGGTTCGATTTTTGCTTTTAGAAACTCCATTCCTTTTCTTTTGGGTGTTTTAAAGCAGGAACAGGCTGGGGCTTGACTTGTTCCACAGGCTTTGCGACAAGTGCAAGCAGAAGAAATTTTGGCAACTTTAGCCTTGCCTTTGCCTTTTTTCTTCATTCCCTTTTTCTTTTGGACCATCAAGACATTACTGAGGGTTTCTTGATATTTTGTGCAGTAGTTTTGAACATCAAATGCAACTCGAAATTGATTTCTCCATATTATTCATATTGTAATTCATCACAAATTGTGAGTAACTTTCTCGGTAATGAATTTAGGATCAAATCCGTAGCCAACTCTTGGCTTATGGGAAATCCAAGTCTATCAAGTTGGTCAACATAGCCCTTCATCTTCGTAACATGAGGACTAACCGACGCACCTCGTCATCTTACAAGAATGCGTGTTCTTGATCTGTCTCGAACCTTTCTTGCCTAGCTTGTCGTTGGAACATTTCCTTCAGCGTTACACATGTACCCATGTCGTAGGCTTCCATTAGTTCCATGTCCTTCGAAGTTCAGAACCATAGTTGCCAACATAATGCATGCAACATCGTAGAATCGTTGACATGCTTATTATGCGCATCCTTCACAGCTTTCGTAGCATTGACTGGTGGGTCCTTAGGGATCGGAGCATCTAGGACATACAACTTGCGTTCATGCTTGAGAACGATTCTCAAGTTTCGAACCAAATCAAGAAAGTTAGTCCCGATAGCTTATCCTTCTCAAGGATAGATCGCATGACAGGGGATTATTGTTACTTGAAGAGGCCATTGATCTACAATAAAGATTTTGCAGAGTTTATTTTAGTATAGAGAGGAACAGACTCCCACTAAATTAATAACCCTCGTAAAACATACTGCGTTTATTTAAGGGACTAAAATCCATATTTCACCTAATTCTATGACAAAACTATGGCATGAAACACGTAACTAGATTATTTAGGTAAGTAATAGCTTACCAATTACATCTTATGTAATTTTTAGATCTTTTTATGAGATATGGGACATCTTATGTATTAGCATGTTTTTATCTCATCATATGCCTAAAGCCCAAAACTATTTTGATAGCTTTATTAAGTCGAACCAATTTAAACATTTAGGTAACTCTTACCTAACTTATCTCACCAAGATAACACAATACACCCAACTATGGTCGATACTATATTAGTGCGATCGAGGCCTTGACAAGTGTTTAAAATTGGATGGCACAAGACTTAAGATTTAATAGAGGGATTTTATTCAGCTTTAGTGATTTTAATTAAACAATGAAATATCATATATTTTATTGATTTGTAGAACCACTAAACAATTTAGGAAATTTTTATGCTATTCACTAATAGAAGAATTTTCGTGCGCTAGGATTAGTTAGACGGCGATCCTATCGGCTGTCACAATGGTGGGAAACAAGGGCAAAATTTTTTTTTTTTTTTTTTTTTTTTAGAAGACAAATCTCAATTCGAAAATTGAAATTTGCTATAGAAAATCATATTTTTTTTCGCTGATTTTACTATACTAAATTTACCCTTTAATTTATCCAAAATTAAGTCAATTAAAACATTTTTAATTAACCCGGGCCCACATCTAACTAATCATCTTATCCTAATCCAATTAGGACTTTAGATATTAGAATCCTAGCATATCACCAATAACAAGATTCTTGATATTTATCTCCTATTCTAATTTGTTATCTATCTTTATCAAATAAAGACTTCATAACAAAATAGATATAACAACATAAATAAATAATTTCAAAAATTAATTATTTATTTTTGGATTTAAGATATTTGAATCCTAGTATATCACTAATAACAAGATTCTTGATATTTATCTCATATTCTAATTTGTTATCTATCTTTATCAAATAGAGACTTCATAACAAAATAGATAAAACAAGATAAATAAATAATTTCGAAAATTAATTATTTATTTTGGATTTAAGATATTTGAATCCTAGTATATCACCAATAACAAGATTCTTGATATTTATCTCCTATTCTAATTTGTTATCTATCTTTATCAAATAAAGACTTCATAACAAAATAAATATAACAACATAAATAAATAATTTCGAAAATTAATTATTTATTTTTGGATTTAAGATATTTGAATCCTAGTATATCACCAATAACAAGATTCTTGATATTTATCTCCTATTCTAATTTATTATCTATCTTTATCAAATAAAGACTTCATAACAAAATAGATATAACAAGATAAATAAATAATTTCGAAAATTAATTATTTATAAATAAATAATTTCGAAACTTAATTATTTATTTTGAATTTAAGATATTTGAATCCTAGTATATCACCAATAACAAGATTCTTGATATTTATCTCCTATTATAATTTGTTATCTATCTTTATCAAATAAAGACTTCATAACAAAATAGATATAACAACATAAATAAATAATTTTGAAAATTATTTATTTATTTTTGGATTTAAGATATTTGAATCCTAGTATATCACTAATAACAAGATTCTTGATATTTATCTCCAATTCTAATTTGTTATCTATTTTTATCAAATAGAGACTTCATAACAAAATAGATATAACAAGATAAATAAATAATTTCAAAAATTAATTATTTATAAATAAATAATTTCGAAAATTAATTATTTGTAATTTCGATCTTCATCCAAATAACCACAAACATGTAATTGAATCATGAACTACTATCCCAATCGAACCTAATGGTGTCATGGATCATAGAACACGAAACTCAATTCATTAAAATTATTCAAATTAACCTAACATGGTTACTAGCATGTACGAAACTAATTTCAATTAAATCATGAATATATGTATCATATACACAAAACATGATAATGAATCTCATAGAAAACTTATGTATATCACATATACATCAACTATGAACATGCTTTCAATCATATATCATAAGAAAACATGCAATGAGTTTAATGGAATCAAACTCGAAGGCTCGATACCACACTGTTGGTTTTGGGGTTCATGCAATGGAGATTTCAAAACAATTTTGATAAAAACCCCAACAGGATCCGAATTTGATTCCATTAAAACATGTTTAGACTATGAAAAACTTAATCATACCTCAGTCGCAATGTACCTTTCTGAAGGTTAATCGATCTCTAAGGCGCTGCCAACAACGAACGCCCTCTATCAGCAGTCCACACACGAATGGCGGCCGAGATTTGAAGTGCTAGCTTCGAGAGAATAGCAAACCTTTTTGTTTCTCTCCAAAACAATCCAGAGCATACCAAAAACCTCTAAGTCGTTTCTTTTTAAAACGAAAATAGAGTTTCAGCCTCTTTTAAATCTTTCGTACTTGTATTCTAACTCAAAGCGTCTATTTATACAACCCTTGTATATAGACGGTTAAGTAAATTACACATATACCCCTACTTAAAGAAGTATAAGTGTAATACACTACAAGGACGTTTCTGTCATGAATTTTATCATATAAAATTCATTTTTCTGAACCATCTTAAAATCTCGCAAAACCATTCTCGTGTGCGACCTAATAGGCTCATACAACGTTGGCAAAGTGTACCAAAACACATTTTGGTATACAAGTCATAAGCGCCTCTAGCAAGACATTATGACTACCCAAGTTGTACGAATATCAAATCGATATAACCTAATCAATAGTGTATATAACATCCTTTTGTCACACGATATCCTTTTGATCAAACATAAGGCATGGAATTGTCATCCAACATGTTCAATCGTACTAGTCTCGATTTCTAGGTAGATCGAAAACATCTAAGTGACATTGATCAATATCAATTCACTTAGACTAGGCCTTTTAACAAGCCTAACACATCGAGGATCCACCGGATATCTCTCTTTATATGAGAGGGACAAATTCTATCTCGATTACACAACTTCACCACATTATTCACACAAGAACCAATCACAACCTTTATAATCATCCTAAGTTAAAGACAACGTTTGATTGCGTCAAATCACCGTATTCCTAATGTTGAAGTCTCGGTAATCTCAAGTCGAGGACCTGAAAAATATACCTATCATGAGAAACAACTATGACTTAATCCATGTGATGTTCTCATAGCTGGTCGGCCCAAGACTTTGTTCCCTAACAAGTACTCATGATCTTGATTCGTATTCCTATACGTATGATCATCGTATGATCATCAATCAAGACTCACACTAGTCTTAATTCATTATAGTTCCCAGTATAATAATCGACTAGGGACATTTAGGATATTTCTGTAAATACCCATGGATCTTATTATAATGTAAACATGCAAATCAATTATAATAAACAGCAAATGAAATCCTCTATTTTATTAACTAAAATGTATTCATAAAGACTGTTAATGGATTGACCTAGGGCATATTTCCCAACAACTTCTATCTAGTTTTAATTGATATCGTGGTTAAACCAGATTTCTTGAATGATGTTTGTATTTCCACTGTGTGTGATCGATAGGTTTATTGTGAATGTTGTTTGCTGCCAGCCGTAGGAATATGATTTCTGTTGTTAGGGTCATATTCACATATCTCTCGCAGGTTACTGTGATTTTCATGATTATTGTGTAGACTTATCTTGGGAATTTACTCACTGGACTCGTTGTTGTATGTGTTGAGCAATTGAGCACAAATCCTGGTACGAGCAAGAGCAAGGGAAAAGAGGTACTAGGCGACTATCTCTGAGGCTGTTGCTGCTGACAGCTTGTGTTTGACTATCTAGTATGTATATTTTGCTTTGATGGTTTTGAGAACTTTAGAACTTTATCACATGTATATGGATTACTGTTTACTTTGTCTCAGTTATATACATGATGTTTATTTTCGGGTTCTCCACTACTTAGGTTTAATAAATTCTCATAATATATGCACTAAAGGCTTCCGTTATTATTATTATTAACTAACCTGCTCGTTGTTTATGAGAATTAAATAATTCAATATAGTAGGATTAGTTAAATGGAGCATCACTTCACAAATTTGTGAACGCGGCAGTAGTGATGACGTGTCCGGTGACATGACAGGCGCTACCGGGCTTGCGAACGGAAGGCGTGGGTCAAGGGACGACCTCAGAAATTGGGGCCATCACATTTTGGTATTAGAGCAAGGTCGATAGGGCCTTGAAATAATTAATTTAGGGAAAGACAATAAATCTTAAATAAACAAACACTAGTTGTGGAAACCCGAAGATCCTAACTTAGAATCCTAGTTAGGAAGCGGTATAAGTCGAGTAGAGTAAGGACTTACGTATGTGCTATGATTTGGTTGTATATTATATATACGGACTACGTAATCATTCGAAGCACGACTTTCAGTGCAGATCTTGATGGGTGGATAGCAGTCACCGTTAGGGTTAGGGACCGGTCAGTTGAGGGTATGGATCCTATGGTTGCAGTGCGATTTTCCACTCACAATAGGCAGTTTGAGCTATTACTGGACATGATGAGAGCTCAGACAACTGCCATAACAGCTTTCACGACATCGAGAGACCCGATTGTGGTTGCAATACCGATAGTGACAGTAGTAGAACCTAATGAGATTCAGACACTAGCCCTCGCAAGAGACACCAACTGTTGAGACTACACCAGTAGTGGTTGTAGTGGAGAAATCGACTCCAACACCTTCACCGACAGTTGCGACTGCTATCACGACTACAACTACTACCACCCAGAGTACAGGATTGATCCACAGGTGAGGAGACTGAGGGATTTCCTTAAGTTCCAGCCCACATATTTTTATGGCAGGGGAGATCCTAAGGCAGCAAGGGACTGAATTGTATCGCATCAATGGCTACACAAGGAGCTTAACACAGAGGAGAGGCACAGCGCGAGACTATCCGGGATGTGCTTTAGGTCTAACGTAGTAGTGTGGTGGACTAACTACTAGGAGACGCATTCCGATCCAACGACTTGGGCTGAGTTTCGAAAGATCTTTTATGATCAGTTTATTCCTATGGAGGTCCGACTGAGGTTGAGAGAGGAGGTCTTATCCCTGAGGCAAGGAAAACGAATAATGCTACAGTATATAGACCGATACCGCTATCTTCTACAATTCTCTATGGACATTGCCAGTACCGAGCGTCTACATATTTACTACTTTGTTCGGGGAGTTGAGGAGGTGATTGCGAGCGCGATTGTGTGACTTTCTTACTATAGAAGAATGGCATTCCAGTGACATTGTCGGTGGGGATGGGGATAGAGAGTGGTCCGCATTTACGTCCGGATAGGAGGCCCAGCATGAGGGATCTGACAGAGATAGCATGAGTGGTCACCAGGACAGTAGACCCCAATATGAGGACAGACTGCAGGATCGACAGCACAGGGGTAATGAACGAGATGGCAGGACCTATCTAATATTAGCACCACAACGGCAATAAACTCAGAACCAGAGTGGTAGAGATCGAGATCTGCGGGATCATAGTTGGAATCAAAGATCTGAGGGTGACAAATTGGAGGAAGTGACAGACATAGATGTTATAGGTGCGGTCAGAAAGGTCACATCAGTGTGGATTGTCGTAGAGCCTCTCCCGCACCAGAGATTCCACAGACAGATGAGAGAGTTCATGTTGTGACACAATCGGTCAGAGAGATGACCCAGTAGCATGAGCAAGGTACGTTGTTGATGTGTTTCCTATGCATGTGTTGCATATAGGTGGATTAGTTATGGAAATTTCATGCATTCATTGCATTTAAGTTAATTAGTTCACTTAAATTGGTGCATTCTAGTTGATTAGTTCACTATGGGTTTGAGAAGGCTGGTTGATTTATTCACCAGGGCCAAGAATTAGTTGAGGACTAGTTAATTCGTTCACCAGGACCAGGTCGATGTGTTTCCATAGAATAAGTTGATTTATTTTCCTAAGAATTCCAGTTAATTAGTTCACTGAGGGGTTAGAGTTTATTAGTTCATCTAGACAACGGGTGTCAGGTTAGACTAGCAGGTAGCGTCTGCTTTGCGACCCCTGAAAAAAGGTATCGGTTATCTTAAATTTCGGGGACGAAATTCTCTTAGTTGGGAAGAATTCGGGAGTTACGTGGACAGATGGGTGACTCAGATGGGGGAACCTAGGTTATATTTATGATATTTATGCATGGTGTGATGCCTAGTATTGCGATGTTGACTGTAGTAATTATTTTTTTATGTATATAAACATCGCATGTGTGAACGTTGATGTCGGGCAAGGTCACGTGTCGGGTATATGTCCCGAAATGCGTAGTGGGGACCAGGTACCGAGTATCGAGTAGCTGAGGTATAGGACATGTGTTGTCGGGTAGCTGGGAGCTAGTGTGACCTCACATATGATTTTTTTATGATTTATTAAATGGTTTAGCTTGAGGTTGAAAAGTGAATAAATGGATTTATTAAAATCCTATAGTATGGATAGGGAAAATCAGGGTGCATAGGAAGATCCATAATATGCACAACAGGGTGAAACAAGGACCGTAGTGTCATGATAAATTGTTCAGAACTTGAGTGACACTGGGTGATCAATGACCATTAGATCATCCTCGAGATGCGTGCACACATCAAATTAGATCAACCACCTATAAATACATACTTAATTGATGGAGGCATGTAAAACCAAACGTTCCAAACAATTTTGAGAGCTTTGTGAGTAGAAATCGGACTGGGGAAGGAGAAATCCGAGCTTGGAGAGGTGAATCAGGGATCAAATAGCAATATTAAAGGTAATCTATCCCTTCTAAATGTGAATTTTTTTTATAAAAATGTGGTTTTTGTGGGTTGAGGATAAAACGAATTTTAGGATGAAATCATCACTATTTTTGCTCAATTTGATGCTCTTGAGGATTATTTTGATAAAATATATTGGTTTTACTCAGATTTGTGAGGATTTGTGATCAATTTGGTGATTTCGGATTGTGGACACATGCACTCTTTGATCTTCTATTTTGAGTGAAAATCTTGTTTAGTTGGTGTTTTGGAGAGGAATTTGATGCGATTGGAGTGTGTGTTATTTATATGATGTTGTGAGGAGTTGGGAACCAAATAAATCCAGATTCAGTTTCTGGAAATTCTGGGCAGAGCACACATAGCGCGCTAGGTGATAAACACTAGTGCACTAAGCACGCTGGGGAAGATGATGATCTTTCGTGCTCGAAGATTAATTATCGCGCTAATTCCCCTGACTAGCGCGCTAGGTACCAGAACCCCTAAACTCCTAAAAATGAAATCGAGCCTAATTAATAACAAACACATTTAATTAATACAAAACATTATAAATGGACTTCAGGGACTGGGGAACCATAGCTCGAACACTGGGGAGCTAGGCGGGTCGGATTGACGGGTCTGGGAAGTCGGAGTGCATGTTTATAGGTACGTAAAACCCTTAAGAATGTTACATTTTAATTTATGCGTGGTTTGTCCATGTAGACGAGTGTTTATTCATTTATTTATTATCGGTTTGCTTACTTATTTGGTTGTCATGGTTATGCACAGTAATCATGTGTTGGTCGGTGTTTGATTTGTTCACATGGTCGGAGGCTAATCGAGATGGTCGTGGTACAGAATTGAGCAGGCTAGATTGTAGTGCGTGTACTGGGTGCAGCAGATGAATAGCTACCCGAGTAGCAGGGTGCACGTGTCTGGTGGGTTGTGATGTGTTTCCGGTCACCGTTAGTAGTTTGGGTGTGGTCTAGGCTTAATGTGCTCAGCCAGAGCATCCGAATCTACAAAGTATGATCTAGTTTTGTTAGACTCCCTCACACCTCTATCTAGTTTTAATTGATAACGTAGTTGAACCAAATTTCTTGAATGATGTTTGTATTTCCACTATGTGTGATCGATAGGTTTGTTGTGCATGTTGTTTGCTGCCAACCATGGGAATATGATTCCTGTTGTGAGAGTCATATTCACATGTCTCGTAGGTTACTGTGATTTTCATGATTATCATGTAGACTTCTCTTGGGAATTTACTCACTGGGCTCGTTGCTGTATGTGTTGGGCAACTGAGTGCAGATCGTGGTATGAGCAAGTGCAAGAGAAAAGAGGTACTAAGCGACTATCTCTGTTAGATTTTGCTTTGATGGGTTTTGGGAACTTTAGAACTTTATTATTTACTTCGTCTCAGTTATATACATGGTGTTTATTTCCAGGTTTTCCACTACTTAGGTTTAATAAATTCTCACAATATACGCATTAAAGGCTTTCGTTATTATTATTATTAACTAACCTGCTCGATGTTTAGGAGAATTAAATAATTCAATATAGTAGGATTAGTTAAACGGAGCGTTACTTCATAGAGTTTCAGACGTGGCAGTAGTGATGACGTGTCCGGTGACGTGATAGGCGCTACTGGGGTTACGAGTGGAGGGCGTGGGTCACTGGACGACCTCAGAAATTGGGGCCGTCACACATATCGCCATGGATTTCGTAAGTGGTTTACCTTGATCTTAGCATTGTCATGATAACATCTGGGTAATTGTGGACAGATTGACGAAGTCTGTGCACTTTTTACTAGTTTCGACCGTACATCAGGTGGATAGGTTGGCTTCTTTTTTGAGCAAGTGATAGTTCGACTACATAGTGTACCTTTTTCTATTGTGTCTAACAGAGGGCCACAATTCACATCACAGATTAGGCAGAGCATACAGGCACAGTTCTGCACGAGTTGGATCTCAGCACCGCCTATTATCCACAGACTAATGGACAATCAGAGCTTCTGATATAAATACTCAAGGATATGTTGAGGATGTGTGTGTTGGAGTACGTTGGGTCATGGGACGAGTATCTTCATCTGTGTGAGTTTGCTTACAACAATAGTTATCAGGCCAGTATTGGTATGGCACCATTTGAGACATTATACGGGAAGCTGTGCAGATCTCCATCTTGTTGGGTAGAGCCAAGGATGTGGCAACTATTGGGCCAGAGATTATTGTGGATCACACAAAGAAGATATGCCTAATCAGACAAAGGCTGAAAGGTGCGCAAGAGAGATAGAAGAGATGTTATGACTTGTACCACGGGAACTTGGAATACAAGGTCAGGGATTACGTATACTTGAAGGTGTTTCCGATGAAGGGTCACAAGAGGTTCGGGATCAGGAGGAAGCTTGTGCCGAGATTTATTGGTCCATTCAAAGTTGGGAAACGGATAGACAAAATTGCATATAAGTTAAAGTTGTCACCCCAGTTATTGAAGTTCACCCTGTGTTTCACATTTCTATGCTAAGACTGGATAGGTCGAGAAAGGGCAGGCGGCCGAAAATGGACCTGAGCCAGATAGACTTGAGGGAGGATATCACCTATGACAAAGCAGCCTATTTAGATACTGGATCGGAAGGTGAAGATTATGAGGAACAAGGAGATCTCATAGTTCTTGTAAAATGGCAAGCATCACGGTGATGAGGAGCTGACATGGGAGCTTGAGTCCTATATGTGCGAGTATTTTCCTACCTCTTCTGATTTGGTAAGTTTTCCTTTAGCTTCGTTTTAATTTTGAGGACGAAATTCCAATTATTTAGGAAGAATGTAATGACCCTAAAAATCTAACTCGTGCTACATGTCAATTTAGGTCATACGTAGGCCCATTTGTCGTGATACAGTGTTTAATTCTCGGTCGTCGAAGCCGAGGTATGTTATTTTTGTTTGGTATTTTGTATTATATTTTATTACCCGAATGCTAATTCCAATGTCCTAAACATGCAAGGACGTTTGACTATGAGCGTTGGTGTGAGTAAACGGGTTTGGCTTAATAGGAACGTGAATAATAGGTTTCGGGCGAACAATTGTCGCGTAATTAGCAGTCCAAGGGATTTAATGAATTAAAAACACTGACTAAATATAAAATAAATAATAATTAAAAGTTATATATCGCGTTTAATACATTGATACATCCAGGATTACGTAATGAGCAAGTCGTAGTATAGAACGGGTCCGAAAATGCGAGTATTTTGCGAGAAAATGATGAAGTGTTGATGTGAGTTACTCTTTGAAGTCACCAAGTTTGTGTCAAGGTGGTTGGGTGAAGTGGAAGGAGGCCAAAGGATGCACCTCGAGATTCATGTATATGGGTTGATGAAGGGAGTTGTATATAAGGAGTCACCAACTTTTCTCTCTCCTTTTCATTTTTCCAATCTCATCTAAACAAAAGCAATGAAACATGGGAAGGTTTTCGGGAATTTTTTTACGTGATTTGATGCCAATGGATCGACCAATCTCGAATTATAATGTGAGATCTCGGTTCTCCACATGTTTGTCTACGTTTTGGTCATAGTTTTGTGAGTTTTTGACACGATGATTTCGGGTGAGATTTTCGAGAAATGTTAGTAATGGGTTTATGTAATGGGATATTGATCAATTGAATGAATTTTTGATGATTTGTGAATTGGGTTGTTGATTTGAGACGTGGTGAAATTTTAGTATGATTTTTCGAAATAGATGGTTTGTTGAGGTTTTGACGCGAATCGAAGGTGATTTGGGATAGTCACGGACGTCCTTACGAGTTTGGAATAGGCTCAAAGTGCGGCGACGCGAACCGGGGTTTCAAAAAATGCCGAAAAGGGTGTGTAAGGCCCACGCCGCGAGGGACATTGTGGGTATGTATTGCCCACATCGAATGGAGTAGTGAACCCCTAATCGACACCGTAGGGACACTGCCATGAGTTGAACACCACGGCTCCTGGGTGGCGTGACACTGTTAACAGGGGCAGTTTTACAAAAAAATCAAAAAAATTTGGGGATCTCTTGGGGATTCAAATGGGTTCAAATATCACCTAATACCAAAAATCAACCTAATTACACAAATATAAAAATTATGGAAAATTGGGTAAATTAGAAAGTAATTAATAGGATTTATAATTTAATTGAATTATCAGGTGTTTTAGTTATTGACGGGTCACACGGGATTCGTAGGAGGTGAGTCAAAGGTCATGTGAGTGCAAATTAGTTTGGATTCAGTAAGTAAAGTAAACAGTGAGGAATTTTACAGTTATTTCTTGAGCTTTAATTTATTATTATTGCTCTATTCCGTATTTCTTTTGGAAATTCCTTTGGTTGAGTGTTCCATTGGCAAATGAGTCATGTTTATTTTTATCTGCAATATGAGCTCTTATTTGGATGTTGTCGATATCTCCCAATTTAGAGTATGTTGAGGCTCTTATCCGGGTCTGTGGAAATCTCATTATCGCAAGGGTTAGGGCTGGTAGGTCGTGTTCTCGTCTTGAACTCGAGTCTGCTAGGCTTTGCCGTGACTCAATGACCTTTTGGTCGGGACTCCTTGCTATTTGATTTTCGTATTTCGGACACTCTATATTCGATTGATTTATTTACACCCTATTCCTTTCTTTTTATCTGCATGAATTAGACGGATTTATTTATTTCAAAATACTGTATTTATGTCCTTCTTGGCATTACTTACTTGGGCTCGTCATTCTTATGTTTGACGGAATGCAGATCCATAGCCCAGCAAGGAAAAGGCTCCATAACTTGGAGACTTGATTTGAGGATACCGGAGCATGCCTTTCCACTTGGCTAATATAGGTGTATTATTGTATATATTGTTTTGAAACATTAAGACTTGGGGTTTTTTAGAGATCTTAGGCATGTATATCTATTTGTGATTCTCCTCTGATAGTTCATTGATAATGATATACATATGCGGGGTTTCCATACTTTAGGATGTCTAATTTGATATGGTTGTGATTATTTTGATTAGTTTGAGGATTGATTGCTTTCACTTTAATAATGTTAACTCACTAATTGACGTATTTAATATGTAAATGATTTAAAATGGTAAATAGTAAAGGAAGGTTGACTAGATTTGTGTGAGTCGCTGAGATTGGCTCGAGTGGTTCACATAAGTTTAGGCCGGACGGGGCCTAGTTTAGAATTATGAAATTGGGGCCATCACACCTCAAGCTTGGGTGATCCGTAAATAGTACAAACCTCTCTCCGTAGAGATAGTGTCTCCAAACTTTCAATGCAAACACGACTACCGCAAGCTCTAAGTCGTGTATAGGATAATTCCCCTTATGGCGTCTCAATCTCTCTGGAACAATATGCAATTTGGTGTCCTTGCATCAACACGCATCCCGACCCAGTACCGAAAGCATCAGTATAGATTGAGAAGCCTCTCCCCCCCTTAAGTAATGCTAAAATTGGCTGGGAAGTCAGTTTCTTTTTAGCTCCCAAAATGCGTCATCACACTCCTCAAACTACTCAAACTTGACTTTTTTCTTGGTCAACCTCGTCATCAGCGCTGAAATCGAATAGAAATCCTGTACAAAGCACCAATAATAGCCCTTTTAGTCCCAAAAAACTACGAATGTTAGAAATAAACTCAGGTGTTCTCCAATCAATGATTGTTCGAAACCTTGTCACCATTAGCTGATATACCCCTGACCATTGATGACGTGTCCGAGAAACTTCACCTCACTTAGCTAAAAATCACATTTTCTGAACTTAGCATATAGCTTGTGCTCTCTCAGTGTAAACAAACCTCCCTGTGATGTCTCTCGTTCTCTACACTTGTCTTGTTGTATATCAGGATGTCATCAATAAACACAATCACATATCGATCCCGAAATGGCCTCAAAACTCGGTGCATCAAGTCCACGAAAATAGTCAGTGCATTAGTTAGACCACACCGCATGATTGTAAACTCAAAAAAGCCGTAACGCGTGCTAAAGGTCGTCTTCTCAATGTCACTCTCTCGAATTCTCTGCTCATGATAGCCTGAGCGTAAATCAATCTTCAAGAAAAACTTGGCTCCTACTAACTAGTCGAAAAGATCATCAATCCTAAGAAGTGGGTAATGATTTCAAATCGTCGCCCTATTAAGCTTCCTGTAATCTACACACACCTTCACATAGAACCGTCCTTCTTCTTCACAAAAAGGACTGGAGTGCCCCAAGGAAACATGTTGGGATGAATAAAACCCTTCTGCAACAACTCCACTAATTGGGTCCTTAACTCCTCATGCTTAGATGTTGACATCCTATAAGGTCCACTGTAAATTGGTTGTCTCTCCGGTATTAGCTCGATAATGAAATCAACTGCTCTAGGTAGTGGTAAACCTGGCAAATCATCTAGGAAAACCTCAGGAAACTCGCAAACAACAAGGACATCCTCGACACATATTACTATCCTTGGCTCTGGCTCAACTATCGTTGTGAATTCCTTCATCTCCTGAGCTATCTCCAAACAAACTTTGGTAATCGGTAGAGCTGTCGCGACTACAGCAAACGTAAACACTGGAATACCTTCTATGTAAAAAGCAATAGTCTTATTGAAGCAATCAATCTGCGCATGATACGCTGACAACTAATTCATGCCTAGTAAAGCATCAAATTCTAGGTATTCCAATACTCGTAAATCTATTGGTAACTAATGTCCCACGACCTTTACTACATAATCCCAACATATACGGTTAGGGTATATCTTATCTCCAATAGCCATGCTGAGGATAAGATGTGTATCTAATGTCTGTGTCTGTAACCCTAACTATCCTACCATACGTCCCGCAATAAATGATAAAATACTACCGATATCAAATATAACATGCATCAAAACACCACAAATAAATAACGTACCCTCCACCAGCTATCGCGTCGCATCCCGATCCGGCTGAGCAACCGCATAAGCTATACCATGAGGCTTGTCTGTCCTTGCCGGCTCAGTCTAATGTGGTGGTGGTGATGCTGTCGGACAATCCACCTTCATATACATTATCTGATGGTACCCGAAACATCGTCGCCTCTCCTGCCACAGCCTATATCTGACCTTAACCTTGACCCTGACTCCTCTTTCCTGATCACCGCCTCCCCTGTCACTAGTCTGTTATGTCTGCTAATGTGGCTGCTCAATGTGTGTAGGTGCAGTAGTATAGACTACGTATCGATTATGATATCGAACTCTATTACCCGGCGACCGTGATCAGAATGTCCATCACTCCATTGACCTCTATGATCCTGTCTCTATCTATCAAGCTAATCACACTGTCTCTTTGGCCTCTGCTCAAGCTGAGAACTCTGACCTGACTAATTTGGATAGGCGGAAGCCTCAGGTCTAACAGATCTCCGTAATAAATAAGTCTCGTGGGCTAACACTCGATCTTAAATATCTGTAAAATACGAGCTCCACTAGACCCAATGGAACATGCTCTCATCCAGACCTCTGACTAAGTAATATATCTAGAGTCTTTATGTACTCGCCACATCAATAACATAATGAATCAGGTACCTGAACCTCTCCATATATTGTAGAATTGACACAATGCCCTGTCTCATCGCCAAGAACTCCTCCCTAGGTCTCAACTGGACCTTCATAGGGATGTAGTCATCCAAGAACGACTATCTAAACTCAACCAACTCACAAATTTTCATCAATGCTTAGAGAGGAGAGAGAAAATGTGGTGAGAAGTTGGAAAAATGAGATATTTATACTAGAAATCTCATCTAATGTGTCCACCAAATCTCAAGGCACATTTTGATGGTTAGGATGTGGTCAAATGGTCTCCAATAAGTGACTTAATTGGGGAACTCTAACCCTCATGTTCATCCTTCTCTTAACAACTTAGACATTCCTTGAGCATTCCAACACCCGATCCTGAACCGTTTCGTTTGTTCAACGAGTATACTCACGTCACTAATGTATATATGGCATTTCGTATTGATTATTTAGTGTATTTTATCATTTATTGTGTGTATATTAACCTAATGTGTAACCATTCACCTCCCCGGTTCCCACGTTTACACATTACCCGAGGTGAATTCCTGTCACACTATTTCGCATGGTAAATAAAAATATCCATGCACAGATTGCGACGTACATAAAAAATATAAATACATACACCGTAAAACAAACAACAATAACCAGAAAAATGGACTATACACCTATATCGGCATGCTCTGACCTAATGGTGGGGTCCATGCGCGTCTAAGCTGTCGTCCACGTCTGTAACCACGTGTCAAATAACGAAAAATTAGATTTAGGCCATTACAGAAACTCCACTTGGTTGTTGCTATTATCTTTTGTACTCACCGTCCTTTTTTATGATGGTGGGTGCAGCCCATCAAACTGTAGGGTCGGCTAAGGAAAAGACCATAATTAGGCGATTTAAGTTGAGGGCTACTAGGTGACCTTCTTTTGCTTACAGTGTAGGTTCTTTGCATTATATATATTTTTTATGCACTGTGGGATATGGGTTTGGGAGAGATTTTGGGACACGTATACAATATTTCATTCTCTTTGGACTTGTTATACTATTTGGATGTATACATATGCGAGGTTTCCATATTCTTAGTTGTCCTGACTAGTGTTTTAGGGTTATTCAATTTAATTGGAGTAGAATTTGCTTCCACTGTGTTTTGATAACTCACTAAATTGATTAACTCCACTTTTAAATAGATAAATAAATTGTAACTGGTAAGGAAGGCTAACTACTCTTACTTCGACTCTACGAGGTTGGCTCGGGGGTCCACGTAAGTCTAGACCGATCGTTGCCCAATTTAAGGTTGTGAAATTAGAGGCCATTACAATGTGTTTTGCTAATATTCTGACCAGAACTAGAGTATTGATTTATGGGCAAATGAGGACTCAAACCGTCTCTATTTAGAGTGTACTTGATAGTCAGTAGAGAGACGAGACGTACCAGAGGTTTCTTGGGTTTGCTCAGAGTTGGATCATCCAGATTGGAGTTAGTCGATAGACCCATACCTAAGGTTTAGAGTGCAATTGTGGATTGCGCAGCTACACGATGAGATACTTTATGAGGCAAACCGTTCATGTTTTACGGTTCATCTGGACAAGACCAAGATGTATGTAGATGTGCGTCATCTTTTTTGGTGGGCAGAGATGGAGACCGATGTTTTTTATTACGTTTGAGGGTGTGAGATATGTTAGCGAGTTGAGGCTAAGCATCGCAGACCCAGTGGGTTATTACAGTTATTTCCCATTCCTCGTTGGAAGTGGGAGCTGTAACAACCCATTTTCCAATAGACCACCATAGGGGCCAATATGGGCCCACAGTCTTGCTAACCAGTGCCAACTTTGCCTCACATTAAATTACATTTACCATTTACTCGTTATTAACCACATTAAGCTACGATTTTATGTTTAAGTTGTTATTGAATTAATGTTATCTGTTAAATGATATCTAAAACCTTAAAATATCAGTGGAAGTCTTAACATCAAATTAACATCAATTAATAAATATCAAATCAAGTGATATAAACCATAAAACTAGTGTGGAAAACCCATAAAACCACCTCAGATGTCACAAAATATCAAAATTTACAAGTTTCAAAGCATCTCTCAACACCAAGTTCCTAAAATGAAAACAAATACATATACTACAAATGTATAAGTTGGGCTCACAGTCTCTAAATCAACGGTACTCCAGTAGCTTGCCCTTGCCTCGACTGGTACTAGGATCTGCACTCAAGCAATCACAAAAAGCAGATGACGAGTCTAGAGTAAGTATTCCCAAGGAAATTAAGTGAGCAATACTGAAAGTAAATACTGGAATTTAAATAAAGTTATTAACTAAACATACGAAAATAAATACAGACAACTATGATCATCGCATGGATAAATAATAAAGAAAGCTCAATGTGTGTTCCTAGAGCCTAGGACCAAACTAGAACCATAATTCGGACTCTTCCACAAAGTACTGTAAGCAAGTCCCACTCAAGCAGGGCCAGTATCTGGATCCGCTCAGTGGATGACGTTACACCTACGACGCACCGATATGTGCCACAATGTGATCTTCGGATCATCTTATTTACCGTGATCAATCTGGCAACAGGTGTTATGGCCTAGTGGGCAAACACACTGAAATGGCACGGAGGAAGCCCCACTCAACGTTTGTCCATTAAAACTACAACCAAAAATAGAATATTGAAATAACAGAAATTGAATTCAAATGCCAAAAGAAGTAAATACTCAAGTAATTTTTGTTAGGATACTATACACCTCAAATCGCAATCCAACTAATCCCAATTACCTCCCAAATCACGCCCACAATGCGTGTCAAATCCTCGATTAATCAACCCAACGCCTAATTATCAAAATTATTCGTAAAAATTTTCCTAAATTCAAAATCCTAACTAAGTCCATTTTTTATCAATTTTAATCCCCATTAAATTGATTATAAACCTTAATAAAACCTAATTAAAAACCAATTTCAGAAAATTCATTTTTAATTTTTATTTAATTTTTTGTTCTAGACGCCGCAGGTGGCGTTGTCGTATTCAATAGCCCTTTGGCGTGCCTCAAGCCGTGCTAGACGTCGTGACCCATGCCACCAAGATCAAAATTCCACGGTGTGAACTAAAGTGTGCATGTGTAATTCGTCTAAGGTTTGGATGTTCGTAGGTGACACCGTGGGAGTTTTCTCCCCACGGCGCCCCTAGCAACATCTGAACCAGTGACGCTTATAAGGGTTTTCAAGCCCCCTCGTCTCGTGCTACGATCCGAATTTGTCATAATATCACATATAAACACATAAAAACCATTTACCGCCATAACCCTACGACAAAAATCGTCGAAACAAAAACCCCGACAAATTCGATTAAAAATCTTGTTTTCTTTCCAACAACAATAACCTCAATACAATTTCCACAAATGCTTCGCAATCAACATAAAATTCATATCGACACCTCTAAAACCAGTGTGCTCGAAATTCATAATCGAAACCACGTAAAAACTCAGACTTTTACCCCGAAACTTCGATAACAAGATGGAGAACGAGATTCTAACCTCGTATCGTCGATTCCTTGTCGTTTGGATCTCCAAATCACCTCTTGAAATCAAGAAAAACCTATTCAACCCTCAAATTCTTAGACTAGATGAGTAGATATGAGAGAAAAAGGTGATGATGGTGTTTAAGTCAATTTTTTATACCCCTAATGTCATCCCCCTCACGTGTGCATCCCCATGCACTATCAAAGGGCTAAAAAAGGTCAATAGATCCAACTAAAATGACTTAGAAGTGTGACTTTCTTCCCTTGTCTTGCCTTTGCTCATTCAAACACTAAAACTTCGAGTGTTCCAAAACTCGACTCCCGCACGTACCCTCGCGTACTCTCGCTCCATGAGCTTATATACGACATTATTTATTGATTATAAATTGTATTTTATCATTTTCCATGTACATATGACTACCTAACCTAGTGTACTATCATTCGCCTACCCATTACCTACATCTGCATGCTAATCGAGGTGAATACCTATCACATAATCTTGCACGTCAATAACAAAATAAATTACACACATCGTGATGCCAATAACCTAATTACACATAAACATCACAAATTAACACACAATACAAAAATTACTATTTACCTAGCTTAAGGTGCGGGCCTATTTGTGTGTAACATCTTGAAGCTAATTCGCCATTATTAATGACTTGTTTGCAGATGTGGCTAACAACTTAGATGCTTATGGGACCCACATATAGGTCAAGGCGCGCCTGGAGCTAGGTAAATAGTAATTTTTGTGCTGTTGTGCATTAATTTGTGATGTTTATGTGTAATTAGGTTATAGGCATCGCGATTTGAGATAGTGTGACGGATATTCACCCTGATTAGCATGCAGGCACGGGTACCAGGTAGGTGAATTATAGTACACTAGGTTGGGTAGTTATATACATATGGAAAATGATAAAATACAATAAAAATTAATAAATAACATCGTATATGCATTCGTTTCACGAGGATACATAGGGGACGCGAGGGTACGTACGGGGTTTGGGTATCGCAACGCCCGAGGGTTTTGTGTTTTGTGTGAACAAGGACAAGTCAAGGGAGGCAAGTTACCATGAAAGTCATATTAAGTTGGACTAATTGACTTATAGTTGGTCCCTTATATGGGCATTGGGATGAGCATGTGAAGGGAAATGATTGGGGGTATAAATACCAAGTTTGACCTCATTTCACCATCTTTTCTCTCTCCTTCAAACACCAATTCAAAAATCAAGTGGTGAATAAGGATTTGTTGGATTTCAAGAGCATATTTAAAGATCCAAATGACAAGGAATCGATGATCCGAGGTTAGAATCTCACTCTCCATCTCATTTTCTACGTTTTAGTCACAAATTTTGAGTGTTTATGTGGGTTCTGGGTTTGGATTTTGATCATACTTGTGTGGGCAGTGTTGCTATGAATTTTGGTGTTGCTTTTTAGCAACAAAAGGAGATTGTATTGAGGTTGTGGTTGGTGTTGTGGTTTTTGGAACAAAACAAGGTTTTTAATCAAATTTGTCACGGTTTTGGTTTTGGACAATTTTCGTCTAGGGGTTATAGCAGTAAATTGTTTCTATATGTTTGTATGCAATTTTGGGATGGTTCAGACCACAGCGATAAGCCAAGGGAGCTCGAAAACCCCTAATAGGCGTTACTAGTTTAGAAGGTGCCAGGGGCGCCGTGGGGAGAAAACTCCCATTGCTTCACTTTCAACATCCAAACCAGAGATGAGTTACACATCCAGGCTTTTGTTCACACCGTGGAGTTTTGATCTTGGCAGCGTGGGTCAAGGCATCCAGCACGCTGTGAGTCACGCCGTGGCACTGTTATACACGACGGCGCCACCTGCGGCGCTTAGAACAAGAAATAAAATAAAAATTTTAAAACGAATTTCTTAAATGGTTTTTTAATTGGGTTTTATTGAGGATATAGTCAATTTAATGGGGATTTAACTTGATAAAAATGGACTTAGTTAGGATTTGGAATTTGAGGAAATTTATGGATAATTTTGATAATCAGGTTTTGGGTTGATTGATCGGGGATTTGACACGTATTGTTGGCGTGATTTGGGTGAAAATTGGGATTAGTTGGAGTGCGGTTTGAGGTGTGTAGTATCCTAACTGAAATTACTTGAGTATTTAATTCTTTGGCATTTGAATTCAATTTCTGTTATTTCAATATTCTATTCCTAGTTATGGTTTTAATGGACAGATGTTGAGTGGGGCTCCCTCCGTACCATTCCAATGTGTATGCCAACTAGGCCATAACAAATGTTGCCAGATCGATCTCAGTGACTAGGATGACCCAAGGATTTGGTCATGGCACGTGTCGGTGCGTTGTAGGTGTAATGCCGGCCATCGAGCGAATCGTAATACTGGCCCTGCTTGAGTGGGATTCACCAGTAGTATTTTGTAAAAAAGTCTGAATTATGGTGCTAGTCTGGTCCTAGGCTCTAGGAATACACTTTGAGCTTTCCCTATTATTTATCCATTCGATGATCACAGTTGCCTGTATTTATTTCTGCATGTTTATTTAAGTACTAGGATCTGCACTCAAGCCATCACATGGTGCTAGTCCAGTATTAATTTCAGTGCTACTCACTTAATTTCCATGGGAATACTCACTCTAGACTCATAATTTGCCTTTTGTGATGGCTTGCGTGCAGATCTTAGTACTAGTCGAAGTAAGGGCAAGCAGATGGAGTACTGTTAATTCAGAGACTGTGAGTCCAACTTGTACATTTGTATTATATGTATTTGTTTTCATTTTGGGAACTTGGTGTTGGACTAAGTGGTTAGTCACTCTAACTCCGACCGGGATTTTGATGGAAACAAACAAGGTGATAATGTACTAATTAATATCAAGTGTATTTCAGTTTTTGTTAAAGGATGCAAAACAACACATCACGGGTATTCAAGCCATACAAGTTCAAAACCTGGCATTCTTGAAGGAATGAAGATGGAAGACCACATTGCAATTTGTAATTTCGATGTAAGGTATCAAATTCTTTCACGCAAGCCAAATGCATTAGTTCATGCATATCAAGTCTTAAAACCAATTTTCAAAAGTCATGAAGTAACTTGGAATTTCAAAATGAAATTTAACACATAACTAGGTCCACGAATTTAAAACAATGTGAGATTATGTGTTAATGATCATTTGCATTTTGGAGATCATTGTTGAAGTTTTCAAGACTGAAAAACTTGTTTTTTAAAAGGTTTTTGAAAAGAAAAACTGCAAGTTTGCAGAAAAGCCCCTCGCATGTTATGAAATCGTGATTTTTCGTTTTCGGGGTTTGTAAAAATATCCGGACCATCCAATTAGGTTTAATGACCCATAATAAACGTGTATAACATGTTATATTAGGGTTGGTTAGGTCCCGGACGTGTTTAAGGGCTAACACAAAGGGATAAAATAATTATTTTGAGCTCCCTGCAGTTAGCGCGCTAATACTGCCATTAGCGCGCTAAGTGCAGAGTTAGCGCGCTAATTGCCCTCCTGACAGCTTTTTTAAAAAGCTGGAAAACGAACGTTAATTTGAATTTTTGATGGATTTTGGACCCTTGGATCCCTACAACGGTCACAAACAGTCAAGATGGGATACCTAACCCTATAAAATCATCAAGAACATGGTTTTCTCACAACAAGGAAGAAACACACTCAAAAGCTCAAAAGATTCAAAAAGAAACACTTTGATTTTTGTGAAGGAGACAAAAGGAGATTCTTGAGGCTGTCCACAAGCACAAAAATCCAGCACTTTGAAGCATTCAAAGAGTACAAAAATCTCCTCAAAGCTGGTCTCTTTTGTCATCTTCTTGGTTGTAAGCAAGTCCTTGTTCTAGATTCTTTTTCTTGAGCTTAATCTACATAGTTTTGTGTGTTTTGAATCAAGATCAGTTTGTTGTGTGTTTTAACACCATTATCTTGGGTTTTGTACTTAAATTTATTTTATCAAACCCCTAAGATTGATTTGAACAAAAGTTTTGCACTTAAACTTGATTTTTGTTAAACTATTGTTCTTTGCTTTGAAATCGGTTTTGCACAAATACATTGGATTTTAAAACGATTTCATATTTGGAATTTGCAACAAAATCAGTGACACACTTTGCATTTTCCATCCATTCTCATACTCGCATGCATTAGAGTTGTTAGGCTCTAGGAGGCTTGCTAGTGTTTGAATTTGATATCACTTTATATTGTAAAGTGTATCTCATTTATTTTCAGCAAATTGTTATAAGTGTATGATTGTAAGACTTAGTGGAATCTAAGTCAAAGGGAAAGACCTAGTTGAGGCTAGGCACAATTTCTAGTTGCGGCTAGATAGGAAGTCCTAATTGTAATTAGGCAATTCTAGGCTTGTATGCTTAGGTTGTAACACTTATTTGGAATATAAGTGAGGGTTTAAAAATCCTAACCGGGGAGGTTAGGTAGTGGATGTAGATCACTTGATCGAACCACTATAAATCGTGTGTCGCTTTCCATCTCTTCTACCCCATTCATTTGCATAGCATAGTCATTTGTTGCTACTTGTGCTTAAAAAGTTTAAAAAGGCAACAACCTCTCGGTACACCCAATTCACCCCCCCTCTTGGGTGTGGTTTCAATTGGTATCAGAGCGGGTTATTGCTCAAAGTATTACTAACGTATCTTTGAGTGTTTTTGTGCAAGGATGCAAAGTCTAGATCCGGCTCGCCTTAGGGAAGGTAACTCCTCAAGTAGACCTCCATATTTTGATGGAACCAACTACACTCATTGGAAAGTAAGAATGAAGTTCTACATAAGAGCGCAAAATAGATTCCTATGGGACGCAATTGAAAGTGGCTACACTCCACCCGATAAGCCATTGAAAGAATACACCGCTGAGGAGATCAAGAGTGAGCTTTCAAATGATCAAGCAATGAATCACCTATTTTGTGCATTAAGCGAAAATGAGTTCAACCGAGTGAGTGCTAGCCAAACGGCGAAGGAAGTATGGGAAAAACTTGAGGTCCACTATGAAGGTACCATGCAAGTAAAGACAAAGTTGAGGATCCTTGAGGAACACTATGAGACCTTCCGAGTTGGATCCGATGAGGATATCGCCACCGCCATTACACGGTTCACTAAGTTGTTAAATGAGATCAAGAACCTTGGAAAGCACTATGATCAAGAGACATCGATATACAAATTCCTTAGAGGCTTGCCTAAGGAATGGGATGCCAAGAAGTATGCTATCCAATCGGCACAAAATCTTGGAGACTACACTTTCGATGCATTGTGTGGAGAATTAACGGTCCATGAATTTGAACTCAAAGACCGAGCAAGATTGGAGGCATTAAGTGGAGGTACAAAGAGCTCAAGAAAGGAGATTGCATTGAAGGCAAATAGCTTCCCTAGTGCATCGGTAGAAATCATTGAAGATGAAAAATCTTGTGATGATAATGATCTTGAGGAGGAAGTAGCAATGCTCTCAAGAAAGCTCAACAAGGCCATATACAAGCGAGATAAGTATAAGAAGAAGTTCAAGTGGAAGCAAGGGAGGAAAGTCAAACGAAACCATATGCTTTGGGTGTGGCAAACCGGGTCACATCAAGGCGGAGTGCAAATCTAAAAAGGTGTTTGACAAGAAGAAAGGAAAGAAGAGCTTCAAGGCAACTTGGGATGACTCATCATCATCAAGCTCGGAATCCGAATCGGAGAGTGAAAAGGCAATACTTTGTCTCATGGCACAAGGCGAGGTAAATTCTAACTCTTTTAATTTTGATGACATAGATGATTTGAATGATGTTCCAAATCTTGATGAACTTAGGAAAGAGTTGGAAAAGGAGGTCAAAAAGACCAAACAACTTAAAAAGAGCTTAACCATAGCAATTAGTGAGATAGAGTCACAAAATGAGACCATTAGTGATCTCCAAAGTGACTTGAATGAAGTCATAGAGGAGAGAGATGCCTTAGTCAAGGAAGTAGAGGACTTGACTAACACGGTGCATAAGTTCACCAATGGCAAAGAAATGTTTGACATGATGTTGGGAGCACAACGACGTGCACTCAACAAAAGAGGCATAGGTTATGGAGCAAACTTGTTAAGCTACAAGAAATTGCTCAATGATGATCGTAGATGCTCTAAATGCAATAAGACTCATGTGGTTGGGAAATGTGCTTTACAAAAGGCCAAAAAGGGTAGACTAGCATGGGTAGTTAAAAGTGTTTATGACACTAACTTTCTCGGACCCAAAGGAGTTTGGGTACCAAAATCTAGTGTGTTTCCCATTGTGTAGGATGCAAGGAAGAGCACCCCATGGTACCTAGATAGCGGGTGCTCAAGACACATGACCGGAGATGCACATCAATTCATTGAGCTAAAGCGGCATGACGGTGGAAAGGTTACATTTGGAGACAACAACAAAGGAAGAGTCATTGGTCTCGGAACCGTTGGTAACCATTCACTTTCTATTTCTAATGTTTACCTTGTTGATGGTTTGAAACATAACTTGCTTAGTGTTAGTCAATTGTGTGACAAAGGATTTCATGTTATGTTTGAATCATCTAAATGCATTGTTAGGAATGAAAAACATGAAACTTTGTTCATTGCATATAGAGATAAGAATGTTTATGCCATTAACTTTGATGAGATGAATATGCAAAATGTTTCATGTTTGAGTGCACAAAGTGATTGTGATGCATGGTTGTGGCACCGTAGACTAGGGCATTCTAGCATGGAAAATTTGTCAAAATTAACTAAGCATGATCTCGTTAAGGGTCTACCCAAATGCACTTTTAAAAAGGATAGAGAATGTGAACCTTGTATCCTCGGTAAACAAGTAAAATCGTCATTCAAGACGAAAGCAACAAGTGATGTAGCTCGAGCTTTAGAACTTATCCATATGGATTTGTTCGGACCTACCCAAACACAAAGTCTAGGAGGAAAATCATATTGCTTTGTTATAGTTGACGACTTTACAAGGTATACATGGGTGTATTTTCTATCTCACAAGCATGAAGTGTTTGATGTGTTTGTAAAGTTTTGTGCTTTAGTAGAGAATGAAAAAGGATACAAAATCACCATCATTAGAAGTGATAGAGGTGGTGAGTTTGTAAATAGGAACTTGGAGGATTTTTGTGATAAACAAGGCTATACACACCAATTATCCTCTCCTAGAACACCCCAACAAAATGGAGTTGTTGAAAGAAAAATAGAACACTCCAAGAAATGTGTAGGACTATGCTAAATGAGTACAACATAGCTAAGCATTTTTGGGCCGAAGCCATTAACACGGCATGCTATGTTATAAATAGAGTAAATGTCCGAAAGCAAGTGAAAAAGACTCCTTATGAACTATGGAAAGGGCGAAAACCCAACATAAGTTATTTTAAGGTGTTCGGTTGCACTTGCTATGTTCTAAACGATAGGGATCAATTAGATAAATTTGACCCAAAGTCTAAAGTATGCATTTTTCTAGGATACTCAACACATAGCAAAGCATATAGGGTGTTTAATAAATCAACCAAAACCATAGAAGAATCTATTCATGTGAAATTTGATGAGGTAGATCCCAAAGCTAAATTAATGCAAAATCTTGAGAAATTGAGGATTGACGATGAAGATGATAGCACTCTCGGACAAACCTCAAATAGTCAAGAGCTTGAGTTAAACAAGGAATCCGAAACAAGTGTGCCTAAGAATTCAAGACTCCTCATTGGTCATTCATCTCAACAAATCATAGGTGATCCAAACAAAGGAATAATCACTAGGTCAACATTGCAAAGAGATGAAGGACACTTAGCTTTTGTGTCACAAACCAAGCCCACCAAGATAGATGATGCCTTAGGAGATGAGTTTTGGGTAATGGCTATGCAAGAAGAGTTAAGTCACTTTGTTAGGAACAAAGTATGGACATTAGTACCTAGACCTAAGGATCACTCAATCATAGGTACCAAATGGGTCTTTAGAAACAAAAAGAATGAAAAAGGTGAAATTGTAAGAAACAAGGCTAGATTGGTTGCACAAGGCTACAATCAAGAAGAAGGAATTGATTATGAGGAAGCCTTTGCACCCGTAGCAAGACTAGAAGCAATTCGCATGTTGCTTGCCTATGCTTGCTACAACGGGTTTCTACTATACCAAATGGATGTTAAAAGTGCATTTCTAAATGGGTTCATCCATGAAGAAGTTTATGTAGAACAACCACCGGGATTTGAAGATCATGAACATCCAAGCCATGTCTATCATCTTCAAAAAGCCTTGTATGGACTAAGACAAGCCCCTAGAGCTTGGTACGATAGACTCAGTGCGTTTTTGCTTGAGAAAGGGTTTAAGAAAGGAACATTAGACCCCACTTTGTTCATTTTGATCAAAAAACATGATATGCTACTTGTTCAAATCTATGTTGATGATATCATTTTCGGGTCATCTAACACATGTTTATGTGATGAATTCTCATCATTGATGACAAATGAATTTGAGATGAGCATGATGGGTGAACTAACATACTTTCTAGGCTTGCAAATAAAGCAATCCAAGCATGGCATTTTTATAAATCAAGCAAAGTATGTGAGGGACATACTAAAGAAGTTCAAATTCGAAAATTTGATAGCATGTGACACTCCTAGTAGTTCAACTATCAAAATGGACAAAGACCAACTAGGAAAATCCATAGATCCTAAACTTTACCGTGGAATGATAGGTAGCCTCCTATACTTGACCGCTAGTAGACCTGACATTATGTTCAGTGTGTGTTTATGTGCTAGATTTCAATCCGATCCTAAAGAGTCCCACTTAAAATGTGTAAAGCGCATATTTCGATATCTAAGTGGAACACAAGACTTAGGATTGTGGTTCAACAAAACCAAGAGTTTTGAACTCCGAAGTTTTGTTGATTCTGATTATGCGGGAAGTCTAGTTGATAGGAAAAGCACTTCTGGATTTTGTCATTTGCTAGGAAACTCACTTATCTCATGGTTTAGCAAAAAACAAAATTCCGTGGCTTTGTCTACGGCGGAGGCCGAATATGTGGCTGCCGGGAGTTGTTGTGCCCAAGTTCTATACATGAAACAACAACTTGAGGATTATCAAATCCTAGTTGGGTGTGCTGAAATTTACTGTGATAACACAAGTGCAATAAACATATCGAAAAATCCGGTGTTACACTCTAGAACGAAACACATTGAGATTAGGCACCATTTTCTTCATGATCACGTCCAAAAGGGCGATGTCAAACTTGTACATGTATCCACAGAGGACCAATTAGCCGATATATTTACTAAGCCTTTGCCTAGAGATCAATTTTCTAAGATTCGGCGTGAATTAGTCATGGTTCGAGAATCGGACCTTCTACACATGTTTTAGTTGTTCTAAACCTATTTATATGGTGTTTTTGAAGTGTCCAAGAAGTTTGAGGTCAATTCGACGTGTATGTCAAAAATCCAAAAATTTCATGTCCAAAATTTCCAGAGAGAAATTAGCGCGCTAATTCTAGTCATTAGCGCGCTAATAATGTACTGACCCAGAATATGAAACGACCCATTAGCGCGCTAATACTGCCATTAGCGCGCTAATGACGTTCGGCCAAGACAAGTATAAATACATTTCTACCCTAAAAACACCACACAACTCATTTCCTCTCCTCTCCTCTCATCGTCTCCACCACCATCTCGCCTCATTCGGTAAGCTCTTCACCTCTCTTTGTAAATTTCTTCAATTTCTTTGTTTCTCGTCATCACTTTCTCTCCATTTTTCAACAATGTCGACTCGACGTCCCTCCACCCGTCCCTCCTCCCGTCCGACCGCCACCACCAATCCCCGTCCAACCGCCCCCACCACGTCTTCTCGTCCTACCCAAGCCACGTCCTCTCGTCGTCCATCGCGACGCCGTGTTGCCCAACCGTCCTCCTCCTCCACTAGTGATTCGGAATCTTCACAACCCGCCCCAAATCCGGCGACTGCCCCTCAACGTGAGGGTCGCGCCAAGTCCGTACATGAGGCCACATCGGTCCTCGAGTCCGTGGCTCCCCGTCTAACGGATGCCAAAATCCTTCGCCCCGCCGTTGTCGATTTTGCATTCTTTGATAGGGCCCATCTCCCAATTCGGGAGATTTTCGATTCCGCGGGATGGACCACCTTTTGTGCTCACAACGCCTTTTACATTCCCCCATTGGTTCGTGTATTTTATTCTAATCTTGAAACATCAAACCAATTTGTCTTACGTTCATCCGTTGGTGGCCGATCAATTGAGATTACCCCTGAGAATCTCGCTCAACGGCTTCACCTTCCATTGCACCCTCCCTCTACTACGGTAGTGTGCAAATTCCTAAGTTGGCCTTTTGATCGTCTCGAAGTTCTTAACTCTTTTCTTCGGCCAAAACGAACCTTAACTGTATATCCAACCGGTATAACTGATACCGATTTTAAATTAATGCCCCATCTCCTTCATAAAGTACTTCATAAAGTAATTCTTCCCCGAGGTGGAAGTAAGAACTATGTCACTCTTCTTGACATGTTCGTTCTTGGGCATCTATTTCGTGCCATTCCTCTCAGTCTGCCCCATATTATCATTGGTTATATTACGAGCACGTGCAGCTCAGGTCGTCATCTCCCGTATGCACACATCATCACATCCTACTTGGAGTCTGCCCAAGTGGATCTTGCATTAGGCGGCCGTCCCCTCACTGTCTACGACACCATTGACATGGCCACTTTGAAGGCCATGAAGTACCGATACATACGTGACAGGGAGCGGTGGACACGGGAAGATGCGATCCCGGATGGTCGGTATTACGGTGGCTATGAGTCTCCGTTGCCTACGAACCCTCCGGTTGCTCCGTTTGACGCGCCCGACTACTTAGAGTATAGCTACAGTTTTGGTGGTGATGACCATGATGACGATGAAGGCTTTGCTGGCAATGATGACCATGATGGCGATGAGGAAGTTCATCATGACTCCGCCGTTCCACCCCCGCCGCCGCTGCACTACGAGACGACCCCGCCTCCACCTCCCTCTACTTTTGGCGGCTTCACACCTCCACCGGATATGTCCCCCTCGTCGGCCTACGTCTCTGCACAGCTGGGTTACCTGCACTCCTACATGATTCAGACCTTTGCTACCGTCGAGGTGAGCATTCAGCATCAAAATGATCGTCTTCGTCGTATTGAGGGTCAGTTGCTTCCAGCAAACCCCGCGCGCAATGATCGTTCTTCCAGTTCTGCACGTCGACCATCATCCTCGAGGAGGAGCGTTTAGTCTTTTTATTGCTTGTTCAGCATTAGGTTCTATTTGGTCATTCTTTTTTGGTGTATAGATACACTACAAGTAGGTGAGCACTAGGCTCCAAACTGTTAGGCTTTGATGTTTTGCATATTTCACTTTTGCTCATGTTTCAGCCACAACTATGTTCACCTTGCTTTATGCTATCATGACTCTTTTTCTGCGTATCTCTGAGTTTTATATATGGCTTATTCTTGCTTCACTATGATTTCTCCTATCTGATTATGTACCACTTCCGTCTATTGTCTTTGGATATGCACAGCGTAAGGGGGAGCGTATTCGTTCTTGTTTTAATTCTCTTATGCATCGTTGTATTTTTTAATCGGGGGAGCTTGGCCACTTTTTGATGTTATCAAACGGGGGAGAAATGTGGTTGAACTTGAAAATCTTGATGTGTTTGAACTTGCACAAATGAAATGTCCAATCTTTAATGAAATACACACTTAGATTATGCTTTTTTATTTTTAAAGTTCACATTGTTTGTTATCATCAAAAAGGGGGAGATTGTTGGACTAAGTGGTTAGTCACTCTAACTCCGACCGGGATTTTGATGGAAACAAACAAGGTGATAATGTACTAATTAATATCAAGTGTATTTCAGTTTTTGTTAAAGGATGCAAAACAACACATCACGGGTATTCAAGCCATACAAGTTCAAAACCTGGCATTCTTGAAGGAATGAAGATGGAAGACCACATTGCAATTTGTAATTTCGATGTAAGGTATCAAATTCTTTCACGCAAGCCAAATGCATTAGTTCATGCATATCAAGTCTTAAAACCAATTTTCAAAAGTCATGAAGTAACTTGGAATTTCAAAATGAAATTTAACACATAACTAGGTCCACGAATTTAAAACAATGTGAGATTATGTGTTAATGATCATTTGCATTTTGAGATCATTGTTGAAGTTTTCAAGACCGAAAAACTTGTTTTTTAAAAGGTTTTTGAAAAGAAAAACGCAAGTTTGCGTAAAAGCCCTCGCATGTTATGAAATCGTGATTTTCCGTTTTCGGGGTTTGTAAAAATATCCGGACCATCCAATTAGGTTTAATGACCCATAATAAACGTGTATAACATGTTATATTAGGGTTGGTTAGGTCCCGAACGTGTTTAAGGGTCGCTAACACAAAGGGATAAAATAATTATTTTGAGCTCCCCTGAGTTAGCGCGCTAATATCGCCATTAGCGCGCTAAGTGCGAGTTAGCGCGCTAGGTCTCGATATTAGCGCGCTAATTGCCTCTTCCGATGCCTTTTTTAAAAAGCTGGAAAACGAACGTTAATTTGAATTTTTGATGGATTTTGGACCCTTGGATCCCTACAACGGTCACAAACAAATCAAGATGGGATACCTAACCCTATAAAATCATCAAGAACATGGTTTTCTCACAACAAGGAAGAAACACACTCAAAAGCTCAAAAGATTCAAAAAGAAACACTTTGATTTTTGTGAAGGAGACAAAAGGAGATTCTTGAGGCTGTCCACAAGCACAAAAATCCAGCACTTTGAAGCATTCAAAGAGTACAAAAATCTCCTCAAAGCTGGTCTCTTTTGTCATCTTCTTGGTTGTAAGCAAGTCCTTGTTCTAGATTCTTTTTCTTGAGCTTAATCTACATAGTTTTGTGTGTTTTGAATCAAGATCAGTTTGTTGTGTGTTTTAACACCATTATCTTGGGTTTTGTACTTAAATTTATTTTATCAAACCCCTAAGATTGATTTGAACAAAAGTTTTGCACTTAAACTTGATTTTTGTTAAACTATTGTTCTTTGCTTTGAAATCGGTTTTGCACAAATACATTGGATTTTAAAACGATTTCATATTTGGAATTTGCAACCAAATCAGTGACACACTTTGCATTTTCCATCCATTCTCATACTCGCATGCATTAGAGTTGTTAGGCTCTAGGAGGCTTGCTAGTGTTTGAATTTGATATCACTTTATATTGTAAAGTGTATCTCATTTATTTTCAGCAAATTGTTATAAGTGTATGATTGTAAGACTTAGTGGAATCTAAGTCAAAGGGAAAGACCTAGTTGAGGCTAGGCACAATTTCTAGTTGCGGCTAGATAGGAAGTCCTAATTGTAATTAGGCAATTCTAGGCTTGTATGCTTAGGTTGTAACACTTATTTGGAATATAAGTGAGGGTTTAAAAATCCTAACCGGAGAGGTTAGGTAGTGGATGTAGATCACTTGATCGAACCACTATAAATCGTGTGTCGCTTTCCATCTCTTCTACCCCATTCATTTGCATAGCATAGTCATTTGTTGCTACTTGTGCTTAAAAAGTTTAAAAAGGCAACAACCTCTCGGTACACCCAATTCACCCCCCCTCTTGGGTGTGGTTTCACTTGGGGGTAGAGAGATGCTTTGAAACCTTGTATATTTTAATATTTTGTGACATCTGAGATGTTTTTATTGATATATAGTTATCATATGGACTTCCCACACTAGGTTTATGGTTTATATCACTAGATTTGATATTTATTAACTGATGTTAATATAATTTTAAGACTACCATTGATATTTTAAGGTTTTGAAAATTATTTAACAGATAACATGAATTCAATGATAACTTAACAGATGATTAGAGTTCAGTACAATTTAATCAGTAAATTGTTGTTTATTAAGGTTTAAAATGATAAAATGGAGGATATTTTCCAATGTGGGACACAGTCGTCGCTGGTAAAACATGTTGTGGGTCCACATTGGACCTCGTGGCAATCTCTTTGAAAAATGGGTTATTACATTTTGGTATCAAAGCCTAGGTTTAGGGAAACCTAGGACTGAAATTGAGGACAAAATTGATGAATAAACTTTAGATGTGGAAACGCAAAGGAATTACCTAGAGTCCTAGTTGGGAAGCGATTTGAGATGGGTAGAAATTAAGGTTATACATTATGTTTTTTGGGTGTATATTACAAACGATACACGTATATTCGTACTAAGGCACGTTCTTTGATGCAGATATCGATGGACAGGCAGACATTAGATGTGACACAGCCTGAGGTTGGAGATACCAGTAATCCGACTAGGTAGACATTGACATTTGAGTCATTAGCGCGGACAATTAACGAAAGGTTCGCATTGTTGATGGACATTGTAGTGGCCCCAAGATCTAGGACTCGCCACGTCGTACGCCATGGAATAACCCTACCTATATCGACCTAGTTATGCTCCACTCGTACCAAATCATCTGTCAAACATGCCATGGACATTTTCGTTATCTATGTGGCTGATCCTACAACCTTTTCAGCCTCTGCTCAGTTTTGGGTTTTGGGGTTCATACGTAGCGAAAAATTCAAAAACAATTTTGAAAAAACCCCAATAGGATCGCAAACAAGTTCCATTAAAAAAGATCTATAAAAGTAAACCATACCTTGATTCATGATTTCCTTCTCTTATTGTTCGATCTTAAGACGTTCAAGCGCGCGTCCTCTATCAAAAATCCACACATGTACGGTGACCAGTTTGTGACCACAATTTGGAGTGCTAGCCTAAAGAGATATTGAAAACATTTTTCTTTCTCTCAAAATCAGAGGATATGAAAATTGAAAAATGAATTTCTTATTATATATTTTGGGTATCACCCTTTATTTATATGTGTAGATAAGTTCACTTAAAATCTTATTCGTAATATAACTATTGTACTTACGATATTTAAGTAAATTTGAAATACAACTGTTGTATTTACATTGTTTAAGCAAATTACAAATATATCCATATTAATAAGTTATCATATAACGAATCATAAGGGCTTATATATTATAAATTTTATCTTATAAAATTCAATACTCTGGACCATTAGAAATTGCGCAAAGCCATTCTTTGTGTGCGACCCAATAGATTCATGTGACGTTGGTAGTGAACCAAAACCATTTTGCTATACAAGTCATAAGCGGTCTCTAGCAAAACATTATGGTTTCCCAAGTAGCATGAATATCAAAATAGATACAACCTAATGAATAACGTATATCATATCCTTTTGTCATGCGATATCCTTTGATTAAATATAATGTATGGAAAGTCACCCTTAATATTCAATCGTACTAGTCTCGATCTTTAGATAGATTATAAACATCCAAGTGACATTGATTATATCAATTCACTTAGACTTGGCCATTTAACAATCTAACACATCGAGGGATCCAATGATATCTCTCTCTTTACGAGAGCGACAAATTATTTCTTGATTACACACCTTCACATATTGCTCACATGATAACTAATCACAATCTTTATAATCGTCTAGTTAAAGACAACATTTGATTATGTCAAATTACCATGCTCCTAATATTGAAGTCTATGGTAATCTCAAGTTGAATGACTAAATGATATACCTATCAAGAGCAACACCTGCAACTGAATCCATGTGGTGTTCTCATAGTGGGTCGGTCCAGTACCTTATTCCTTAACAAGTACTTATAATCTCGATTCGTATCCCTATACGTATGATCATCACATGACCATTAATCAAGACTCATGCTAGTCTTTAATTCATTATAGTTCCAATATAATGATCCACTAGGACATTTAGGATATTTCAACAAATACTCTTAGATCTTATTATAAGGTAAACATGCAATCACTTATAATAAAACAACAAATGAAAAACCTTTATTTTATTAACTAAAAAATGTAAGATAAACAATGTTTGTAGATTGACCTAGGGCACATGCCCCAATATCTCCCATTTGCACTAGGGCCAATCATTCATGTACCTAATACCTAATGACCTAACATGACCATCATGTTTTCTTGTGGAAGAACATTTGTTAAAGGATCTGCAACATTGTCTTATATAGGAACTCTGCAAATCTTCACGTATCCCCTCTCAATGATTTCTTTAATAAGATAAAAAATATGAGTATATGTTTGGATCTATAGTGAGATTTGGTTTCTTGGCCTATACTATAGCCCTGTTGTTGTCACAATACAAGCAAATAAGGTTAGTAATACTTGGAACTACACCTAGTTCATATATGAACTTTTTGATCCAAATTGTCGTAATGACCTGAAAATTCATGTTTTTTATATGTGATGACATGTACTATCGATGTATACTCGTGTCTGTGTGACAGGATGGTGACGTCGAGTTGCGAGGGAAGTTTGCCTCGAAGAATGTAAAATAATAGGGTTTCGAGGTGAACGCTGGTCGGGTAATTAGTAGTTCGGGGGACTTAAGTGAACTAAAAACAACGATAAAATACAAAATAAATAAGAATGAAAATTTGTAAAACGCGTGTGATACGTTGGTATGTCTCGGGGTGACGTGATGAAAAAATTGGGTGTTCAAAATGGGACCAAAACGCGTGTATGGTGCAAGAAATCACCAAGCTAATCATAGGAGTCACGTATTAGAGTCATAAGTTAGTGTCACAGTTGGTGGCTAGAATGAATGATAACCAAGGGATGATCCTCGGGATCCGTACGTGAAAAGAGATGAAAGGAGGGGTATATAAGACACCCCATCACCTTTTCTCTCTCTTCTTTTCTCATTTTCATTATTTCTCTTTATCAATTCAATGACAAGAACATGAGTTTCCAATGATTTCGACGAGATTCGATGCCAAAGGAACGACCAATCATCGAATCTAAGGTGAGATTTTGGTTCCCTACGTCGTTATCTACGTTTTGGCAGTATTTTAGTGGATTTTCGTCACGATAATTTCGAACAATGAATTTGGGAAATTAGTTTTTATGATTTGTTTTGATTGATTAGGAGTCAATGGGAAGATAAAGACATGATTTGTGAAGTAGTTTTGATGTTTGGGAATTTTTCTGAATTTTAGAGATTTTTGGACAATTTTGTGTGATTTTGGCAAATCGACGGTTTGATCGGGTTTTGACGCGAGCTGAGGATGATTTGGTGTGTATTTGGATGTTTAGTTGTAGTTGGGATAGGCTCAAAGCACGGCGACGCAAGCTGGGGTGTTAGTTCAGAGGCGTTATGCAAAAGACATTGTGGCGACGCTGTGAGTGTTCCAACTCACGGCATCACCCATATACGTCTTTGGCAGGAACACCAGGGGAAGTCGTCGTGAGGACACCGTCATGACCAATGAGGTCACAACGTCACTCACATACAAGTTGGGCAGACAAACTAATCTTTACATCGTGAAGACACCGTCTAGGTCATTCCCATGGCGTCTCGGGGGCGTGTTATTGTTCACAGGGACCAAATTTTTATAGAATTTTCAGAAACATTTCGGGGATCTCTTGGGTATCCAAATGGGTTCAAATATGACCCAATACCTGAGTAATCGACCAAAATGGGTGAAAGAGTAAAATTATGGGAAAACTGGTTAAAATGGTGAAATCAATAGGGAATTGCTATTAAAGGGAAATAAAACTCTAACACGACCAAATTGGACCGATAATGATCACCAGGTGCTTAGTAAGCGGGTGACGAGCGTGCGGGGTCATTTTGTTGGCGTGTGAAAGCCGCAAGCGCGGAGTGTTGAGTGGAGGTGGCGTTGTACTATGAGTAAAACCAATGGGAGTATTTATATTATTTCCGCATTTAAATTGGGCTGTTATATTTCTTGGTGAAATATGTTTCCTTGAATTTCGTAATGGATTATTGGCATTGTGTTTCGTGGATTTCCAAATGAGTAGTCCAAAGGCAAGTGAGTCTTAGCTACTATTTATATGCGATATGAGCTCTTATCAGGACGCTGTTGATATCTCCCGATAGGGTGTACATCGGGGGCTCTTATCTGGATCTGTGGATATCTCATAGTCGCAAGGGTTAGGGTTAGTAGGCCGTGTTCTCGTCCTGAAGTCGAGTTTGCTGGGCTTTTGTCATGACTCAACGACCTTTTGGTCGGGACTATTTGCGTTTTTTGTGGTTTTCTTGGACACTCAATTATCGTGAATTTTTCAGTGATTTATCATCATACGGACTATACTATCTTTGTGATATTCATGCGTGATAGTGGTATAGCCATTTATTTTACATTTGAAATTATATTTAAACTCCACTTGGTTGTTACTGTTATTTTCTGTACTCACCGTCTTTTTTATGATAGTGGGTACAACCCCGTCATACTGCAGGGATGGTAGGAAAAGGATCGGAACTAGGTAATTAAAGTTGAGAGATATTAGGCGATCTCCTCTTGCCAACAGTGTAGGTTTCTTTGTATTTTATGTTTATGTTTTTGATACATTGGGATATGGGTTTTGTGAGTGATTTTGGGACATGTATATTGTATTTGATTCTCCTCTGACTGGGTATACTTATGGAGGTATACATATGTAGGGTTTCCACACTCTAGGTTTTCTAACTTGTGTCTTAGAATTGTTTTAGGTTAGTTTGAGGTTTTGATGCTTCCATTATGACCTGATAACTCACTAACCGAAATAACTCAAATATATTTAAAATGGCTTAATAAACGGTAAATGTTAGGAAAGGCTGATTAGGCCTGCGTGGCATAGCGAGACTGGCTTGGGGGTTTGCGTAGGTTTAGGCCGAGCGGCACCCAATTCTAGGGTTGTGGAATTTGGAGCCATTACACAAACAACCTCCTTAGCTACATCGGATGTTGCAATGTACTCAGTTTCAGTTGTAGAAACGGCCACAGTTTCTTACTTCGAACTTTTCCAGCCCACTGCGCCTGCATTCAAAGTAAACACATATCCAGACTGCGATCTGAAGTCATCGATGTTAGTTTGAAAACTTGCATCTGTGTATCCATTTACAACAAGCTCGTCTTCCAAACCTCCATAGACCAAGAATTAGTCCTTCTTAAGTACTTAAGAATTTTCTTTACTGCTACATAATGACTCTCACCGGGATCAAACTGGTATCTACTTGTTGCGCTTAAAGCATATTATACATCAGGTAGAGTACGTAACATGGCATACATGATAGGTTCAATAGTTGATGCAAATGGAATCATATTCATGCGTTCTTACTCATCATTAATCTTTGGACATTGAGTCTTGCTGAGAGTTATACCACGAGACATTGGCAACAAGAGTCTTGCATTTTGAACCTATTCGTTACCTTGTCAATATAAGCACTCTGACTTAGGCCGATCAGCCTTTTAGATATATCCCTATAGATCTTAATCCCAAGTATGTAGGTTACATCTCCTAAGTCCTTCATTGAGAAACACTTTCCCAACCAAGACTTGACACTCTGCAAGGTTGGGATGTTATCTCCAATGAGTAATATATCATCAACATACAGTACCAGAAAAACAACCACGCTCCCACTGACCTTCTTGTATACACAAGGCTTATCTTCATTTTTAATGAAACCAAATTCTTTAATTGCTTCATCAAAACGAAGATTCCAACTCCGCGAAGCTTGCTTTAGTCCATAAATAGATCTTTGAAGCTTGCACACCTTCCTAGAATTCTCAGGATGAACAAACCCTTCAGGTTGTATCATATACACATCTTCAAGTAGCTTTCCATTTAGAAAAGCTGTTTTGACATCCATTTGCCACATCTCATAGTCATAATGTGCGGCTATGGAAATCAGAATTCGAATAGATTTAAGCAAGGCTACAGGAGAAAAAGTCTCATCATAATCAACACTTTAAGTTTGTCCGAAACCTTTTGCTACTAGCCGTGCTTTATAAGTATGCACATTGCCATCCATATCAGTTTTTTTCTTGAAAATCGATTTACATCCAATGGTCTTACCACCTTCAAGTAAATCAACCAGGTTCCAAACTTGGTTATCCTACATGGATTGCATCTCAGAGTTCATGGCACTAAGCCATTTATCTGACTCAGGGCTAGACACAGCATTCTAATAAGTAGTAGGTTCATTTGATCCATAATCAACACCTTACTACTATCAGTAATAAGAAATCCAAATCTCTCTGGCTTATGTCTTACCCTATCAGACTAATGTGGGCCTTGTGATACTGTGGAGGCTCAACTAGTTCAAGATTTTGTTGATCTCCCACTAGCGGTTGAGTGTTTATTTGTTGTTCTTGAACTTCTTCAAGACTAACTTTATTTACATTGTTGTCTTTTGAAATAAACTCTTTTTTCCATGATGACACCATTCTGAGTAACAAACACTTTGGCCTCAGTGGGATTATAAAAGTAGTATGCTTTAGTCTCTTTAGGATAACCAACAAATACACACTTAGTAGATTTGGCTAATAACTTTTCTAAGATTTGTCATTGTACGAAAACCTCACAACCCTAAATCTTAAAGAAAGACAAACTTGGTATTTTCCCAAACCACATATCATGCGGTGTTTTATCAACCGCTTTGGAAGGAACACGATTCAGTGTAAACACAGTAGTTTCTATAGCGTAGCCCCAAAAGGAAATAGGAAGATCTGCATGACTCATCATAGATCGAACCATATCCAATAAAGTTCGATTTCTCCTCTCAGAAACACCATTCCATTGTGGAGTTGATGGAGGAGTTAACTGTAAGAGAGTCCCACAGTTTCTAAGATGATCATCAAACTCTTAGCTGAAATATTCATCTCCTCAATCTGATTGAAGTGCTTTAATAGTTTTGCTAAGTTGATTTTGCACTTTATTCTGAAATGTTCGAAACATCTCAAAAGATTCACCTTTATGTTTCATTAGATACACGTAACCATATCTGCTGAAATCATCGGTAAAAGTAATGAAGTACCTATAATCACCACTAGCCATTGTGTTTATAGAACCGCATACATCAGTATGTATTAGACCCAATAAGTCCCTTGCCCTTTCATTGTGTCCAGTAAAAGGACTCTTTGTCATCTTGCCTAATAAACAAGATACACATGTTTCATATGATTTAAAATCAAATGAATCTAAAAGTCCATCTTTATGGAGTTTAGAAATGCGTTTCTCATTTATGTGGTCAAGTCGACAATACCAAAGGTAGGTTTGATTCAAATCATTTGACTTAAATCTCTTTGTATTTACGTTAAAAATAGGAGTATCTATGGACCTTTTCATGTTTAGAATATAAAGACTGACGCACAAATTGACATTTGCATAAAAAATGTATTTACAAGAAATAGAGCATTTATTATTCGCAATAATGAAATTAAAACCATCCAAATCCAAACATGAAACTAAAATGATGTTTCTGCTCAAGGCAGGGACATAATAACAATTATTTAAAACTAAAACTAGTCCACTAGATAAAGAAAACTCATAGCATCCTACAGCCAACGAAACAACCTTTTTCTCCATTTCTAACTTGCAGGATAATTTCTCATTTCTTTAGCTTTCTACTTTTGGTGAGACTCTGCACATTAATGCAAATGTGATAACCACATCTGGTATCCAATACCTAGGAATCACTAGTAGACAAGTTAACATCAACAATGTAAATACCTGAAGCAGTAGACGCACTAGTCTTCTTTTTCTTTTGATCTTCAAGATAGAGCTTCCAATTTCTTAACCAATGTCCAAGTGCATGACAGAAATGACAATTTCCTTCTTTTCCTTTTTCCTTTTAGGACTGTGAAGTAGAAGCAACCTTAGGCTTAACTTGTTCCACAGGATTTGTGACTGGCACAATACCCTTGGTAACTTTAGTCTTGCCTTTAGTCTTCTTCTTCAAAGCCTTTCCTTTCTGAAACATCAACACATTGGCAGTGGGTTTCTTAACATTCTGCTAAGCAGTTTTGAGCATCAAATGTAACTCTAAGATAGATCTCTCCATATTATTCATGTTGTAGTTCATCACAAATTATTAAAAGCTATCAAGCAATGAATTAAGGATCAAATTCGTAGCCAACTCTTGGCTTATGGGAAATCTAAGTATGTCAAAATGGTCAATATAACCCTTCATTTTCATAACATGAGGGCTAACTATCGCACCCTCAGCCATTTTGCAAGAATGGAGGTTCTTGACTATTTCGAACCTTTCTTGTTTAGCCTACTGTTGAAACATTTCCTTTAACATTGTAGCCATGTTGTAAGCTTCCATGTGTTCCATGTCCTTCGGAAGTTCAGGAACTATGGTTGCGATCATAATGCATGCAACATCAGTAGAATCGCTAACATGTTTGGTATGTGTATCCTTCATGGCTCTTGCAGCATTAGGTGGTGGTTCCTTAGGAATAGGACCATCCAGGATGTACAACTTGCGTTCATGCTTAAGAACAATTCTCAAGTTTCTGAACCAGTCAAGAAAGTTTGTCCCAGATAACTTATGTAAGATTTTGGGGTTCATGCACAGAGGGGATTTCAAAACTATTTTGAAAAATACCCCAACAGGATCCGAATCTGATTCCATTAAAACACGTTTATACTATGAAAACTTAATCATACCTCACTCGCAATGTACCTTTCGAAGGTTAATCGATCTCTAAGGTGCCGCCAACAACGAACGCCCTCTATCGCGCAGTCCACACACGAACGACGGCCGAGATTTGAAGTGCTAGCTTCGAGAGAATACCAAACCTTTTTGTTTCTCTCCAAAACAATCCAGAGCATACCAAAAAACCCTAAGTCGTTTCTTAAAACGAAAATAGAGTTTCATCCCTTTTTAAAATCTTTCGTACTTGTATTCTAACTCAAAGCGTCTATTTATACAACCCTTGTATATAAACGGTTAAGTAAATTACACATATACCCCTACTTAAAGAAGTATAAGTGTAATACACTACAAGGACGTTTCTGTCATGAATTTTATCATATAAAATTCATTTTTCTAAACCACCTTAAAATCTCGCAAATCCATTCTCAGTGTGCAACCCAATAGGCTCATACAACGTTGGCAGTGTACCAAAACACATTTTGGTATACAAGTCATAAGCGGCCTCTAACAAGACATTATGACTACCCAAGTTATACGAATATCAAATTGATCCAACCTAATCAATAGTGTATATAACATCCTTTTATCACACGATATCCTTTTGATCAAACATAAGGCATGGAATTGTCATCCAACATGTTCAATCGTACTAGTCTCAATTTCTAGGTAGACTAAAAACATCTAAGTTACATTGATCAATATCAATTCACTTAGACTAGGCCTTTTAACAGTCTAACACATCGAGGGATCCACTGGATATCTCTCTTTATATGGGAGGGACAAGTTCTATCTCGATTACACTACTTCACCACATTATTCACACAGTAACCAATCACAACCTTTATAATCGTCCGGTTAAAGGCAACGTTTGATTGCGTCAAATCACTGTATTCCTAATGTTGAAGTGTCTGGTAATCTCAAGTCAAATGACTGAAAAATATACCTATCATGAGAAACAACTATGACTTAATCCATGTGATGTTTTCATAGCGGGTCGGTCCAGTACTTTATTCCCTAACAAGTACTCATGATCTTGATTCGTATTCCTATACGCATAATCATCGTATGATCATCAATCAAAACTCACACTAGTCTTAATTCATTATAGTTCCCAGTATAATAATCGAATAGGGACATTTAGGATATTTCTGTAAATACCCATAGATCTTATTATAATGTAAACATGCAAATCAATTATAATAAACAGCAAATGAAATCCTCTATTTTATTAACTAAAATGTATTCAAAAAGACTGTTAATGGATTGACCTAGGGCACATTTCCCAACAACTTACCCTTTTCAAGGATGTATCGCAGTGACATGAGATTAGTGTGATTTGATGAAGCTATTAATCTACAACAAAGATTCTGCAAAAGTTCATTTTTAGTATAGAGGAATAGACTCCTACTAAATTAACAACCCTCCTTAAAAACACTATGTTAACTTGAGGGACTAAAACCATGTTTTATCTAATTCAAAGACAGTTAAGGCATGACACTTTAAATTAGGTTATGTAGGTAGGTACCTTTTACCAATTACATCATATGTAACTTTTAGTTGTTTTTATGAGATTATGACATCTTATGTCTTAGTATATTTTATCTCATCTTGTGCTTAAAGCTCAAAACCGTTTTAATAGCTTTATCAAGTCTAACCATTTCAAACAATAGAGTAACCATTACTCAACTTGTCTCACCAAGATAACATAATACACACTACGAGGGCAGACCCATATTGATATGATCGAAGCCTTGACAAGTGTTTGAGAATGGATGACACTTGACTTAAAATTTATAAGACGTATTTTATTTGTTTTAGTGATCATAACATAAACAAAAATAAATATCATACATTACATGGAATGTACAATCACCAAACAAGTTAGAAAATTTTTAATATTATGTACTATACGAATTTTCTTACGCTACGCAGAGTTATCGGTGGCCAGCGGACGGGGGGGTACAAGGGACAGTGCCCCCTTTTTTTAGACAACAAATTCCTATTCTGAAAATCAAAATCGCCTAAAATTTCTTATTATTTTAGTCAATTTAATAGACCAAAACTGCCCTTTATTTTATTTTTGAAAATTAATTAAAATGGTTTTAATTAATACATGCACACCTATAACTCAATATCTAATTCTAATCTAATTAGAACTTAAGATACATGGAATCCTAATCCAATTAGAATTTAATATACTTGGAATCCTAATCTAATTCCAATTCATTATACATCTCACCTATCATATAGGATTTTCTACTATTCTTATCCGATTACAAATTTATCTCCTATCTAATAGGAATATACTAACAGATAACAACAATGAGACATATAATCAATGGTAAATTCGATTCTTATTCAAAAGAAGAACAATTGAATTAAGGAACGAAATATTAATCATGCATGCAACACCAGAATCATATTATATTAATCATATTATCCTAAATATGATTTCTACTATAGAGACATACATGATTATTTCACAAAACAAACTATGCATTCAACAACAGAATCATATTAACCTAAACATGATTTCCATCATGGAACATACAAAATTCTCATTGTACAATTTAAAACATATGTTAATCGAAATATACTAAACATGAATTCTATTAATGAATCATATTATGCATATGTATTAAATATATAAATTAACAACATGCTTTAAAATCAATTCTTGATAACAATTATCACAGAACCTATATGTATATTATATATATACCTTAATCACAATCATGTTTTCACACATATCACATATACATAAGAGAAAACATGCAAACGTTTAACAAAATCGAACATTGCTCTGATACCACAGTTGAATTTTGGGGTTCATACGAAGCGGAAAATTCAAAACAATTTTAAAAAAACCCCAACAGGAGCGCAAATAAGTTCTATTAAACAAGATCTACAAAAGTAAACCATATCTTGATTCGTGATTTCCTTCTCTAATTGTTCGATCTTCAAGATGTTCAAGCGTGCGCCCTCTATCAGAAATTCACACATGAACGGTGACGACAATTTGGAGTGCTGGCCCCAAGAGATATTGAAAACGTTTTTCTTTCTCTCCCAAAATCTAGAGAATACGAAAATTGAAAAACAAATTTCTTATTATATGTTTTGGGTATCACCCTTTATTTATATGTATAGATAAACTCTCACTTAAAATCTTATTCGTAATACAACTATTGTATTTACGATGTTTAAGTAAATTTGAAATACAACTATTGTATTTACATTGTTTAAGCAAATTACACATATACCCATATTAATAAGTTATCATATAACGAATCATAAGGGCTTATGTATATTATGAATTTTATCTTATAAAATTCAATACTCTGGACCATTTGAAATTGCGCAAAGCCATTCTTTGTGTACGACCCAATAGGTTCATGCGACATTGGTAGTGAACCAAAACCATTTTGGTACACAAGTCATAAGCGATCTTTTGCAAGACAATATGACTACCCAAGTAGTATGAATATCAAAATCGATACAACCTAATGAATAACGTATATCATATCTTTTTGTCGTGCGATATCCTTTGATTAAATATAAGGCATGGAAAGTCACCCTTAATATTCAATCGTACTAGTCTCGATCTTTAGATAGATTGTAAATATCCAAGTGACATTGATCAAATCAATTCACTTGGACTTGGCCATTTAAAAATCCAACACATCAAGGGATCCACTGATATCTCTCTCTTTACGAGAGCAACAAATTCTTTCTTGATTAGACATCTTTACATATTTCTCATATAATAACCAATCACAATCTTTATAATTGTCCGATTAAAGACAATGTTTAATTGTGTCAAATTACCATGCTCCTAATATTAAAGTCTATGGTAATCTCAAGTCGAAAGACTAAATGATATACCTATCAAGAGTAATACCTATGACTGAATCCATGTGGTGTTCTCATAATGGGTCGGTCCAGTACCTTGTTTCTTAACAAGTACTCATCATCTCGATTCGTATCACTATATGTATTATCATCACATGACCATCAATCAAGACTCACACTAGTCTTAATTCATTATAGTTCCTAATATAATGACCGACTAGGGACATTTAGGATATTTCAACAAATACCCATGGATCTTATTATAAGGTAAACATGCACTCACTTATAATAAAACAGCAAATGAAAAACCTGTATTTTATTAACTAAAACTGTAAGATAAACAATGTTTGTAGATTGACCTAGGGCACATGCCCTAACACTCAGGTCAAGAACTCTGACCTGACTAATCTGTGTAAACCAAAGCCTTAAGTCTAGCAGCATTCTGCAATAGGTAAGTCTCTCGGGCTAATGCTCGATCATGAATATCATGTAACGTACGAGCTCCACTAGACATAATGACATTCGCGATCCTCTCATATAGACCTCTAAAAAAATAGTATATCTGGAGTCTCTTTGTACCCACTACATCAATAGCATAATAAATCAGGTACCTAAACCTTTGCATATACTTTAAAACTGACATATTGCCCTGTCTCATCGATGGAAATTCCTCCTTAACTCTTAGTTGAACCTCCATAAGGATGTACTCGTCCAGGAACAGCTGTCTGAACTCTGCCCAAGTCGTAAGCTCTGGATAAATGTCGGTGTTTGTCGTCCAATAGACAACCGACTCTCCTCTCAGATATTAACTAGAGAGTCGTATCTGATCACCCTCCTCAATCTTCATCAGCTTGTAAAGTCACCTGTGCGTTAGTAACCAGCGCCCTTCGGGTCGCCAACGCCAAAGAAATAACCAAGGTTAAACCTTATGAACTCTTTAACCCTCTTAGTCTCTACTGACATCACACTGCCCGATGTCGAAGCCACAATAGGCTGCTCAGTCGTAGTAGGTATGATCACTGTCGTATCCACCGGTGCAACCACTAGCACAATCCTCTCAACAAGAGTCTCTAAACCTGTTGCTTATGCAATAACTATTGTTTCTAATGCTGCCTGGGTAGTATGCATAGCTAATGTAGTAGTCGGCGCTGCAATAGCCACCCTCTGACCCCTAATGTACTCCAGGATCTCTACCATTTGAACCTGTTGCAACATGACCTTCTGCGATAACGACTTCAAAATCAACGTCTCCCCAATGGGATCACTGGTCTCACCGACCTCTGGTTGTGTCATTAGCTGAGTCGTAGTAGGAGATTGTATGTCCATCTCAATCTGCACCGCAAAACATGCATCGAATCAGCCTTAGTATATACGCACACAATATGTATTATACAATCAAAACATATCACAAATATAATAGTCCTGAAACTACCCACCTCACATCACTTCCCAACTAGGATTCTAGTCATCTATTTGGGTTTCCACATCTAAGGTTTATTAAAGTTTATGCTCTTGTTTAACTCCAAACTAAGCCCTAGGTTCTATAAACCTATGCTTTGATACAAAATGTAGCAGTGACCCCAAATCCGAGACCCACCACGTTGTACGCCATGGACCCATAATCCTACCTATATCGGCCTAGTTATGTTTCACGCGTACCAAATCATCTGTCAAACACCTTTATAGCTAACTTCCTCAAATTTAATATATAATCAGTTAGCTTATGGACTTCAAATTATCTTATAAACCTTAAACATATTCAGCGGAAGACATAAGTGTGTAAATCATTATAGCAATGAACTGTAGTTTATGTGAAGAGAATTATTCCTAGTGTGGAAAACCCATGATAAAGAATCATTATATATATATATATATATCATGTCCAGTCAAAACATCAAAAGGACTCAACTGGTCATAATACATATCCAAGCTCTCTTAAATTCCCAAAACCCAGCATAAAACAAAATAATATAAACAAACGTACAAGTAGGGAAATTGCAAATCGATCAGCAGGAAGCACTTCTAGCTTGCCCTTCCCTCTGCTCGTACTTGGGGTCTGCACTCAACCATCACAACAAAACAAATGATGAGTCCAGAGTAAGTAATCCCAAGGAAATTCATATAGTAAATAATATAACTAAATGTTTGAATCAAAAGACTATTAAATAAACATGTGGAAGAAAAGAATTAGTCAACTGGGAAGGACCCGCGCATGTTTATCCAATAGTAGTGATAAACAAAGTGCATGCACGATCTAAGTTAGACTAGCACCATACTTCAAACTATCACCCAAGCACCATTAGTGAGTAAACTCAAACTCACGATAGAAATCCCATGTTGTGCGCTTCGGTAGACCACGACGCACCGACATGTGAATAGAAAAATTCAGTAGTCGGGTCAACAATCCACCAACATACCCCTATAACACATGTTATGGCCTAGTGTGTCACAATGCTAACGCAATAGAATAAACTTGGCGGGAGTAAACTCAACGGACCATAAATAAATATTGAAAGTAGTAAATGAAACAATTGGACAAGAATTCAAATAATCCAAGTAATAAATACTCAAATTAATTTTGGTTAGGTTACTACACACCTTAAATCACGTGTTCCACTAACGCCAATGTCCAAATACATGCTTAAAAGCGTGTCACTAACCGTCAATTCAACATAAAACCTAATTTTTTTATCAATCTAATCAATTTTCTAAACCTCAAAAATCATTACAAAATGTCAACTCCTCGATAAAACACTCGTTAAACCATTTAAATAGGTTTTATAAACCTCTAGATATACCCCAAAATTTTCCAAATTTTATTTAAAATTCACAATCTATCACTGTTTAGGACGCCGCTAGAGGCGTCGTCGTGAATAAGACTTCACGGCGTGCCTCACGGCGTCCATGGCGCTGTGACAGATGTCGTAACGTTCACACCACCACGACGCCATATAAAGCTTGGGGTGGTGGTTAGGACGCCGGTGGCGTCGTCGCCTTCAATACCCATAGCACGACTGGCGATGCCCGAGCCAAAGAAAATTCTTGGGGTTCTCGGACCCCCTCGGCTCGTCCACCGGGATCCACGCTCATCCAACCGCTCAAAAAACATCCAATATACCATAATCTATCAAAACCCGTCGATGAAAATCGTCCAAAATGCAAACCCCAGGTTTTTTGCCAAAACCATTAAATCCATTCAATTCACACACACAACCTCAACAACACACCAAAACACAACCAATTACTTCAACTCTACAAATTGAAACCATATCAACACATTAATGGTTGGTGTGCTCCGTTCACACCCCCGAAAAACTCGTCAAAAACCCGAGAAATTATATCCAAAACGTAAAGAAAGAGATGGGGATCGAAGATCTAACCTTTTTAATTGATCGACACTTGATCCAACTCTCCAATTAGCTCCGAAATCATCCAAACCCTAGCTTTTTCTCCAAATTTTCATCTAAGCTTGTGTGAGGAGAGATAAAAAATGTGACTGTGACGACCCAGTTCCACGACCCTAAAACTAGACCCCACCCAGCCTAGACTTACGTAGACCCCGAGTCCCCCTCCCGTAGTCAACACAAATCTAGTAGGTCTTACATTACCTTCTACCATTTATGCAACAATTTAAGATGATATTATTAATATTAGTGAGTTATTCAAAGATAAGCAAAAGCAATAACAATCTCCAACCAATATAACAACCTCAAGACATAAGTTAAGATAAACTAGCATGTGGAAACCCAACCAATATATACATCATCACCATATATCATGTCCCAAGATATCTTGTTCTCAAAACTCAGTTTCAAAACATATATATATATATATAATAGTAATACAAAAAAACCCTAAGTGGAGTCCAAAAAAGAATAGGTCCACTATCTTCAAAGCAAATCACCAAGCTAAGGAGCTTTCCCTTTGCTCGACTATGGATCTGCACTCAGTCAAAGACAAGAATGACGAGTTCTAGGTAAGTAACGCCAAGTAGGATGTTTATAGTATTTCACAATAAACAACAATCAATATTCATGTTGATCAAAAAAAGACAGGGAATGCATGAATGAATAAGACTGGAAATAAATCTACAAGCAATCAATAATGAGTGTCCATGAATCAAAAGGAAAGGCGCAAATAGTCCCGACTTAGTGAAACAGTCATTTGAGCTGAGGAATAAGCTACACCTTCTAAGCTCGGAGTTTAGGACGTAGCTAACTCACATCATCCTAAAATCCACGTGAATAAGAATTTTTCAACGATCTAGTGAAGAAATTCCTACTCCTATATATAGGAACCAAAAGATCAGCTCGTGAATATCAAGATCCAAAAATAGTAACGTGCATCCCAAGTTCTGGCACTAGGGAATAGGTAAGTCGTCCACTCAAGGATCACGCTGACTTTCTTGCCCTTGGACCACTTAAATACAATAGAATTTCGAAATAGGATTGAGTAATAACGATAATAAATTAAAGCTCAAATAAATAACTATAAATTTTCCTCACTGGTTTACTTACCCGTATCCAACGCTATTACACACTCACATAACTCAAGTTCGTCCCTTACGAATCCCCGTATACCTATCACTGACTACAACCAACCAACTTTCAGCAGACTTTTCGGGTTTACTGAAGTGCCAGCCCACCTTAAAACTGGTTTCAATAGCTTCCCTGCATACCAAAGTACACTCGAGAGCTAGTGCCCAAAATAATTATTTATAACAACTTCAACTAGCTAAATTGGGGTAACTTTTTTGTGACGGCCCTAATTTCCCCGTACAATTGGGTACGCCCGGCCTAGACCCGTGCAGGCCCCCCGAGTCATCACTCAGCAACCTAACGAGCCTAGTCAGCCTCCTATTTAATCAATTTAGTAATTTATGAAAGAGTTATTGCAATAATACACAGCAGAAGACTAAACAATAAATAACAAGGGGAAATAACTCAATCAAAGGGAAATTAGGAATTCTATAATGTGGAAAACCCCGGGTATTCATGTACAATTTGATAAGCATATATACATGATACCAGTCTCACCAAAACTCCAAGTTCAATAATCCCAGAAACATAAGTAAGAAACGATATACAAAAGAGCAAAAACATAAAACCTACTCTAGGGTTCCTCAAGTCCAACCGCTCATATAAAGTCTCTTAGGCAAGGTCCCTTGCCTCTACTACACTCTGCTATATCTGCACCCACCGTCACAAACTAGACGGTGAGCAACTGAGAGAAATCGAAAGTAATGCCAGAAGAATATAACAGTAATTCATGAGTTATCAAACAAGACAGTCTAAATATCATGCAGGAATTGAAAGACAGGAAGTTAAATAAACAAGGTGTATGATAGGCAGACTGGAAATAATAACAATCGAAACATGCATGTTCTACGAGTCAAGAGAGGCCATAAGTGGTCTAAAATCCACAACAATCCAGTACATGGTATCACACAATCACTAGGGGTGGTCAAACACTCGTGCGCACGAGTGCCCGCGTTTTATCCCTTCTAGACCGAGCATGAACATGAAACATGAAACAATAACAAGACCGAGACTCCACTTAACCATGTTCATGATGACTTGCTGGTGTTGTCTGACATCGGGAGGGAACCACCACGGCATAAGGAAGCCGGGGATACCCTCGCCAAATCATAAAACCACCATTCACGACCATAAACAAAAACAAAACCCTACGGCAAAACCAAAATGAAATCATATCAAAACAACTCATCACCACGGGTCCGGACATTTCAGAGGTTATGAGACACCAACACAAGGTTAGCATGGTCCCCAACAACCCACCATGAGCGGTTGTCCGGCGGTGGCGCCGCCGATGTGGGCATTTTCTGACAAACCTCAAAATAGTGACACATCGACAAACCAGAGCATAACCACTGCAGCGCCACTTATATCGCAAGGGGGGGGCTTCTCCAGGGGTGTAGGGACTCCGGTGTACCACCAGAGACCATCCCCGGTCATCGAAACCCACCGGAACAGTGGCAGGCATGACGGCAGTGAGGGACGAGACAACAACGTGAAGAGAAATGGAGAAAGAAAGGAAGAGATGCACCCTTACTCCGGTGGCCGAGCCGTCTCCGTCGATTGTCCGTCTTCCCAATGCTGTCGAGGAGGGGGGGTGGTGGTGGTTCGTCTAGCAGAGGCGGTGCTGTCGAGAGGTGAGAGTGAGAGAACGAACAGAGAGATAGAGAATCGAGAGAAACCGAGAGAGAGAGAGAGAGAAAGAGGTAACGGACCTCCGGTGAGGGTTCCGGCGAGAGGAGACCGAGCGGGAAGAGTAGGAGGGGAGAGGTGCGGCGGTGGTGTTTGGAGAAGGAGATGAATAGTAGGGTTTTGGTTGTATATATATTTAAAACAAAGTTCAAATGACCATTTTGCCCTTCACTTATTTCATACACATTTTAAAACCACTACCCTTATGAGTCTTTTGTCCCTTTATCACATCTCAACACACACACACATCTCGAGGCCAATCTCATGGCTCCTCACCGTTAGGCTGTGTCACTTTAACAATACTAATCACATAGTCCGCATGTTACATATTTAACCAACTCCCACGTTCAAACGACGTTCCTCAGTCTGTTTTTCCTTATTCCAACTCCCTTAACGCGCGTAGTCTCACCTTGTCTCGCCAACTAATTAATTAAATTAATTAAAAATTCATTTATTTGTACTCTTTACTTGTTTTTATCCCCCGTTTAACTAGTTGAAACCTCACTCAATTAAAATACTAAAATACTAATACACACAATCAAAGAATCGTAAAATCACTTCGGTGTCGACTCCCGAAGTTCGAAATACTGTCCAGTATTCACGTAGCCGGGTCACAATCCTGACAAGTGTAACGCAAGTCAATTAAAAATTTGGGGTTGTTACATTTTTAACCTCGAAAACTTCAATATTTGTCATACTGACCATAAAGTAACTTGTAGTACACATTTTGTACTTTTCATAGACTCCAAGAATACTCAAAACATATCACATATAAAGAAGTTACGAATTTTCCAATAATGCCCGTTAACAAGGCAAACTTTAATTATTTTGAATTGAGAAAACTTCTCCAAATCAATATTTTTATAGTTAAACCTCAAATCTCGCCAACAACCACTACAAAACCACTTAATATCAACTTTCATATATTTCTACACCCCGTTGAGTCAATTTGGATTAAAATCAATATTCAATTCATCCAAAATCCCATTATAAATTAATATCAACTATAAAAATATTTTCAAAACAAGTTATCAACTGAATTGCATCACTTTAAATCACAAAACCCTATCCCACGCTGGTGAAATATATCCCAAATTGAAGCAAATCAACCCAATACATCAATTCATAATAATTGATACTAATTCTTATGAAAACCCCGTGAAAGAAATAGAAAAATTGTGAGATTTCAAATTGAATTTAGGAGAAATACCCTGAATTGAGATTTTACCAAATTTCAGGTCGAATTCCTCGTTTCCTCTGCGACAACATGGCTCAAACTAACCGTCTCGCGATGCTCTACTATTTTGCAGAGAGAAATTAAATGAAAATCGAACGTCTGGAGCTCGCGTGCAAAAAATCAATTAAAAAGGGTTTCGTTCGAACGTAACAAATCGTTCTATATAATGAAATCGATCGATCCTTGTTCTTTTATACATATATATAAACCCTCAGCTGCTTATCAGCAGCTTAATTTCTTTTTATTTATTAATTTCCATAAATTCCTATTTTGACGTGTTTTGACTTCCGGTACTTGTTTTGGATCTGATTTTTCTCCAAATTGAGCCAAACTCTCGTCAAAATAATCCAACTTTATAACATTTTCATAACACTGGACTTTGTCACACTAAAACCCTAAAAATCATAATTTTGTCTATGACATACCAAACTCTTATGAACCAATTCTTTTACCATACTTGTCGTAGCATGTTTAATTATTATATTTTACTATATTTTGTCAGTGTTTCTATTCAATTTGTCCCCAGAACAACTAAATACCTAACCACAGTTCGCCCCGACTCCCATTTCTCTGCGTCAATGCTCTCACTCAAACGCTCTCACATGTTTGGGACATTGGAATCTAAATTCTGGTAAATAAATAATAATACAAAACACCAACTTCTGAACAGAATACCATATAATACACAGTACTAAATAAAAATAACATACCTCGGCTTCGACAACCAAAAATTGTTCACACGTATCACGACAAGGGTTCACGTGCGACCTAAAATAACACGTGGCACGAGTTAGATTTTAGGGTTGCTACAGTCTTCCTAACTTATCAGAATTTCGTCCTCAAAATTAAATCGAAACTAAGGAAAGACTTACCGATTTCAAAAGAGGTAAGAAAAGTACTTGCGCATATATGACTCAAGTTCCCACGTTAGTTCCTCATCCTTATAGTGCTGCCATTTGACAAGGATTGATGGGACCTCCTTATTCCTTAAAACCTTTACCTTATGGTCTAAAATCTGGATAGGTTGTTCATCATACGTAATATCCTCCCTTAGATCTATCTGGCTTATGTCCACTATCGACCATTTGCTCTCTTTTGATCTATCAAGTCGAAGCATTGACACATGAAATACTGGGAGGATCCCTAATTAATGAGGTGGCAACTCCAACTCATAAGTAACCCTGCATATCCTCTTCCCAACTCGAAATGGACAAATAAATCTCAGTGCAAGCTTCCCTCTCATGTCGAACCTTTTATGACCCTTTATCGGAGATACCTTCAGATATACATAGTCTCCGACTTGATACTCTAACTCCCCGTGATACATGTCATAGTACTTCTTTTGCCTGTCCTTCGCACATTTTAACCTTAACCTGATCAGGCGTATCTTCTTTGTATGATCCACTACAATCTCAGACCCAATCGTTGTCACATCTTCTGGCTCTACCCAGTAAGTTGGAGATCTGCACGGCCTCCCATATAATGCCTTAAATGTTGCCATACCAATACTGGCCTGATAACTATTATTATAAAAAAACTTACATAAATGAAGATGTTCCTCCCATGATCCATCATATTCCACACACACATCCTCAACATATCGTCAAGAATTTGGATCAGTTTCTCGGACTGTCCATCAGTCTGTGGATGATTAGATGTACTAAAATCCAACCACGTACCAAACTAGGCCTGCATGTTATGCCTGCTATGAGATGTAAACGATAGCCCTCTGTTAGACACAATCGGTAATGGAACGCCATGTAGTCGAACTATCTCTCTCGTACAAACTTGCTAACGTATCCACCGATATGTAGTCGCAATTAGTATGAAGTGCGCAAATCTCGTCAACCTATCCACAATCACCCGATGTTATTATGTCCACGCTGAGATCGAGGTAAACCACTAACGAAGTTTATAGCAATGTGCTCCCATTTTCACCTATGAATGGGAAATGGCTGTAATAACCCATCGGGTTTGCGATGCTCAGCCTTAACTCGTTGACAAATATCACACCCTCTAACGTAATAAAAAACATCGGTCTTCATCCTTGGCCACTAAAAGAGACAACGCATATCTGCATACATCTTGGTTATGTTCGAATGAACCGTAAAACGTGAATGGTGTGCCTCATAAAGTATCTCATTGCTTAAATCAATCACTGATGGAATCCACAGTCGCCCTCTAAATCTCAAACACGAGTCTATCGACTGACTCCAATCTGGATGATTTTGACTCTTAGCAAACTCCAAAATCTTCCATACTACTCATCCCTCTACTGACCATCAAGTACACGTTGAATAGAGATAGTCTGAGTCCTCATCTGACTACAAATCAACACCCTAGTATCGGTCGAAATATCAGCAGAATACATTATCTCGATCGCCTCAAGTAACCTATACTCGTGTGTCATATGACAAACAACAATCTCTAAGTTCACCCCTCTACGACTCAATGTATCCGCAACAACATTAGCCTTCCCCGGATAATACTCCAAAGAAAAATCATAATCCTTGAGGAACTCAAGCCAACGTCTCTGTCTCATATTCAGGTCTTTCTGTGTAAACAAATATTTCAAGCTCTTATGGTTAGTAAATAACACAAATCTCTCCATAAAGATAATAACGTCAAATCTTCAGTGGAAACACCATTGCTGCCAACTCCAAGTCATGCGTAGGATAAGTCTTCTCATGAACCTTAAGTTGTCTGGATGCATAAACAATCACTATACCGTCCTACATCAATACATAGCCCAAACCGACCTTAGAAGCATCGATGTTTACCTCAAAGCCCTTCCATGACTCAGGTAATACTAAAACTTGCGAAGTACACAAACATTCTTTCAAAGTCAAGAACGCTTGCTCACAATCATCGTTTCACTGAAAATGCACATCCTTCTTCGTCAATTGCATCATAGGAGTAGCAATCTTCGAGAAGTCTTTCATAAAACACCAACAATATCCTGCCAAGCCAAGAAAACTATGGATGTCTGACACTGATCTTAGTGTAGGCCAATCAATAACAACTTTGACCTTAACAGGGTCCACTAACACTCCGCTAGCCCCAATGATATGTCCTAAGAATCTGACTTCCGTCAGCTAAAATTTGTATTCACTAAACTTGGCGTACAATTTATGCTCCCTCAGTAGCTACAAAATCGTCCTGAGGTGCTCCTCATGATCCTCACAAGTCTTAGAATAAATCATGATATCATCGATAAACACAATAAAAAACCTATCCAAATACAGTCTCAACACTTGATACATCAAATACATAAATATCGATAGCGCATTAATCAATCCAAAAGGCATGACTGTAAACTGATAATGCCCATATCGAGTGCGAAAAACAGTTTTAGCCCAATCTTCTTCTCTAATCCTCAACTGATGATAACCAAATCTCAAATCTATCTTTGAGAACCACTATGCTACTGTCAACTGATCAAACAATTCATATATCCGAAGAAGTAGATACTTGTTCTTTACTGTCATCCGATTTAATTGCCTATAATAAATACACAATCGAAGGCTACCATCTTTCTTCTTCACAAATAAGACTGGTGTGTTGAACTAAGTGTTGTCATACTTACACTTCACTAAATATTTTGATGTCAACAAACAATATGAAATGGTACTAACAAGTTTGTCAAGTATTTCAGCATAACAAACTCTGTTAAACTCACAAGTTCAAATGAAGCTAAACTTCACAAGTTCAAAAGAAGTGGAAGAAAAGACATCAGAAAAGCTCAAGAAGTGTTTAAGACAAAGAAAGGCACCGTATAGCATGTATGGAGTTATGTATATCATTTGTAAGGTATAAGAGTTCAATTCCATAAGCCAAATGCATTAGAATCATGCATTTCATTATTTTTGGAGTTTCAATTACTAAAAGTTTTGAATTTCGAGATTTTTAATTCCGCGTATTTCAAAATGTTTTAAATCATACAAATGTGTTTTATAACATGTATTTGAAGTGTATGAACTATTAGAATCGATTTTGAATGCACCGGTATGTGTTTAGATGGCTTTTGGATTAACATTAAAATATTTACAAAAAAGCCCCTATGTATGTAATGGAACCGAGATTTTCCATTTTCGAGATTTGTAAAAATATTCGGACCACCTAAATAGGCTATATGACCCATAACAAATATGTATGACATGTTATATAAGGTTTTGTAGGGTCCCGGATGTGATAAATGGTCGTTAACTCTATGGTCAAAAATATTATTTTGAGGCCCTTGACTATTAGCACGCTAATATTTTTATTAGCACGCTAAATGCAAAATTAGCATGCTAGGTTAGAAAATTAGCGCGCTAATTCCTTTCCTGACAGCTTTTTATAAAGCTGAAAAACACACTTTTATTTAAATTTTTGATGGAATCTCAGCCCTTGGATCCTCTACAACGGTCATAAACTAGTCTATAAGTATATAGAACACTCTCAAACACAAATAGGACTTCTCTTGAGCACACACGCGAAGTGCTTAAAATCATGTTTTAGCAAGAAAAGTGAAGATCCAACATATACACTCACTTGGAGATGGTTGGGGCTGAACTTATGCACATCAAGTGGGGTCAAAGGAAGTGTTCTAAGGCTTACAACTCTTGCTCAAAACTGATTTTCGGATTTCACACTTGGGGTTGTAAGATTTCTTAATTTTCTACTCTTTTTGGGCTTAATCTGTACTTTTTGTTTGGAGTATTGTTTGGAAATCATATGTGGTGTTCTTGAGCATAGTTGTCTTTGGATTTTAGCTTAATCTTGATGTCATAAATCCTAAGACTAATTTGTACTAGTTGAGCTTAAACTTGATTTTCAATTTGCATGAAATTGAAAAAATCATATTGAGCTTAATCTATATGTATTGTTGTTGGTTTCATTAAAGTGTGTGTAAAACATAACTAAAAAGGTTTTTGCACTTAAACTTGATTTTCTATAAACCCAAAATATTGAGTGCATTTGTTCGAACATAATAGTGATTTTTCATAGTGCACCATATTGACTTGAAACCCACTTGTGCTTAATCTATACTTGATTTTGTGGTTTCAAGTTTGTGTTGGTTTAACAACACACTTACAAGGGTCATGTTCTTAATCTAAACTTATTTATGATCCGAGGTTTTGATTGCACAACTTGAGCTTAAAATTGCATCTTTTATTTGTGCATCAATTAGCCATTTATTGGAACCAAGTTGAGGTTAATCTATACTCTTCTTAATTGGTTTCAATATTGAGAGTTAGCCTATAAAACTTAGATTTACAAGGCATCTCAATTGGCAAAGTCTCACTTGCATCGATTCATATTAGGATTATATTTGGCTTGTGAGAGGAGAACAACTTATACCGCTTTATCTTGTAAAGCATAATTTTGTTGTATATTCAAATCTTGATTGTAAGACTTAGTGGGATCTAAGTCGAAAGGGAAGACCTAGTTGAGGCTAGGCATAAATTCTAGTTGCGGCTAGGTGAGGAAAATCCTAGGTGAGTCTAGGTGGGGAAAATCCTAGTTGTGGCTAGGTGGTTGTATAATACCTTATTGTGATAAGGCATCGTGTAAAAGACCTACTTGAGGCTAGGCATTCACTAGGCTAGTTGGCTTAGGGTATAACACTTATTGGTAATATAAGTGGGGGAGTTAAAAATCTTAACCGGGGAGGTTAGGTAGTGGATGTAGATCGATTGGATCGAACCACTATATATCGTGTGTCTCATTTCCATCTCTTCTACCTCCTTCACTTAGAGTAGCTTACGATTTACTTGAATCATTCGGCGCATTGTTATTGTTCATTACTACTACACTTTGTCATTCGGCTTAACTCACCAAGCTAACTTAGTGAATTAGCAAAGAAAGTTTTTAAAAGTATCATTTGGCCATCACACCCAATTCACCCCTCCTCTTGGGTGACCTTCACAGTGCTCCCCAACGTAATATACTAGGGAAAATAAAACCCAACTCTAACAGCTCATCCAGCTGTGATATCAACTCTTCTAGCTCTTTTGGAGCCATACGGTGGAATGGATATCGATTTAGTACCCAGAACCAAATCAATAATAAAATCTATCTCCCTAGACAGTGGTAAACCTGGTTGCTCCAATGGAAATACTTCAAGAAAATCACCTACTACAGGTGACTCCTCCAACCTAGTCTTAACCTTCCCAATCGTACCCAAAACACTAGCGAGTGTCTCCACCTCACTGCTAGAAGCTATCCTGTCTCTGGTAAGTGGCAATCTAGTCAAAGTCCACTGAAAACTAAACTCTGGATACTCGAGAATCTGAAATATTACTCTCTTATTGAAGTAATGGATTTGTGCATGATGCACACTCAACCAATCCATTCCCAACAATGCATCAAACTCCAGGAACTCCAACACTCTCAGGTCTGCAGGTAAGACATGACCCCCTATCTCTACTGAACAATCAACACATACCAAGTTCGGATAAATCTTGTCCCCAGCAGTCGTGTTAAGGATCAAGGGTCTCTTTAGTCTAATAGGTCTCAAACCTAATAAATCAACCATGCAACCAAAAATAAATGACACTATCGAACCAGAATCAAATGTAGTATGCATGAAATAACCACAAATATAAACGTTTCTTCAACAAGGTTATGTGTAGTAACCTGGTCTGATGCAACAATAGTGTGAACTGCCTCTCTGCTCTGTTGCGGCTGTCCTTTGCCCAATCATGGACAAGAACCAACAAAATGACCTGTCTGACCACAATAAAAACAAGCTCCCCTAGCACCTGACCAAGTCGAAATAGTTTTTCCTTATCTCTGTGACTGATCAAAACTTTGACCTCTTCATGTTCATAATTGTAGGCAAGAATTACTTATGATTGAACATTTTCTTAATCTCAGCCCAATCTTTAGGCTTGCCCTTGGCAGCCACCATTCTACACCACCAAGCATCTGCCTCACCTGAACATCTCTTGAACCTCCATGTGGGTCTCGGCTGACCAACGATTGCAATCCGCAACGAAAACAATTTCACGATAAAAACATAGATATCGATAATAGTTTATACAATGCATCAATTAGCTCAAAGTCCAGTTTTTAATTCCCCAACTCTTCTCACTTCCAAACTAAGACTTAAGTCGGGATCATAGGGTTTCACTCTAAGTTCAACCATTGTCCTAACTTTCACTAATTATGCCATAATGGTTTGTGATTTAATCAAGAGTACAGTCTTACAACTTTAGGCTCAGATACCAACTTTGATGGCCCCAGTCCCATAACCCTAAAACTAGACCCCGTCCGGCCTAGACTTACATAGACCCCGAGTCCCCTTCGCGCAGTCAACACGAATCTAGTTAGCCTTACCTTACCTTCTACCATTTATGCAACAATTTAAGATGAGGTTATTAATATTAGTGAGTTATTCAAAGATAAGTGAAAGCAATTACAATCTCCAACCAATATAACAACCTTAAGACATAAGTTAGGATAAACTAGCATGTGGAAATCCAGCCAATATATATATATATATATGTGTGTGTGTGTGTGTGTATCATCACCATATATCATGTCCTAAGATCTCTCATTCCCAAAACCAAGTTTCAAAACATATATATATATATATAACAGTAATGCAAAACAAACCTACCTACGTCGAGTCCAAAGAAAGAACAGGTCCGCTATCTTCAAAGCAAATCTTCAAGCTGAGGAGTTTTCCCTTTGTCTGACTGTGGATCTGCACTCAGTCAAAGACAAGAATGACGAGTACCAAGTAAGTAACGCCAAAGAGGATATTTACAGTATTTCACAATAAACAACAATCAATATTCATGTTGATTGAAAAAAAAGGACAGGGAATGCAAGAATAAATAAAACTAAAAATAAATCTGCAAGCAATCGATAATGAGTGTCTAGGAATCAAAAGGAAATGCGCAAGTAGTCCCGACTTAGTGAAATAGTCGTTTGAGATGAGGAATAAGCCACCCCTTCTAAGATCAGAGTTTTGGATATCACCAACTCACACCATCCTAAAATCCACACGAATAAGAATTATTCAGCAATCTAGTGAAAAAATTCCTACTTTGTATATAGGGACCAAAAGATCAGCTCGTGAATATCAAATTCCAAAAATAGTAATGTGCATCCTAAGTTCCTGGCGCTACGGAATGATAGGTAACCCATCCTCTCAAGAATCACGCTGACTCTCTTACCCTTGGTCCACTCAAATAGAATAGAATTCCAAAACAGAACAGAGCAATAACAATAATTAATTAAAGCTCAAAGAAACAACTGTAAATTTCTCTGCTAGTTTACTTACCCGTGTCCAACACTATTACACACTCACAGAACTCAAGTTCGTCCCTTATGAATCCCCGTGTAACTGTCACTGACTACAACCAACCAACTTTCAGCAAACTTTTTGAATTTACTGAAGCGTCAGCTAACCTTAAAACTGGTTCCAATAGCTTCCTTACATACCTAAGTATATTTTGGTCAAGCTTCAAGTGAAACCAAATCACAAAACCTCGTGAAAACTAAGACCAAGTACGCTTGAGAGCTAGTTCCAAAAATAATTATTTATAACAACTTTAATTAGCTAACTTGGGATAACTTTTTAACCTCAATATTTGTCATATTGACCAAAAAGAAACTTGTACATTTTGTACTTTCCATTGACTCTAAAAACACTTGAATTAGATTACAGACAGAGAAGTTATGAATTTTCCAATACAGCTCGTTGACAAGGCAAACTTTAGTTATTTGAATTGAGAAAACTTCTCCGAATAAATATTTTCAAAGTTAAATCCTCAAATCTCGCCAACATCCACTACAAAACCGTTGAATACTAACTTTTATATATTTCCACAGACCGTAAAGTCAATTTGGATCAAAACCAATATTTAATTCATCCAAAATTCCAATATAAATCAATATCAACTATAAAAACATCTTCAATATAGTTATCAACTGAATTACATCACTTCAAATCACAAAAACCCTGTCCTACGCCGATGGAATTTATCCTAAATTGAAGCAAATTAACCCAATACATCAATTTACAAAATTGATACCAATTCTTATGAAAACCCCATGAAAGAAATAAAAAATTCATGAGATTTCAAATTGAATTGAGGAAAAAATCATGAATTAAGATTTTACCAAATTTTGGGCCGAATCCTTCATTTCCCCCGCGACAACTTAGCTCAAACTAACCGTCTCGCGATGCTCTACTATTTTATGGAGAGAAATCGAATGAAAATCGGACGTCTGGAGCTCCACGTGCGAAAAACCAAACAAAGAGGATTTCGTTTAAACGTAACAAATCGTTATGTAGAATGAAATCAATCAATCCTTTATATATATATATAAACCTTCAGCTACTTGTCAACAGCTTAATTTCTTTTTATATATTAAATTTCATAAATTCTTATTTTTACATATTTTGACTTTAGGTGCTCGTTTTGAATCCGATTTTTCACAAAACTGAGTCAAACTCTCGTCAAAATAATCTAACTTCATAACACTGGTCTTTGTCATATTAAAACCCCAAAAGTCATAATTTTGTCAACGACATGCCAAACTCTTATGGACCAATTCTCTTATCATACTTATTGTACCATGTTTAATTATTGTATTTTATCATTGTTTCCATCCATTTGTCCCCCGAACAACTAAATACTCAACCACAGTTCGCCCCGACTCCCGAAAATTACATTTCCTCGAGCCGAACCCATTTCTTCGCGTCAATGCTCTCACTCAAGTGCCCTCACACGTTTGGGAAATTGGAATCAAAATTTGAGTAAATAAATAGTAATACAAAACACTAACTTCAGAACGGAATACTATACAATACACAAAACCAAATAAAAACAACTTACCTCAACGTCGACAATCGAGAATTGTTCACAGTATCACGACAAGGGTTTATGCGCGACTTAAAATGACATGTGGCATGAGTTAGATTTTAGGGTCGTTACAGTAAGAGTGGAACAAATGAGATATTTATATCAAACTTTTCATCTAATGTGTAGGTCCAATCCCATGGCACCCTTGTGGGGTCAAGATTAAGTCAAATAGTCTCTATTTGATGACTTGAATGTGTGACTTTATGCTCACACCTCTCACTTGTTCTCATAACCAATCCTCAGGCGTTCCGACACCCGGTCCTGAACCTTTTTGACTGTCTAACACGTACACTCACGTCACTCACGTATATACGTCATTTTATATTAATTATTTAACATATTTATCCATTTATTGAGAGTATAATAACCTCCGGCCTATTGTACTAACCATTCACCTCCCCGATTCCCACATCTACATGCTACTCGAGGCATATACAATGTAACACATAACATTCTGATGCGAATAATCTTACTCGAACAAATACATCGCAAATACATCAAAAAGCATACAAGAACAGAATTTATACCTATCTTGGTGTGCTCTGACCTAACGGTGGGGTCCACACTGTTGGTGTTTGGGGTTCATACGCAGCGGAGATTACAAAACAATTTTGAGAAAAACCCCAACAGGATCCGAATCTAATTCCATTAAAACATGTTTAAACTATGAAAACTTAATCATACCTCAATCGCAATGTACCTTTCTGAAGGTTAATCGATCTCTAAGGCGCTGCCAACGACGAACGCCCTCTATCAGTAGTCCGCACACGAACGGCGGCCAAGATTTGAAGTGCTAGCTTCAATAGATTACCAAACCTTTTTGTTTCTCTCCAAAATGATCCAAAGCATACCAAAACTCTAAGTCGTTTCTTAAAACGAAAATAGAGTTTAGGCCCTATTTAATCTCTCGTACTTGTATTCTAACTCAAAGTGTCTATTTATACAACCCTTATATATAGACGGTTAAGTAAATTACACATATACCCCTACTTAAAGAAGTATAAGTGTAATATACTACAAGGACGTTTCTGTCATGAAGTTTATCATATAAAATTCGTTTTTATGAACCATCTTAAAATCTTGCAAAATCATTCTTAGTGTGCGACCCAATAGGTTCATACGACGTTGGCAGTGTACCAAAACACATTTTGGTACACAAGTCATAAGCGGCCTCTAGCAAGACATTATGACTACCCAAGTTGTACGAATATCAAATCGATACATCCTTTTGTCACACGATATCCTTTTGATCAAATATAAGGCATGGAATTATCATCCACCATGTTCAATCGTACTAGTCTCGATCTCTAGGTAGACTGAAAACATCCAAGTGACATTGATTAATATCAATTCACTTAGACTAGGCCTTTTAACAGTCTAACATATCGAGGGATCCACTGGATATCTCTCTCTATTTTACATCCAATGGTCTTACCACCTTGAGGTAAATCAACCAAGTACCAAACTTGGTTATCATACATGGATTGCATCTCAGAATTCATGGCACTTAGCCATTTATCTGAGTCTGGTCCAAACATAGCTTCCTGATAACTAGTGGGCTCATTTTGATCCATAAGCAACACATCACGACTATCAGTAATGAGAAATTCGAATCTCTCTGGCTCATGTCTTACCCTACCAGATTTACGTGGGCCTTGTGTCACTTGTGGAAGTTCAACTGGTTCAAAACTTTGTTGAACTTCCAGTAGCGGTTCAGTGTTTATCTGTGACTCTTGAACTTCTTCAAGATTTACTTTTCTTCCACTAGTGTCTTTTGAAATAAATTGTTTTTCCATAAAGGCACCATACCGAGCAACAAACACTTTGCTCTCACTGGGATTATAAAAGTAATATCCTTTTGTTTCCTTAGGATACCCTATAAATAAACACTTATCAGATTTAGGTGCTAGTTTTTCTGAGACTTGTCGCTTTACGTAAGCCTTACAACCCCAAATCTTAAGAAAAGACAAACTAGGTCTCTTCCCGTACCATATCTCATATGGTGTTTTATCAACCGCTTTAGATGGAACTCGATTTAGAGTGAAAGTTACAGTTTGTAATGCATAACCCCAAAAGGATAATGGAAGATCCGCATGACTCATCATAGATCGAACCATATCTAATAAGGTTCGATTTCTCCTTTCATAAACTCCATTCCATTGTGGAGTTGCTGGTGGAGTTAATTGAGATATAATCCCACAATTTCTAAGATGATCATCAAATTCTTGGCTTAAATACTCACCACCTCGATCTGATCGAAGTGTTTTGATAGTTTTACTAAGTTGATTATGCACTTCATTTTGAAATGTTCGAAACATCTCAAATGATTCAGCTTTATGTTTCATAAGATATACATAACCATATCTGCTAAAATCGTCAGTAAATGTAATGAAGTACTGATAACCTCCTCTAGCCATTATGTTTATAGGACCGCATACATCAGTATGTATTAGACCTAATAAATCACTTGCCCTTTCACTATGTCCAGTAAAGGGACTTTTAGTCATCTTACCTAGTAAACAAGATACGCACGTTTCATATGATTCCAAATCAAATGAATCTAGCAGTCCATCTTTATGGAGCTTCGTTATGCGTTTCTCATTTATGTGGCCGAGACGACAATGCCAAATATAGGTTGATTCAAATCATTTGACTTGAATCTCTTTGTATTTATGTTAAAAACTGGAGTATCAGTGGACCTTTTCATGCTTAGAATATAAAGACAATCACATAAATCATCATTTGCATAAAAAATGCCTTTACGAGAAATTGAACATATATTATTCGCAATAATAAAATCAAAACCATCCATATCCAAACATGAAACAGAAATGATGTTTCTGCTTAAAGAAGGCACATAATAACAATTATTTAAAGTTAAAATAAGTCCACTAGATAAGACTAAGTCATATGATCCAACAGCCAGGGCAGCAACTCTTGCTCCATTCCCTACGCGCAGGATGCCTTCTCCTTTTTTTAGCTTCCTACTTCTGGTGAGTTCCTGCACATTTATACAACTGTGAGATCCACATCTAGTATCCAATACCCAGGAATCACTAGTAGATAAATTAATTTCAATAACATAAATACCTGAGGTAGTAGTCGTACTACCCTTTTTCTTCTTTAGATCTTCCAGATAGAGTTTGCAATTTCTGAACCAATGTCCAGGTGCATGGCATAAATGACAATTTCCTTTTTTTCCTTTTGGTGTTTTGAAGCAGGAACAGGTTGGGGCTTGACTTATTTCACAGGCTTTGCGACAAGTGCAGTAGCAGCCTTGGCAACTTTAGCCTTGCCTTTGCCTTTCTTCTTCATTCCCTTTCCTTTTTGGACCATCAGCACATTACTAGAGGGTTTCTTGATATTTTGTTTAGCAGTTTTGAGCATCAAATGATCGATTTCTCCATATTATTCATATTGTAGTTCATCACAAATTGTGAGTAACTCTCTGGTAATGAATTTAGGATCAAATCCGTAGCCAACTCTTGGCTTATGGGAAATCTAAGTCTATCAAGTTGGTCAACATAGCCCTTCGTCTTTAGAACATGAGGACTAACTGACACACCATCAGTCATCTTACAAGAATGCAGGTTCTTGACTGTCTCGAACCTTTCTTGCCTAGCTTGCTGTTGGAACATTTCCTTCAGCATTACAGCCATGTCGTAGGCTTCCATTAGTTCCATGTCCTTCTGAAGTTCAGAAACCATAGTTGCCAACATAATACATGCAACATCAGTGGAATCGTTGACATGCTTATTATGTGCATCCTTCACAACTTTCGTAGCATTGGTTGGTGGGTCCTCAGGGATCGGAGCATCCAGAACATATAACTTGCGTTTATGCTTGAGAACGATTCTCAAGTTTCTGAACCAGTTAAGAAAGTTAGTCCCAGATAGCTTATCCTTCTCAAGGATAGATAGCAGTGATAGGGGATTATTGTTACTTGAAGAGGCCATTGATCTACAATAAAGATTATGCAGAGTTTATTTTAGTATAGAGGAATAGACTCCCACTAAATTAACAACCCTCCTAAAATATATTGTTTATTTAGGGGACTTAAATCCATATTTCACCTAATTCTATGACAGTTATGGCATGAAACACAGAACTAGATTATTTAGGTAGGTAATAGTTACCAATTACATCTTATGTAATATTAGATACTTTTATGAGATACAGGACATCTTATGTCTTAGCATGTTTTTATCTCATCATATGCCTAAAGCCCAAAACTATTTTGATAGCTTTATTAAGTCAGACCAATTTAAACATTTAGGTAACTCTTACCAAATTTATCTCACCAAGATAACACAATACACCCAGCTATGGCTGAAACTATATTAGTGCGATCGAGGCCTTGATAAGTGTTTAAAATTGGATGGCACAAGACTTAAGATTTAATAGAGGGATTTTGTTCAGTTTTAGTGATTTTTAAGTAAACAATGAAATATCATATATTTTATTGATTTGTAGAACCAAAAAAAGGAAATTTTTATACTATTCACTAATAGAAGAATTTTCATATGCTAGGATTAGTTAGACGACGGTCCCGCAGGCCGGTCAGCGGGCGGTGGTTTGGGGTACAGGGGGCAGCGCCCCCTATTTTTTTTAGAAGACGAATCTCAATTCCAAAAATTGAAATTCACTATAGAAAATCATATTTTTCGCTAATTTTACTATACTAAATTTACCCCTTAATTTATCCAAAATTAAGTCAATTAAAATGTTTTTAATTAACTCGGGCCCACATCTAAATAATCATCTTATCCTAATCCCATTAGGACTTTAGATATTTGAATCCTAGCATATCACCAATAACAAACTTCTCCATATTTATCTCCTATCCAATATGGATAATGAAACCGATTTTGCATATATCTCCTAATCTAATTTGTTATCTATCTTTATCAAATAGAAACTTCATAGCAAAATAGATATAAAAAGATAAATAAATAATTTCAAAAATTAATTATTTATTTTGGATTTAAGATATTCGAAATTATTTACTTGCAATTAAGATCTTCATCCAAATAATCACAAACATGTAATTGAATCATGAACACGAAACTCAATTCATGAAAATTATTCAAATTAACCTAGCATGGTTACTAACAAAATAAATAAATAATTTCAAAAATTAATTATTTGCAATTTCGATCTTCATCCAAATAATCACAAACATGTAATTGAATCATGACCTACTATCCCAATCGAACCTAATAGTGTCATGGATCATAGAACATGAAACTCAATTCATTAAAATTATTCAAATTAACCTAACATGGTTACTAGCATGTACAAAATTAATTTCAATTAAATCACGAATATATGTATCATATACATAAAACTTATGTATATCACATATACATCAACTATTAACATGCTTTCAATCATATATCATAAGAAAACATGCAATGAGTTTAATGGAATCAAACTCGAAGGCTCTGATACCACTTTAATAAATGAAAACTTAATCATACCTCAGTCGCAATGTACCTTTCTGAAGGTTAATCAATCTCTAAGGCGCTTTCAACGACGAACGCCCTCTATCAGCAATCCACACCCAAACGACGGCCAAGATTTGAAGTGCTAGCTTCAAGAGATTACCAAAACTTTTTGTTTCTCTCCAAAACGATCCAGAGTATACCAAAAACTCTAAGTCGTTTATTAAAACGAAAATAGAGTTTAGGCCCTATTTAATCTCTCGTACTTGTATTCTAACTCAAAGTGTTTATTTATACAACTCTTGTATATAGACGGTTAAGTAAATTACACATATACCCCTACTTAAAGAAGTATAAGTGTAATATACTACAAGGACGTTTCTGTCATGAATTTTATCATATAAAATTCGTTTTTATGAACCATCTTAAAATCTTGCAAAACCATTCTTAATGTACGATCCAATAGGTTCATACAACGTTGGCAGTGTACCAAAACACATTTTGGTATACAAGTCATAAGCGGCCTCTAGCAAGACATTGTGACTACCCAAGTTGTACGAATATCAAATCGATACAACCTAATCAATAGTGTATATAACATCCTTTGGTTACACGATATCCTTTTGATCAAATATAAGGCATGGAATTGTCATCCAACATGTCCAATCGTACTAGTCTCGATCTCTAGGTAGACTGAAAACATCCAAGTGACATTGATCAATATCAATTCACTTAGACTAGGCCTTTTAACAATCTAACACATCGAGGGATCCACTGGATATCTCTCTCTATATGAGAGGGACAAATTCTCTCTCGATTACACAACTTCACTACATTATTCACATAGTAACCAATCACAACCTTTATAATCGTCCGGTTAAAGACAACGTTTGATTGCGTCAAATCACTGCGTTCCTAATGTTGAAGGCTCTGGTAATCTCAAGTCAGAGGACTAAATAATATACATATCATGAGAAACAACTACGACTTAATCCATGTGATGTTCTCATAGCTGGTCGGTCCAGTACTTTGTTTCCTAATAAGTACTCATGATCTTGATTCGTATTCCTATACGTATGATCACCGTATGATCATCAATCAAGACTTACACTAGTCTTATTTCATTATAGTTCCCAGTATAATAATCGACTAGGGACATTTAGGATATTTCTATAAATACCCATAGATCTTATTATAATGTAAACATGCAAATCAATTATAATAAACAACAAATGAAATCCTCTACTTTATTAACTAAAATGTATTCATAAAGACTATTAATGGATTGACCTAGGGCACATTTCCCAACACACGCTTGTCCAAGCTGGCGTCCACATCTGCAACCACATGTTAAATAACGAAAAATCAGATTTGGGCCGTTACAGACATGTTGAGAGCTCAGAAGACTACAACAGTTCCGACGATAGTTGTGGCTGCACCTTTGGTTACTACTCCTATAGTTGTTGCTCCTACTCAAGGCCAAACTACAGTATCTAAGACACATGCCAAGAGGGATGCATCGGTGGTTGTTCTGGTAGAGACTACAGTGGTCATGCCTCCTTCGACTTCGGAACAGCTAGTTGTGGCGTCTATATAAGGAGGATTTACGACAATGGAGGCATAGCAGTTGAAGGATTACCTTAGATTCTTTCTAGGATACTTCTACAGAGTCGGAGATCCGAAGATAGCCGAGAGATGGCTATTGGCTCACGAGATATTACATGAGATGTTGTCAGTTGAGGAGGTAGATCGACCGAGATTGGCTAGTTATTGCTTGAGATCTACTACTGTTGTATGGTGGACCACTTACAGAGCGACTTATCCTACTGTTGCTACCTGGGCAGAGTTTAGAGTGTTGTTTATGGATGAGTACATGCCTATGGAGGTCTAGATTAGACTGAGAGAGAAGTTCTTAACACTAGTTTAGGGTGAGATGTCTGCTACCGAGTACATGGAGAGGTACAGATATCTTTTGTCGTATTCTATGGATCTGGCGGGGACCGACAGGATGTAAATATATTACTTTGTATGAGGTTTTGATGAGAGGATAACGACTATGATTGTATCTAGTGGAGCGGGTACGTTATCTGAGGTCTACGATAGGTCTCTCTCACATGAGATATATCTGGTTCAGAGAGCTAGTAGATTAGCAGTTCAGGATGCATTGCAGGCTTAGCAGAGTCATCAAACTCAAAGTTCATAATTTGATCAGAGACCTAAGAGGTAAAGGAGAGATCAGGGCCGACAGGGGCAAGGCCAAAGACCTCGTCGAGGTGATTGGCAATCAAAATAGGGACGCAGAGGCAAAAGATATAGTCAAGATGACCGAGATAGACGAGATAATCATTAAGTAGCTTATTTTACTACTTCTGCACCAGTTGATCAGCCTAGACAGCAGTAGAGACAGGATAGGGGTCAGGGTCGAGACAAGAGTCAGGCATAAAGTCAGAGGACTACTGGTAGATCAGACACTCGTGCTTGTTTTTGTTATGGTCAAGTGGGACATCTTGTGCCAGAGTATACTAGACCAGAACTAGTACCATCACAAACTGAGCAGGCCAGAGATAGGCCAAATAGCTATTTTTGGGGTTGCATAGCCGGACAGGGAGAACCAGTGGCCTATTTATCTCAAAGATTAAGATCCCATGAGGAGAACTATCCAGTGCACGATTTGGAGCTTGCGGCAATCATGTTTGCATTGAAGACCTAGAGGCACTATTTGTACGGTGAAAGGTTCATGTTGTTTATCGATCACCAGAGTTTGAGGTACCTATTCACTCAAAGGGAGTTGAACATGGGACAGAGGAGATGGCTCGAGTTACTGAAGGATTACGACTTTACTATTGAGTATCACCCGTGTAAGGCGAGTATTGTAGCTGATACGCTGAACAGAAGCGGCATCAAGAGCTAGACGGTACTGCGGCATATGACACACGAGCACGGGTTGCTTGAGGCTGCGTTGGTGTTGTGTGTGACAAAGTCTATTGCTGAGCTACAAATTTGTTGTTAGATGCGACTTCCCACGGGGTCAAGCAAGTTGCTAAGTTATAGAGGGTTAAGGGCCAATATTTACAGATCAGTGGGCTGGCTCAGGATCTGGGGTGTACAGAGTAGTCTGAGGGTTCGGACGGGTATTTAAGACATAGGAGTCGTTTATGGATATCGGTAGTACCGGAGCTCAGGGATAGTATTTTGGAGAACGCACATCGGTCGCGATATACAGTTCATCCTGGTCGAACCAAGATGTATCACAACCTATAACAATTGTTTAGGTGGCCAGAGATGAAGGCTGGTGTGGGGAGATACGTCCAGAGTTGTCATATTTTCCAATAGTTGAAGACCGGGCACAAGAGACCAGCTGGGTTGCTATAGCCGCTGCCCATTCATCAGTGAAAGTGGGAACACTTGACCATGGACTTCGTCAGTGGCCTACCGCAGACTACAAGAAGACACGATGCAGTTTGGGTAGTTATCGATAGGTTGACGAAATCGGCACACTTTATACTGATCACCATGAGATATTCAATTACACAGCTAAGCACTATCTTCGAGAGAGAGATTGTCAGATTGCACGGTACACTAGTCTCCATTGTTTATAATAGAGATCCGAGATTTACTTTGAGGCTTTGGGAAAGTATGGAGGAGCAGTTTGGCACTCAACTACAGTTTAGCATTGCATACCATCCTCAGACTAACGGGCGGTCGGAGCAGTTGATTCAGATTCTCGAGGATATGCACAGGGCGTGTATATTACAGTTTGGTGAATCGTGGGAGGATTATTTGTCATTATGCTAGTTTGCGTACAACAACATCTATCAGGCGAGTATCAAGATGCCACCGTTCGAGGCACTTTATGGTATGCCCTGCAGGTCACCAGCAGGTTAGGTGGCACCAGAGAATACAACAGTTATAGGACCTGAGGTTATTGTGGATCACACTGAGAAGGTGAGACATATTAGGCAAAGACTTCAGGCGGCCCAGGATAAACAGAAGAAATATGAGGACAAGTATCATTGGAATCTGAGCTACGAGGTAGATGATATGGTTTATTTGAAGGTTTCTCTGTGGAAGGGGCATGAGAGATTTGGCATTAAGGGGAAACTGGCACCGAGATTTGTTGGACCATATTGGGTCAAGACACGCGTCGGCAATATAGCTTACGAGTTGGAGTTACCATAGCAGTTAACTGGGGTACATTCGGTATTTCACGTATCTATGTTGAGATTGGCTAGGTCGGGGCAAAGACCTTTGGTTGATGTCAGGCAGGTAGAGGTACAACCTGATGGCACGTATGAGGAACAGCTAGTGGAGATCATAGATAACAGGACTCAGGTTCTAAGGAACACGGAGATCTTTAAGGTTTTGGTTTGTTAGCAGCATCACAGGACCGAGGGACTTACCTAGGAGCTTGAGTCTACAATAAGGCAACGGTACCCTCAACTATTTGTCGATAAGTGTTTTGTTTAGTTATTTAAATTTCGAGACGAAATTTCACCTAGTTGGAAAGAATTGTAATGGCCCAAAGTTAATTCATTGTTATTAATGTGGTGTTTACAAACGTAGTTGAAAACTCAGATGCTCGTAGGACCCGCATATAGGTCAGGGCCCACCTTGAGCTAGGTAAATAGTAATTTTTGTGTTGTTGTGTGTTAACTTGCGATATTTATGTGTAATTATGTTATTGGCAATGCGATGTGCGTAATTTAATGTGTTATTGACATGAGAGAATACGCGGGGAACGCGAGGGTACGTGCGGGGTTCTGGTATCGAAACACCCGAGGGTTTGGTGTTTTGTGTGAACACAGACAAGTTAAGGGAGGCAAGTTACCATTCAAGTCATATTAAGCTGGACTAATTGACTTATATTTAGTCCCTTAGATGCATTGGGATGAGCATGTGAAGGGAGATGATTGGGTGGTATAAATACACAAGTTTGACCTCATTTCACCACATTTTCTCTCTCCTTCAAACAACAATCCGAAAAATCAAGTGGTGAATAGAACTTCGTTGGATTTCAAGAGTATATTTGGAGATCCAAACGACAAAGAATCGACGATCCGAGGTTAGAATCTCACTTTCCATCTCATTTCTTACGTTTCGGTCATAAAAGTTTGGGTGTTTACGTAAATTCCGGGTTTCAATTTTGAGCACACTGGTTTGGGCAGTGTTACAATGAATCTTGGTGTTGTTTTTAGCAACAAGAGGAGATTGTATTTAGGTTGGGGTTGGTGTTGTGGTTTTTAGAACAAAACAAGGTTTTTAATCGGATTTGTCGAGGTTTTGGTTCCGGACGATTTTCGTCAAGGGGTTATGGCGGTAAATAGTTTCTATGTGCTTGTATGCAATGTTGGGACAGGTTCAGACCGTAGCGATGAGTTGAGGGGGCTCGAAAACCCCTAATAGGCACCACTGGTTCAGACGCTACCAGGGGCACCGTAGGGAGAAAACTCCCACGACGCACCTGCGGCCTCCAAACCAGAGACGAATTACACATCCACGCTTTAGTTCACACAGTGGAGTTTTGGTCTTGGCGGTGTGGGTCACGGTGTCCAGCACGACATGCATCACACCGTGGCACTGTTATACACGACGGCAGCAATTGCGGCGTTTGGAATATAAAAAATAAAATAAAATTTTAAAAATGAATTTCTGAAATGGGTTTTTAATTGGGTTTTATTGAAGATTATAGTCAATTTAATAGGGATTTAAATTGATAAAAAAAGGACTTAGTTAGGATTTGGAATTTGAGGAAATTTATGGATAATTTTGATAATCAAGCTTTGGGTTGATTAATCAAGAATTTGACACGCATTGTGGGCATGAATTGGCGGCAATTGGGATTAGTTGGACGTTGAGCGAGGCTCCTTCCGTGCCATTCCATTGTGTATGCCCACTAGGCTATAGCATGTGTTGCCAGATCGATCTCGGTGAATAGGCTCGAGGATCACGTCGTGGCACGTGTCGGTTCGTCGTAGGTGTAACGTCGGCCACTGAGTAGATCTAGATACTGGCCCTACTTGAGTGGAACTCGCCAGTAGTATTCTACGGAAGAGTTTGAATTATGGTGCTAGTTTGGTCTTGGGCTCTAGGAACACACTTTGAGCTTTCCCAATTATTTATCCATGCGATTATCACAGTTGCCTGTATTTATTTCCACATGTTTATTTAATAGCTTTATTTAAATTTCAATATTTACTTTCAGTATTGTTCACTTAATTTCCTTGGGAATACTCAATCTGGACTCGTCATCTACCTTTTTGTGATGGCTTGAGTGTGGATCCTAGTACTAGTTGAGGCAAGGGCAAGCTACCGGAGTTCCGTTGATTCAGATACTATAAGCCCAACTTGTATGTTTGTATTATTTGTATTTGTTCTCATGTTGGGAACTTGGGGTTGAGATATGCTTTGAAACCTTGTATATTTTGATATTTTATGACATCTGAGGTGTTTTTATTGATATATAGTTATCATATGGGTTTTTCACACTAGGTTTATGGTTTATATCACTTGATTTGATATTTATTAACTGATGTTAATATGATTTTAAGACTTCTGCTGATATTTTAAGATTTTGGAGATCATTTAACAGATAACATGAATTCAATAACAACTTAAACAAAAAATGATGGCTTAATGAGGTTAATAACGAGTAAATGGTAAATGTAATTCAATGTAAGGCATAGCTGGCACTGGTAAGCCAGACTGTGGGCCCACATTGGCCCCCGTGGCGATCTATTGGAAAATGGGTCGTTACATTATAGGTCCCAAGAGCATCTGAGCTGTCAGCCACATCTGCAAACACGTCATTAATAACGGCAAATTAATTTTGGGTCGTTACAATTCTTACCAACTACGTGAAATTTCGTCTCGAAATTTAAATAACAAACTAAACACTTACCAGAAAATAGATGAGTGTATTATCGCCTCATCGTAGACTCAAGCTCTCAGGTGAGTCCCTCGGTCCCGTGATGCTGCAAATGAACTAAAACCTTCGAAATCTCCCTGTTCCTCATAATCTGAGTCCTCTTATCTACAATTTCCATTGGTTGCTACTCGTACGTGCAATCAAGTCATACCTCTACCTGCCTGACATCAACCATAGGTCTCTACCCAACCTAGCCAGTCTCAACATAGAAACGTTAAATATCGGATATACCCCAGCTAACTGCGATGGTAACTCCAACTCATAAGTTACACTGCCGATGCGTTCCTTGACCCTGTATGGTCCAACAAATCTCGATGCCAGTTTCTCCTTAATGCAAATCTCTCATGCCCTTTCCACGGAGAAAGCTTCAAATACACAATATCATCTACCTCATAGCTCGAATTCCAATGATACTTGTCCGCATATTTCTTTTGTCTATCCTAGGCCACCTAAAATCTCTGCCTAATCTGCATCACCTTCTTAGTATGATCTACAACAACCTCAAGTCCTATAGCAGTTGTATCCTCCAGTGCGGCCAAACATGCTAGTGACCTGCAATGCCTACCATAAAGTGCCTCAAACGGTGGCACCCCACTACTTGCCTGATAGTTTTTATTGTAAGCAAACTTGCATAACGGCAGATAATCCTCCCACGATCTACCAAACTGTAAAATACACGCCCTAAGCATATCCTCGAGAATCTGAATTAAACGCTCTGGCTGCTCGTCAGTCTAAGGATGGTACGCAGTGTTAAATTGTATTCGAGTGCCAAACTGTTCCTGCATACTCTTCCAAAACCTCGAAGTAAACTTCGAATCTCAATCAAAAATAATGGAGACCGGTACACTATGCAATTTGACAATCTCTCTCTCAAAGATAGTGCTCAGCTGTAAAACTGAACAGCGATTGGTATAAAGTGTGTCGACTTCATCAACCTATCGATAACTACCTAAACTACATCGTGTCTCCTCGTAGTCTGCGGTAGGCCACTGACGAAGTCCATGGTCATGTATTCCCACTTCCACTAAGGAATGGGCAGCGGTTGTAGCAACCCAGCTGGTCTCCTATGCTCAGCCTTCACCTGTTGGCAAATATGACAACTCTGGACGTATCTCCCCACGCCAACCCTCATCCCTGACTACCAAAACAATTGTAGTCCATGGTCACCTGTTGGTCCGACCAGGATGATCTATATATCGTAATCGATGTGCGTCCTCAAGAATGCTATCCCTGAGCTTCGGCACTGCTGGTATCCTCAAACGTAAATACCCATCTCAACCCTCTGACCACTTTGTATGCCCTTGATCCTGAGCCATCCCACTGATATGTAAATACTGGTCCTCAACCCTCTACAACTCAACAACCCGCTCGAAAGACACCGTGAGAACTCGCTTCTGACAACATATCTGTAACTCAACAATATACTTTATCACACACAACACCGACGCACCCTCAAGCAACCCATGCTCGTGTGTCATATGCCGCAGTATCGTTTGGTTCTCGATGTCGCTCCTACTCAGCGCATCAGCTACAACATTCGCCTTACCTGGCTGATACTCAATAGCAAAGTCATAGTCCTTCAGTAACTCGAGCCATCTCCTCGGTTACACGTTCAACTCCCTTTGAGTGAACAAGTACCTCAAACTTTGGTGATCGATAAATAGCACAAACCTCTCACTATACAAATAGTGTCTGCAGGCCTTCAATGCAAACACGACCATCGTAAGCTCCAAATCGTGCACTGGATAGTTTTCTTCATAAGGTCTCAATTGTCTAAATAAGTAGGCCACTGGGTGTCCATCTTGTAACAAAACACAACACAACCCAATGCCTGACTTATCTGTGTATACCGAGAAACCATTACCTGCCTCAGGTAATGCCAAAATTGGTGCAGAAGTCAATTGTATCTTCAGCTCCCAGAAAGTATCCTCACACTCCTGTGACTAGTCAAATCTGACACCCTTCTTAGTCAACCTTGTCTTCGGCACGGTAATAAGTGAGGAATCTTAAACAAAACGCTTGTAATATCCTGCCAAACCCAAAAAACTCTGAATATCATATACAAACTTGCGTGTCCTCCTGTAACGGCCCAAATTTAATTAAGGCTGTTATTCACGTATTTTCGGACGTGGACGTCGGCTCAAGTTCACGGAGACACCACAGACAAGCTAGTGTATGCCTAGATTAAGTGAAAATGGTATTTTGACTGATTGTATGATTTATTGTGATAATAATGACTAGGGTATGACTCATTACATCGTAGGTATGATGTATATTGACTAGACTGTGTGAGATAGTGTGTCAAGTATTCACCTAAAAATACGTACTGACGCACGAATCGAACGGGCGAGCGACGAGAACACTAGCTCAGGAATGGGTTTGCTTCGATAAAAATAAAATAAATTTAACAAAATAGTAAATTGGTGGGCGCCTAGTGACACGCGTAGGTGGTACGGTAGTGTGCATGCATGAGTACGCTCATTGGTGCACACGATGGAATTGTAGGAGCGAAAATATAGGCAAATATATATATGTATATATATATGTAATGTAAATATAAATAAATATATATATTAAAAATCAGAAATGAGAAATGACCAAAAAGGGCATGAGATTTGAGAATGAATTGTGAATAAATATAGGGGCATTTTGGTCATTTGACCCTAAAAAATCCAACAACACCCCACAGTTACCACCATTATCCTCAATAAAATCGACCGAAAGAGAGAGACGAAAGAAGAGAGATCGAGATATCGAGGTCAAGAGCTCGGGGAAGCGGCATGACGGGGTTAGCAAAAGTGAGGATTGGTTATTATTGGTATTGATATTAGCATTGTTGTTGTTGGTGGTGCGTTGGTGGTGTTGTGGTGGTGGTAGTGGTGGTTTGGGGAGCTCAGACAAACTGCTCTTACAGTTCGTTCAACGAGGGACACAACATGGATGCCATCTCCTCTCCCTCCCAATCCATTAAATAAAAAAAAATCATTTTCGAACAAGGGAGCGAACTCCCTCGTTCGAATTGAAGAAATGGGGGCACACGTGCGGGTCGCACGTGTGCACCCCCTCTTCATGGGCCGGGTGCGGGCCGAGTAGGCCCAAGACCTAGACGGCCAATTGGGCCGAACCGCATCCAGCCGAACTGGACTCGGTTCAGCCCAACTAAAAACATAAAAAAAACAGTTTTAAATTAAATAAATTTTGAAAAATATGGAAAATAGCTAGAGAATTATGGAAAAATTCAAAAAACTCATAGAAAATGTGGAAAATTATAAAATGGTTGGAAAAGTGAATTTCTAGACTTTTTGTAAGGTTGGCACCCCGGTGTAGCTCGAAAAGCGTGCCACAACTAAAATTAGAATAAAATTCTAATTTTTTTGTCTAAATATAAAATTAATTAATTTGATACTAAATCACATAAAATGACTTATTCGGACACCACGGACTTAGAGACTATAGTTGGGTGTTGGACGCGCATCCCGAGTCGAGAGAAGGATCGGATCTGGATGAGTACATAGGTGATTGGAGTGTGATTGAGGTAAGTAAAACACTTAAGAAACACATTCAAGTGTTTATTTATTTGATTTCATTTGATTCCAACTATTATTATTTATCGTTGTTTACTCTATTTCCATATGCTTACTCATGTTGCACGGTTGGCATTGTCATTCACCGTCCAGATCTTCTGGTTTACTCTATGATGTGTGGGCGGACTTGGGTAGGCTGGACAATAGGATAGAATAAGGGTTCGAACTGGTGAGGGGGTTGAATAAGCCACCGGAGGAATGCCAATGTCTGGATTAAGGTTCAGTCCTGCTACATGGCACACATCCATTACTAATGTTTATCGGTGATATGTATGCATGCGTCTTAATTACAGTTGCTTGTTTTACTGCGCATGTTTATTTAACAGTTTATTGGCTTCCATTATTATAAATGTTTGTTTATGTCCTTTTGGGTTTTACTCACTAGACTCATCATCTACCTCTTGTGATGATTGAGTGCAGGATCTACTACGACCAAGAATAAGGAGACTCTCGCAAACTACCTATGACTTGCCATCGACAGAGTTCGACCTGTATGTTTTTATTTTGTTGTACTGACTTATTTTTAGGTTTATGGGGACTGTTTGAGATACCAGTACAAGTATGTATCACATTTTGGTATGTTATATACAATGTGCTATGTCAAGTTTTTCACATAAGATTAATGTTCTCTAACTTGAGGAAATTACATAATTTATAAGTCTTCCACTAATTACAAGTATCAAAATGTTAATTACTAATAACTTAGGCTGGATTAGGTAATAATGATGGTAAGCTGGGACGTGGGACATAGCTGGTAGCTACGTGGCCGGTTGTGGGCCCGCCTGGTGGCCTCCCGTGGCGGACTAATGTGATTTTGGGGCCACTACACCTCTAGTCAATGATAACCCGAATCTTTTCATCATCAATTGAAATGTCCTGATCGATGATGGCGTGCCCCAGAAACTTGACTTTACTCAGCCAAAATGCACACTTGCCGAACTTAGCGTAAAATCGGTGTTCTCTAATGTTGACAACACCTTCCTGAGATACCTCTTGTGCTCCACACGAGTTCTATTATAAATCAAGATGTCATCGATGAATACGATAACATATCGATCCAAAAATATGGCTTGAGCACCCTATGCATTAAATCCATAAAGATTGTCAACACTTTAGTTAACCTAAATAGCATGACTGTAAACTCGTATAACCCAAATGGCGTATTAAAGGCATTCTTATCAATATCCCCTCTCAAATCCTCAACTGATGGTATCCTAATCTGAGGTCAATCTTCGAGAAGAATTTTGCTCCTGCCAACTAATCGAATAAGTCATCGATCCTAGAAAGTGGGCAATGATTTCTAATCATCACCTGATTCAACTTCCTATAGTCCATACACATCCACATCGAGCTGTCTTTCTTCTTCACAAAAATAGAACTAGAGCTCCCTAAGGTGACATGTTAGGGTGAATGAATCCCTTCTGTAGTAACTCCTCTAACTGGGTCATCAACTCTCCTGCGCTTCGATGCTGACATACTATACGGTATGATATAAATTATCTGAATCCCTAAAATTAGCTCAATGATAAACTCAACAGCTCTCAGAGGTGGTAATCCTGGCAAATCCTCAGGAAAAACACGTCTGAAAACTCGCAGACCACAAGAACATCCTTAACCCTAATCACTGTTCTAAGCTTTAGCTCAACTATAACCACGTACGCCTCCATTTCCTACAATATCACTAGTCTACCTCGAATGATAGGTAATGCAATCGCAACTTCGGCAAATGAAAACTTTGGAATCCCCTCAATATAAAACGTCATAGTCTTGATAAAATAGTCGATCTATGCATGATAAGACGATAACCAATCTATACCGAATATCACATCAAACTTTAGGTACTCTAATACTCTCAAATTAGTCGATAATTGATATCTCTATGTCTCAACCATACAATCCCGACAAATTCAACTAAGGTAAATCTTATGCCCAGCTGCCATACTGAGAATAAGATGTGTATCTAAGTCTTGTGCATCTCACCCTAATAATCCTACCATACGTATAAATATAAAAGAAAATGTGTTGCCTAAATCAAACATGACATGCATGGAAATACCACAAGATAGATAACGTACCCTTTACAAGCTATTTAGTTACCTCCTAATTTGGTTGTGCAACCCCAAAAATAGTTGTTTTGGCCAAATCTCTAGCCTGCTCAGTCTGTAGTGGTACTAGTGCTAATCTAGTATACTCTGCCATAAGATGTCCCACCTGACTACAATAAAAACAAGCATGAGTGTCTAATCTACCAGTAGTCCTCTAACTCTATGCCTAACTCTAGCCTAAACCCTTACCCCTATCTTGTCTCTGTTGTTATCTAAGGCTAATCAAATAGTGCAAAAGTAGTAGAGTAAGCTATTTCGCGATAATCTTGTCTATCCCGATCATCCCGACAATCTCTGTCGCCTCTACGACCCTGATCTGACTGCCAATCACCTCGATGAGGTATCGGACCTGTCCCTGTCGATTGATCTCTCCTCTACCTCTTCGATCCCTGTTAGTCCCAACTACCACAAATTGGGCCCCGCCCAGCCTAAACAGACATGGACCCTCGAGCCTATCTCCGGTGAGTCAACGTAGGTCTAGTCAACCTTAACTCACAAATTACTCAGTACATTATTCAATCACTCACCCTGGATCACTCGTTGATGATTCACTTTAACTCTTTTCATTACTCATTGAACCTCAAAGTTAGTTAAGTGTGCAGAGAAAACTTAATATACTAACTTACCACAATTTTAAAAATATACAACTTGATTAACCTAGATGTGGAAATCATGTCCAACATATAAAACATGTATCAATAGTCAGGATCAACTCCCCAAAGCCCCAAAATATCAAAACAAATGGATACATAGCCAAAACATACAATAAAAGAACAAAATACCTACAACAAATATCTACAAAAGTGAGCAAAGCTAACTGCTCTAAGCATGCCTCAGAGGATATCTCCAAGCATTAACGCCTTACCCCTACTCGTTTGTGGATCTGCACCCACCATCATAAAAAGGATGGTGAGTACAAAATATAACAGTAAACAACAATAATAGATATCTTAACATAAACTATCGAATTCTCAATAATCACAAGTATATGAATCATGCAGTGTATAACGAGAAACTAAAATAGATATCAAATCGCATGATAAATAGATTCAACAAGCTTGGACAACGATAATCAAATGACCGGGAAACAAACGGATAGGTGAATAGATAGTCTCAAATCAAACCACGAGTCTTAAGACCTCCTCATCTTGCGATCGACAAAATGGGCCCAAAACTGCCTCCCCTGCTCAATCCACCCGTATGAACCAGTGGGTCCTAATGTTGCCTCCACTGAATGCACACTCTATTAGAAAAAGCCATAGACAAAGCTAACTGCTAAATTCCTAACACACTACCGAAGAAAAACTACAGTCACAAAACCGGATGCTAAATCCTTCCAATAGGCTCCATCGAAAAGCCACAGTCTATGTCGGCTGCTAAACTCATTGAGACATCTCACCACAGGTAGACTACCTAAACCTTAGTTCACCTGAGCTAAAATGGACTACAAAGGGTTTGCATTTCAAGAATAATCAATTAAGAAATATAAAAGCATTCATGTTTATTCTATTGTTGTCTTTACTCATCTCGAATCTCGCTAAAAACGCCCTCGCATAGCTCCACACATTCCTCAATTAGTTATCCACACTTCGCCCGTCACCTGACAATTATTCCAACCAATTTTCGTTAATTTTCCTAAATTATCCCAAGTTTTCCTCAATTTTCTCAAGTTTGACCCATTTTCTACAATTTTCTAAATTATTGTTCCTTTAAACAATTGGGTTGCTTACTTAGGTATTGGGTTGCATTAGACCCATTAGGATACTCTGAGCGAAACCCCAGAAATTTCATGCAATTTAAAAAATATATTTTAATATTTTCGAACTATTTTTGCCAATTTCCCACTTTACGAGGCAAAAACCCAAAAAAAAGTCTCGCCACGAATCTCAAATTCTTCATTTTTCATAAAAATTTCTAAATTTTTATTTATTTGTTCAAAATATAATTTTTAGGATTTTCCTATTTTTCTAGAATTTTTTCTAATTTTTCTTAAATTTATTTCATTTATAAATCATATTTAATTTATTTATTATAAATAAATCAATATATTATTATTTAATGGTGGGTGGGTTTCGGGTCGGGTCTGGTCCGACCCGTTCCACCACTTTATCTTCTCCAAATTGGACCTAAATTTCCATATATATATATATATATATATATATATATATATATATATATATATATTTTTTTTTTTTTTTTTTTTTTTTTTTTTCCTTTTTCTTCAACATTCATCAACAATCAATAACACAACATCATCTTCATCATCAATCCAAAAAATTTCGATAATAAGAAAAAAAAAAAGGAGAGAAAATGAAGCTCACCAACATGATGCTCAACCTCCCTTTGATTTCAAAAATCCACATCTCGATCTCACTTCCAACGATTCCATAATCTCCACACCTCAATTGACTGATCTCTTTCTTCGATTTCTTCTCTCCTTCACTCTCTAGTTTCGATTTCTCTGTTTTGTGAGAATGGAGTGTTGGTGGTGTTGATGATATTTTGGATGTTAGTCAAATGACCATTTTGCCCTTCAATTCTTATCCACTTCTTCACCAACTTAATACCCTCATGGTCATTTCACATTTCCTTTTTTAAATTTCATATATATATATATATACTTTATATTTATAAATATATATACAATTGTATTTTTGTTCCTATAATTTTCCAGCAGCCAACGAAACACACTCGGGCGTGCAAACTACTGTACGACCCACGCTTGTCGACTCACGACCCCGTGTATCACTCGGCGTCCCATAATTTATTATTTAATCTCATTAATTATTTTCATTTGTATTTGTTAGTGTTTTTATTCCATTTTCGTCCCCGGACTCTCAAATACCCATGTTTTGTGCGTTCTTTCGTACCGAACCCATTCTATAGTACCAACGCACACTCACCACGTCCTCACACATTTAGGATATTGAATTTAATGTTCGGTAATAAATAAATAATACAAATCACCAAACAAACATAATATACATTGGTGTCGACTCCCAAGGCCGAAACAAGTACACCACGGCTAGCTAGGCCCATAATACGACCCTTAAATGTCATGTAGCATAAGTTAGAATTTTAGGGTTGTTCATTATTCATCAGGTTTATGAACAATTTATCCTCAAATTCAAGCCTAAGAAATCTAGGGCTCATCAGAGCCTCGTTCTGATACCAAAATGTAACGGCCCATTTTCCAAACAGACTGCCACGGGGGCCAATGTAGAGCAACAATCTGTCTTACCAGCGATAGTTGTGCCTCTACATTGGATTACATCATCCATTTTATCCTTTCAAACCTTAATAAAACAATAATTTATTGATTAAATTATACTAAACTCTAATTTGTTAAGTTATCATTTTAACCTCAAAATATCACAGCGGAAGTCTTACAAACATATTAACTCGGATAATAATAATTGAATTATATGATATACACCATAAACCTAGTGTGAAAACCCATATGATAACTATATATCAATAAAAATACCTCATATGTCACAAAATAATAAAATATACAAGGTTTCAAAGCATCTCTCAACCTCAAGTTCCCAAAATGAAAACAAATACATATAATACAAACGTACAAGTCGGGCTCACAATTTCTGAATCAACGGCACTTCGTAGCTTGCCCTTGCCTCGACTAGTACTAGGATCTGCACTCAAGCCATCACAAAAGGTATATAACGAGTCCAGAGTGAATATTCCCAAGGAAATTAAGTGAGCAATATTAAAAGTAAATATTGGAATTTAAATAAAGCTATTAAATAAACATGCGGAAATAAATACAAGCAACTATGATCATCGCATGGATAAATAATAAGGAAAGCTCAAAATTGTTCCTAGAGTTTAGGACCAAACTAGCACCATAATTTGAAATCTTCCAAAGAGTACTATCGGTGAGTCCTAATCAAGCAGGGCTAGTATCTGGATCCGCTCGTTGGCTGACGTTACACCTATGACGCACCGACACGTGCCACGACGCGATCCTCGAGTCATCCAATTCACCGAGATCGATCTGGCAACACGTGATATGGCCTAGTGGGAATACACACTAGAATGGCACAAAGGGAATGCCCTATTCAACGTCCATCCATTAAAACTACAACTAGAATAGAGTATTAAAATAACATAAATTGAATTCAACTACCAAAAAAAGTAAATACTAAAGTAATTTCAGTTATGATACTACACACCTCAAACTACACTCCAACTAATCCCAATTTTGCCAATTCACGCCCACAATGTGTGTCAAATCATCGATCAATCAACCAAATGCTTGATTATCAAAATTATCCGTAAATTTCTCAAAATTCCAAATCCTAACTAAGTCCATTTTATCAATTTAAATCCTCATTAAATTAATTATAAACCTCAATAAAACCTAAAAACCCATTTCATAAATTTTATTTTTAAATATTTATTTAATTTTTTGTTCCAAAGCGCCGCAGGTGGCGCTGCCGTGCTTAACTGCCCCACGGCATGCCTTACGACGTGTTGGACGTCGTAACCCACGCCGCCAAGACCAAAACTCCACAGCGTGAACTAAAGTGTGGATGTGTAATTCATCATTGATTTAGATGCCATGGGTGACGTCGTGGGAGTTTTCTCCCCATAGTGTCCCCTGGTGGCGTTTAAACCAGTGGTGCCTATTAAGGTTTTCGAGCCCCCTTGGCTCATCGCCACAATCCGAACTCTATCCCAACATCACATATAAACACATAGAAACCATTTACCCCCATAACCCTAAGACGAAAATCGTCGGAACCAAAACCCTTACAAATCCATTAAAAACATTGTTTCTTTCCAACACCAAAACAACAACAATAACCTCAATACAATCTCCACAAATGCTTCACAATCAACATAAAATTCATAGTGACACCTCTAAAACCTATGTGCTATATATCCATAACCGAAACCCACGTAAAAACCCAAACTTTTACCTCAAAAATGTAGATAACAAGATGGAGAATGAGATTCTAAACTTGGATCATCGATTCCTTGTTGTTTGGATCGCGAAATCACCTCTTGAAATCAAGAAAACCTTATTCAACCCTCAAATTTTTGGACTAGATGAGTAGATATGATAGAAAAGGTGATGAGAGGTATTTAAGTCAATTTTTTATACCCCTAATGTCATCCTCACTTGTGCATCCCATGCACTATCAAAGGCTCAAAATAGGTCAATAGGTCCAACTAAAGTGACTTAGAAGTGTGACTCTCTTCCCTTGTTTCCTTTGCTCATTCAAACACTAAACCTTCGGGTGTTCTAATGTGCACATAACGCGTCAATAAAGCATCAAACCTAAACCAAATATATAAACCTAAAGAGTCAATCCCACATAGATTGGTGGTCTTTCTAAGGTAAGAAAAATACAAAAAGAGAAATTAGGGTTTTAGAGTGAATGTATGAATACTTTGAAAACAAAAAAATAAATGAAAGGAAACCTAATGGGAGTGAAAAGTCTAGGTATTCAGCTTCACGGTTTTTGCCATACAACTTGGGACTGATTTTATTAATTATCGATTTATGAAAAATATGAAACTAATCTATGATCTAGTGCAGCTATAGACCCGGTGACGCACTCAATTCCTCGCACTTCCTGATGTCGGCAACCAATGTACGATCATTAACTACTTCCCTAACCAAACATGCAACCTGATCACTAGTGCTCCAGATTTAATGCGTGTTGGTTGAACTATCTCGGTCCGTAAAGGCACTATACCTAGACAACCAGATCTGCTAGTGCTCATGATTTATCCTAGATCCCTAAGGTACTTGACCGATTAGCCAATTGTCACAAATTTGAGTCTACCGCGTAAGGATGGACGTTTCGACTACAATGACAAATGATATCAACCTAATATGCATGCACATGCCTTTACAAACAATCAAATCTAATCCTAATATTATAAAGAATACCAAAGGAAATAAATCATAAAAAGAATCAATAATAATAAAGATAAATAAACCTCATACAGGAGTCCCAAGTCATAGGCTTGACGGATCCACCTTCAACCTAGAAAAGAAACTAGCAAGACATAATTAAAATAAACCCTAGTTCTAAACTACAACTAAACAAAACTAAAAACAAGGTCCTTTTCGTTCTATAGTACATAGGTATTTATATAAACATTGAGTCGGTTGGGACTATTCTAGAAAGTTCGGAAACAATGTGTGAAACCCATGTTATTTCATGTCCAATTTGCACGCCGTCAACACGCTTTGAAGTCTCCTACATCACGATGCTGCTCACGGATATTTTCTGTAATGTATTCTTCACGCACTTGTTTCATGTCCATGCCTCCTCTCACACGGCACTGCTGAAATGTTTTCCCACAACGTACTTCACGCGCATGCCGCAGTCACGCTTCCTCTCACATGACTTGTCTGCGACTTTCCCGCAACTTCATGCATGCATGACTTCTACAAGGCATGTCCATAGCTGGGACACGGCGTGAATGCTACAATTGGTCATACGTGTGGGACGCCGTGGATACAATGAGTGGCGGTGTGAACAAAGTGTGATTTCATGTGAACTGATTTTTTTTCCTTTCTTGTCATGCGATTTTGAGCCACTTAGAATTTGTATCTCGTGATTCTCATAAATGATGAAATGTGTAACTTGAAGTCTTCTTTCCAACATGACTAACGACGAGTCATTCTGACTTCGGATGTAAATGTTATGCCCTCTGAAATGAACAACTATCAATTAAGCTCAACACATACTTTGGGTCCCAAAAACACTCGACTCGTATAAAATCCCTGAAACATATAAAAGACGCATTTATCACTTTAAAAACAAGATAAATATAGTCCATTAACTCCTAATAACATATACTAAACCATGCCTAAATGTACACTCATCATGTTCGATACCTGACTCGCATGTACCCTGCGTCCTTCGCATACTATCGCACCACGAAAGCATATACGACATTATTTATTGATTATAAATTGTAGTTTATCATTTCCTATGTATATATGACTACCTCAGCCAAGTGTACTATCATTGCCTACCCAATACCCGCGTTTGCACGCTAATCGAAGTGAATACTCGTCACACTGTATCGCATGTCAATAATGCAATAAATTGCATACATCACGATGCAAATAACCTAATTACACATAATCATCACAAATTAATGCACAACAACACAAAAATTACTATTTACCTAGCTCCAGGTGTGCCCTAACCTACTTGTAAATCCCACGAGCATCTAAGCTGTCAGCCACATCTGCAAACACATCATTACTAACGGTGAATTAACTTCGTGTCGTTATAGGAGCATATTGCCATGGACATCATCAATGGTTTACCTCAATCTTAGCTCGAACATGATAACATCTAGGCGATTGTGGACTGGTTGACGAAGTCTGTGAACTTTTTACCGATATCGACCACACATCGGGTGGACAAGCTGGTGCAAATTTGTACAAGCGAGAGATAGTTCGATTGCATGGTATTTTGTTATAGATGATGTATGACAGAGGACCACAATTTATATCTCAGATTTGGAAAGCATGTAGGCACAATTTGACACGCAATTGGATCTCAGTATCACCTATCATCCATAAACTAATGGATAATCAAAGAGAATGATTCAAATACTTGAGGATATATTGAGGATGTGTGTGCTTTGGAGTACGGTGGATAATGGAGAAGTATCTTCATTTGTGTGAGTTTGCCTATAATAACAGTTATCAGGTCCAGCATTAGTATGGCACCGTTTGAGGAACTCTATGATAAACTGTATAGATCTTCATCTTGTTGGGTGGAGCCCAAAGATATGGTAGTTATTGGGCTAGAGATTGTAGTGGATCACACAGAGAAGATACACCCAATCAAATTGAGATTGAAAGGTGCGCAGGAGAGGCAGAAGAAATACTGACATGTATAATGGGGAGTTAGAGTATCAAGTCAGAGACTATGTTTACTTGAAGGTGTCTCCGATAAAGGGAAAAGGTTTAGGATTAGAGGGAAACCAAGGTTCATTAGTCCATTTAGAGTTAGGAAGCAAATAGGCAAAGTTGTGTATGAGTTGGAGTTGCCACCTCAGTTGTCCGGGATCCACCCTCGTTTCACGTATCGATGCTTCGACTGGATAGGTCGAGAGAGGTAGACGACCGACGGTGGACTTGATCCAGATAGACTTAAGGGAGGATATCACTTATGATGAGCATCCTATTCATATTTTAGACCGGAAAGTAAAGATTTTGAGGAATAAAGAGATCTCATCAGTCCTTGTCAAATGGCACAGCACTACGGGGACGAGGAGATGATGTGGGAGCTCTAGTATTATATGTGCGAGTACTTTCCCTACCTCTTTTGATTTCGATAAGTCTTTCCTTTAGTTTTATTTTTAATTTCAAGGACGAGATTCCAATTAGTTAGGAAGAATGTAATGATCCTAAAATCTAACTTGTGCCATGTGTCATTTTAGGTCATACGCGGATCCACTTGTCATGATACGTGTGTCGAGTTCTCGGTCGTCGATACCGAGGTATGTTATTTTTGTTTGGTGTTTGTATTATTTATTATTTGCCCTAAGAACGTCATGCTTTAAGTCACGACGTGGAGAGTTGTTCTCCACGACATCACTTAGGCGTCTGGGGCAGAGGGCACCCCAGACTTAACGTTTTAGGTGACGTCGCCAGCTTTAAGCCCATGGCGCCACCTGCAGTGCAACACTGTTCATTAGACTCAATTTTTTAGAAATTTTCAAAAAAACTTTGGGGATCTCTCTAGTATCCAAATGGGTTCAAATACACTCAATACTCGGGTAATTGACCCAATTATATAAATAAATAAAATTATGAAAAATTGAGGAAAATTATGGAAAGCAATGGAAATTATATAAAACAATAAATTAGTCATAAATTAAAAGATGCAATGAATAATTAAAAATACTTTGAGAAACATTTTTATTATTGATATCCCAATGGAACTTCATTGGGCATGTGTACTCCATCGCATGTTCGAGTTCGAGCTCTAGGAACAGGCATGTGCCTTGGTGCTATAAATGGAAACCTATCCCAGGCCCATAGCTGTATAAGAATTGAGGCACCAGCGACCTCGTGTGCATCGGGGCGAGATCCACGACACAACTCCCTATATAAATAAACCAAATATGCACTTCTCCAACTATACTGTCCCGCTGTTTGAAGGTCCTCGAGCAACGGAAGAAACATCAAATGTACATATAAGTTCGACTTGTCAGCGAACACACAACCACCATTAAGTTGTAGTATGTACGAACGAACATAATGTCAAACCATGTCCTCATTGCTGTCATCTTCTATAGGTGGCACATTTTCTTCGAGTCATGAAACAAGAACTCTATTCCCAAGAAGGTCAAGTGCATCAGGTCTTGCACTAAGTAGTCTTCACACACCTCGAGATAGTCGGTATATGTGCTTCCAGTCATAGGCATACCATTAAGAGGTAACCCAAGCTGTATCTCAACATCTTGGAGTGTAATTGTACACTCACCATAACGCATGTGGAATGTATGTGTCTCTAGATGCCATCTCTCAACGAAGAAAAATCATATGCGTAAAACCACATAAAAGCCATTAAAACATAGGTAAGGGATCATTCGAGAATGGTAATTCACCCATCAATCAACAACACCCCGTCTTCTTCACACGCGCATCGTTTCATGTACCTTATAATTAAAAAAATGTGTTGATATATATATATATATATGTATTAAAAGCTTTTGCATATATATTAGACACATACATGTTAAATGTATATACCTTACCCCTCCAAACTTGGGATGATCTGTGTGTAGATTGGAGGCGTATAAGAGAAGGATCAGATGATCCTGGTTCCATTTGTGTACTCATTACAACTGTGTGATTAGAAAAATTAGTAGAGTAGTTTAGAAGTCATAATGAATCATTAATACAAGTTAAAACATTAACAAAGACCTATATATTACTTGACGTAACATCTCTAAATACTATATAAATATAAATATTATCAAATTACCAACTGACACCATTTACAAACAAAATACAAATCCCATCATTGGTTTGGATTGGGGGGTTGAGTTTTCGTTGGACAATTTTTTTGTTATGTCCCTCTGCACGACAAAGGCCGCATCGGTTCCTTCTCCTAGGGACTCGAGCATGATCTCTATTTGGACATATTGTTCGTCTATGTCCTTCTTGATGACATATGCCACATCACAAGGTCCTTGAAACATTAGGAAGATCCATCTCATTTTGCCTTTGGGTCACATTTGGTTTTCCTCAGCCACGTCTACACTTTGGATCTAGTAGAATCTTCGTCACAAAAGTCAGTCAATACTTCTCATCGGGGATGGCTTTGAATTGAGAGGAGTAGCATTATGCGTACACATCCATCCTGTAGTATGGTTCAATAAATTGTGTATAATCAAGTCGAATAAGGGCACATGCAGCTAACATATGTAAGCAAGGGAAACCAAACGACTGTCATTTATTGCAGGTGCAATACCAGTTCTTCAGGATAACAATTTATGTATTGTTGCCTTTATGCATGCGATCACCATGATGTCTAGTGAGCACCTCAAACTCACCATTGTCTCGATTTATCAATTTGACGTAATGTCTCCTTGCAGATTGTTCATAATGTGCAATTTTATCTATGGCATATTTTGTGTAATAGAGCCCGTGCGAGATTGCTTCATTGATCTCCTGCTTGCGTCGGTTGGTGTTGTCGCCAACCTGTAGTAAATCATTTGAACCATTATTGTTATTGGCAAGAATTGCGCCCCTTTCAATACACTGTTAAAACATTCTACAATAGTAAGATAATGTCGTGTCAGTAATATCAGGACAGTGATAAAAAAAAACTATTGGATAACAAACATAACTAGTATCAATTACATACAAACCCCATTAGAATTCATCCATCCGTACTGCAGGCCTCCGTCATGCGATTGAGTTCATAGTTCCTTGGGAATGACATTCACATATTGAAGATATTGAGGAGTTCCTGATGACGAATAAGCAAAATGCTCCATGCATGCATCAAATTTCCTTACTTGATGTTGACCAGCAGCTCGAGAAAGGATGTTCTTCAACGATTCATTTTTGAAAATTACTAGTCAAGTGTCGCAAGCAATAATGGTGGTATCCTCTTGGTGGGCAAAACCATTTGTTAGTATGTTAACGGCCTCAAGAATGCCAGAGTAACGGTCATAAATAATACAAATATCATCTCTATCGGTCACGTGTTTGCACAACATCCTCAAAAACCACCCCCACGAGTCTGTTGATTCGTTTTCCACAACTGCAAATGCAACTAGAAGTAGGTGTCCATTACCATCAACAGATATGACAATCATTAGCTTACCACTATATTTGCCATACAAGAATGTCGCGTCAATCTATAGAAGAGGCCTACAATGCTTGAACCCTTCGATTGATGCTTCAAATGCGAAGAACACACAACAAAATTGAGGATGCTGTCCTGATCTCATCTGCTGCCCATTGTCTATGTGACCACTCGATCTTTGTCTCTGGGCTCTTATTATGTACAACTGCCAACCATCTTGGTAACCTAGCATACGATGCGTCCCAATCTCTGAATGCATTTGCAACTACTTTCCTTTTGGCATCCCACATTCACTTATAGGGAACTTTATGTCTGTGTTTTAGCTTAATCATTTCTACCAAGGCCTTGATAGTAATTGTCTGATCTATCTGGACAACGCTTTGTATCTCACGTGCAAGCATGTTGGCGTCGAGTTAGGCATGACTGCATTCTATACTAGGATTTATACAGTTGTATGGCTCGTATAATTGAGAAATCTCCCACAATTATTTCTTCATTCGCAAACAAGCACGGAGACGCCACATGCACCCAGCTTCCGACATACTTCTACACTTCACCGCCCACAAGGTTGTAGTTGACTCCATAACATGGTATTGACAATGATTGTTAACATGCCATACTTTGATGACATGCTACAAGTCTTTCTTATTGTCAAAGCACATTTCTCTTTCCAACTCAAAATTAGGCATGTCCCATCCAGTCGAATGGTGAGAATGTTGGGTCGCAGTAGAATTAGCCACGTCCCAATCAATTTCATCACACACTGACAATGGTTGGTAAACTTCTTCATCGTTTGCTTCTTCCATGCACTCCTCTTCGTCAATAGCAAATTGCTCATCATCTTGCAAGTTTTTCGCCCTTGGAGGTTCATAGGTTGGGCCGTCTGTAACAATATTTATATTTTCCCAATCAATAGATGGAGCAACATCCTTGAGGGGACATACGTCCTCGTTAATGTCGTTGTCGTCGTCCTCGTTAGGGTCATCACTGGGGGCACTAATGTTACCATCAATCGGAGTAACAAATCTATCTTACACAACATCACTTATAGGTGGTTGCATATGTTATCTTTCCATCATTGATGTAGGGCATGTCATGCCGACATTTTCTTCTACCACTTGTGAATGCACAATAGAGTTTTGAAAATGCTCGATTGGCTTGAAGGTTAAATAAATCTTTACCTTCGCTGATAATGGTAGATTCGACACTGTTGACCATATCAACTCGAAGTGGGTCTCGTCTTGCAACGACACGGGGATAAAATATTGTGAACCTGATGGATGGATTATTACATGACGATACATCATCTTAATGAGAGTCTCAGTGGACGGGATACCAAACACGTTATACACGTGATTCTTCAATTCATGTTTACTCGTTCCAAACTTAAAAATCAGGATCATTGATGGGGGTCTGCTATACTTGATGCCTTACGAAACCTTAACGATTTCTTCGTATGCATAAAATTGAAACGAGATGTTCCTACGTTCCATTACCTACATAATTTATCGCATTGATAATGTAAAAAAGATTACATATATATCAAGCAAAAAAATGATCAAAATGGGGATTTGAGGCATGATCAAACTAAATTCCTATATCAAAATGGAGCATCTTGTAGTAATTTTTCAAAATGATTTGAATTTTATTCTAGGGTTGTTCAAGGAGCCTATTGGGAAAGGAACGAGTCCCTTCTAAGGAACTTAGTATCAACTGAGTATTCAATTTTCTTAGAGTCCCATCTTGGGAAAGGGAACGAGTTCTTTCTAAAGAACTTAACTTAGGTCTATATTTGTGGCCTTTTATCTTTTTTTTAGGTATTAGAAGATACATATCATATTCAGTTTCCATTTCTTTTACTCTTTTTTTCTTATTCATTCGCAATTCAATATGATGGATCCGCCCAAATAGATTCATATGGAATCTAGCAATATTTATATTGGTTGAAACGGGCATATAAGTCATGTTATACTGTTGAATAACAAGCCTTCAATTATTATGAATAAAAAGGATTACATTTTTTTATCACTCAATTGTTGTCTCTATTTTTAGTTTTTTAAAAATATTTTACTACAAGCAATAAGTTATGACAATCACTACTAAAAATTAGTTTTTGTTATAGCTTTAGATTTATTCCACCTTTCTTGAAATGCAATAAAAAAAATATAGGCATTACTTAAAAATAAAATAAAATAAATAAAAGGCATACATTTTAATTTAAATGGTCTTAATTGGGTTTAACTTTTGTAACATTTTGTTATCTACAATGTTAAGCTGCAACATCCTTTGGTAACTACTTTTAAAAGCAATTAGTAGTAATGTTAACTAAAAGCAATGAATAGTTAACCTACAACTTTTCTTAAAAGCTATGAAAGACATGTGATAACGTTGGTAAAAAAACAATTAAAATGATGTCACAACATTTTTCACAAGCTATGAAAAACCTTCTTTCTAGTTGTTAATTTTAATATTTTCTTTTTATTAAAAAAGTTGTTTTAAAGCACAAAATAATTAAAAATACAGGTAACTTACACATGACATGCAATAAATGCATGCTACTTAACCACCTTTTCTTAAAAAAACTATGCAATTACACAATAAAAAATAATAAATAAATAAATAAATTTTAGTTCTTAGTATTTCCCTCCTGTTTTGTTCTTCAATTTAATATTCTCTGACCTAAAAAAAATAATATTCCATGTAAAAAAATAAAGTTAGTTATTTTATTCAAATGAAAACTAAATAACTAAAAAAAATATTATTAAAAAAATAATTAAAAAAAAACCTGCACCTTAACAACCTTCTGGTTTTCAATCCGCCATCGATTTTGTGGATTCAACTTCAACCCAACTCTCTCACAAACCCTACTCTCTTCTCCCCACGTCGTCCCAACACCCAACTCTCTCTAAATAGATCCAACTAACCAAACACACATACACACACACTCTCTCTCTCTCTCTCTCTCTCTCTCTCTCTCTCTCTCTCTCTCTCTCGGCTCTCTCTCTCTCTCTCTTCTTCTCTGCTCTCCCCGCTATCGCCTAGCTCTCCCGCCTCTCTCGCTCTCCCTCTCGCTTTGCTCCTCCCATTGCTTCCTTTTAGACCAAGCTCGCTCTCTCTTAACTAAACTCTCTCTCTTTCTCTCCCTCATGTCCTCATGTCCCCTTCTCTCCCTCTTTTAAACTCCCAACCAACCCCATTAAAGTCACCTCACTATCCCCAACAAACATTCAACCTCTCTATTGAAGACCCTATCCCCCGATCCATAGGCCCTTAACAGAGAATATATTCTCTGCGAAACCGCAGAGAATATATTCTCTGTTGTGTGTAGGCCATGCATCACGAATTGTGCCTTACTAAAGGCGCAATTCGTGATACACGTAGCATCCACATCACCTGCATCACACACGAATAGCACCTTTTCCGAAGACGTTATTCGTGTGTTGATTACTCGGTCCATGTCACACGAATTACGCCTTTTCTAAAGGCGCTATCGTGTGACGCCAATCACACAAATAGTGCCTACAGAAAAGGCGTTCGTGTGATCCACACCATGAGTGGGTAGATTGTGATGGATTCTTGTTAAGATTTGTATACAAAATGTTTCAAGAATTCTCAAGTGGGTAGAGGTGGGATTTGAAGGGATTTATGGTAGACCCATCGACTCTTCTCTTCTATGTGCAACTGCTCGTCTTCAAGCCCTTCCTAGCAGCCAACGTGAGTCTCCTTCCTAGCAGTCGATTTCTTCGTCATCCACCTCTTCGGTAATCTCATGCCTCTTCTCGCTTTTCATCTCCTTTCTTGCTTGTTATTTGTGTGGTTGTTTGTGTTTTTGGTGGTGGATTGCAATGGTGGTGTGTTATTGATTTTTCTATTTTGTGGTTTTTGTTTGAGTACGGGGAGGGATTTTATGGTGGGAAGGGGCGCTGGGCAATTGGAGTGTTTTGGTCGGTAGGGGATTTGATAAGGTTGTACTAATCATCAAGAACACCATGAGGATCCACAAACGACACTTTTATGCCCATCAACACTTGCACTATAAAAGTACAAACATCAAAGAAAAAGAGAAGATCACAACTCTCAATTTTACATTTTTTCATCAAAAATAATGTCCAAAAACAAAATGAGAACTCTTAACTTGCCTTCAAAATTTACACCTTGTGGAGAGAGCAAACCATTTGCAGAATTACAAATCCAACACACCAAAGCTGCAAAGCAGAGAAAAGGAATTCTCCTAAAGGACTTCATTGGACGTGCAAACTCTTATTAAACCAAAAAGAGAGATGGATAGCACAGAAAGATAAACTGATCAGCAACTGAGATATATAGAGAGAGGGACCTCTCAGAATGTACCATACTAGTTAGGAATCAACTTTGTTTCTCTGTTCATATAATTTAGTTTCAAATTACAATTGAAAAGTTAGAGATTAATAGGTCTCTTCATGCCTACTGATGTGCAGATCCAGAGAGAAGCAGGGGTTTTGGTACTTAAAGCGGAGAGAACAATGTATCCAACCAAATCAGGGAGATGACCACTAAAACATGTACAAAAACCATCCTCTCTAATATCCCCGCCAACATTCCATCCATATCCTCTTTCCCATCATACCCCATCCCCATGTACACCTACAAAGACCCAAAAAATGCCATAGTAAGTAACTTAATGTGAACCCACTTGTTAAACTTACCATTCTGGACAATCCTTTCATGCACTGAAACTGCAGCATCTCACATCTTCAAGCTACTGCCCCTACACCCATATCAAAACCAACTTGCAAAGCTTTCCCTATTGGGTGTCCAACAATGCTCCATCATGCTTACACATAATTAGAACATATAATGATCCTTCCCCACACACCATCAACACCACCATCCATACAATATATCCAAACAAAACAAAACATATCCAACGTTGTTTGTCTTATAGTGAAACTTGCACATGCCACGCCAAAAACAAACACCAAGGCACAAAGAGTACACCACAAAAACCTCACAATACAAATTAGTTCCATAGAAGCAAAACAAAATAAAAAAGCAAACGTAAAAACAAACCAAAATATTATACTAACAACAAATACCAAGGTCGCTAACTTTTCCCATTGTCTATCTCTAAATTACATAGAGAAATAGATTTTTGAGATCTTACCAATCTTGTTTAAATCTTTAAGATTAGATGAGAAAGAGGGAATGAGGAAGGAGAGTAACCGAAGTCTCGCGTTAATGAAGAAATCGATCGACTTCTTAAGAAGATAAGGGTGCGCTGAGGAGAAGGTCAAAATTGGGATTTTCGAAAAATATTATGTATGCACGAAGGACTGCATCCCCCACATTTGTGCTCACATTAAAGTGGGTGTATTCAATCTAACAAATCATGGATTCTTTTAAGTGATGGATTTTCATGAATTTCATAGATTTGGAAGGAGTTGATTTAAAATCCATCCAAATCTCATGGGTAGGGGTGAGATTTGGTTATTTATTTTTTGAATAGAAATCCATCACAATCCATTAAAATTCATCAAAATCCTAAATTGTTTAAAAATTGAATACACCTAGACTTTTTTGAAATCCATTAAAATCCATCCAAATCATAATTGAATACCTCTTGACTTTTCAAAAATCCACTAAAATCATTTGAAATCCAAATTAAATACACTCCGATTTCAAAAATTCAAACTCTTTTAAATCCTTTCAAAATTTTCAATTGAATACATCCCCTAAGTTGCATTGACCCAATTGTGCTAAACTCTTTACATGCTTCATTCACACCCTAAACAAATATACCAAAACCACATTTTAAGCACTCTAGCTTATCATCAAATACATCTAAAAAATGATTAGACAAATAGATATGAGATTTGTTGTTTAGACTCCCTGTTGTGTTCAAGTGCTTGCTCTTGCTTACATTTGATGATTAGCTAAAAAGATTAATAAATACATGAACATTTGTATGTATATATGAAAAACAAGATAAAAGAATTGAAGTTTGTTCAATAAAAAAAAGTTAACTTTCTTTTGTAGAACTAAAACTAAGTTTTAGAGCAACTAACCTTCCAAACCAAAATACCTACTTGCAGAGTAAATTGAGAAGGGCATGATTAGAACAAAAGTTGTGACAATATAAATCTTTCCTAGTCTTCTCATCTTATGCTGCTCTTCTATAAACCATATCATCATCAATTATAACCCATAAAGGAGTTTGGTAATACAAGTATCTATGTAATTAAAACTTTTTAATTGTTGATGAAGACTTGTTGCATTATTTTATATATACATACATATACATATAATGTTATCATTGTTTTATTATTTAGGATTGCATTTGAGCTATTGATGGTACCCACATTCCAGCAATAGTTACTAGAAAGTGTTACTGGAAGTGATACTGGCAGTTATCGAAATTGTTATGGATTCCATTTGCAGTTAGCTGCTTATAACTTTGATTTGGAATTCATATACGTACTTAGTGGGTGGGAAGGATCTGCACATGATTCAAGAATATTAATTGATGCTCTATCAAGGAGAAATGAACTTCAAGTACCGCAAGGTATACCTATATTATATTTAACTTATTTGCTATTTTTAATGTATACATTAAGCCTCGTAGTAATTCATTAATATTTTTTATGTATAGGTGAATATTTTTTGGTAGATCGTGGATTTCCAAATCGACGTAAGTTCTTAGCACCTTTTCGAGGTGTTCGCTATCATCTTTCAGATTTCTCTGGTCGAGGTCGTCATCTTGAAAATGCAAATGAGCTAATTAATCTTCGGCATGCATCTTTAAGGAATGTAATTGAGAGGTTGTTTGGCATATTCAAGTCGAGGTTCACAATTTTTAAAATAGTTCCTCCATTTCCATATAAAACTCAAGTAAAGTTGGTGTTAGCTTGTGCGGGATTGCACAACTTTTTGCGTAAGGAGTGTCGTTTCGACGAATTTCCAATCGAAGAAGATAATGAAGGTCTCTTGTTGGATGATGAAGAGGATCCATAATTACTTTTGGAGACTCTAAGAACAACAAAGAGAACAAGCCAATGAATGGAGGGCTACTATATCATCTAATATGTGGCATGATGTTGAGATCATAAACGGTGTTAGATGTTAGGATTATTTTATTCATATTTTTGTGATGCATATATTTTGAAACAAGTTTGTCTCTAAATAAAAATAGAACATGTTAATTAGTACTACATGGGGTCAATGGTGGTGATGGAAAGAAAACAGTGGTGGGGATAAAAGGAGACTGTGGGAGTTGATGCTGTTGAGGTAAAAAATGGACAATGTTGGTGAGACTCACCTTTTTTTTTGGTAGATGATGAGACTCATCTTTTTGATAAAGAAATGCCATCTCTTTTTTTTTTTTTTGTTTATCACAAAGTTTTTTTTTTTTTTTGTTTATTTTTTTTTTTGACAAGGAAATACTATATTATTTTTAGTTCAAAAAGTCTACAAAACTCCACGAATATCCATGAAAATTAATATTTGATCCATAAGGTTCCTTGAAAGTCCTTGAAAGTCTTTAAAATAAAAGTCCTTCAAAATTCATACAAATCTTTGAAATTCTTTATAGGAAGTCCTTTAGAATCCATGCAAATCCAAGAAGAAAGTTCATTAAAATCCATGCATTTTATGAATTGAATACAGTAGAGTAAGAAGATAATGGACTAAAAAAAAGCAAGAAAATTCACTGCAGGGGCGTGAGATCGAACAAAGAACAATAAAAAAAAAAACCCAATGCTCGCAAGTAGCTTGAAGTTGAAGAAGAAAGATGTTGTGAGGCATCAAATATGTGCTGTTCTGGCTGTCAAATTTTTTTTTTTTGTGTTGTTCTTTCTTCAATATAGAAACCCAAAACCCCCTTTCGCAAACCCTAACTAGTTGGAAGGACCGACCAAAATAAATGAAAAAGAGAGCCGGAAATCGCAGGAGAGAGAGAGAGAGAGTTTAGGGGCTGATAGGGTTTCAGCGCCAGTGTTGTTTGCCCATCGAAGAAGAAGAAGAGAATGAATTTTTCGGAAGACTGGAAATCATTGCTGGGCATCTGCTCCGTGCACTCGCCTCCTCTCCTCCTCTCCGGCCGCTCCGCAGAGCCTCTCGGCCCTCTCCTCTTCTCTCCTTCTCCTTCTCCTTCTCCAACCACTCTCTTCTCCTCTCCCTCTCTCCGCCCTCCCTTCTCTCCCACCCCCTCCCTCTCTCTCTACACCTTTCTCCACTCCCGCAATCGCCCCTCCAAAGACCCTTTCCTCCCCTCCCTCGCCTCCTCCATCGCCCTCGATTTCGACCACCACCATCCATCCTCTTCTTCTTCCTCTTCCTCTGATTATCAGCACAATGCTCTTCAGATGCTCAGATTTCGTGGTCACGGTAAATTTCTTCTCTTTTTCCCTTCAGGGGACAATTGGGATCGACTAGGGTTTCTTCACCTATGTATGGTGGAAGGGTCGAAGACCCAAGTTGTTGCAGATAGCAGTGGCCAGGAGTTTCGATCGCCGCAGTGTCTCGGGTCGAGGATTATTGATATTCAGGTTATTTCTGATCCAAATATGGGGGATGATGATACTGACGATGATGATGATGATGTTACTAGCAATGTAGGTTTTTTGTTAGCTCGGACTTTGTATTCAGTTCACTGGTTTCGAGTGAAGGCGAGTGATGATGTTGGTGCAAGCGCCGGAAAACCTGCTTTGGAGTACATGGGTACCAAGCAGTTCGGTGTGTGTGTCGCTAGTGCTTGTTGGAACCCCCATTTGATTGAAGAGAGTTTGGTTTTGTTGGAGAATGGTGAATTGTACTTGTTTGATTTCGTTTCTCGTTCGAAAACTGATAAGTTCCCCCTCAGATTGGAGGGATCTCGAGTGCCGATTAATTGGAAAGATGTTGATTTTGATTCTGGTGTTGGTGCTGCTGCTAGGCTGGACCGATGGTTGAAGGCTGAGTTCAGTTGGCATCCTCTAATTTTTGCCGTTGCTTGTTCGAATGCTGTTTTCATGGTCGATTATAGGTTCCAAGAAAGCAAGGTGACAGCTTTAGCCCATGTTAGTATGCTTAACACAAGCCTTTCAGATAAAAATGATCAGTTCATTTCGTTTTGTAAGGTACCTAGTGACGGTTTCTATTTTTCTATCGCTACTCAGTCTCATTTATTTCTTTTTGATATCCGAAAACCCTTAATGCCTGTATTGCACTGGGACCATGGTTTTGAAAAACCAAATTATATGAACATATTTAGATTGTCTGAGTTAAGATGTCTACGAGAGGAGAGTAGATATCAATGGGCCTCTGAAAATGGCTATGCCATTATGTTAGGGTCTTTCTTTAACTGTGAGTTCAATCTCTTTTGCTTTGGGCCACCTTTGCCAACTCCTTTTGGTTCAGTTGCTTCTGAGGTTTTAAGACTTGGTAGTTCCATGTACGCATGGGAGCTTCCTTCAGAACTTCCAATGATGGATCGCTGGTGCTATTGTGGAGATTGCATTTTGGAAAAAGAATTTTCGAGGACTATGCTTCCTGAATGGGTTGATTGGCGGCAGAAGGAGGAGCTGGTCATGGGATTTTGTATTATTGCAGACAATTCCTCGGAGTCAGACTCAGAACCTAAGACAAGTGATGTTGGAGGGTTTACAATGATCAAATTGGTGTCCTCAGGGAATCTCAAAGCACGAAAATATTATGCCTCTTGGGATTCCATTAGGCCAAGCTCAAAGGCCAGAGAAAAAGCTTCATCATGCGATGATGGTTCGGAACTTTATTTGGTAGGTGATCAAAATTACAAATATCAGAAGAGATTCAAGTATTTTTGTTTGGAGTATCTGGCTAGGTATTTGAATGGTGATCTTTCCCAATTTAAGGCTTTGAACATGCAAAAACTTGATGCTAAATTAAAATATTCTTCTGAAGAAAGGCATGGATCTAAGCATGATTTACTGAAAGTTGCCCGATTTGACACAATCAGTTCTTCTTCAAGCTCTATTGATGTTCTAAACAGCGTAGGATTGCCGATGAGCATATATGAGATTGCTTCGAGTAGGATGTGGGCGACCATACCAGTAGATCTTATACAGTTGGCATTCTCCAATTATTTGGAATTTTCAGATGTTTTTGTTGATGAAAAGAAGAAGTCCATGCAATTTTTAAAAGTTCCAAACCAACCTCAGTTTCTGCCTTTTTTCTTGAGGAAGCCTTCTAGTGAAAGCAACAGATTCTCTCACAAAGCTCAACTAGATGACGCTTTTATAGGTCCAGTGCTTCCACTTCCCATTCTATTTTCTCTTTCTGACGTCGGCAAGGATAAGGAGGGTGATTATGCAGTTGGGGAAGATGAAATGAATGGGGTTGCAGAAGAGAAGGAACTGATGTATGAATGCGAAAAGGTCTGGAGCGTTGCTAATGGTGTATCGTCATCAGGATCTTGTGCAGAGTTGGGGGACTTAAGCCCAGTCTCTTTGGCTGCTGATGGAACGAAAAAGTCTAATCCTTATCAAGAGCCTAACCAGTTTATCTTCTTCAAGCCTCGTGCTTATTTAAATGACGAGAGCACCAAGTTGGGCTCCATAGGCGGAAAACCCGTAAATGAAGTTGATAATTTCAATACGTTCATTTATAAAGTGCAGGATGAGGAGTTCTCTTCCAATCCCAAAAATGTGGGTGGATTAGAAATGTTTGATGAACTATGCCCTGTCAAGTTGAAATTTGGCATTCCTCCCATGGACATCGGTAGGACAGAGAGGAAAGGATATAATGTTTTGAAAAGACAGTTTTCTAAATGGCAGGGAAATTTTAAGCAGTATGGAGATTTCTGTAAGGCATCCAAGATGAAAAAAGGGGCTACCTGAGGTAGGACTAAAAGTGAGACTCCTTTACCTCCTTTCATAACTGTTATATCACTGAATTTTTTTGGTGAGAAAAAAATGCATTGAAACGATTTGCATGATGCTAATTACATATGGCTTCTAGGAATGGACTTTTTTTTTGAAAGCCTGGAAATAGTCTTTTGATTTATGATAACTAGAACATATGGTTTCATTTTATAATTTCTCTTGGTGAAATGTCTGGGTGAAGCCTTTGTCTTACATTTTGTATCCTAACAATGAATCTTAAATTGTAGTTAGATATGAAATTCACTTTGGAAATATTTGTATGTAGGGGTGATCATATTTCATTTGTTAAATAGATGTAACCGGTCTTTTAAAGGAACACAACTTTATGTTGATATTTGATCCTCTAATTTAATGTTTCGGTTAAGAAAATGCGGTTTCTACATGGGTGTGGATGTTTTTATGTTGAAATTAATTCTACGTCTTCTATGGCAACAATTTACTAATTTGTTCCATGTCTGGCATTTTTTTTGTTCCATCACTTGATGTTGTGGTTATTCACATTTCTGCCTTCTTTTTTTTTCTGGGTTCTGTCGCTTTCTGGTTGTTGGAGTTCTCTTGCGTGGAGGATTGAGCATTTAATCGAACATCTGATACTCTCGCTATGTCGGAAAGAGAGAAATGTCAAAATAAATAACATAAAGCATAGTAACAATTCATGAGCATAATTGTTTCCATTTAACGAAAGTCAGTGATCCACCAATTCCTTCTCTTAGTCTCTCTTGAGAAAAAGAAGAATAAGCAGCAACAACATTAAAGAAAACAAAATCAATGAAAAAAAAACTCAATCAACTAATTCAACGCACGAAGCCCCCTTTCGACACACACTTGTTGAAATTCACATCCAAAACATGGATGCTCTAATAAACAAAACCCAGTGATATCCAATTGAAATTGTTTATGAAAAGTTCAGTTCTGATTAAATGATGTGCCTTTACATCATTATTTTTAATCCCTTATCACTTTGCGACTGAAATAGTAGATGTCAATGAAAGTTCTTCATAATGATACATCCATGCGTTTACTGTTGGCCATTCATGGCGGCCAATACAATGCCTGCTTCATGTACCTGTATATCATCGTTGAAGGTGAGATGGGTTGTGCTGTATTTTGTCAGCAACTCGAAGGCATTATGGTTAGCAATATCTTCAAACTGCCACACAAGGTTAACAATTCAGAATAAAACAGGTGAGGAGAAGGGGAAGTTGAGCAGTAGTAAGAGCACAAGTGAGTGTCTTATTGAGACCAGCAATGCAACAAACCTGAATGAGGACTTTTACCCAATAGTTCTGCTTTACAGCACCCATGAATTCATGTAGAAAGTCAGCATATCCCTGCAATAGAATAGAAAACAAAACAAAACCAAAAGAAAAGGAGAAATTAACTTCAATTTTAAGCACCCAAAATTAAAAATCTAAACCCAACATCAGAACTAACAATGACTAAACATTAATGAAACCAGAATTCTAACCAAATAAACAAGCAAACAAAAGGATCCCCTATGGAAGAACACCAAATGCACTCAATCATTACCAAGAACAACAAAGAACAAACAATGCACTCAATCATTCCCAAGAACAACAAAGAACTAACAATGAGCACCTCAGACACAAATTGCTGGTAAACAAACTGAAATCACCAAATTAAGTTGGGGGAAGAGAGACTCATATGCAAGATTAAGCCAAAACAACATACCTTTCTTGGATTTGCCTTTAGGAGGGGCCATGGATCACAAGGTGAGAGGCGTTGGGGTTGAAGAACAGGGGAGGGGTGATACTCTTATTCGATGAAGAAACTGATGGGTGTTTGAAGAAAGTCTGAGAGAAGAAGGGAAGGGAGAGAATAAAAGAGGTTTCTGTGAACAAAATGTATATACACACACACATATACTAGTTGACAATCGTGCTATGCACGAACGAGCCCGCTCGCTATGCTCTTGGGAATTTGATTGTGTAAATTTAAATATAATAAGGATCAATCTAACTTGGGAAAAAGAAGAAATATGAAAAGTTCTACACATATAAATTACTTCTATCTATATAAATAAACCTAGATTCATGCCAATTAAAATATAAAAATATATATTGCTATTTACTTCATCACCTTACATACAAGAAAAAAGAAACAAGCAATGATTAATTAAGCAATTATGTCTTGTGCATTCAATAATGTACAAAAGAATGCTCCATCAATCTATAATAGAACTGTAAAATCAACAAGTGAAATTATTAGTCAAAGCTAATGACAAGCAAATGTAGTTTTGTACCTATTTGAATCCATCTTCATCAATAGCCTGATTATTATTATTATTATCTTCAAGGAGTTTTGCCAAATTCCTTTCTCTTTACTCAGATGACGTTCCATCTGTTTCTTTCCACCTATTAGTATGAACTCCCCGAACCTTTTTTTTTTTTTTTTTTTTTTCTGTAATTTAAAAAGATGCAATAAAAAAAAATGCAATTGAAAATGGACATTGCAGTCATGTAGATCAACTCAAAGAGCCAAGATTTAAGAGGTAGGGAAGTGAGAAAGCCATCACTCCTTATTGACCACGCTAAGCCCTAATTCGAACCCAATGAAGAACTATGACTTAGCAATTGGAAAAAAAAATACTAAAGATTGAGATTTAGAAACAACAAATTAAGATCAATCAAGAAATCAAACCAAAGCAAGAGATATGAGATTGAGAGAAAGCGATTACCGTGAGCAGAAAAGACAGAAGAGATAGAGAGGAGTGACACCAACGATACTTGTTGTGAGAATAAGTTTCCAATTTGCATGATTGAACTAAGGGGATGGGTAGCAAGCAAAAATTTCGCAAATTCTTGCGTATTTCTGAAACTTTTAGTAACGAAGGAAAAAATATATATATATATATATATATATATATAGAGTGCGGGAGGAGAGGGATACACACACATATGTATATATATACTAGTTTGTCACACGTGCTACACACGTTTAAGCCCATTCGCTTCGCTCGCGAAAATTTAATTAATTTAATAACTTATTTTCATTATTTGAAAAGTATACAACTAATTCTCCACTTTTATTTTGATTTAATAGTTTTTACTCACGTCTGTTCTAAACATTCTTGCAATTCTATATCATAATAAATATTTTAAAGATAAATTCAAGTCTACATCTAATTATCAATATAGATAACAATATTCAACATTAAGTACCACTTGCAAAATAATTAATTATTGGTTGCTCTATCTTGAAATATAATGAAGCCTCATTTTTCAATCATTCCACCAACCTGAAAGGGGAAAAGAATCAAGACAATAAGCTACATGAAAATAAAAAATGAAATCAAACTAATCACCGCCTTACTTTGGACAACCAGTTTCTTTACCCCATATTCACGTCTCCAGTAGCATTCTAACACAGTTGCATTGCATCTGGCTGCCATGTTTTCAACTGTCCTAAACAAAAAGAGAATACCAAGTTAGTTATTCTGTGATCGACTCGTAACATCTCCTACAATTAGTCATTACGTTATAGTCGAAATGAGAGAAAGAGGTCAGTTGACGGTAGTGTCAATACATGTAGGCTATTTCCCACACTGATCACTTGGAAGGGCGCAACAACATTTGATCAAACTACCTGAACAAATTGTTAAATAACCATATTCAAGATAGGTTATTTTACTCATAGACATGATTTTATTATGCAAAAGAGAAAGTCAACTTACAATTTCAAATTAAGATAAAAAAGTGAGATATTTATGATTTGAATGAAAAACTGTCTTAGAATTAATGTTCGCAACTAAGCTTTGTTCTTCCTCGTTAGCCCTAGCTAGCCTATGACCAAATTGTTGGACAAAGGTGCAATATATAAGATTTTGATCAACCAGTTCAATCTTCCCATATTGTACAACAAGGTCCAAAGAGAGAGAAATCGTCATCATTATCATCTATAAATTAAAGAAACATGGTTTAAATCATTTGAATGGAACAAATCTAGTGAAACACACTATTATAAATCATGAATGCACAACAACCACTATAGATAATCCATGATATGACCATACGCAATTGAAATTCTAAGCCTATATTAAAATGAGAGGCTGTGTGCATTGTCATATCCATAATCTCCAGGGCTCATAGAACAAAAAAGACTAATTATCCTCCTATGATGTCCACAAGCTTACCAAAAACTATTAATAGACTGCTCAAACGATCTTTGGCTAATGCCTAACTCTTTAAGTTGTTCCAAACTTCCAACATCAGGTGTCTTGTATACTTCTTCAAAATACTAACTGCCGAAGTTGATATCTATAAATTAATGCATGTCATCATGTCCCATAAATGCTAACCATTAAATTACAAAGAGTGTGGTTCTCCTGTTGGATTGATATGATTAACATTCATCTATGGGAAAAAATTATACGTTCTCATCTCAAGGAGAATCCAAATTTTTTTTTTTAAATAAAAATTTCGGGGAAAGCCCTAGAAATCCTTCCCATGTAATATCCAAGAGAGAAAAAAAAAGAAAATAGCTTCTAACCATTAATTTTCATATGCCAAAAAAAAAACTTCATTTGAACCAGCAAGATACTCTCACTACATTTTTTTTTATTAGAAAGAAAGTGCAACTTACCCACATTGAGGCTTGAACTCTCGACCTCTTACTCTAGTAACCCTCATAGCAACTAGTGAGTCATCCACTTGGTACCTTCGCTACATAATTTAAAATACTCCTACCCCCTTAAAATGATTAGAAAACATCAATTTATGTACTACATTTGTTGAAAATTCATTTATTCATCGATATGAAATTTACCTAAAAAATCAATCCCAACTCATCATGTTTAAACAAAATAATAGACATCAATTCAACAAAGGCAACAAAAGAAATAGGTACAAGCAAACAACAATTTTCACAATGGAAAAAGTGCACTCTGGATTTTTCTCAATTGATTAGTATTCAAAACCTAAATAGTAAACAAAAAAAGCTTTGAGAAAATGTGTTATGTAGTTGATCGAAATAAAATGAATCCTAAAGTTCCCAACTATACAGAATAAGCCCTATGATCAACAATAAAACCCTAAAGTTAACCTAATCTCCCTAACCCAATCAATACAAAACATTAGTTGCCGAACATTGAATCATCGAATCAATAAAATTAGAACTTAATTGTTGAGCAAAAAGAAATAACTAAATAGAAAACAAACATATTACTGACCTGATGACCACTAATCCACTAATTTCTTAACGAAGTTGATTAATTTTTTTTTTTTTTTTTATAACTGTGGGTGTCTATACCAGGTTCGGTATAACTAATCCCACAGGGCCCCGACTCTGGCGACCAGGAGTGAGACTCAGTGGCCCAATCAAATTTACCACCCTGAGGAATCGAACTAGAGGTCGTGCGCTTAACTCACACAACCCCGCTTTCGCCCTTACCGTTGTGGCAACCCGACCGGGTTCACGAAGTTGATTAATGAACGATTGAGTGAGCGAGCAATTTTGGTAAGGCAAAGTATTGTGATCCTTTTGTCCACCTTGGACGGGAAGAGGAAGAGAGTGATATGAGCATCAACAAATAGAGAAATTTGATCGGAAATATTTAGTGAAGAAACTAAACAATTGGTTAAACTTATGTGACAACGTAGAAGTAAAAATACTCGGTAGAAAGGACAAAATGGACTATTCAAGTTGCGAACAAATTTGGGTATTCCCACTTATATATAAGATTATTAAATCAAATTCCTTAGTGTATCACAAGCTTTTTGCTTTCTCTTAAAGTAAAAAAAATAAAATAAAATTGATTGCATGTAGAGGAAGATGCGTAGCATTTGAACTGATGTCTTCCCATCATTTTATTGAAATTAATTTATAACATGATGTATGAATGAATTATTACCTCTGCATCTTAAGTTGTAGACAACAAAGATTATCTCCCTAAGTTGTAGACAACAAAGATGGTTTTTCATGTTCTTTTTCTCCATTGGCCCCCCAAATCCATTAAATTGTCCTCATAAAGCCTTGGCCTAATTCGTGATTTTTTTTAACAAAATGTTAAAGTGACAATAATTGATGTGTTTTATAGGATCTGGATTCTATGCACACATGATATATTAATTATGTTGCTTGGTGGGTTGCTTTTCAAGTTTTCCAAGTTTGGAAAAATGATGTGATCTGCAACGCATGATTTTTCTAACTTTATTGGTTGTAGGCCTTTAATTAGGAAGATTCTCGTAAGTTTTCTAGGACCCTCCTTTCCTCCATTTACATAATTATTCGAGTGAGCTCACTAGTAGGGCTGCATTTTTTTTTTATCTCAATCTCACCCAATATTACAAGAAGGTGACCCTCGACCAGCGAACCTTTGGCATCCAATGCCTCAGCAAGTTGAAACACAAAGGAGGAGTGAGAAATTCTCGAGTAAATTGTCATAGCCACAAAAATATTGGATTTGTTAGTCACTAAGTGTTTTCTCTTTTCAGAATTTATTTATGGTTGGTTGTTCAAATGCAGGAGGGGAACGTGGTTCCACTGGCTTAATTTTGCTTGAATTGGTTACTGGGCCATTTGGGCAGATGAATCAGATTCTTAGAACATCAGTGATGCCATTGTCAAAAGGTTTGTCAATTTTTGCATTTGAAGTTCATGGTTTCGTGTTGGAAAAGATGTTTTTTGGATCTAATCCAATTAGGAAAGTCCTATGAAACAATTTTCTAGTGGGCAACTATTAAGTACTTAAGATGTGCTCTAGAGTTTTACTCGGTGATCACACATATAATAGATTCTCATTTCAATTAATCTAAGCTTCGATAAAAATCAGGGTGTTTTGTTATATTGCTATTAGAGCAACAATAGTTATAAAGTTGCTTCTTCAAAATTTGGATGCCTATAATGGGTAACTTTCAATTAGTTCGAAACATTGCTTTTAGAGCTATGATATAATTAACACATTAATCCAAGTGATCAAATCCTATTAATAAATAGACTTTGCAAGTAATCTACATTTATGGTCTTAACTACTAATGGAAATGATTTTCTATCTTGTGGCGTGATTCTCGTGGTGTTATACATGCCAACTTTAAAGAAGTTTTAAATGTTAGAAACTATTCTCACTTTTATTTTACCTAGATATTTTACGGGAGTTTCTTTTGTTAGGGAGAAAAGAGAGAAAATAGTTTTTTCCTCGTGGAAATCCTTTTCATGTATATGATTAATGATAACAACGTAATTTTTAGAACAAATAATTGACGGTTATATTGAAAAAAATCCTTATATCATTGGGTGAAACTAGTTATAACACCATTACTGACAATCAAATACTCTAATTTAATCTCAAAAAAGGCTCTAATTTTGTTTCAGGTTATTATTACTTTAAGTACTTTTCTTCATATTTCTTGAATCTTGATGTCAATGTAATGCTAAAAAAAGATTGTTGTTTTTTGTTTCTCTTAAGTACCATTCAATGCATTACATATTGTGTTTGACTTGTTATTTTGCAGGAATACCTCCACGTTGCTAAGATATATAGCGTTTCTCTTGTTTCTCTTGCTATTGGTATGACAAATACCTCTCTCTGTTCTAGTGGTTTTCATGAATGTTTCTGCAGTAGGTATTTACTACAGTTGGGATTTATGAACAATTTCGTGTATGTAACTTTTTATACAAGCCTTGAAAAATTTGATCTCATAGTTCCAAGATTTCTTTTTTGGGAATTAATGATCAAAGAAGGAAAGGCTCTAACATGAAGTCATGATTGTTGCGATAATATTGAGATAATGGTAAATCAAATTGATTTTTGAATATCATATACTCCGTCCGGTAAAAAATATAAGACTTTTTGCTCAAAACACACATATTAAGAAAGCATTAATTGTGAGTTTAAATTACATTCTTACCCACATTTAGTTCTTTATTTCATCCAATGAAAGAAAGACAAGTGTTTAATTATAATTAAATGTTTAAGTTAAAAGAGGAGTAAAATAGATATAAGAGGTACAAAGTTCTCTTGAATTCTGAAAACATCCTATATTTTTTGAAGCCAAAAAAAATCCCAAAACTTCATATATTTTTGACTGGAGGGAGTAATATCTATGATCTTCCTTTTCACGTCCACCATCTTTATTTATTTAGAAATTTGATGTCAAAAATATAAGACTTTCTACAAAATCTCTCAAAAAATATAAGATGTTTTCAGAACTCGAGAGAACTTTGTACCTTTTATACTTATTTTACCCTCTTTTAACACACATTTAAATTATAATTAAACATTTGTGCTTCTTTTATTGAATGAAATGAAGAATTAAATATGGGCAAGAATTTAATTTGAGCAAAAGGTCTTATATTTTTTACTGGAGGTAGTAATTGTCATATACACAAAACAATTAAAGTTGTGTGTGGCTCTCTTGGTGATTAGCTACGTTTAAAACAATTGAAATTGTCTTTGCAATTTCTGTGATTTTTGCATTACTTTGTTTATATTGAAGTAATGACCAAGGACTAAGGAAGGTTTTAATGTTCATTTGTTTCTCAGTTCAATTTGGAGACCCTAATTTCAATTGTTATTGGTACATCTCTCTTCCTCTCGTGTCACCACGGACATCTCTTCTTCCTTATGGCTTATCCATTGTGTAGCTTTAATATCTCTATCTTTATTTTCCTATCTTAATATGCGCTTAAAAAGGTCATGCGCCACCATTTATCTACATTTATAACTTATATGGACTCATTTGAAAGAATATGCATGTCCTTATGGATTGTTTACAAGCTCGAGCAATAAATTAAAAGGCTCCCGGCCTAAGACCACCTATGCATCTTATAAGTCATCCATTTCTTTTTTATATGAAGACTAGCTCTCGACCCAACCATGGTTATTAGAATCGTGATCCAAACTATTGCCCAACGATTCAAATCGGACCTATGAATCGAGATGCTCTTGAATAGGCTATAATCATGCGAATTGTACGATTTAGCGATTCATGGGATACTTTTTTTTAAACATCGGTGTATCTTCTTAACACTAGATTTGCTCCTTTCAATCCTGAAAAGAATCAAGACTCTACAATTCCCCTCTTAATCTCTTATTCTATGGTGCTCCAAGCCGTAAACAATTGAAAGGCAAAAAAGAAACCCCCATGACCCGAGTCTCATCTATGCAGTCGATGACTCTACTACTTTTTCTCCTCTTCTAACTTTGAGCCTTGGCCTTCTCTACTCTTGCAGTAGCCGAAATCTTGTGATTTTTCTCCTTTTCTATGTTCCATGTGTGACATGCAAGCCTGCATTCTCTCCACTTACTGCAAATGCGAGTTTGCGATTGATTAGCCCCCTTCTCATTCAATTTCTCTCTTCTCATTGCAAAGTGATGAGACGAGACCAAAAAGAGAGTCTTGAAATTTAACTTTTCTTTTTGTTGTGGTGTGTTGATCAAACCTTGGAAAGTGAGAAGTTTTTGTTATAATTTTAGATTTATATAATCACTCCTCCCTAGCGTGCACGTGCCTATCAACTGGTATCTTATATATAATGGCAAGACACCTTAAAAACTTTTCGAGGCCAAAATAGCCTTATTGACAAAAGTGCTCTTAAATGCTAATGTTGCATTGGTTGAAATAATTTTGAAAAATTAAAATTAAGGGTGATTTAGTAAATTTTGATCAAGTCAGCCATTGCCATATGTTGTGATCAGTTACTACTAAGCTAAGTTACATGGACTCGAGTATGGGTATCCGACACGGGTACGTATCTAGAGGTCAGACATGCAATTCTTTGAATTAAAGGATATGGGGACTCGACTAGGTTGGACATGCAATTCTCTGAATTAAAGGATATGGGGACTCGGCTAATAAGTGTCCAAATATTTGGACACGGGTACTTGGATAAGGCAAAAGATAAGAATATATACATATATTTTGATGTATACTTTAATTTATTAAAGCTAATGTGTAGATTATTTGGCAGTTGTTTATATTTTTTTAATGGAAGGAGGGGCAGATGTGGGCCATATCTTAAGAAAGCAAGAAAAGACACAACACAACAGTGATGGTTCTTAGGTCCATATACTATGTGCTCATGTGTACTGTACGCATCAATTGTTAATAAGTAAGCATGTGGGCCCATCTTGATGACAAAAACCTCTCCCCTGTCACTCTCTGTCTCTGTCTCTCTCTCTCTCTCTCTCTCTCTCGATGAATTAGGTTTCTTTTTAGGTTTTCATCTTCTTCCACCTACTGCAACTTCATGGCGGCTCTCTGCATCCTTATCTCAGATCTCAGATCAACATTTCTCACTTTCATAGACGCATCTCTCACTATGAGATCTACATCTCTCATTGGATCTGCATATATATATATATATATGTATATATATATATATCAGATTTGCCACGTCTGAACTCAGATTTGCCGCGTCGACACATATCCTGTGTCCGGATCCGTGTCAGATTGTGTCGACGCGGGTACTCTGGTTGAAAGTGCCGAGTCCAGGTATCGCTGCTTTTAAGTAGTGATGGTAACTACTATCTCCTTTCCGTTCAAAAAATTAGTTTTAAATTTAAGTCGCTCTCTCTCCTATAATTGATTTCCATGTTGGAAACACGAGTTGGAACTGCCATTGAATTCATGGGGGTGCACTGCAGCAAATACGTACACTATTGTGTGACACTATCAAGTACGCCTCCTCTAATTCCTTTTTTTTTGGTAATTTCTTTCCAACAAGAGTCTAAAGGCTTTTTCTTTATGTTCATTGTGAAAAACATTGTTATTTTGTTTTCTTAATTTGAAGATGTAGCCTTTCTAGAATTTGATCGACTAGACTTGAGTTATGTGAATTTATCATGAATTTGTTTCTTGATCACATGATTCACATATCCTTCGTACATAAGATTAAGATTAATTTTGAGAGTTTTGATAAAATTTAAGGTAATGTATTTGATTAGATTATTTTTATAGACCGCTTTTTTTAGTTTTAATAGTTTGTTTCTTCTTAAATGTGTGTCACGTGTGAAGAACGCTCCCAACTACTAGTATATATATGTATATATATATATATATATATATATATATATATATATATATATATATATATATATATATATATATATATATATATATATATATAGACACACACACTAACAATGAATGTAGCAGAAATGAGAATGTTTAGCCAGATGTGTAGTAGAACTTGTAAAGATAGAAACACATCATTAGAAATACAAAAATTTAAAAAAAAGTAGGAGTATCACCAATTGATGCAAAGATTAGGGAAGGGGGGTTGTGTGGTTTGGACACCTCCAAAGATGGCCTACAAATACCCCTGCTCGAAAACTCGATTCAATAAAAACTGAAGAAATTAGATGATGTAAGGATAGATTGAAGCTAACTTTGGACACATTGATTAGGATGAATTTAAAGGACTTGGAAAGCACACCATCAATTGCATTAAATTAAGCGCAATGGGAGAGTTTGATCCATATAGCCAACCTCAACTAATTTTGGATTGTTGTTGGCATTTAATATTGTTAAGAATTTATGGTTCTTGTATAACAATAAATACACAGTTATATGACCATTAGATTACGATGTATTTGTCCTTAAGTTATTGTGGAATGGTATCTTTTTGGTTTTCATGGTAGAAGTACCTATTACCTATATATATATAGAGGATACTACTACCATGGGAACCATAGCAAATATCAATGTCATGGGAACCATAATTTACAACCATTAGATTTTAATCTAATGGTCAATGTTTTGGTGGACGAGAAAGAAGATGGAGTGAATAGGAAATTATAACTTTGAAGGATTACATTAGAATCTAAAGGCTTCATGTTGAGTAGGACAAATATTGAATACATATTTTTTGGGTTTAGAAATACTATACATAATTGTTTTTAAGGTCTGTAATTTTCAAAACTTTTTTACTATAAAATGTGTGGAGGTGAAAATATGTTGATGAAAAATGGGCAATATTTTTTTATTTTATTACAATATGTTGGTTTTTTGCTAAAATAAGCAGTGTCTGGCAATATTGTAAATATACTGATTTTCGGCCAGTTGAATTTCAGAATTTTGATGATGTAGATTGATGCAAAATTGGCAAAAACTCATTAATGTCCAGTTTCACACGATCCCTATGTGGATTTTAGGCACAAATCGTCGATGTTTTGCTAAAATAAGACTTGAAGGTCAATATTGTAAATATGCAGATTTTCGGCTGGTTGAATTTTAAGATTCTGACGATGTAGTTTGATGCAAAGTGGGCAAAAACTAATTACCGTTCAATTTTGCACGTTCCCTACGTGGATTTTGGGAATAATTCGTTGATTTTTTGCTAAAACATGCCCTGTATGGAAATATTGTAAAATGCTGATTTTCGACCGGTTGAATTTCAGAATTTTAACAATCTAGTTTGACGCGAAATAGGCAAAAATGTGTGGAAAAGTGCGGAGGTTAAAATATGTCGATGAGAATACGTAGGTGTAAAAATGTTTCTTACTGTTGAGGGGTCTCTAAATAAATTAAACTATTTCTTAGGGAGTTCTAAGTAAATATTTTTTTGTCCACCTAGACGCTGCTTAGACTAGGTGGGTCTAAACTGCCTAACACCGTCTCGTCGCTTTGAAAAGATTGCTATACATCAAGATAATGACGTGGTAAAATTAGGGGTGTAAAAGTTCTTAAGGCGATCCACTTTAGATATCTATGATCAATTATACAAAATGATGGTAATATTGAGAACGATGTAAGACATAGAATTCGAGTGGGATGGAAAAATGGAGTACCACAGGTGTGATCTATTATCGAAATATTCCTACCAAGTTAGAAAAGAAAATTTTATAGGATCGCAATTAGATCAGCTATACTCTATGGAAGTGAATATTGAGCGGCAAAGAAACAACAAGTAAATAAAATAAACGTAGTAGAAATGAGGATTCTTAGGTTGATGTGTGGTAAAACACGTAAATATAGAATAAAAAATACAAAAATTCAAAGAAAAGTAGGAGTATCATTAATTGACGCAAAAATTAGGGAAGGACAGTTGCATTGGTTTTGGCACCTCCAAAGATGGTCTACAGATGCCTACACTAGAAAACTCGACTCACTAGAAACTGTAGAAAATCGACGAGGTAGGGTAGACCGAAGCTTACTTGGGACGCATTGATTAGGAGGGATTTAAATGGCTTGGAAATCTCACTATCAATTACAATATGCCGAGGACAATAGAAGAGTTTGATCTATGTAGCCGACCCCAACTAATTTATGATTGAGGCTATGTTGTTGTTGGTGGTGGTGGTGGTCAATGTTTTTGTGCATTTATTACATCGTACGAGTCATAAATGCACAACACATTTCAAGGGGTTCTGATGGCATGGTCAATGTTTTTTATGTAACAAAAGGTAATAATCATCCGGTTGTGGTGCGAAACAAGCACGTTGAACCATCAACATAGGACCCTTGTCACCCGCCAATATCTTGAGCTCTCCCTCTCATTGCTAATGTTGAAATCAGGATCTTAATCCAATTCTCCGTCATCCTGTTTTTCATGTAACAAAAGGTAATCATCTTAGACCATGTTTGTGTTGTCTGGTTCCCTTGGGATGTGTTAATGGGTTGTCCACTCAGGTTGGTCCATGGTGTGTATCAGTGCCACACCTCCGAGGAGAATGTTGTCCTTGGATAAAGATGGGCTCCGAGAATTTTGTCCTATAAAAGTGTAAGTTGCCACACCTCCAAGGAGAATCTTAAAGTTTATTCAGTTACCATTATTCTTTCTTTTCAGTTACCATTATTCTTTCTTTCTCTTTACGAATTTTCATGTTTGTGTTTGTATTCTTTGTTGTCAATAGGCTGTCTATGTACAACTATATGAAGGCACTAATCAGGCATTCCTCTTACTCTCCTGTCTTCTCTTTAGTATAGATTTTTTTGGGTTTTGATATTAATATTTCTGTGCAATATCTTGCTTTGTGAATTATGAAAAATAGATTATGATTTGGAACATTGAAAATATAACATGATCATGGTGTGGATCAATTGACCTAACTTGATGATGAAACCTCAAAATTCTTTACCGATTTGTTTGATACTAGATTGAAATTATTGCTTCTGGTAGCACAACAGGTCCTGCAACTGTTAGAACATTAAGAGAGCTGTTCCCTAATGTGATATTTATGAACTGGAATTGGATTATTACTATCTTGGTGTTAGGATTGTGAATCTGCTTGGTGGATCAACTAATAGGTTGCTATTCATGTTGGATTGTTGAGTTGCTGGGGCTTTATTAAAATTCTAGTTATTGTTTAATGTTAGAACTTTGTCAATTTTTGAAAGGGTTCTTACTACTTATTAGAAGAATCTTCAAGGGTTCCATTTCCTCTTCTTATAGCCTTATATGTATCTAATGTGGCTGTTTGTAATTACTAATAATTCCTAAGAGAGATGTTTATGGCGGATTAGATATGAATGTACACTCTCTACCACTTTTTTCCCCTTCTCTTACCTCACCTGTCTCATCTTAGTATTTATATCCTCCTCTCTTCAGGAAGATATCCCCACTCTCCAGATTCAGGATCTCCTAGTCTTCCTCCTGAGAGCATCTCCTTGCTATTATGTATGACTATCTTTCAAGACAAAAACTTGATACTATAACTAGAAGGCAAACACTTGTAACACGCACATGGAAGAATGTACATGAACTATGAATTAAATAATGAAACATTGAAAGCAATATATATATATATATATATATATATATATATATATATATATAAAATAAAAAACTTTGTTCAAAACAATAGACAGAAGAAACTATGATTTGGAAGCCAGCTAGGAGCCTAGAACTGCAACAAAAGAAAGAACAATTGGCGAAATAAAAACTGAAATAGAGCTTATTATATAACTTAATCCAAGAGTTTGAGAAGGTTGAAGGCTTGTTGAAGCGTGAGTAGATTTGACTTTGAGTTACTTTCCAGCCTTCTAGGGGTTGCAACTCCTAGAATAAAAAGATAGAGGTGAAGAGAAAAACAAAATAAAGAGAGAAAAATAGAGAGTTGGGGTTTGAAAGAGACTTTTCTTGGTGTTTGGACTTTGGAGACGAACTGTAGCAAGGACCCAATAATTTGGTCTTTAAAGGCTTTTGGAAAACTTTAAGAAAAATTTAAAATGGGGTTTTGGTCATAATGACCGGATTTAAGTTGTATGATTCGATTGCCATTAACACAATTTTACCCAAATTTTGGCTTTTTCCCCAATTCGAGTCGTAAATCGTACGATATTAACATTTATGGTTCTTATTAGATAAGAACTAAAAGTTTTATTTAATAAAAAATACTAGTTTCCTAATTAAGTAAAATTTTGATCAATATTTATAGATCTAAAATTGATGAATACAACAACATAGCCTTAGTCCCAAATTAATTGGGGTCGGCTACATGGATCAAACTCTTCCATTGTTCTCGATTTAGTGCAATCCGATGCAATATGCCACTAGGTTGGAACGCCCCAACGTTACATATGTTTGATCCATTTCATGAAGAGTGACAAAAGTTTTACGCAGGCTGTCAACCTATTGCAACCCTCCATTTTTCACGAATGGAAAATGGGCTTGAGCCCCCTCCCCCATTTTTTGGGTATGAAAAATGGGTTTGGGACCTCCTTCCCCCATTTTCTAGTATTGAAAATGGGCTTCGGAGTCCTCCTTTATCCAGACTTGGGATCGGCTATGTAATGCATATAATGTTCTATAGGTGAAGTTATTTGAAATAGATAAATATGAAAATTAAAAGTAATTGCTTCTCAACATCGCTATTATGAATCTCTCATCAAGTAGATACGAAGGCCTTTGGATTTAAAACTCCAAACCTGTGTTAAGTTGGGACAATATCGGTAATAGCGAAGATCCATGGGCCCATGCTGGTTGGCCCAAGTATATCTTATCTTGACACGCACTCACCATTGTTTTTGGATTTATTTCTTCTATCATTTTTTGGGTTTTTGTTCATCATTGTCTTAGGATCGACCTTTATGTTAATCTTGAATATTTTTCACTTCTGTTGTATGAAAGATGCCTTTTTTTTTTAATGAAAACTTAGATGTCTGTCAAAATGTTATTTGAGTCACTAATTCCATATGAACCGGAAGGATTGACTCACTTGTTAGGTTTCTAAAAAGCATTGCTAGAAGCAAGATTTATTTGTTCGTTTTCTCTAGAGATCTCCTATTGTTTCGTGGTTTCTTTTTGCTCGGTATCTCTTTATTATTTCCGTATATCTAATCTGTGTAGCAATCCGAATAACCCATTTACGTCCAGAAGGACCGAAAAGTTTTATAGCAGTAAATGTTTTTCAAAATTGCCCCAAAGTCATTCATGTAGACAGGGTGAAAATTGAAAATAGCTAGAATCTCATGTATGAGCTGATGAGCTTAAGTTAAGTGTAGCCAGTTTTGTAATTTTTAACTGTGGACGACTCTCATAATGCTTTGTGCAGTTTGCATTGGTTATCCATTTTTGACAAATGATACTTCTAAAATGAGCACTTATTTTTTATCTTAATTTTTTGTTTGCAATTGACATATTCTTCAAATTATGGTTTAGAAGATGAATGTGTTGCAGTTCTAATTATCAACAAACTCCCGGACTTCTGCTCCACCTAATATTGTTTGTGTTTACAGCTCTCATGGATAATTTAGCTGGTCAGTACATTTTCTGTACACGTTTGATCTAAATTGTGCAGTTGTATACACCCTAATTAAGCTTTGTATGCAATGAGAGGACAGCTTATCATGCACCCAAACTACTTAATGGATGCTAACTTTATGCTTGTTATTTGTTGATTTCACTTTCTGTGTTGTCTTCCCCTCATGATTCTGCAAGAAGAATTTTTGTCACTCTCAATTTTACTTGAGTTTGTCATTCAAAAAATACTAACAAATTATTTACATTCATTTGTCGGTGATTGTCAGATCGCTAGACGAATGTAATTCTCTTATATTTTTGTGTCATAACACTATTAGAAATTGGTTTTCTTATAGCTTTTAATCCATTTCACTTTTATTGGAATGCAATAAAAAACATAAGAATCGATTTTAATTCAAATGCTCTTAATGTGTTTTACTCATGTAACATTTTTTTAACCATAAACTATGGTGTTTTTTTCTTCAACATTTAGTCTATAGCATTTAATTGGGTTAAATACCGAAATCACTATACACTATATCACTCTCGTTCTCAATCTCGCTCGAAGCCTTAACCATACTCCCCTCTCTCGCTCGCTAAAATTCCTCTCCATTGATCGATCGCTCGCTCGCTCGCTCGCTTGCACCGACCTCGCTCAAATCCCTCTCTAATTGTTTGCTCTCTCGACAAATTCATCCCTCACGCTTGAGAAGTCGAAGAGTACTCACAGAAAATAGTTTAATCGATTGTTGTTCTTGGTGTCTGCGATGGATACACTAGCGATTTTGTTGTTGCACAAGCAGTTTGAAAGGTTTGACTCGATTTGATTTGTTTGTTTGGTGGTTGATTTGTTGTTGTTTTTGATTGATTTTGTGAGATGTTTAGGGTTGTGGTCTTGAATTGAGTCTGTGATTGATTGATTTTTATGGTGTGTTTGCAGATCTTATGAAGAATCCAATCGATGGAGTTTCGGCAGAGCTGGCCGACTCATAGATTTGTAATGGAGATTGGAAGATTGGTGTGCTAGACTCAGGAGAAGAGGACCAGAATCACTGAATAAGGTGCATTTCTCATATCCATTCTTTCTAAGACTAGATTAGGTGAATTTGCCGAACACAAACCAATCATCTCTGTAATCCAATGTCTATTAGACTTGAAAAACCTAATTTTCTGTTCAAATTCCAGTCGAAATGCATCTCTGATGATAAAGCAGATACAACACCTGTTTCATCACTGAAAAGCTTAGTCTTAAATAGGAAAATGAGGTTTTTTGGTTTGTTAATTTGTATTGGTGTCGATGGTTTTGTTTGGTGAAGATCCAATTCATTCCATTTAGTTCTTGTTTTATAATTGCAGGTTCTTCTGATCATACTTGCATCCGAAGGGACGGAGCTTGTTTGCAAACGTTTGTTTTTGCATCGCATTAGAAAATGAAAATATTGCATCACTTCTTGTCTATTTGATTTGATAATCTAGCATGACTTGTTTTGGTGAATTTGAGGGAATTAAGCAATCAGATTTATTTTCATCATCTAATTATGATAGATATGGATTCACTTCATTTGTGGATGAACTTATTTCAAATTAAGCTCACTGCATTTGGACAGTTTTTTTTTTTTTTGGTAGACTTTGGACAGTCTATTTAAATCTATGTTTTGGAGAGCGCAACTGAGTTCATTATTTTGTATGTATGAATCGATTCCTTTTTTCCATTCCTTGTGCTCTTATATCACAGAGGTTTTCAGAAGAAATCTGATGAGGGTACTACTACTAGTACCCCTTTTGAGCAAAAGAGGAACAGAGATTATATATACTTAATTGAATGCTATTTTGATTGTCTATGCAATTAGGTGAGAAAAGTTCCAGGCCTGCTTATTAAGGGAGAGCTTATTGTAATTTAATTTCGAGTCCATCGTATGAATGCCCTCTTTAGCATGTGAAGACATCGTTTCTTTTGTGGAACTAACCATTGAAAATATGATACCAGGAGAATAAGGAAGGCGAATTGCCAAAGACGACTATTGCTTAGGCAAGTTACATAGGCAAAGTAAGTCTCTGAATGCTACTTATTGTTTCTCGTAGATTCATGTTGTTAGCACCTTACCAATACAACTCTATATTTCTTGAATTAGATGGGTTCATTGTTGAGACTATTCCTTTCTTCTATGCAATCTTGCTTGATTGTAGAAGACCTATGACTTTTGTGTTGATCATTCAGCTTTTCTTTGCTCTTTTTTTTTTTTTTTTTTTTTTTTTTTTTTTCTCTCTCTCTCTCTCTCTCAAAGCTGAGCAATCTGAGAAGAATTGGATCCAAGAATTTGAGGTGGCTGATATTGCAAGTTTGAGATGCCTTACAACCCTGATGACTTAATGGTATGCTTTACTGCCTTGGAAGAGGCTTTCTTTTTTCAAATTTTATCTTCATTGTTGAAGATTCTTTCATGAAATAGCTGGATTTTAAAGAGTCTTGGATAAACAATAGATTTTTTTTTTTCAAGGCAGGTAATAAGGACCTAATTATATACTCCCTACCGTCAAAAATATATGACGTTTTGGGATTTTTTTGGCTTAAAAAAATATAAGACGTTTTCAGAATTCGAGAGAACTTTGTATCTTTTATACCTATTTTACCCCTCTTTTAAATCAAACATTTAATTATAATTAAACACTCTTCTTTCTTTCATTGGATGAAATAAAGAATTCAATGTGGGTAAGAATGTAATTTAAACTCACAATTAATGCTTTCTTACTATGTGTTTTGAGCAAAAAGTCTTATATTTTTTACCGGAGGGAATTTATTTAATTATTTTGTATTTCGAAATAATATCTATCTAATGAAGGCCTTTATAAACGAAGTTAATTGAGGATGACCAGATTGGTTCAAGAGACGGAAAGATAGGGAGAGGAAACTTGTATTGGAACTTGCTTCTAATAGTTGAAGTCTATGTATGCTATCCCTTGCAAACAATGTATCATCGTAGTCTTATAACTTTATGACTATCTACTTAGTGATCTTAGTTTAGGCGTTTTATACCGATGTTGAAAGTAACACGATAGTTCTTTTTGGTATTTTGGGTATCGCTTTAATTACATTTCAACTTGTCTTGGTGTTGATATGTTGTTTGATCTCAATCTGTACAAATATGACTTGTCGAATCTAGGGGTGCACACGGATTGCATTAATCCACGGATCTGGTCTAATTCGGACCAATTATCACTAATTTGATCGATTTTTTGATCCATTGGATTGAATTGGATTGAAAAATCACTAATCCGACTGGACTGGATCGGATTACGGATCCCACATTTAAAAACAACGGATCCAATCCGTTTGTCACATCAACACATACATATCTCATCATATGTACTATTGTATCTCAAAGAGCATCAACTCAAACTATCAACTCTAAACTATATAGTATCTCAAAGACTTTGCTTGTTCTTACCTCTTTTATTACACTTTAGACATTTTTTTGTGGGTTGTATGTTGCAATGTGCAATTTTTTTGTGCTTTTGTTTGGGTATATGGTGAAGTTTGTGGATGACATTTTTATTTATGTAGAAACTTGCATTTTGAAGGTTCTTGTGATGACAAATTTGAGGGAAATATGTTATATATAGATTTGTGGGATGTACGTTGTAAATTGCCAATCATGATATGCATAATTTTTGCGATTCATTTGATTAAGTTTAATTTCATGAATTTTTGGATAGGAAAACGTCAATCTGTGGAACTTAATCCAGTTCGGTCCGCATTTTGCAAATTGGACTGAGTTGGATTGATGAATTATTTGGACTGGACTGCAATTTTTCAATCCGCAATTATTGGATTGGATTGCGGATTGACACTAATTGGACTGGATCCAATCCGTGTGCACCCCTAGTCGAATCTAGATTGCCACTGTTAATGGAGGAAATTCTTGCGAGTAACAAATCTTCCTTTCCAGATGACTACTTAGATTTTTTCTTTTGTTTGAATGGTTTTAGACTATTACCAAATTTTATTAGCTCAAGCTATCATGATTATTGTTGTGTATATAAAGTACATTATAATGTTATTTTGTTTTCTTGTGTATTCACTAGTGAAGGGACTTGAGAAATCAAATCTTGCAGGTGGAATCAAACAAGTCAATAATACTTTAGCCATATTTTGTTGTTGTATGGTAGCAAGTATAATTCTTCTATCATTTCGATATGTTGCTTAGTTTGGTAGTAGAATAGGCTTCTCGAATTGTGAAAATGGCCCTGTACATCTGAATTCTTTTTTATTTTTTATTTTTTATTTCTTTTTCTGTTTGGTTTTACTAGGCCTTGTATATTTACACTGTAATAGGCATGCTTGGATATCGGTCTTGATAAGGAAGGACTATATCTGATCAATTAGAATTAGATTGAATTTAGTGATTTTGTTTCAAATGGTATCTTGGTTTGTGCCTGCTTATTTTGACTTCTTCCATGAGACTTGGAAGCTACTATGAATTTTTTGGGCATCATTTCGGAAAAGGCAGCTACATTTAAATAAGCAGGGGTATATAGCAGGAGTTCTTAGCTTGTTTCTTACTGTTATTGTGATGTATGTGGGTGGTGTTGGTCTTGATATTCTTGAATCTAGATTGAAAAGTCAAGTGGAAAATGGTTGATTATGATAGTATTTTTGTTTTAGAGATTTTGGTGTCCTTTAAATGTTGTTGTTATCTGTGAATTGCTTGAGTTCGTTTATGGGATTTGCTTCTTTTTTCTTGATAAAAAAGAAACAACTTTTCCCCCAATGGGGTTTGAACCCATGACCACTTACATCTAAATCCCATACCAAAACATTGGGCCACCCAATTGAAGTGTGGAATTGAAGAAAACCTACTAATTCACTGTTTCAAATGAATTCATTTAGACATACACTTTCTTGAATTTGTTGTTTTAGATTTTCTTTTACAAATGGGTTTACCAAATTGATCATTTGATATGTTTTGCTTTGTAGTTTGTTATTGGAAAAGAAGTGACTACTTTCTCTCGCATTCGTATAGGTACGCAATCTCCCATTCTTTTTCTACGGAATATATTCTTTGCAATGGCTTACTTTTGTTTCAATTTTTGTTTGTGTTATTTATTTTTTCATTGTTTGCATTATTTCATGGGGTTTTGGGTATGCTTTTATTTGGAAGTCACTACTAGAAATTGAGGTTTCTACAGCTTTTATTTAATTGCTTTTTTCCAGAAATGCAATTAATAACTTATGTAACATGGTTACGTCAACAGAAGTTAATGTAGCTTAATTTAATTGCACTTTTTAACTTCATATGCAGCATTTTTTTTACGTATATAAATTCAATAGCATTTAATTTTTATTAACCCAAACCAAACCATACCCTAAATTCACTCTCTCTCTCTCTCTCTCTCCTTCTTTGTGTGCCCTAATTTGATCTCTTGCCCTAATTCGTCTCTCTGTCCCTATTTTGATCTCAATCTCTCACTCTTAAAATTGCTTGCAGTAACGTCTCTTCAAATTGATCTGGCGATGAAGAACGTACATGATCTGTGATTGTTTGTTCAGCTGGAATTGTGAAATTTGTTGATCGAATCAATGTTCAGTTAGAAATCTCGTTGAGGTTCTTCGAGATTTGAAGTGAATTTGAAGTTTCAAGCCAGACGAGGTAAATTTTGTTTGATTTTAGCAATTGTGCTCTGTAAAACACATTTCTGATCAATTTTGGTATGATTTGCATCTTTGGTTTTGTGAATTCAAAGTTTCAAGCTGAACGAGGTAAATTTTGTTTGATTTGCATATCTGGTTTCGCTCTTGATTTTGTCAGCATTGATGAGATTCAGTCCAGGCAGCTGTTAAGAATTGAATTTGTGAACTTCATCAATCATGAATTTGGTATGATTGGATCTAGGTTGCATGTATGTTCTTGAAAGCTTCAGCAAAAGATGAAATTGCAGAGAAAGATGTTGATGCCGATGAGTCTATCACAGAAAACTCGAAAGGTTGAAAAGGTATATTCTGTCATCTTATCAGTATTTTGAATTCACACTTCGACATGGAAGAAAGATATATAGACTGTTCAAAGGTGAAGAGACGATGCGGAAGAAAGATTTGGTCTCTCTTTGAACTGTGAATTGTTGCTCTGCTTTAGTGGTACTTAGGGTTTTGACTGTTCAATCTTTAGATTTCTACTTTTGTAGGATTATTGGTGTTAAAGGATCATCTCCTACTTCGATTTTTTGTTGATTGTGTGGTTTTTTGTTTGGATTGGATGTTGTTTAGGTGATTGGCAACAACTGCAATACATTTATATCTTGTTCTTCTGCAAGTCGATTACTCTGAAGAGTGAATTCCTCTGCTCTCCTTTTTGGTTATTGATTTTAATTATTTTTTTTATTCTTTTAACTGTAGTTTTATTAATGGCGCTAAATTGACCACAATGGAAGAGTTTGATCCATGTAGCCGACCCGAATTAATTTGGGAATGAGGTAGGAAAGTGATTTTCCAATTAAGCAAGTAATTGAGAATATGGGTTGACATAGTTTAAAATGTGGAAAAATACTAAGAAGAAAAATGAGTCCACTTACAATGATGTAGGATCCGATCAAGTTTAAATTACATGGACTCCACCATGTGAAGGGTGGATGAAATGCAATGTGGATGCCGCCCTTTTCTCGACCGAAGGCAAAATAGAAATGGGTGTTGTGTTGCATGATCACCAAGGAAAGGTTCATCAATGGTTTGACAAAAACCATCCAAAGCCAATGCTCTTCAACTGAAGCTGAAGCAATTGCCTTTAGAGAAGCACTGAATTGGGTATATCTATTGGCTAACCAAAGAGTAAATCTTGAACTAAATGCGAAGGCAGCGTTGCAGGAATTAAACAATTTGAACTCAAACGAGTCAAAGTTGGGCTAAATTCTAAGTTGGGTACATCAATTGAGTATCCAAAGCTTCTAGGCTTGTAGCCTTCAACAAGTTAACAACTAATAATGTGATCCAACATTTGCAAAAATTGAACACCATCAAAACTAACCTCAACCAATACAACACACACACGAACAACACACGAACAACGACAAGTCTGGCTAACAAGTAAAGGACTCTCATAACTCATTCGTTGTATTCAACTAGAGATTTACAATTAATGAAACTGCAGTTATTACAACTTCTGCACATCCATGAATTGAACTATGGATTGTAACTTGAGAGAAGCAACAGAGTAAAAATAACATAAGATTGAGATGAAAATTATATTGGGCAAGTAAGGTGGGCCACATTTTTTTTTTTGGTCTTGAAGGGAGGGTCATATTAGCTATCTGAAACATATTAGCTAAAGTATGTAGTGCTAATATGTATCAGATAGTTAATATGGCCCTCCCTTTAAAACCAAAAAAAAAAAAAAATGTGGCCCCCTCATTCTCCCAATATATTTTGCATCTCCATCTTTTGTTATTTTTACTCTGTTGTTTCTCACAAATTACAATCCACAATTCAATTCATGGATGTGCAAAAGAAGTTGTAATTGTAGTTTCATCAATGGTAAATTTCTAGTTGCATACAACTAATGAGTTTTGAGAGTCCTGTACTTGTTAGCCAGATTACTTGTCGTTGTTTTTGTGTGTGTTGTATTGGTTGAGGTTAGTTTTGATAGTGTTCAATTTTTGCAAATGTTGGATCACATTATCAATTGTTAACTTGTTGAAGGCTAGAAGTGTTGGATAATCAATTGATGTACCCAATTCTGACTCGTTTGTGTCCAAATTCTTGAATCCCTACAGCACCGCCTTCGCATCTAGTTCAAAGTTTACTCTTTGGATACTCAATTGATGTACCCAACTCAGTGTTTCTCTAAAGGCAATTGCTTCAGCTTCAGTTGAGGAGCACTGGCCTTGGTTTTTTTCAAACCTTCGATGGACCTCCCTTGGTGATCACGTAACACAACACCCATTCCTATCCTGCCTTCGGTCGAGAAGAGGGCGGTATCCACATTGCATTTCATCCACCCTTCACATGGTGGAGTCCATGTACTGCATACTTGATCAGATCCTACATCACTGTAAGTGGACTCATTTTTCTTCTTGGTATTTTTCCACATTTCAAACCATGTCAACCCATTCTCAATTACTTGCTTAATTGGAAGATCACTTTTCTGCCACACTATGGCCTTGTTTGGTTCATTTTACTAACTTCCAAGGAAGTTTAATTTCCTGGGAAGTTAACCGTCAAAGAAGTTGCACTTTTCATGTTTGGTTCAACTTTGAACTTCCTGGGAAGTTTCACATTTTAAAAACAATAAAATAATGTAATTGACATAAATGCCTTTTACACTATTTTTGAGAGAGAGATTGTAGGGAATAAAGGTAGAGAGAGAGAGAATTAAATGAGGGTAGAAGTGTCTATTTCCACTAAGGAAGATAACTTACTCACCTCCCCTAAGTCAGTTATCTTCACCTATGTGGGGGAAGTTAGGGGTTAAACTTCCAGAGAAGTTTTTTGAAAATATCCAACCAAACAAGGCAAGTTGGAACTTCCTTGGAAGTTATCTCATTTCCTTCAACTTCCCCCCGAACCAAACAAGGCATATATTGTTTCTAAAACTCCAAATTGCCCATAACAAGATGCATTTTCTCTGGGTTTCCTTAGAGTTTCCTTGGGAGATCATTGTGAAGGCCAATCCTTGATGTTGAAACTTTCATTTGCTCCCTGCCTTCGTAGTGAATGTGACCATTCTCCTCTTGTTGTCATACACTCCATGAAAATATGCTCCGCCTCGAACTCTTGTCCACAACATGAACACATCCCATCAATCTGAATTCCTCTCTCGATTAATCTTGATTTCACTGGCAAACAGTTTCGAGTTAATCTCCACATGACATGCTTGACTTTTGATGGCAGTTCTAGGTTCCACACCTGATTCCAATTGCCTTCCACCTTATGTGAGTTAATTGTAGTCATGATTGTGGGAAATAGAGAGAATCTTCTAGTTGTTCTTACTTTATCATAAGACTTTATGTGCTTATTCAATGAACTGATGTTATGGTTATCTTCTATGTATTTTTTTCCTCTAATTGCTTGACTTTCTCTTCTATGTTTTGTGAACAGATGTTATGGTTGAATGCGGGTTTGTGGGGTTTGTAGGAGATGGTGTTTGATGCTGAGGCGAAGTCGGTGTTGCACACTGAGATGGCAAAGAAGAATCTTTTTGTTAAAAGAGGTAGTTTTTTTTGGTGTATCTCATTGTAGCCATACTAGAAAATTCAAATTTAGTTCTCTTTCCATCAATACAATGCTTAGCGATCCTATTTGGTCTGTATTTTTAGGCAAATTAGTTCTTGTTTGCACATCATTACTATATATTGCAGCGAGATCTGCGAAGTTTATTACGTATAAAGTATATTGCGCTCTTTTTTCACATCATTTCTCGAGAGCCCTTCGTGTTACAATATACAATTTGGTAATTCCTTCGTTGTTGTTGCTGTGCTTTCTAAAATTTAATATGACGTGCATGAGCCAATTATGAAAGCTTTGCGAGGAAGATCCTGCTTCTTGTTTCATTGTAACGCCATCTTTTTAATTGAGGTAATTGACTCTGTTACCGTGTCTAAAAGAAAGCATTACCCTATGATAGGTTGAGCCATTTAGGTGAAATATAGTGCATCTTAGGTTTGAGCAACTTATTTCAAGCATCAATTATTGTCTTTACATGTAAAATTAAACGAAAAAAATTAGAATTTGATGTTTCTTTGGTCAATGTTGGAGAGTTATTTTTCGTTTGTGAAATCGATGCACGTTACACTTTATTAATGTTAGCAATCTTATTTTGATTAAGTTGAGTATAGTTCTTCTGGTCTCTTTATCATAATACAAATGATTACTTTTTGTCATACTAATTTGAAATCGCCCAAATATGTTGTAGTTTCATCCAGGAAAGCCAACTTGGTCTAAATTTCTTCCTATAGAACTATCAGCTTTCATGTCCTTTTTTAGAACCCCAAAATTATTTACTTAAGGAGTTGTCTTGTTTTCTTCTGCAGTTATTGGTGAAGGGACTTGAGCAACCAAATGTGGATTCAAAACATTCTAATGCGACCGTGTCTTGATGTAAGCATAATTTATTTTAAGATTCAATTGTTGTGTCTTAATGAAATGCTTTTTTGTTGCATGAGATTAATAAGAAAATTGAATAATCCACCCTTATTTGAGATAAACTGAGAGAAAGTTATTGGCTCTTATTTTGGTGAACTGCATGTGTGCATGACAATTCTCAGGGCAAAGATTTGATGGATGAGGTCTTCTGATGTTTTCACAATTTCACATTAACATTAGTTGGCTGTTGATGCTTTAAGTTGAAAATAACAGCCTCTACTGTTTGTCAATTCATGGGTATGGTATGTGAGATATCTTTTTGAAAACAATAGTTAATAGGGCCAAAGTATTAGTATTGTCTTACTCTTCTTATTATGAAGAACTAGTGTTTTGGATCTCTCTGTTCACAGGTGTCGAACTAAAGACTAATTGCCATGGCGCTTTAAAAATTATCATGGACTGAACCTTTTGAATGGGAGCTAACAAATTCAAATTTTCCTTTGCATACGACAATCTCTTTTTATATTAATGGTCTTTACTTTTGAATGGCGATTATGATATGATGCTTGAGCTGTTTGCCGAGGGGCTTATGCGAGGAACAAAACCATACCCTGTCACATTCATTGCAGTTCTGTCGGTTTGCGCTCATTCTGGAGTTGTCAATGACGCTCATAGAATCTTCGAGTCCATGCTAGCATTATGCTTGCATGGTTGGAGCAGCGCCAAGCTGGATCATGAAGTAGCAGAGTTCATCTCTAAAATGCCAGTTCAACCAAGTGTCAATGTTTGGTGTGCCTTGCACAATGTAGTGACGTCAGTTGGAGATGTGGAACTTGAAGAGTTTGTGTTGTTTGACAAACTTGGATATTGAACCTCAGAACACTGGGAATTACATCATTATGGCTAATTTATACTCTCAAGCTGGTAGGAGGAGAAAAGCAGAAGATGCTTATCAATTTGAAAATTGAATAATATGAACTTGATACAAGTTGTTACAATCCAGCTGGTTTGTCATTAGTATTTTCTTTTCTTTCTAGGACTAAACATGTATATTTTTTAATACAAACTCTTGAATAATGTCTTAATTGATTTGATGCTTGTCAATTTGAAAATAACAGAGGTCTGAATGTAATTTGTCGCAATTTATAGTTGTTTACAAATGCTATCGAGGGTAACTGATTCAATACTTTTACAAATGCTGTGAATGGCTTGCCTACAGCGTTTTGCAAGTGAAGTCAATTAGTTTTGGCAGCGGCTAAAATGACCTTAGTTTTTACTACAAGAACTCCAGTTTTGTGAAATTATCTAACTACCCTTCTATATAAAAGGGTTTTTACTCACCCATGCTCCACTCACCTCTCTCAAATCGCACTCATAAACAACTTAAATTCGACAAAATTCGAGCAAAACCACATGCATTTGACGTCATGGGTGCATTCATCATCTCTTTTAGTATTAATTTTGAGGTTTTTTTGGTTTTTCTTTTCTTTTGAGTTGTTTTGTTTGTTAATTTGCTTTTGAGTTTAGGGCTTCGATTTGAAGCTTGAATCTTGCATTTTTTGTGCAAAAGCACCCAAAACCACTATTTGTTTTGACCATTTTCATATATTTTTCGAGAGTTTTGAAGTTTTGAATCTTGCATTTTTAGTGAAAGTTAAATTTGTTAATTAATCTTTCTTCTTCTTCTTCTTTTTTCTAGTTTGGTAGTTTCATTTTTATTGAGTATATATATTGTAAGTAAAAATACATATTTACTTACAAAGCTATACATATTACTTTCCTCTAAGATTCATAAGCAAAAGTTAGTATTTTTACTTGCGAACAAAAGTAGTTTATATAAATATATTTTTGTGAGTAAAAAAAATTTTATTACTCACTAAAAACTATTGTCGAATTGGGTCGATATTTACTTATTAATTATTAGCTTTTGCTTACAACTCATGAGTCATAAGTATAAACAATACTTTTAGTTACAATTTTATCAATTTTTTTTTTACAAACTTAAGAGTCATAAGCAAATATGGACTTTGACTTACACTTTTTATATTCGTAATTGAAAGTTTTGTAATTAAAAGTCGAATTTCTTGTAGTGAACATTAATAACAAAATACGTAATCTCGTATTCACAAGTGTCTTCACTCTGCTCTCTAGTCCGACAAGTAGACTATAAGTATTGCCCGTCCAGGATATATTTATTTCCAATTGTTCGGATAACTATCGTACAATGAAAAAATCAGGCCACTACTCATCTTTGAATATGTCATACCATTCTTCTCCTTCTTCTCTGGCCACGACCATGCAAGGAAGTAGCTAACTTGCTAACTGTGACCACAATTGATCATATTTGAACTCACTATCTACCACTTGAAGCTCCGATAACCACTGAATAACAATAATAACATTATAGATGATATATTTAGTAAAAACAATTAAACATTAGTGTATCACATAAGCCTTTTACAAACAACATCTCGTTAGAGAAGCATAAAACAAGAAGTGATTGTTGTCCATACAAGTATATAAATAATGTAATGTGTGTTGGCGATCAATAGGAATAGACTTTTTTGTTAGGCAGTGCAAACTTCCATGTGTAGGTACACTTGAAAAGTAGATTAGTGCCGATATATATATATATATATATATATATATATATATATAAATAAGTTCACATTGTAATGTTTTGATGCTAGAGAGTTCAATGAGATTCCTACCATACCAAAGAAGAAGATAATTCTCAACTTTATTCTGTCAAATTTCTCGATAATTTCTCGATAATATATTCTATAATAATAATTCTTATCAAACATTTTGAAAAGTATGGATGGATTGATATTGTCAATATTGACACGATTGATTATGCTAACAATATTGACTATATTAACAATATATTATGTCATTAGTAATCAAGGAAACATGAAACCTACGTACATCAACCTGTCATTTTTCCTTTCTGGTTTACATAAACATATTGATTTGTGTTGAATGAAAGTTTTTAATTGCAAGTGATAATAATTACTATTTCTTCTATATTGTCCATATCGGCTATATTGTCAATAAATATTGTCATCATGAGACTATAACTTACTTCAATTAATCAATCGAATTTTGAATTAAATAAACAGTAAGTGGTAACTATTTTTATGCCCATATTGTCTATATATTACTTATTGACAATATGCATTTGAAACGACATACAAAGATAAAGAAAGCTTGTTTTGACCCAAAAAAGTAAATAAATAAAACTTGTTAGACGTGTCATTATTGTTAAATAACCCATGTAATACTTGTGTATATCTGCACTATCAAGAACTTTTGTATATATGTGAGAAGCTCTAAGGCACGTGACAACAATCGAATGCTTATATATATATATGCAAGTGGGTGGTCTAGAACAAGGTTTTTAGGTTAGAGTTTAACTGATTTGTTGAGAAGCTAGCAATCTCTAATGACATTTGAACTAGGTTGATATGTCCTTTTTGGAGTTAACGTAGGCATGAGAAAATTTTTGTTGGTATAATGCCAATCGTTTTTGGCGTTAAGAAAGGCACAACAAGACTTTTGGGTATGGTTTTTGTTTAAAAATCTCCATTTTTTGTAAATATCATTCATATAGAGAACCTCTCAAATTGGAGTACACACTTTTGTAAGGAATCAACAAAAAAACTATAGACCCTAGAATCACAACTCGTTTAATTGAAACCAACAAACAACATAAAACAAGAATCAAAACCAACAACCGTTCAAGAAGTCTCAAGTCTTTCCATTATAAATTATATCAAAGTTAAAATGAAAAACAAACCTCCATTTCTCCTCCTCACACCCAAACTCGAACAACAACTTCTCAAGCAAAATCCAAACTCGAATAAGACTTCTCACCGCCCAAATGCCCTAAGCACCATCTTCCTATTTGTCAAATCGAAATCACTTGTACGTGGAGTGCTCAAAGTAACTAATGTAACACGGAGAAGGAGAAAAGAAGACCTTCGAGAGTGCAGAGAAAGAGAAGTTGTTGAAAAATTACTACAAGATGCTCCATTTTGATATAGGAACAAGAATAATTTTTGATGAGGATTCTTTGAAAAGTTCGATCATGCCTCAAACCCTCATTTTGATCATTTTTTCGTTTGATATATATATATGTAATCTTTTTTACATTATCAATGTGGAAAATTATGTAGGTCATGGAAGGTAGGAACATCCTGTTTCAATTTTATGAATATGGAAAAATTGTTAAGGTTTCACAAGGCATCGCGTACAGCAGACCCCCATCAATGATCCTAATTATTAAGTTTGGAATGAGTAAACATGAGTTGATGGATCACGTGTATAACGCGTTTGGTATTTCATCCACTGAGACTCTCATTACGATGACGTATCGTCACGTAATAACTCATCCATCAGGTTCACAATATTTTATCCCCCGTGTCGTTGCAAGACGAGACCCACTTCGAGTTGATGTGGTCAACAGTGGCGAATCTACCATTATCAGCGAAGGTAGAGATTTATTTATCCTTCGAGCCAATCGAGCATTTTCAAAATTCTACTGTACATTTACAAGTGGTAGAAGAAAATGTGGGCATGACATGCCCTGCATCAATGATGGAAAGATTACGTATGCAATCACCTATAGGTGATGTTGTGCAAGATAGATTTGTTACTCTGATTGATGATGACATTAGTGCCCCTAGTGATGACCCTAACGAGGACCACGACAACGACATTGACAAGGACGTATGTCCCCTCGAGGATGTTGCGCCATCTATTAATTGGGAAAATATAAATGTTGTTACAAACGACCCAACCTACGAACCTCCAGGGGCGGAAAACTTGCGAGATGATGAGCAATTTGCAATTGACGAGGAGGAATGTATGGAAGAAGCAAGCGATGAAGAAGTTTACCAACCATTGCCCGTCTATAATGAAATTGATTGGGAAGTGGCTAATTCTACTGCGACCCAACATTCTCATCATTCGACTGGATGGAACATGCCTAATTTTGAGTTGGAAAGAGGAATGTGCTTTGACAATAAGAAAGACTTGTAGCATGCCATCAAAGTATGGCATGTTAACAACTATTGTCAATACCTTGTTATGGAATCAACTACAACCTTATGGGCAGTGAAGTGCAGAAATGCGCCGGAAGCTGGGTGTATGTGGCATCTCCGTGCTTGTTTGCGAAAGAAGAAACAATTATGGGAGATCACTCAATTAGACGAGCCGCAAAACTGTATAAATCCCCGCATAGAACACAGTCATGCCCAACTCGATGCCAACATGCTTGCACGTGAGATACAAAGCGTTGTCCAAATAGATCAGGCAATTACTATCAAGGCCTTGGTAGAAATGATTAAGCTAAAATACGGACATGAAGTTCCCTACAAGGGAATGTGGGATGCTAAAAGGAAAGCAGTTGCAAATGCATTCGGAGATTGGGACGCGTCGTATGCTAGGTTACCAAGATGGTTGGCGGCTGTACATAATAAGAGCCCAGTGACAAAGATTGAGTGGTCGCATAGACAATGGGCTGCAGATGAGATCAGGACAGAGCATCCTCAATTTTGTCGTGTGTTCATTGCATTCGAAGCATCAATCGAAGGGTTCAAGCATTGTAGGCCTCTTCTACAGATTGACGCAACATTCTTGTATGGCAAATACAGTGGTAAGCTAATGATTACCCTATATGTTGATGGCAATGGACATCTACTTCCAGTTGCATTTGCAGTTGCAGAAAACGAATCAACAGACTCGTGGGGGTGGTTTTTGAAGATGTTGCGCAAACACGTGACCGATAGAAATGGTATTTATATTATTTCCGACCGTCACTCTGGCATTCTCGAGGCTGTTAACATACCAGCAAATGGTTTTTGTCCACCAAGAGGATACCATCGTTATTGACTGCGACACTGGACCAGTAATTTTAACACGAATTTCAAAAATGAATCGTTAAAGAACATCCTTTCTTAAGCTGCTGGTCAACATCAAGTGAGGAAATTTGATGCATGCATAGAGCGTTTTGCTTATTTGTCATCAGGAAGTCCTCAATGTCTTCAATATGTGAATGCCATTCCCAAGGAACTCTGGACTCAATCGCATGATGGAGGCCTGCGGTATGGATGGATGAATTCTAACAGGGTTGGTATGTAATCGATAGTAGTTATGTTTGTTATCCTATATTTTTTCACTGTGCTGATATTACTGACACGACATTATCTTACCATTGTAGAATGTTTTAACGGTGTATTGAAAGGGCACTATTTTGCCAATAATAGCAATGGTTCAAATGATTTACTACAGGTTGGTGACATACACCAACAGACGCAAGGAGGAAATCGATGAAGCAATCTCGCACGGGCTCAATTACACGAAATATGTCATGGATAAAATTGCACATTATAAACAATCTGCAACGAGACATTACGTCAAATTGATAAATCGTGACACTGGTGAGTTTGAGGTGCTCACTGGACGTCATGGTGATCGCATGCATAAAGGCAACAATACACAGATTGTTATCCTGAAGAACTGGTATTGCAGCTGCAATAAATGGCAATCGTTTGGTTTTCCTTGCTCACACGTGTTAGCTGCATTTGCCCTTATTCGACTTGATTATACACAATTTATTGAGCCATACTACAGGATGAACGTGTACGCATAATGCTACTCCTCTTAATTCAAAGCCATCCTCGATGAGAAGTATTGGCCGACTTTTGCAACGAAGATTTTACCAGATCCTAGGTATAGACGTGGCCGAGGGAGACCAAAGGGAACACGAAGGCAAAATGAGATGGATCTTCCTAATGTTTCGAGGATCTTGCGATGTGGCATATGTCATCAAGAAGGACAAACGAACAACATGTCCGAATAGAGATCGTGGTCGAGTCCCTACTAGGAGGAACCGTTGCAGTCTGTCATGCAGAGGGACATAACAAAAAAAAAATCGTTCATCAAAAGCTCAACCCCACAATCCAAACCAATGAGAGGATTTGTATTTTGTTTGTAAACGGTGTCAGTTGGTAATTTCATAACATTTATATTTATATAGTATTCGGATATGTCACGTAAAGTAATAGATAGGTATTTGTTAATGTTATAACTCGTACTAATGATTAGTTGTGACTTTTAAACTACTCGACCAATTTCTCTAATCACACAGTTGTAGCGAGTACACATGGAACCAGGACCATCTGATCCTTCTTTTCTATGCCTCCAATCTACACACAAATCATCTCAAGTCTGGAGGGGTCAGGTATATACATTTAACATGTATGCGCCTAATATTTATGCAAAAATGTTTAATACATATATATACATATATATATATATATATCGACATATTTTTTAATTGTAAGGTATATGATACGATGCACGTGTGAAGAAGACGGGGTGTCGTTGATCGACGGGTGAATTACCATTTTCGAATGATCCCTTACCTACGTTCTAGTGGCTTTTATGGGTTTTACGCATAGGATTTTTTAGACTTGATTGGGCTTTGATCACCGCTTTCGTTGAGAGATGGCATCTAGAGACATATACGTTCCACATGCGTTGTGGCGAGTGTACGATAACACTCCAAGACGTTGAGATTCAGCTTGGGTTACTTATTAATGGTATGCCTATGACTGGAAGCACAGATGTTGACTATCTCGCGGTGTGTGAAAGACTACTTGGTGCAAGACCTGAACCACTTGACCTTTCTGGGAATAGAGTTCTTGTTTCATGGCTCGAAGAAAATGTGCCACCTATAGAGGATGACAGCAATGAGGAAATTGTTCGACGTTATGTTCGTTCCTACATTCTACAACTTATTGGTGCTTGTGTGTTCACTGGCAAGTCGAACCGATATGTACATATGATGTTTCTTCCGTTGCTCGAGGACCTTCAAACAGCTGGACAGTATAGTTGGGGAAGTGCATATTTGGCATATTTATACAGGGAGTTGTGTCGTGGATCTCGCTCTGGTGCGTACGAGGTCGTTGGTGCATCAATTCTTATACAAATATGAGCCTGGGATAGGTTTCCATTTATAGCACCAACGCGCATGCCTGTTCCTAGAGCTCGGCCACGAACATGTGATGAAGTATACATGCCCAATGACGCTCCTTTGGGATATCGGTAATAAAAATGTTTTCATATTATTTTTAATTATTCATTGCGTCTTTTTAATTTATGACTAATTTATTGTTTTGTACATAGATGGATAGTTGCATTTTCGGTAACTAGGACTTCCACACACGTTTTATCATCATATCGTGATGCACTTGACACGCAAAGGGAGAATGTCGTGGAGTGGCAACCATACGCTGATGTCATCGAGTCACTTCCACAATTATGTACTCAAGGTCACGGGAGCTGGCGTTCGACGTGTCCTTTAATTTGTTTCCATATAGTTGAGTGGCATAGACCGGAAAGGGTCATGAGACAGTTTGGGCTGACACAGGTCGTGCCACCTCACTGTAATTTTGACACACGTCTGCACTGTGTCCAATTGAGAGGACACCCTCAAGAAAATTGGACAGTGTATCACAGAAGATATATAGAGTTGTGGGAAAATCATGGTAATACCATAGCCACGATGGAACAAGAAGGGGAACATGATATGGAAGAGTACATGAGGTGGTACAGATCTATCACCAGGCGATACATTGGACATGATGGGGCTCTACGCGAATTCTCGGTAACCTTGAAACTATAATGTTGTTATCCTCATGAGTCATATTTAAAATTGTTAACCAACAATGCATTTTTTTGTATATCAGTCTACATTTGTGTGTCAATTGGAACGAGTGTTTATTGATGACGGGATCGATCAAGGCATTGCTGCTCTACATGAAGGCATCAGAATCTTAGATGAGGATGAACGACAAAGGACTACTCTGTGGAATGATGAAAATGTAGTTGAGTCGGAATAGATGACGAAGCTTCTCAAGAAGAAGAGGAAGAACAACAAGAAGATGATCAAAGCTTAGCAGATAGAGGGAGGAGAAGAAATACAACAACGACTCAGACTTTGGGTGAGAGCAGTAGATGTTCTTCTCCACCACCTCCAACTCGTCTAACACCAAGAACGTCGACAGAGACTGTTGGTAAGAGCAGCAGACGTTCTCCTCCACCACCTCTAACCCGCCCTTCTTCTTATGGGTATTCTCTTTTGCCGCCCCCAACGCAACCAAATGCTCATATGTTTTTGCCTAGGACACCGAGCATGAGTGTTCATCCTTATTATTTTGATCCATATGCTCTTGGGCCATCATCTTCCTACATGGACCATAGAATGCCTACACATTCAATGCATGGTTCATTGCCTCAATACATGCCAAGTCCATTTACTCTGCCATATTATAATTATAATATTCCATATAGTGGAGATGGCTCATTCATGCCCTTATTAGGCATGCCACCTCATGTTCCTTTCACCCTACCACATACAGGAATTGAGTATGTTGGAATGGTTTAACCCCCTATCTTTGATAGCACTGGTAGTAGAGGTCAATCGAGTCAACATGAGGAAGAAGTTCAATCGAGTCATTGAGCTCAACAGACTCAGCCGAACGTACAAGCATGCAGAAATCCACGTCGAAATAGAGTACGACCGGTTTGCCACACGGAGGAGCAACGTCGACGTCGATAGAACTGCATCATAGCTTTGTATGAGTTTCTTTCATGTCATGGTAATTTCTTTGTATCGACGAACATATCCTAGTCGAGAATGTTGACATTCTAGTTGCACATGAAGATGTTTTTCAAGAGCAAGTACCTAAGCATGATACCGAAGTTGATATTGGCAACAATGTTGTAATTTCGCTTGCTGATCCTAGTGGCACGCACATGTCTATGACGAAGAATGTAACGAAAATGATAATTCTGATTTCTCAGTTGATGATGAAAATAGTGACAACGAACCATGGCATACTCACTTAAATGGGTTTAAGAAATCAAACCTAATTAGTAAATTTAGTTACTCTTGAACTTTAAAAAAGTCATGTCAAGCAGAAATTATGCATCGTCATCTAGGGAGGGATCTGGTGGACGATCCAGCAGACGATCCGGTGGACGATCCGATGGTCGCAGAGATCGTCCATCTCGCGACTTGGATCGTTCGCTAGTACGATCTCCCGCTGATGATGCTAAGCCTCAGCAGCGTCAAGAGCAGCTTACTCTGCAACAGCTTGCACAACAACAGTTTGTTTACCATCAACAAATTTTTGTCCAACAATTGCTTTCTCAGCAACACCATCAATCACAATTATTTCAGTAGTATCCTTGTCCGCCTTATGCGCAGCAACCCCACTAGGTCCCTCTCCTTCAGCAATCGGGGCCATCTTTATTTGGCTTCAATGATCCAACCACTCTACAGGCTTACTCATCTCTTTTGGCGTTGTAACTCCCTCCACCTATTGCTAGTCGCGTTACTTCTAGAGGATCTACCCACGCATCTCCCTCCCATCAGTAGGACTACCAGTATGTCCCGATCGCTCCCTTCGACTCTAGTATACATGCCTCCCCATCGACGAGTCATGATCATGTCCAGCATGCATTACATTTGCCCAATGCTTCAAGCCACCCTTCGAGTGAGCCGTCTATTAGTGGTGCCTTGCATAGATCACAATGAGTTGATGAGCTAGATAGGGCCCCGAGACGTAGATGTAATGATGACCGAGGCACGGGGCGGGTGTTATTGACCGTAAAAACTGTGAAAGAATTGTAAGTCAACGAAATATTATTACGTATATATACTTACGTTTAATGAACTTACTATAATATTGGTCTAACTTTTTTTTGTAAAAATGTAGTGGTACTTTCTTGCATCCGTCATTCGAAGCGTCAAAGCAAATGACGCGGGTATATAAATTCGATTTACATAAGGATGGCTACTGTTGGGATACGGTTCCCAACCATATCAAGGAGCAATATTTTAACAAATGGGCGATAAGAGATTTTTAAATAAAAAATTAAGTTTCTTTTACTTAGCATATGTTGAAGACTTGACTTTCTATTATTACAGACTCATTTCGATTAGAAACGATCGTATGACGCTATGGTCAGACATTTGTACGACAGGCCGATTGCCACTCGTTACGCTGACTTTGTTAGTAAGATGGTGAGGAAGCCAACAAAATCAACACATGTATCTCTGGAGGTTTTTGAGCATTACAAGAAGATGCGGTCTACTCCAGAATATAAAGCAAAGTCAGCACAAGCGAGCCGAAATCGGAGATCAGAGGTGGGGGACCTGGTTCGGGTTCGTCTGTGCACGGAGGTGGAGCCATATCCATCTATGAGCATTTGTTGAGACTGGTATGTTTTGGGACATACATACATAGATACATACATACATATGTATACATTAGATTCATATAAGTTTCAAACTTAATTTTAAGTTAAACATATTTTATAGGAGAAGAAACTCAGTCGAAAGCCAACTGCTTTGGATTTATGTTTATATCTCCATACAAAGGATCATGATGGCGTCACTTTCTTGGATCCGAGAGCAGAGGCGATTGCCGTAAGAAACTATTTTACCATAATTGTTTTTTGTTAATTATAGGTATCAATGACTTATATGACTTGTCAATGTTGAAATTCTTAATACAGGCGGCTATACACGAAAGGACCAGATAGCTTTCCCAGCTGCAGCCTGACACTCCAATTGATGAAACAGAATTATATTTGGAGATTGTGCAGCGAAATGATAAAGGCCGAAGATTTGGTCTTAGTTGGACACCGTCAGGGTCTACGATGCGTAGACCTGATGAAGCTGGATCTTCTCATCCTATATTTGCAGATGATGAGCCATTTGACCAGTTCAAGAAGGAATTCAAGGAGATGCAAGCAATGATACTAAAGCTGGTTAATGACACGTCTGTAGATCGCGAGCAATTGCTCGAAATACAAGGACGGTTACATTGCATGGAACAGGGTTTCATGGAGAGATCAGCTGCACAAGAAAGGCAAGATGATGTTGATGATGATGATGATGATACCAGTCTCAATAAGGACATACCAAGTTCAATAAACCAACATACATATATAAAGCGATATACAAATGAGCAAAACATAAAACCTACTCTAGGGTTCCTCAAGTTCAGCCGCTAATCCTCACAAAAAGTCGTCTAAGCAAGGCTCTTTGCCTCTACTGCACTCCGTTATATCTGCACCCACCGTCACAAACTAAACGGTGAGCAACTGAGAGAAATCGAAAGTAACGCCAGAAGAATATAACAGTAATTCATGAATTATCAATCAAGGCAGTCTAAATATCATGCAGGAATTGAAAGACAGGAAGTTAAATAAACAAGGTGCATGATAGGTAGACTGGAAACAATAACAATCGAAACATGCGTGTTCTACGAGTCAAGAGAGGCCATAAGTGGTCTAAAATCCACAACAATACCACAACAATATCCACAACAATCCACAACAATCCAAGTACATGGTATCACACAATCACTAGGGGTGGTCAAACACTCGTGGCCACGAGTGCCGCGTTTTATCCCTTCTAGTGCAGCCGCATGTACCTTCGAGACACACACTTATGCCAAGAACACACATACAAGGAATATGGAATGGAATGCCAACAAATAGATAATAGCAAACACAATGGAATGAAGATGAATCACATGATATTTTCTTAACTGGCTTACTAACGTACACAAGTTTTTGAGACAAGTGTACTTACCTGAACTAATCGCCACCCGTGTAACAACACTCTCGCGTTCCTAGTAAGTATCCCCGAGTTTCCTGCTACCTGACAAGGTTGAAAACTCTAATTAATGGGTTGAATCATTAACTAAACCCTAGGTTGGTACCCTAGCATTTTCTCAGTGTTTCAATGACTCGAACACTTCGTTAACTCAATCGGTAAATTAAACCAAAAATATAACGAAACACAATGACTCTTTTGGGTATTATAACCACACTTATGTAAGCCTAATTATAGATCTTAGGCTCGGCTCAGTCGTATGTGAAATCACACCATAGTCTCGAGGACCGGCGGTGTGTCCACGACTTCACTACCATTCAACCAACTTGAAATACAACTTCGATGTCGTCTAACAATTACGACTCAATATTAAACTTAACCTGACCATACACATCCTGAAATCCCGACCAATAACACACGCACATACCCAAAACCCATATCGTACTCGACACATGAATGTTCTCACGTATGCATGAACTCTAATCACTTAATCATGTATTCATGTCGAGAGTTACTTATTGAAACAACTCAACATACGTATCATCGAACATAATCAACACATTCCCAACATACGTCTACTATTGAAATCACAAAACATGTACCCAAACCAAATGTCTCGCATACACAATGTGTTCATCAACACACAAGAGTACCCTTTACAAAGTAAAAACTAAGCCTATCTATCTTATCTAAAACCGAAGTCTACAAGTAGGCTCAAACGACAACTACCATCAAGACCATGAATTATGGTAGTATCATGTTGATGCTATTCGACATCGGGGAGGGGTCACCACGGTATTGAGTTGCCAGAAAACCCCTCAACTAGATCGTATTCCCACAATACTTACGATTAGGGACTTGACGTTGAAATTCACATGAAATGATAACAAAAATAAAGGAAATTGTTTAAACACAACTCTTCACTACCATCACTGTTTTTAGGCCACTCCGAGAGTCGTGAGGCACAAGCATGGACTTAGCTTGGTCCCCGACATCTCTAGTCATGGTGGCACAGCGGTGGCGTCGTCCACGACAACGGATGTCGGCGAGGAGGAGCATAACACCCATGAAATGAACATAACATGAAATACCAAAAGTTTGTGCTCACTTCACTGTTGTTGACCACTCGGAGGGCTGTGGGACCCAAGCCAAGGCTTAGTGGGGTCCCCGACAACCTCCGATCCCTGGTGGTCCAGTGGCGGCGCCGCCCCTAAGGGCAGTTTCCGATGAGGGTTCAAAACAGTCCACACAACATGACAACCACATCACATCAGTTCAAGACACTACAACAATCCCAACACGACCAAATCGAACACAACCAGTGCTGCGTGGTATCATCGAGGTCATGAAGAGGTCCCCGACAACCCCCACGCTTGGCGGTCCGACCAGCAACGCCCCCGGTCACAACAGTTCTGGCGAGGGCAGCAAGTAGACATAAAATGAAATAAAAGCAATTTCAACGACATTACACACTTGTTACTACTGTTATAGACTCTCTGGAGGTTGGGAGACATCAACTTGATCATGATGAAACCCCCAACAGTACCCCAGGCGCCGGTGGTCATCAGCCGTGACACCTCTCGGCCAAACAGTTTGGTTAGAGGTGATGCATACAAAACAGGGCATATAGGTGATGAAGAGGGAAACCGATCACCACATCAGCTAATGCTGTGAACTGGGGTGCTCCGAGTCCGTCGAGGCTCTGGTGAGCCACCAGGCGTGACCTCCGATCGATCTCGGTCATTGCCACCCATCACAAAGACACAGCCAAAGTGGCGGACGAGCAGGGAGGAAATGAATAAAAAAAACCAAACAGATCGGAGAGAGAGAGAGAGAGAGAGAGAGAGACCTGAGGTTTCTCCGATGGGAGTCCGACCACCTCTCGGGCCGCCGAGGGCCGGTGGTGCTTGCCAAGAGGTCGGCGAGAAAAGGGAGGGGAGGAGCGGGTCGGTGAGGGAGAGAGTGAACAAGTGGTGGGTTTGTTTATATATATAAATATTAAAGGTCAAATGACCGGTTCGCCCTCCTTTTAATTTATATCCATTTCATCACAATTTGCCCTTTTGGGTCTTTTTATTTATTTATTTATTTCTATTACACCTTAAAGTAGATGTGTGTTGTCACTTGCATGGCCTTTCATCTCAACACACACGCGAATCTCGAGGTCAATCTCATGGCTCCTCACTATTGGGCTGTGTCATTTTAACAATCCTATCATGTAGTCCGTATGCCGCGTAGTTAGCCAACTCCCACATGAATTTTGCATTTCCTCGGCCAGTATTTCTTCGTAAATGGTCTCGCCGTGCCCATTTTCTCACCACATCTCAACACTAATTAATTACATTTATTAGATAATTCATTTGTTTGTATGTTTTTACTCCCCCGTTTACATAGGCGTAGCCTCACTTAATTTAAAATCGCCCGAACGGCGCGAGACTCGTAAAATACTAAAATACTAATACATACAATCAAAGAATCATAAAATCACTTCGGTGTCGACTCCCGAAGTTCGAAATACCGCCTAGTATCACGTAGCCGGGTCACAATCCTGATAAGTGTAACGTAAGTCAGTTAAAAATTTGGGGTTGTTACAGTCTCCCCCACTTATTAGAATTTCGTCCCCGAAATTAATCTAATAAGTAAACTAGATTAACGGCTCTTTGCAACTCCTAACGAGACCGATTTTTAACTCATAGTGAGTCATTTCTTGACTCCGAACCGTTCGTGACCCTTCAGTGTAGAGACTTTCAGGTATCCATAATCTCTCCGAATCGTACTGAAGCTCATCGTGATACTCGTCAAGTATTTCTTCTGCCACTTCTGGGCACTCTTAAATCTCAAGCAATCTATCCACAACTACCCAGATGCTATCGTGACCACGAGGAGATCGGAGCAACCACTAACGAAATCCATATCAATATGTTCCCGCTTCCATCAAAAAATGGGTGGGGCTGCAGTAGTCCTCCAGGTCGTCGATGCCCAGCCTCTACGCGCTGGCATGTCACACGCTCGAACAACTCCGATACCTCGGAAATCATCCCTGGCAACCAAAAGAATGTCGCATATCGGCGCACATCTTAGGTCGAGCCGGATACACAACAAAACTGGAACGGTGAATCTCCTGAAGTACCTCGTCACACGCATCAGCCACCAATGGAAACCCCAGTCGCCCGCGATACCTCTAGCATGAGTCTGTCGACCGACTCTTGTCTGGGCAATCTGAACTATCCACCATCTCTCTGCACCGCTGGTATGACGCATCGTCTTGTTGTCCCTCGCGCACAATGCCAAATGAGATGGTCTGCGACATCGTTTGACCACGTTTCTCGGTCCTAGTAGTCGTCGGCACGTCCGCTGAACTCGTCAACTCGGCTGCCTCACGTAAACCACGCTCGTAGGTTCCTTGACACACGACTACCTCCGCATCCGATCCTTTGCAGCGCAACGCATCAGCAACAACGTTGGTCTTCTTGGATTGGTCCTCAAATAAGAAGTCGTACTCCTTCAAGAACACAAGCTAACGTCTCTGTCTCGCTCCAGCACGTATGAAACTCATAAAGATCTCTCGTTCGTCTTCTCGTATCCACCAATCAACGCACGTAATGCTTATATCTAGTTCGCACTAACCAAGGCTTCGAACTCTAACAACTCTAGTACTCGCGTGTGTACCGGCGACTCGTAGCCCCCTAACACTACCGCAATGTCAAGACTATGCACGTTTGAGTACATCGCATCCTGACAGTCGTGACTAAGATTGTGGTCTGCTACGTCTAATAAGTTTACAACCCTAACATGTCTACTAAGCGCACAACAACCAAGGACTCGACGTAGCTTGAATCGAACATGATATGCATGCAAGTACCGCAAATGAAACCCTCATCAATGTGTCTGGATGTCCCCCTGGTCTGGCTCAACAACAGCCTGAACACGTTCCCTCTGGTACTGGTGATGCTGCGATGGTGCTCTCGGTGGTTGAGAGCACTCCCTCTGAATGTGACCAACCTTTCCGCACCTGAAACATGTGCGGGTATCCTGCGATCCCTGAGTCTCGCTCTGGCCTCGTCCCTGTGCGAAACTCTGAGTCTGAGTATGACTAGACCTCTGTGTCCTCTGCCTATCTCCTCGATCCGTACCCCTACTCTCGCAGGCGCCTCTCGCGATCTCGTCCCGGTCGCGAGGCTGCGGTGGATGATCGGCAAAACTCAGATGCGGCGGAATGGTCGTGTCGGACGAGTAATCTTGTGCAACGGACCCGCACTCGAGTCCTACGATCACGAAAATTCCACTGTTCTTCTTCCTCTTCTTGTCTTGATGGTGCTCCTCCGATCGAAACTCTGATCTGGCCGGTCTATCCTCCTCAGGGTGAGAAATCAGGTAGCTCTCTCTAGCCAAACTCCGCTCGTATGCCCCTCGAAGAGTCTCCGGCTCGGTAGTGACTACCGAACCTCCAATGGCGGGTAGCAAACCCTCGGTGAAATAGTAGATACGATCGGCCTCTCGAATCTCGCGATCCTCCCGCATAGGGTAATAGCCGAATGAATGCCCATGTAATCCATCACCGGCTCTCCTACTGACTGTCGCAATGAAGTGAACTCATTCCTCTTCACCCGTAACACTGTCGGTGGGAAATACTTCTGATTAAACTGGGTCTTAAAATCGATCCAGTCTCGCGGAATACCTCGGGTAGTGACTATAGTAGTCCACCAATCATCTGCCTCCCCCTGAAGCATGGATGAGGAAATCGTCGCTCTCATGTGATCCTCGGTCGCGATAATCATATGAATCTTCTCGTGATTCTTCAGGAAAAGCTCCGCCGCTGCTACGTCTGTACCGCCAAAGAACTTGACTGGATCGTGCCGTTTGAATTCTCTCCACTGCCTCGCCTCAGCAGTGGCCCTAGGGCTCTTCTCCGGAGTAGTGACCGGAGTAGTGACTGGAGTAGTCTCTGCAGTAACAATCGGCGTAGTCGGTGTCTCCGACGCTCGTACTATCTCGGCCTGTAACGGAGGTGTCTCCGCCTCGGTCTGTGTACCTGTCGCAGCAACTGCTCCCTCAGGAATCGCCACTAATGGAATCGGGACGGTGGAAGCCGTAGCTACTGGAGTCTCCATCCCCTGAGTAGTGGAAACAGGCGGCAAAGGCGTAGTCGGAGTCAATGGTGTCGTGGTAGCCTGTGTGGGTATCGTCAGTGATCGTACTAGATCCTCAAATTTCTGTGTCCAAGCGCGAAACTCCTCCGAAGTAATAAATCGAGAATCAGTCGTCCCATTGTCATCATCGCTCGGACCTGCCTGATCCGCCATCGTCGTCTGAATTAAGAGAGCGATACTTCGGATCAATAGATAGCTACCGTATACAATGTATTACAATCAACAATCATAATATGTATAAACATCACATCCGACTTATCCCAACTCATCACTTCGAACTGAAGTTCTAGTTAGGATCGTAGGGTTTTCCACTCTAAGTTCAACCGTTCCTAACTTCCGCTGGTTTAAATGGCTTGTGTTTTATGAGTTTGAACCTGGTATGCTCTGATACTAACTGTGACGGCCCCAATTTCCCCGTGCAATTGGGTACGCCCGGCCTAAACCCGTGCAAGCCCCGAGCTATCACTCGACAACCTGACGAGCCTAGTCAGCCTCATATTTACTCAATTTAGCAGTTTATGAAAGAGTTATTGCATTTATACACAGCGGAAGACTAAAACAATTATAATAAAGGGAAATAACTCAATCAAAGGAAAATTAGGAATTCTATAAGTGTGGAAAACCCCGGGTATTCATGTACAATTCGATAGGCATATGATACCAGTCTCAATAAGGACATACCAAGTTCAATAAACCAACAACATACATATATAAAGCGATATACAAATGAGCAAAACATAAAACCTACTCTAGGGTTCCTCAAGTCCAGCCGCTAATCCTCACAAAAAGTCGTCTAAGCAAGGCTCATTGCCTCTACTGCACTCCGTTATATCTGCACCCACCGTTACAAACTAGACGGTGAGCAACTGAGAGAAATCGAAAGTAATGCCAGAAGAATATAACAATAATTCATGAATTATCAATCAATGCAGTCTAAATATCATGCAGGAATTGAAAGACAGGAAGTTAAATAAACAAGGTGCATGATAGGTAGACCGGGAAAAATAACAATCGAAACATGCGTGTTCTACGAGTCAAGAGAGGCCATAAGTGGTCTAAAATCCACAACAATACCACAACAATATCCACAACAATCCACAACAATCCAAGTACATGGTATCACACAATCACTAGGGGTGGTCAAACACTCGTGGCCACGAGTGCCGCGTTTTATCCCTTCTAGTGCGCCGCATGTACCTTCGAGACACACACTTATGCCAAGAACACACATACAAGGAATATGGAATGGAATGCCAACAAATAGATAATAGCAAACACAATGGAATGAAGATGAATCACATGATATTTTCTTAAGCGGCTTACTAACGTACACAAGTTTTTGAGACAAGTGTACTTACTCGAACTAATCGCCACCCGTGTAACAACACTCTCGCGTTCCTAGTAAGTATCCCCGAGTATCCCGCTACCTGACAAGGTTGGAAACTCTAATTAATGGGTTGAATCATTAACTAAACCCTAGGTTGGTACCCTAGCATTTTCTCAGTGTTTTAATGATTCGAACACTTCGTTAACTCAATCGGTAAATCAAACCAAAAATATAACGAAACACAATGACTCTTTTGGGTATTATAACCACACTTATGTAAGCCTAATTATAGATCTTAGTCTCGGCTCAGTCGTATGTGAAATCACACCAAAGTCTCGAGGACCGGCGGTGTGTCCACGACTTCACTACCGTTCAACCAACTTGAAATACAACTTCGATGTCGTCCAACAATTACGACTCAATATTAAACTTAACCTGACCATACACATCCTGAAATCCCGACCAATAACACAAGCACATACCCAAAACCCATATCGTACTCGACACATGAATGTTCTCACGTATGCATGAACTCTAATCACTTAATCATGTATTCATGTCGAGAGTTACTTATTGAAACAACTCAACATACGTATCATCGAACATAATCAACACATTCCCAACATACGTCTACTATTGAAATCACAAAACATGTACCAAAACCAAATGTCTCGCATACACAATGTGTTCATCAACACACAAGAGTACCCTTTACAAAGTAAAAACTAAGCCTATCTATCTTATCTAAAACCGAAGTCTACAAGTAGGCTCAAACGACAACTACCATCAAGACCATGAATTATGGTAGTATCATGTTGATGCTATTCGACATCGGGGAGGGGTCACCACGGCATTGAGTTGCCAGAAAACCCCTCAACTAGATCGTATTCCCACAATACTTACGATTAGGGACTTGACGTTGAAATTCACATGAAATGATAACAAAAATAAAGGAAATTGTTTAAACACAACTCTTCACTACCATCATTGTTTTTAGGCCACTCCGAGAGTCGTGAGGCACAAGCATGGACTTAGCTTGGTCTCCGACATCTCTAGTCATGGTGGCACAGCGGTGGCATCGTCCACGACAACGGATGTCGGCGAGGAGGAGCATAACACCCATGAAATGAACATAACATGAAATACCAAAAGTATGTGCTCACTTCACTGTTGTTGACCACTCCGGAGGGGCTGTGGGACCCAAGCCAAGGCTTAGTGGGGTCCCCGAAAACCTCCAGTCCTGGTGGTCCAGTGGCGGCGCCGTCCCTAGGGCGATTTCCGATGAGGTTCAAAACAGTCCACACAACATGACAACACATCATCATATTCAAGACACTACAACAATCCCAACACGACCAAATCGAACACAACCAAAAGTCTTTGCGTGGTATCATCGAGGTCATGAAGAGGTCCCCGACAACCCCCACGCTTGGCGGTCAGGCCAGCCAACGCCCCCGGTCACGGCAGTTCAAGCGAGGCGAGGGCAAGTAGACATAAAATGAAATAAAAGCAATTTCAACGACATTACACACTTGTTACTACGTTATAGACTCTCGGAGGTTGGGAGACATCAACTTGATCATGATGAAACCCCCAACAGTACCCCAGGCGCCGGTGGTCATCAGGCGTGACACCTCTCGGCCAAACAGTTTGGTTAGAGGTGATGCATACAAAACAGGGCATATAGGTGATGAAGAGGGCAACCGATCACCACATCGCCTAATCGTGAACCGGGGTGCTCCGAGTCCGTCGAGGCTCAGTGAGCCACCGGGCGTGACCTCCGATCGCCTCTCGGTCATCGCCACCCATCACAAAGACGACCAAAGTGGCGGACGGCGGGGAGGAAATGAATAAAAAAAACAAACAGACGAGAGAGAGAGAGAGAGAGAGAGAGAGACACGAGGTTTCTCCGATGGGAGTCCGACCACCTCGGGCCGCCGAGGGCGGTGGTGCTTGCAAGAGGTCGGCGAGAAAAGGGGGGGGAGGAGCGGGTCGGTGAGGGAGAGAGTGAACAGTGGTGGGTTTGTTTATATATATAAATATTAAAGGTCAAATGACCAGTTTGCCCCTCCTTTTAATTCATATCCATTTCATCACAATTTTCCCTTTTGGGTCTTTCATTTATTTATTTATTTCTATTACACCTTAAAGTAGATGTGTGTTGTCACTTGCATGGCCTTTCATCTCAACACACACGCGAATCTCGAGGTCAATCTCATGGCTCCTCACTATTGGGCTGTGTCATTTTAACAATCCTATCATGTAGTCCGTATGCCGTGTAGTTAGCCAACTCCCACATGAATTTTGCATTTCCTCGGTCAGTATTTCTTCGTAAATGGTCTCGCCGTGCCCATTTTCTCACCACATCTCAACACTAATTAATTACATTTATTAGATAATTCATTTGTTTGTATGTTTTTACTCCCCCGTTTACATAGGCGTAGCCTCACTCAATTTAAAATCGCCGAACGGCGCGAGACTCGTAAAATACTAAAATACTAATACATACAATCAAAGAATCATAAAATCACTTCGGTGTCGACTCCCGAAGTTCGAAATACTGCCTAGTATCACGTAGCCGGGTCACAATCTTGATAAGTGTAACGTAAGTCAGTTAAAAATTTGGGGTTGTTACAGTCTCCCCCACTTATTAGAATTTCGTCCCCGAAATTAATCTAATAAGTAAACTAGATTAACGGCTCTTTGCAACTCCTAACGAGACCGATTTTTAACTCATAGTGAGTCATTTCTTGACTCCGAACCGTTCGTGACCCTTCAGTGTAGAGACTTTCAGGTATCCATAATCTCTCCGAATCGTACTGAAGCTCATCGTGATACTCGTCAAGTATTTCTTCTGCCACTTCTGGGCACTCTTAAATCTCAAGCAATCTATCCACAACTACCCAGATGCTATCGTGACCACGAGGAGATCGGGGCAACCACTAACGAAATCCATATCAATATGTTCCCGCTTCCATCAAAAAATGGGTGGGGCTGCAGTAGTCCTCCAGGTCGTCGATGCCCAGCCTCTACGCGCTGGCATGTCACACGCTCGAACAACTCCGACACCTCAGAAATCATCCCTGGCAACCAAAAGAATGTCGCATATCGGCGCACATCTTAGGTCGAGCCGGATACACAACAAAACTGGAACGGTGAATCTCCTGAAGTACCTCGTCACACGCATCAGCCACCAATGGAAACCCCAGTCGCCCGCGATACCTCTAGCATGAGTCTGTCGACCGACTCTTGTCTGGGCAATCTGAACTATCCACCATCTCTCTGCACCGCTGGTATGACGCATCGTCTTGTTGTCCCTCGCGCACAATGCCAAATGAGATGGTCTGCGACATCGTTTGACCACGTTTCTCGATCCTAGTAGTCGTCGGCACGTCCGCTGAACTCGTCAACTCGGCTGCCTCACGTAAACCACGCTCGTAGGTTCCTTGACACACGACTACCTCCGCATCCGATCCTTTGCAGCGCAACGCATCAGCAACAACGTTGGTCTTCTTGGATTGGTGCTCAAATAAGAAGTCGTACTCCTTCAAGAACACAAGCTAACGTCTCTGTCTCGCTCCAGCACGTATGAAACTCATAAAGATCTTTCGTTCGTCTTCTCGTATCCACCAATCAACGCACGTAATGCTTATATCTAGTTCGCACTAACCAAGGCTTCGAACTCTAACAACTCTAGTACTCGCGTGTGTACTGGCGACTCGTAGCCCCCTAACACTACCGCAATGTCAAGACTATGCACGTTTGAGTACATCGCATCCTGACAGTCGTGACTAAGATTGTGGTCTGCTACGTCTAATAAGTTTACAACCCTAACATGTCTACTAAGCGCACAACAACCAAGGACTCGACGTAGCTTGAATCGAACATGATATGCATGCAAGTACCGCAAATGAAATTCATACCCTCATCAATGTGTCTGGATGTCCCCCAGTGCAGCTCAAGCAGCGGCTGAACACGTTCCATCCGGTGCTTGGTGATCTTTGCGATGGTGCTCTCGGTGGTTGAGAGCACTCCCTCCGAATGTGACCAACCTTTCCGCGCTGAAACATGTGCGGGTATCCTGCGATCCCCGAGTCGGCTCGGCCTCGTCCCTGTGCGAAACGAGTCGAGTCGAGTATGACTAGACCTCTGTGTCCTCTGCTGTCTCCTCGATCCGTACCCCTACTCTCGATGGGCGCTCTCGCGCTTCTTTGTCTGTCGTCGGCAGGCTGCGGTGGATGGTCGGCAAAACTCGATCTTGGCGGAATGGTGCGTGTCGGACGAGTAATCTCTTGCGTGCAACGGACCCTACACTCGAGTCCTACGATCACGAAAATTCCACCTGTTCTTCTTCCTCTTCTTGTCTTGATGGTGCTCCTCCGATCGAAACTACGATCCGGCCGGGCCTATCCTCCTCGGGTGAGAAATCGGGTAGCTCTCTCTAGCCAAACTCCGCTCGTATGCCCTACGAAGAGTCTCCGGCTCGGTAGTGACTACCGAACCTCCAATGGCGGGTAGCAAACCCTCGGTGAAATAGTAGATACGATCGGCTCTCGAATCGCGATCCTCCCGCAAGGGTAATAGGCTGAATGAATCGCCCATGTAATCCATCACCGGCTCTCCTATCGATGTCGTCAATGAAGTGAACTCATTCCTCTTCGCCGTAACACTGTCGGTGGGAAATACTTCTGATTAAACTGGGTCTTAAAATCGATCCAGTCTCGCGGAATACCTCGGGTAGTGACTATAGTAGTCCACCAATCATCTGCCTCCCCCTGAAGCATGGATGAGGAAATCGTCGCTCTCATGTGATCCTCGGTCGCGATAATCATATGAATCTTCTCGTGATTCTTCAGGAAAAGCTCCGCCGCTGCTACGTCTGTACCGCCAAAGAACTTGACTGGATCGTGCCGTTTGAATTCTCTCCACTGCCTCGCCTCAGCAGTGGCCCTAGGGCTCTTCTCCGGAGTAGTGACCGGAGTAGTGACTGGAGTAGTCTCTGCAGCAACAATCGGCGTAGTCGGTGTCTCCGGCGCTCGTACTATCTCGGCCTGTAACGGAGGTGTCTCTCCTCGGCTCTGTGTACTCGTCAAAGAATCGCTCCTCGGGAATCGCCACTAATGGAATCGGGACGGTGGAAGCCGTAGCTACTGGAGTCTCCATCCCCTGAGTAGTGGAAACAGGCGGCAAAGGCGTAGTCGGAGTCAATGGTGTCGTGGTAGCCTGTGTGGGTATCGTCAGTGATCGTACTAGATCCTCAAATTTCTGTGTCCAAGCGCGAAACTCCTCGAAGTAATAAATCGAGAATCGATCGTCCATTGTCGTCGCTCGGACTGCCTGATCCGCCATCGTCGTCTGAATTAAGAGAGCGATACTTCGGATCAATAGATAGCTACCGTATACAATGTATTACAATCAACAATCATAATATGTATAAACATCACATCCGACTTATCCCAACTCATCACTTCGAACTGAAGTTCTAGTTAGGATCGTAGGGTTTTCCACTCTAAGTTCAACCGTTCCTAACTTCCATGTCTTTGGTTTAAATGGCTTGTGTTTTATGAGTTTGAACCTGGTATGCTCTGATACCAACTGTGACGGCCCCAATTTCCCCGTGCAATTGGGTACGCCCGGCCTAAACCCGTGTAGGCCCCGAGCTATCACTCGACAACCTGACGAGCCTAGTCAGCCTCATATTTACTCAATTTAGCAGTTTATGAAAGAGTTATTGCATTTATACACAGCGGAAGACTAAAACAATTATAATAAAGGGAAATAACTCAATCAAAGGAAAATTAGGAATTCTATAAGTGTGGAAAACCCCGGGTATTCATGTACAATTCGATAGGCATATGATACCAGTCTCAATAAGGACATACCAAGTTCAATAAACCAACAACATACATATATAAAGCGATATACAAATGAGCAAAACATAAAACCTACTCTAGGGTTCCTCAAGTCCAGTAGCTAATCCTCACAAAAAGTCGTCTAAGCAAGGCTCATTGCTCTCTCGCACTCCGTTATATATCGCACCCACCGTCACAAACTAGACGGTGAGCAAGCTGAGAGAAATCGAAAGTAATGCCGAGAAGAATATAACGAGTAATTCATGAATTATCAATCAATGCGTCTAAATATCATGCGGGAATTGAAAGACGGGAAGTTAAATAAACAAGGTGCATGATAGGTAGGCGGAAACAATAACAATCGAAACATGCGTGTTCTACGAGTCAAGAGAGGCCATAAGTGGTCTAAAATCCACAACAATACCACAACAATATCCACAACAATCCACAACAATCCAGTACATGGTATCACACAATCACTAGGGGTGGTCAAACACTCGTGGCCATGAGTGCCCGCGTTTTATCCCTTCTAGTGCAGGCCGCATGTACCTTCGAGACACACACTTATGCCAAGAACACACATACAAGGAATATGGAATGGAATGCCAACAAATAGATAATAGCAAACACAATGGAATGAAGATGAATCACATGATATTTTCTTAACTGGCTTACTAACGTACACAAGTTTTTGAGACAAGTGTACTTACCTGAACTAATCGCCACCCGTGTAACAACACTCTCGCGTTCCTAGTAAGTATCCCCGAGTTTCCCGCTACCTAACAAGGTTGGAAACTCTAATTAATGGGTTGAGTCATTAACCAACCCTAAGTTAACTTCTTAGTACTTCCCGTGTTTTGTAATGACTTGACAACTTAATAACCAATCGATACAACGACCATAAACAACTCGTTTGGATTTTGAATTCACAACACATATATAAGCCTAATCACACATCTTAGGCTCGGCTCGGTCGTAAATAGGTCACGCTATAGTCTCGAGGACCGGCGGCATGACCACGACTTCACTACCGTTCAACCAACTTGAAATACAACTTCGATGTCGTCCAACAATTACGACTCAATATTAAACTTAACCTGACCATACACATCCTGAAATCCCGACCAATAACACACGCACATACCCAAAACCCATATCGTACTCGACACATGAATGTTCTCACGTATGCATGAACTCTAATCACTTAATCATGTATTCATGTCGAGAGTTACTTATTGAAACAACTCAACATACGTATCATCGAACATAATCAACACATTCCCAACATACGTCTACTATTGAGATCACAAAACATGTACCCAAATGTCTCGCATACACAATGTGTTCATCAACACACAAGAGTACCCTTTACAAAGTAAAAACTAAGCCTATCTATCTTATCTAAAACCGAAGTCTACAAGTAGGCTCAAACGACAACTACCATCAAGACCATGAATTATGGTAGTATCATGTTGATGCTATTCGACATCGGGGAGGGGTCACCACGGCATTGAGTTGCCAGAAAACCCCTCAACTAGATCGTATTCCCACAATACTTACGATTAGGGACTTGACGTTGAAATTCACATGAAATGATAACAAAAATAAAGAAAATTGTTTAAACACAACTCTTCACTACCATCACTATTTTTTGGGCCACTCCGAGAGTCGTGAGGCACAAGCATGGACTTAGCTTGGTCCCCGACATCTCTAGTCATGGTGCACACATGCATGATGGCGTCGCTCACGCAACGCAATTTCGACGAGGAGGAGCATAACCCCCATGACATGAACATAACATGGAATACCCAAAAGTTTGTGCTCACCTCTGTTGTTGTTGACCACTCCGGAGGGCTGTGGGACCCAAGCCAAAGCTCAATGGGGTCCTCGACGGCCTCCGATCTGTAGTCCAGCGGTGGCGCCGCCCATAGGCGATTTCGATGAGGTTTCAAAACGATCAAACACAACACGACAACAACATTATCTATATTCAAGACACTAAAACCATCCCAATACGACCAAATAGATCACCACAAAAATAGCGAGGCATCATCGAGGTCATGGAGAGGTCCCCGACGACCCCCGCGCTTGCCATTCGATCAGCCAAGCACCCCCAATCATCACTAGCGGTTCGGGCGAGGCGGCATGGGTAGGAAAATAAATGAGAAACAAATCTCAACGACATTACACACTTGTTGCTACTTGTTATGGACTCTCGGAGGTTGGGAGACATCAACTTGATCATGATGAACCCCCCAACGGTATCCCGGACTCCGGCGGTCATCGACCACGGCGCATCTCGGCCAACAGTTCGGTTAAACATGGACATGTTCAAAACAGGACATATAGGTGATGATGAGGGCAATCGATCACCACATCGGCTAATGTTGTGAGCTGGGGTGCTCGAGTCCGTCGAGGCTCACAGTGAGCCACCGGGCGTGACCTCCGATTAGTCTCGATCATCGCCACCCATCACAAAGCACGGCCAAAGTGGCGGACGAGCGGGGAGGAGATGAATAATAAAAAAAAACAAACAGAGGAGAGAGAGAGAGAGAGAGAGAGAGAGACCGAGGTTTCTCGATGGGAGTCCGACCACCTGCCGGGGCGCCGAGGGCGGTGGTGCTTGCGAAGGTCGGCGAGAAAGGGAGGGGAGGAGCGGGTCGGTGAGGGAGAGAGTGAACAGTGGTGGGTTTGTTTATATATATAAATATTAAAGGTCAAATGACCGGTTGCCCCTCATTTTAATTCATATCCATTTCATCACAATTTGCCCTTTTGGGTCTTTTCATTTATTTATTTATTTCTATTACACCTTAAAGTAGATGTGTGTTGTCACTTGCATGGCCTTTCATCTCAACACACACGCGAATCTCGAGGTCAATCTCATGGCTCCTCACTATTGGGCTGTGTCATTTTAACAATCCTATCATGTAGTCCGTATGCCGCGTAGTTAGCCAACTCCCACATGAATTTTGCATTTCCTCGGTCAGTATTTCTTCGTAAATGGTCTCGCCGCGCCCATTTTCTCACCACATCTCAACACTAATTAATTACATTTATTAGATAATTCATTTGTTTGTATGTTTTTACTCCCCCGTTTACATAGGCGTAGCCTCACTCAATTTAAAATCGCCCGAACGGCGTGAGACTCGTAAAATACTAAAATACTAATACATACAATCAAAGAATCATAAAATCACTTCGGTGTCGACTCCCGAAGTTCGAAATACTGCCTAGTATCACGTAGCCGGGTCACAATCCTGATAAGTGTAACGTAAGTCAGTTAAAAATTTGGGGTTGTTACAATGCTCACAACGACTCAACGACTGAGGATGATGAATGATGATTTCTTTTTCACAACATCCAAAAAGATTAGATTTTTTTGGAAACTTTTTTACTTGATACTTATAAGTTTTTTTTATTAGGAACCATTATAAATCTTATGAATGTTTGTTATTCACTAGTTTTTTCTATTGTATTCTTTATTTGAATATTGAATTGGGAGACTCAAAAAGGTTTTACTTCTAAATAGAATGTTTGTTTTAGGTCTACATTGAACATTTGTTAAGAATGATTTTGGGATTTTGTGTTTTAATTGGTTCTACACAAAAAAACTTGTTCAAACTATATTAACATCTTTTATTTTGTGTTTTCATATTTGTGATATTGAATAGATATGCTAACTGTTAATTAATTTTACTAATTTGTATTTATTTTTTCTTTTTTATTGAAATAAATATGATTTGTTCTTTATTATTGCTTTTTATAAAATATATGACTTTTTCTATATGTGAATCTCAATTTTGTATACCTCCAAGCTTAACTTATTTTATTTTGCTTTTTCTTTTTTTTTTTGCAGGAAACTATGGTATATATGATGGGTGGATTGTATTTTTATGATGGTTTTCTTAGAAACTTATTTTGTGTTCTCCTATTTTATTTTTTTTTTAATTTTTTGTTATGTATTCAAATTTGATTACTTTAGACTTGATTAATTTCGATTGGAATGTATTGGAATGTATGAATTGATTGTTGCAGGGTCGAATGTATGCTGGAATGTATTAACACCCTAAATGTATTAAGCTGGATGAATATACATGTTTTTAATATATATATAAAATGATTTTTTTTTACGAGCCCATTGGCGACGAGTACTCCCCGTCGCTACCGTTGCTGCCACATCGATCCACTACTGCCACATCGACTTCCAACGCCCCGTCACCATTAATAATGCCTCTACTAAAGGCGATATACATTATTTTTAAAATTTTAGAGAAATTTACCCTATTTAACGAATTTAAAAGAAAACCAACCCTACTTTTTTAATAACCCCGAACATTTGATCTATATAGTGATCAATTCCAACAAATTTGAGATTGAGGCTTGATTATTGTTGATTTATAGATATTGGAACATGAAAGTTATCGGAAAGTATATTGTTTCTCTACCAGCTAGTTCTAGGGCGTGGATTCACAAGCTAGAAATTACAATTCTTCTTGTTAATGGCACAAGGTCAGGTGATACTATAAATTCTTCAACCTTAAACTCAACATATGCTACAAGTAGTACTGAAGCATTATCTTTGGTTTGCACGTGACCATATGTTTCCCTTTACCTATATCTTTCTTTGGGCAGCCTATTAATTGTATCAAGTTTGGCATCACTACCATATAGAGTTAGTCAATCATAAATAGCCTGACCAGTGGGTCTAACGAAGCTGGATATTACATAATACATCAAAAGTCACAACGAAAATGCAATTAATTAATTTTGATCAATGTATATAAAAGAAGTTTAGAAATAGAAAGTGAGAAAAGGACTTGCAACAAACATCAATTTATTTGAATACAGACAAATTAATTAAAGCATTTACAGACAATTTTCCAAAGTTAAAAAGGAAAACAAAATGGTAATCCCCTTGTTAATGAAGCTAAAATCGCATGGCCGGCCACTTCCTACTTTGAATAACAAAATTAACTTTCATTGAGATGTGTTGGATGCACCTCGAGGCTCGAGATCGGGTGAGAGACATGAAAATGGGAACTGAAACTTTTTTTTGTGGGTTGTTTTTTTATGGGTGGATGTAACTGAACCTTTTAGAAGATCAAATAGAGTATTATTCCAAACCCGAAATTCATTCATATTTCGTATCTCGAGGAAGACTGGGACCTCCCATGCACTGGGCACAAAAGAATAGATTAACCTTAACATGAAAAACGCAATCGATCAATTATTTTGCCGGGTTGGCTTTCATGCATACGACTAAATGGTGTAAATATGACTGTACGTGTAACGTGCATGCAGTTGGGCTGAAACAGCTACCTCACTTTTCTTGGTTACCTAACGAAGTAACAATTCATACAACTGTATATTCAAATATAGTTACTTCCACCGATAAAATTACGTATATTTATATCTAACCAAAGCAACCTACTTCTGATTCAATTTCACATGTACGTGGACCTCACAAAAAATCCAAAGTGGAGAACGTAAAGTCAGCTGCCACACATTAGTTCAGTACAGCGGTCTGTTTTTACTTTGGACTCCACATAGATAACCAAAGCAAATGTTCACGCGTATATACAAGTTTTAACTTTATTGATATATACGACCACGCGCGCTTGCGACACATGGAAGTTGGTCCCTAATTAACTGTAGTTATAATGAACTTATGATTAGCTATGTATATCTGATCAAATTTCTTAAACCAGATTTTAATTAGCTACGATTTTGTATTCTCATTAATTAATTAAAAAAATTGGAACTCATGGGGACAATATTAACGTCGTTTAATTAGGTTGGATTAATTAGGTGATGATGACTTTCTAAATCAGAATTTTGATAATAATTATGTTCATTAATTTGTACTCTACTATCTAGTCAAGTATATAGCTTTTTGGGTCATTTATATATAATTAGTGCCTTGCCTTTTCAACCGCCCAGCCTATAATGTTGAGAATCTTCTAATTTAGTCTTACTCTTTAGTTAGAGTTTTTTTTTTTTTTTTTTTTTTTTGACTTAAGTGGGAGTTGAAGCATGACCTTTCAATCTTGCTTTTTGTCTTTTGATGTCTTTACCATCTTTGACTAGTTAGCCTCTTGTTAGTATAATTAATTAATTAGCTTAATATTTTAAATAGACATGATTTTTTTTTTCTTGAGGCCAAACGTAAATATTTTTGAAACTGCTGATTTATACACACTTGGCTGACATTAATATATATATATCATGTTAATTACTCATACTAATTAAGGTTATTATAACTAATTAACTGAAATCAAAATCAAAATCAAAATATATATTTATGCTCATAGACTCATAATTAATTAAGCTATATATATACCTAGCTTCATATGTATTTACAGACGTTGATGTTCATGTATTGTATTGTGAACGTACGTATTTCCTGCGACTTGGCATTTTCACACGGTGCATCGACAACCACCTACACCTAATCCATCAAACACAAGTCAATGAATAATTGGTGGCCTTGCCTGCCCTCTCACCCCTCAGTACTATTGCATTACTGATCAGTCTATTCTTCATAGGTTCCTTTTTTTTTTTTATTCTTTATGAAAATCACTACTCTATCATACTTAATTAGTCAGTCAATATTAATGGCATTAGGGTACGGTGACTTAATAATAAGATAGGGTGTTTGAAAGTAAAAAGTCATATGTTTAAATTTTGAAGAAACAAGTATTTCTTTCTTATGAAAAAAATATTAATGGCTTTAAAATTTTTATAACCACCTCAAAATATAAGCATCTATATGTGGGTATGCCTAACTATTAACTAAGTGCTCATAGTGCGTCAACTTATCATTTTTCAAACGAAAAAAAATATTTGTATTGAGGTGAATCGAAGATACTTTTTAAATGAAAACGCAGTGATTGGATAACCACGTCCTCTTCTTTAGTTGTTATTTCTCTTGACAGAACTACAGTTATTCTTGTTGACCTAATCACCGTCCATTCGCTCCCGTATTGCGTTCACTTGAACGCGAAGGGACATGGATGTCGATAAGTATTCATCTCTCCACACCACAAAATCATTGCCACCCAAAAAGTTAAAAGTTCATTTTTATTTCTTCCTGAGAACCTGAAATGAAAGAAAAGAAGTTTAGTAAATGATATCCAAAAACCATTTGACTATAAAAAAAAAAAGAAAAAAAAATGATATCCAAACCAACTCAATTAAAATGCGAACCCACCGCATCTTCTCTTCTCTACTCCCTCACAACTTCAGTGACAAACAATTCACAAACATCACCCACACACACACACACAAAAAAAAAAAAGTTAAAATTTCGTGCATTCAAGATTATATACATAGGGTTTAGTGTTTTTTTTTGGGGGAGTGGAGATGGATCAGACGGAGCTTGAAGAGGTAGAATATGAGTATAATGGCGCCAGCGTCATGTCTCCGACGCTCGGCGAGCTTCTGCGACGCGTGGAGCAGTCGCGGCGAATGTCCGGAGACGAGACTCCTGCTCACGAGATCATTGAATTAGGCGAAACGCTGTACGGAGGAACAAGATCGTCTCTTCCATTTCTTCTCTCATTCGACAATCTCACCTACAAGGTGAAGGTCCGCCGGAAGCTCACATTCTCGACGTGCTTTCGCCGCAAGAACAGGCTTGGCGCCGTCGACGAGCGGACCGAGAGCAATGCGTTCTCCGACACCAAGACGCTGTTGAATGGCATCTCAGGCGAAGCCAGAGATGGAGAGATGTTGGCTGTTCTTGGAGCGAGTGGATCTGGAAAATCCACGTTGATCGATGCTTTGGCGAATCGGATTTCGAAAGACAGCTTGAAAGGGAGAGTGAGTCTGAACGGAGAGGCCTTGGAATCTCGGCTCCTCAAAGTCATCTCCGCTTACGTAATGCAAGACGATCTTCTTTACCCGATGTTAACTGTGGAAGAAACGCTGATGTTCGCGGCGGAGTTCAGGCTGCCGAGATCCCTATCAAAATCCAAGAAGGCGGCCAGAGTTGAAGCTCTTATCGATCAATTAGGCCTTCGAAGAGCGGCCAAGACTGTCATCGGAGACGAAGGCCACCGAGGAGTTTCCGGGGGAGAGCGGCGCCGCGTGTCCATCGGAATCGACATAATTCACGACCCGATCATCCTCTTCCTGGACGAGCCGACGTCGGGGCTCGACTCGACCAGCGCTTTTATGGTGGTGAAGGTATTGCAGAGAATCGCTCAGACGGGAAGCATAGTGGTTTTCTCAATTCACCAACCGAGCTTCAGAATCATCGGCTTGCTCGACCGTCTGCTCATCCTCTCTCAAGGCCAGACCGTCTTCAATGGCACGCCAGACACAGTCCCTTTCTTTCTCGAGCAATTTGGCACCCAGTCCCAGAAAACGAGAATCGCCTCGAATTCGCTCTTGATCTCATAAGAGAGCTGGAAGCATCCCCAAATGGAAACGCATCCCTAGTGGAATTCAACAAATCATGGCAGCAGGAACGCAGGAACAGCTCCAAATTGGATTTCCACTGCTTGGGTTCGTCCCTCAAGGACGCAATCAGCGCCAGCATTTCGAAGGGAAAGCTAGTCTGTGGTACGACCACAAACAACAGTAGCACGAACTCCAAATCAACCATGCCCACCTACGCAAACCCCTTTTGGACCGAAATCAACGTCCTCGCAAAACGTTCGGTCATAAACTCGTGGCGCATGCCCGAGCTTTTCGGGATGCGTTTGGGATCCGTCATGGTCACTGGCTTCATCATTGCTACAATGTTCTGGCAACTCGATGACTCGCCCAGAGGAGTACAGGAACGGTTGGGATTCTTCGCGTTCGCCATGTCCACCGCGTTCTACACCTGCGCCGACGCGCTCCCGGTTTTCATCCAAGAGAGGTACATATTCATGCGCGAGACGGCGTACAACGCCTACAGAAGGTCATCATACGTCTTAGCACGCATAATTGTTGTGATACCTTCACTTATATTCCTTGCAACTGCGTTTTCTTTAACGACCTTTTGGGCAGTCGGCCTCAGCGGGGGGTTATCGGGTTTTTGGTTCTACTTTTTGGTGGTGCTCGCGGCGTTCTGGGCGGGGAGCTCCTTCGTCTCGTTCATCTCCGGCGTTGTTCGGCAAGTGATGTTGGGGTACACGGTGGTGGTGGCGTTGCTGGCCTATTGCTTTCTGTTCAGTGGCTTTTTTATCAACAGAGACAGGCTTCCTCCCTACTGGATTTGGTTCCACTACATTTCTTTAGTGAAGTACCCGTTCGAGGCGGTAATGCAGAACGAGTTCGGAGATCCGGCCAAGTGTTTCGTGAGGGGGATTCAGATTTTCGATAGCACGCCGCTGAAGGTGTTGCCGAGTGAGAAGAAGCTCGAGTTGTTGGAGTCGATAAGCAAGTCGCTCGGGATGAGTATTACCAGTGGGACTTGCTTGACAACGGGGAGTGATATTTTGGTACAGGAGGCGATCACGCAGCTCAGCAAGTGGAATTGCTTCTGGGCGACCGTGGCCTTGGGGTTCTTTTTCAGGATTTTATTATACTTTCACTTGTTATTCTCAAACAAGAACAAGAGAAGCTGATTGATGATGATGATGATGATAAGTACTGATCATCATCATCAACGTACATGATCATGCATGCACATATATCATCTATTCATTATTACGTGGAGATGAATGTATGTGTTTATGCATCATATGAACTAGCAGGCGATGATGTTTATTACTTATTTGAACTTACCGTGCAAACTATACGTACCTAAGCAAAGAGAGTTCATTTTTATTTTTTAATTTTCATGTAATTACTTATTTAACTTACCGTGCATTCATGCTTATCATTTTAACTTTAGTCCAAGGCGCTAATTAATTGATCGACTTATTACATGCCCATTAATTTTCCTTTCCTTATTATTTACTTAAGCAAAGTACGTGCATGCCAATTGAAGTACAATGTATAAATTCACTAGCTGTACTCTCTCTCCAGCGATCTCTCTCTTGTTAATTTATTTATAATTATATCCCTATTTCGACTTTACATTAGTAATGTTATTATCATAAGTTTTTCTTTCCTACAAAAATATTATATATTATAAGTTTCTCTTGATATTTTTTTCTATAGTAGCAATCCCTCGATCGAGTACCTTTGGGTGATGATGAGGTGAGTAGTTGTATAAATAGATAAGCAGTAAAATAATATTAATTGTTTTTATTTATCAAATTAATTATGGAATTGATGCTATATATGTTGTTGTTTGTTGTTGTCAATGTTTAATTGTATTCGTCAAATCCAATATATAACAATTGAAAAAAGGATTAATTAAACAAAAAAAATCTACGATGCAATTAACACATTCGCTCTTCAATTAATTAGTTATAAGATCCAATGGTCATATAAATACAAAAGTAAAAAAAAAAAAAAAAAATGGTCATATAAATAAACTTACGCCGTACCTTGTAGATCTTTTATTAATTAACGAATTAAGAATAGTACTTATTCATTAAACGAGGACAAATCTTAATTAGATCAAATGTTAGCTGCAGCAAACTTTGGACAGGAAATATGTATTCTTAATTAGTTAGGTCGCTCTTGGAGTAATAGGGAAGGTTTGTATTTAGAAAAATGATAATCTAATACACTTTGGGCGTACACTTGGGGCGTACGTTTTGTCTTTTAGCTTATTTTATGGTATTTTGTTAGATGTGAGGCCCACGCCTAAGGAGATAAGAAAGAGCCATAAATAGGCTAAAAGACAAAGTGTGCGCCTCAGGTGTGCCCCCAAAGTGTGTTAGATTATCATTTTCCTTGTATTTAATATAGTTTCAGAAACTATATATAGACTTGAAAGTAATAATGCTTCTATTATTTTGAAACTAAAATATGTAGACAGTGACTATTAACTTTTGAGTATCTCAACCAAATTTGTATTGTCATGACATGAATATCAACCACATTCAACCATACCAATAAATGCTTTTTAGTTTTATTGTACATCCTCTGCTAGCTTTATCTGCATCATATAATATTTCTAACATCATTCCTATCTTGTATCCATATGCATCAATTTCCACAAATCATTTAATACACTAAAAGATAAAGTATGCGCCTCATGTGTGCGTCAAAAATGTGTTAGATTATCATTTTACTTTTGAAAAATCTCAAGTTACGCAGGGTAAGTTTGGATTTTGCAGGTTATAACCTCGAAATGAATATCGAGTTGGTCCGAAGTGAGGTACCAACATCGACTCGGGGTTTAATATTGGTTTACGTGTAGAAGTGTGTATGTTATGGTCGAAAATCAAGTCGATTTGCGTGTGAAATTACTAACGTGTGAAATTACCTCGATTTGCGTGGAATATGGGATCTCGGATAGACACACAAGTTTATATTGTCGAAGTGAAAGTGTATGTGGAATTTCGTGCGAATCGGACATGTTTAAGCTTAAAAGAGGTATTAAGTTGGATTAATGAAATTAGTGATTTGGAGGGACTTTATTATGAAGTTTTTATAATAATTGGATTGGTGATTTGGAGGGGCTTTATTATGAAGTTTTTATAATAATTGGATTTAATTATGAAGGCTCAAGAGCTGAGGGAAGTCTGAGAAATTTAAAAGCAAATTTGTTTTAAGTAAAGAAAGAAATGCTGGAGGGAGTAGTGGCTAATTAGCCAATTTCTTAAAAACCAAGTTAAGGAGGTGAGGGCTTGACTTAAAAAATCAAACCGCCTAGCTCACTCCCTCTTTTAACACGTCTGTTCACTAATTTTGAAAAGGGTACTGCTATTTGGACACAAGAGTCTAGACACAATAGATTTATTTATTTTAAATTCATCCTTCAAAAAGTTGGTGTTATTGTTGAAACACCCAAGAGAAATTGGTGCTTTCTCATTAACTTTTGTAAAAATTATTCACACATCCCTATGAGTCTAGACTCTTGAGTCCATATAGATTAATTGTTTTGAAAATACCTTTTCAAACGAAATATTAATAATTTTTCAACAACCCCCTACATATTCAAAAGGTATTAAATTTGTTGAGATATTTTCATTTAACGATAATGCATCGATTTTGGCACCTTTTGGACTATGAACTAAAATTGGAGAGAATGGGTTCTTACTTGCAGAATAAGTGGTGAAGTTATAAACTTCTATGAACCAAAGATTCTTACGTAAGCAGAATTCCCACCAATCACATTGTACTATACAATGCTGCTGATCGACGTAGTGGTGCGCTAATAGGCCATGGACGTGCATGGTTGTTTATTAATGCTCTAGAGACTTTGCCATCAATCACATAGGATTAGCCCCACTGCACACTCATATTGGTTGTTCCATCAAGTGTACACTGCAAATTCATACACAACCTATAAAGGCTACGAAACTTAACCACTCTTTCATTGTAGTTATGCACTTTTCACACGGTAACGCCATATGAGGGACTTTACTTTAAAAGTGCTTCACAAATTAGTGACTTGTTATTACCCGTATGAACCTAATTCATGGGATCTCTAATCACATAGGTCGGGTTACCATCACTGTTGAAAACTTAAATTGGCAAAATTCCTATTCCCCTAGATGTTTCAGAAATTAATTTTCTTCCCAAAGATTTAGTTAAAGGATCGGCCAAATTCACTTCTACTTCACATAATCATTGGATATGACTCCATCTTTTTGCAACTGCTTAACCACATTGTGTTTCAAACAAATGTGTCTAATCTTCGACGCATCGGTGTACACGACTAAGTCCTTCCCTATCTCAGGCAATGCTAGGACAGGCGTGGTAGTCAGTTTCTCTTTCAGAGTGGTGAATGCCTGCTCACACTCCTCTTTCCAACTTATATTCCTGGCAACTGCGTTTTCTTTAACGACCTTTTGGGCTGTCGGCCTCAGCGGGGGGTTATCGGGTTTTTGGTTCTACTTTTTAGTGGTGTTCGCGGCGTTCTAGGCATGGATCTCCTTCGTCTCGTTCATCTCCAACGTTGTTCGGCAAGTGATGTTGGGGTACACGGTGGTGGTGGCGTTGCTGGCCTATTGCTTTCTGTTCAGTGGCTTTTTTATCAACAGGGACAGGCTTCCTCCCTATTGGATTTGGTTCCACTACATTTCTTTAGTGAAGTACCCGTTCGAGGCGGTGATGCAGAATGAGTTCGGAGATCCGGCCAAGTGTTTCGTGAGGGGGATTCAGATTTTCGATAGTACGCCGCTGAAGGTGTTGCCGACTGAGAAGAAGCTGGAGTTGTTGGAGTCAATAAGCAAGTCGCTTGGGATGAGTATTACGCAGCTCAGCAAGTGGAATTGCTTCTGGGCGACCGTGGCCTTGGGGTTCTTTTTCAGGATTTTATTATACTTTCACTTGTTATTCTCAAACAAGAACAAGAGAAGCTGATTGATGATGACGATGATGATAAGTACTAATCATCATCATCAACGTACATGATCATGCATGCACATATATCATCTAAACATTATTACGTGGAGATGTATGTATTTGTTTATACACCATATGAACTAGCAGGTGATGATGTTTACTACTTATTTCAACTTACCGTGCAAACTATACGTACCTATGCAAAGAGAGGTCATTTTTATTTTTTAATTTTCATGTAATTACTTATTTTACTTAGTCCAAGGCGCTAATTGATCGACTTATTACATGTCCATTTTCCTTTCCTTATTATTTACTTAAGCTAAGTACGTGCATGCCAATTGAAGTACAATGTATAAATTCGCTAGCTGTACTCTCTCTCCAGCGATTTCTCTCTTGTTAATTTATTTATAATTATATCCCTATTTCGACTTTACATTAGTAATGTTATTATCATAAGTTTTTCTTTCCTACAAAAATATTATATATTATAAGTTTCTCTTGATGATTTTTTTACGATAGTAGCAATCCCTCGATCGAGTAGCTTTGGGTGATGATGAGGTGAGTAGTTGTATAAATAGATAAGCAGTAAAATAATATTAATTGTTTTTATTTATCAAATTAATTTTGGAATTGAGGCTATATGTTGTTGTTTGTTGTTGTCAATGTTTAATTGTATTCGTCAAATCCAATATATAACAATTGAAAAAAGGATTAATTAAACAAAAAAAAATCTACGATGCAATTAACACATTCGCTCTTCAATTAATAAGTTATAAGATCCAATGGTCATATAAATACAAAAGTAAAAAAAAAAATGGTCATATAAATAAAATTACGCCGTACGTTGTAGATCTTTTATTAATTAACTAATTAAGAATAGTACTTATTCATTAAACGAGGACAAATCTTAATTAGATCAAATGTTAGCTGCAGCAAACTTTGGACGGGAAATATGTATTCTTAATTAGTTAGGTCGCTCTTGGAGTAATAGGAAAGGTTTGTATTTAGAAAAATGATAATCTGATACACTTTGGGCGCACATTTGGGGTGCACGCTTTATTTTTTAGCTTATTTTATGGTGTTTTGTTAGATGTGGGGCTCACGCCAAGGGAGACAAGAAAGAGCCATAAATAGGTTAAAAGACAAAGTGTGCGCCTAAGTGTGCACCCAACGTTTGTTAGATTATCATTTTCCTTGTATTTAATATAGTTTCAGAAACTATATATAGACTTGAAAGTAATAATGCTTCTATTATTTTGAAACTGAAATATGTAGACAGTGACTATTAACTTTTGAGTATCGCAACCAAATTTGTATTGTCATGACATGAATATCAACCACATTCAACCATACCAATAAATGCTTTTTAGTTTTAACGTACATCCTCTGCTAGCTTTGTCTGCATCATATAATATTTCTAACATCATTCCTATCTTGTATTCATATGCATCAATTGCCACAAATCATTTAATAGACTAAAAGATGAAGTATGCACCCATCTGTGCGCTAAAAGTGTGTTAGATTATCATTTTTCTTTTAAAAAATCCCAAGTTACGTAGGGTAAGTTTGGATTTTGCAGGTTATAACCTCGAAATGAATATCGAGTTAGTCCGAAGTGAGGTACCAACATCGACTCGGGGTTTAATATTGGTTTACGTGTAGAAGTGTGTATGTTATGGTAAAAAAACAAGTCGATTTGCGTATGAAATTACCAACGTGTGAAATTACCTCGATTTGCGTGTTATATGGGATCTCAGATAGACACACAAGTTTATATTGTCGAAGTGAAAATGTATGTGGAATTTCGTGCGAATCGGACATGTTTAAGCTAAAAAAGAGGTATTAAGTTGGATTAATGAAATTAGTGATTTGGAGGGACTTTATTATGAAGTTTTTATAATAATTGGATTGGTGATATGGAGGGGCTTTATTATTAAGTTTTTATAATAATTGGATTTAATTATATGAAGGCTCAAGAGCTCAGGGAAGTCTGAGAAATTTAAAATGAAATTTGTTTTAAGTAAAGAAAGAAATGCTGGAGGCAGTAGAGGCTAATTAGCCAATTTTTGAAAAACCAAGTTAAGGAGGTGAGGGCTTGACTTTTAAAATCAAACCGCCTAGCTCACTCCCTCTTTTAACACGTCTGTTCACTAATTTGAGCCAACTTCTTTGACTCTCTTTTTGTTTTCTCACCTTCCCTCTACTCCCAACAGTGAATTCATCAACCCTCTACTTGAATCGAGCTCAGGAACTTGAGGTTTAGAGCTCCCAGGTTCATACCAATGCAAACTGCAAAACTGTCAAGTCTTGACGGTTGAAGTGGGTGAGTTTGTGCCACTTTTCTTCATTATTCTCGAGCTCTCTTGGGTCTCTATTGATTTCCTAGTCTTATTTGTGTATCAAACTTGTAATCGAACCCTTCCTTTACCGAGTTGGAGCTTGGTACATGAAGTTATAAGCAAAGAAAGTGTGCCCAGTTGCACAGTTTTGTAACAGTAATGTTGAGCAAGGTATGTTGGTGTGTGGTTTTCAGTACCCTCCTGATGCAAATTAGAATTTGTGTTAGATTAGGATTTTTTTTATTTATTAGATAAGATAGTTTTGTTTGTTGGATTACAAGTTATGTGTCCTTTTATGTCAAAGTTAGAGTCTAAATAGGAATTAGTGGTAGGAAAAGTTTTAATAGAATTACAGTTATTGTGTCTTTTGGTATTCTATTAGAATTAGGAGTTTTATTATTTTACAAGCCTATATATAGGCTACATATGTAATCGTTAAAGGGGGATTTTTTTGATTGATTTTAATAAAGAATTGAATTTCTTTTCTTGAGAATTTGGTATTAATTCTCTCTAGCCCTAAATTGTATTGTTCGTAGTGTCGAACATCCGATTTAGAAGATCTCCGCTGCGTCAATTGGTATCAAAGCTTGCTTCAGCATGATTGGAGAAATCATGCCGCCGAAGAGGAACCAACAGCATATCGAGGAGGTGTATGACCGTGACAATCTGAATCGACAAATTGGCCAATTGATTGACCAACGCATGGGCACGGTGGTAGAACAATTAACTACCAGATTCGATCAGTTGTTATGTCAAAATATGAATCGTATCCGTAACTATCGAAAGGAACCTGTTGGTGATGAACCAGTAGGAGATTCTTCTACCGAAGGGGAGGATGAATATGTTGAGGCACCGAGGAGGCGCTGCAGGCCACGTGCAGTTGAGGATGATCGCAGGCGGTGGTAGTCTGGGATGAAGACGGAGGTCCCAGAATTCCATGGCACCCTTCAACCGGAAGAATTCTTAGACTGGTTGGTGTCAGTTGAAGAAGTCCTAGAATTTAAAGGTGTGCCCAAAGACAAGCGTATGCAACTGGTTGTGACTAGATTCCGTAACAGGGCCACGGCTTGGTGGCAACAGCAGAAGTTGATGCGGAATAGGAATGGAAAGGCGAAGATCACTTCGTGGGAGAAGATGAAAAAACACTTACGGGCTGAGTTCTTGCCTTACAATTTCCAACGCCTTATGTATCAGAGGTTGCAGAATATGAGACATGGGGCAAAGTCAGTAGATGATTATACTACTGAGTTTTATCAGTTAGTCGCTAGAAACGAATTGCAGGAGACTAACGACCAATTAGTGGCGTTGTATATTGGTCGACTGAGGGTGCAGATCCAAGATGTCGTCAACATGTTTGATCCGGCTTCCTTATCTGCAGCGCACCAACGAGCATTGTTGGTGGAGAAACAACAACGTCGGGGTGTGAGTAATGCTTCCAGTAATGTTAATGTTGGGACAACCAATACTGGGGGTAATATCGCTGCAATTAACCCTGCTAGTCGCACAAACAGACCTAGCACTAGTGGGATTAAATGCTTCGGTTGTGGCGAAGTTGGTCACAGGAAGTCAGAATGTAAAGGGAAGAAGGCTCTCTTTATAAAGAACGAAGAGGAAGACGAAGGGGAAGAGACCAACATCACTGCAGAACCAGTGTTTGACACTTCTGACAACACAGACGAGGAGGTCGTGACTGGAGATGTAGGTACTGCCTTAGTTGTAAGGCGTTCTTGTATGACTCCTAGAGCTGTCGTTGATGATGAGTGGCTGCGAAATAACATCTTTCAGTCCAAGTGTACCATCTTAGGCAAGGTGTGCAGGTTCATGATTGATGCAGGCAGTTGAAAGAATATCGTTTCAGTTGAAGCGGTTCAGAAGTTGGGCCTTGCCACTGAACAACACCCCAGACCGTACAAGCTAGCTTGGCTGAAGAAGGGTGGTGAGGTGATGGCATCGAAGCGCGCCTTGGTGACTTTTCTATTGGTGGTAACTACAAAGATTCAGTCTGGTGTGATGTTGTGGCTATGGATGCTTTCCACTTGTTACTGGGACGTCCTTGGCAGTTTGATAGGGGAGTTGTGCATGATGGCAGAACCAATAAATACACCCTTATGTTCAAGGGAGTGAAGATTGTGCTAGTACCCACCAAGGACCCGAAGGACGTTAAGCCTACTAAAGAATCTAGCAGTTTGCTGTCTTTGGCAAGATTTGAAGATGAATTACATGATTCTAAGGTCGTTTACATCTTGATGGGAAAAGAGGTAGATAGAGATGTTGATGTTCCTGAAGCTGCAATTCCTATTGTGAAGGAGTTTTGTGATGTTTTCCCTGATGAGATGCCAGAAGGACTGCCACCATTTCGTGATATTCAACATCAGATTGACCTTGAACCTGGTGCGTCACTACCTAATAGACCACACTACCGAATGAGTCCCAGTGAGCATGAGGAGTTGCGCAGACAGGTTGAAGAGTTATTGGCGAAGGGATTCATCCATGAAAGTCTGAGTTCGTGTGCAGTGCCAGCTCTCCTTACACCAAAGAAAGATGGCTCCTTGCGGGTGTGTGTGGACAGTAGAGCAATCAATAAGATTACTGTCAGGTATCGCTTTCCTATCCCTCGCTTGGATGATTTACTTGACCAATTGAGTGGAGCAAAAATTTTTACAAAACTGGATTTGAAGAGTGGGTACCACCAGATTTGCATTAGAGTTGGGGATGTGTGACGACCCTCCCCCGACCTAGGGTCGGGTCGCCCGGCCCAAACCGTTACTTAGACCCGATACCTGAACCAGGTCCAAATAACGACTTGGCACGCCTAAATATCCTGCGGAATAATCATTCTAAACAATAAATATATATAATAACAAGTGTGTGATAAATAATCACAACAAAAACCATATAACCTGAATATCATACTAATATCAATCACCTTTAATATTAAATATCTCATACAACCTCAGAATAATATTATAAAGGTTCAAAACTACCCATTAACTAATTGTCAAGCTATAACCCACGTACGAGATTTATAAAATGATTAATATAATAATAAACTAGTATTATATGAGTCTCACATATGAAGGCACTTCAAAATAAATCCTTTCCCTTGCCTTTCTTGTCTATCGCGCTGGTAGAGGGACCTGTGGGGTAGAGTGGGGTGAGCTAAAGAACCAACGATGCTCAATAAGAGGAAAGATTCGCTCAAACATTAAATACGCAAGTACTACCTAGTACTCATGCAAATTCTACATGACATCCAATCCATACGCATAACACAACATGTAATAACTGAATACATGTAAATCAAAACAAATTTATAAGCATAATAATTTGGCACCTAATTCGATACAATTAAATATATGGTTTATGCTCATCGTAGTTATGAAAACGGAATTATTTTCTAAAAAGAAATGTCTAAATATTATTTCCATATCTAATTTAGATATTCAATAATTCTATATATCAATATTTCAATTCGTATTCCAATCACCTTACTAAACATAAAAGCCTAACAGTTTTACAACACATTTGATAAACATTCATATATGTCATGCATAATAATATTTTCACATGACATACAATTAAAGTCGAATGAAATATTTAAATAAAATGCGATAGATATAAATATTAATATAAGTCGTTGTTCCATTCAATGCGAACTAGATATTGGTAAGGATCCGGTGACCGAATCATCTATTTTCGAATTGGTACAAAGATCAGTGGAAACGCAATGGCCATTACGCCCTCTAGATAATCGCACCAAAACAAAGATAGATTCATCCAAGCCGTCACCGCTACACGTCTCAAAGAATCATCAAATAGCAAAGGATGGTAACTCCAAACCCTTACCCTCGAATAATTCACCTTTATGCATTCAATTAGTCAAGCAAACCCTCGGTGGTTAACTACCACACACTCTGGGGCGTCCAAGATATAGACTACTTGCTAATTTGGCCCTCGGTGGTTAACTACCACACACTCTAGGGCACCGAATAACATAAAAGGCAAGACAATGTATTCACAATTCCATAGATAATAGAGATCCAAACCAATATCACGACGCAACCCATTCCCAAGTCGTTAAATTCAAAACATGCATTCCTAATTATCTAATAATCAAGCCATATTTAATGCATGAGCGAAGCTCCCCACTTACCTGTACTCGACACGCCTAAGACCACTCCTTGCGCAGCCGGGGCTCGATGTGAACCGTCGCGTGTCACTAAAACAATTCATACAACAACCTATCAATGCATATTCTATTACAAAGTCATTAATTATTTAACTCATTTACTTTTAAGGACCCATTTGTGCGGGTCCCGTAGTTTTCGTGTCGTTTGGAGTCCTTGTCGGGTTCCCGATGTCACATTGTCGAGGGTGGGACCCGTCGTCGAGTCCCTCGGAGTGCGCGTGTGCGCCCCTGAGGAAGTCATAGAGGGGCTGGGACATTCCAGCCCCTTAAATCACCTGCGGGGCCAAGCGGTCCCTGGTTGAGTCCGGGGGCCGGTTGGCCCCCGGTCAATCTGGTCAAAGGGTCAATTGACCCTGGTCAGTCGGTCCAGGGTCAAGCGACCCTTGACCGATCAACTTGGTTAGGGGGGGGAAGTTCATCTTCCCCCATCGGCTGCCGTGGAGGGGAGCACAAGCTCCCCTCCTCGACCCCGACCACCACCACCCTCCGTCGCTTCTACGCGACGGACGGGGGATCTCCGCGGGCGGCCGGGGAGGTCGCCGCCTCTGGCCCGCCGCCGTGGAGGAAAGTGAGAGCGGAGGGATGGCAAAGCCCACCCCTTCAAACCTTCGCTGGTGGCGGCGCCGTTGCTCCTCGGCGCGCGCGCCATTGCCCATCTCAGCGCGCCATTGCCCATCTCCGGTGGCGGCGCCGCCTCCACTGACCCAAAAAAAATCAAACAAGAAGAAGAAGAAAAGAACGGAAAGAGAAAGAAAGAAAAGAAAAGAAAGATCAGAAAGAAAGAAAAGAAAAAGAAAATCACCACAAGATTTTTCTCTCCTTGATTGTTCAATGATTCCTCTTCTTCTCCTCCCTCTCCAACTTGTTGAATCAACAAAAGGGGTGACTAGGGCTTGCAACACATCCTTATATAGTTAGGGTTTCTAACCAAATAACCCAAAAGACATAAATACCCCTATGGGCTTAATTTCCTCGTTAAGCCCATTCAAAACTATTTTCACTTAATCCAAGCCTTGTTAAGATCAATTTTGTGTAACAATCTCATTTGTTCACATATCTTAATATAAAATTAATAAAATACCTTGAAAATGGGTCAAAGAATATTTGGGTCGTTACAGGATGAGTGGAAGACTGCTTTTAAAACTAGGGAGGGGCTGTATGAGTGGTTAGTCATGCCGTTTGGGCTATCAAATGCACCTAGCACTTTCATGAGAGTCATGAATCAGAGCTTGAGACCTTTGATAGGCAAGTGTGTTGTAGTATATTTCGATGATATATTGATATACAGTACTAACGAGGAGGAATACCTCCAGCACGTTCGAGATGTTCTGACTATCTTGCGCAGGGAGAAGTTCTATGCTGCGATGAAGAAGTGCTCATTTTTGACACCGAAGATCTTTTTTTTAAGCTGTCATTTCTGGAGAAGGGTTGCAGGTTGATGAGTCTAAAGTAGACGCCATCCGCACTTGGCCTAAACCCACCACAGTCATGGAGGTTCGTAGCTTTCATGGGTTGGCTTCATTCTACATGTGGTTCATTCCACACTTCAGCAATATCATGGCCCCAATTACAGACTGTATGACGGGCATGAAGTTTGGGTGGAGCAACGAGACAGATGAAGCATTCCAACTGATCAAGGTACGGTTAACCACTGCACCCATTCTAGTGTTGCCAGATTTTCACTTACCATTTGAGTTACATAGTGATGCATCCAAGGTAGGCATTGGAGCTGTCTTGAGTCAGAATAATAGGCCTGTTGCCTATTTTAGTGAGAAACTGTCTGGGGCGAAGTTGAGGTATAACACATATGATGTGGAGTTCTATGCAGTGGTACAAGCCGTGAAGCATTGGCGGCATTATCTTTTTCACAGAGAGTTCGTGCTGTTTACAAACCATGAGGCATTGCGACACTTACATGGGCAAAACAAGGTCTCGGCCAGACATGCTTCCTGGGTGGCCTATTTGGAGCGCTTTACTTTTGTAGTGAAACACAAGTCTGGTGTGACCAACAGAGTTGCCGATGCCCTGACAAGACGAAAAAGTTTGTTGAGCCGCATGACCATTGAGGTACCTGGGTTTTCCTACTTCTTTGATTTGTTTACTACTGATCCTTTCTTTGCTACTATTGTGGAGAAGGTGCAGAGTGGGGAGCATATTAATTACACACTCAAGGAGGGTTTCTTATTTTGGGGCAACCAGCTTTGCATTCCTAATTGCAGCTTGAGATTGCTGATTATTAGAGAGTTGCATGAAGAGGGACATGTTGGGTGTGATCGCACTTTGCAACTAGTGCAGGCCTCTTACTTTTGGCCTACCATTCGTAAGGAAATGGACAGATATGTACAGTGGTGCCGGACTTGCCAGCTTTCGAAAGGTAACGCAACTAATGCCAGTCTATATATGCCTTTGCCCATTCCAAAACAGCAATGGGTTGATATTAGCATGGATTTCGTACTGGGGTTGCCTAGAACACAGCGGGGTAATGACTCTATTTTTGTGGTGGTTGACCTTTTTCCAAGATGGTTCACTTCATACCATGCAAGAAGACCACAGATGCTGTAAAGGTGGCTCAGCTGTTCTTTCGGGAGGTGTATAGATTACATGGCCTTCCTACATCGATTGTTTCAAATCGGGACACCAGATTCCTCAGCCATTTTTGGTGCTGTTTCTGGACTATGGTGAACATGCAGCTGAAATTTAGCGATGCTTATCATCCGCAAACAGATAGGCAGACTGAAGTTGTCAACCGTTCGTTAAGCAATCTTTTGAGGAGCTTGGTGGGTGATAATGTCAGGAGTTGGGACTTCAAGTTGAGCCCGGCAGAATTTGCACACAACCATGTTGTTAATCGAAGTATCGGGTTTAGCCCTTTTCAGGTCGTGTATTCAGTACTACCTTGAGGTCCTTTTGATCTGTTACCAGTGCCAAATAAGACTAGATGGCATAGAAAGGCAAAAGACTTTGTTAGTGGGCTGCAAGAGATTCATCAATCTGTCAAAGATAACCTGCAGAAGGCTGCTGACAAGTACAAACAATATGCAAATTGGAAGAAGCGTCACGTGGAGTTTGAAGTGGGTGACTTTGTGTAGGCAATTCTCACTAAAGACCGGTTCTCTATGGGTGATTACAACAAATTGTCAGTTCAAAAGATTGGTCCTGTGGAGATTCTTGAGAAAATTAATCCTAATGCTTACAGATTGAAGTTGCCAAGTCATATTCGCACGGCTGATGTATTTAATGTCAAGCATCTTGTTCCCTATTATGGGGATACGTCTGATGATGAAAATTCGAGGGCGAATTCTGTCCACCATGGAGAGAATGATGCAAATTAGAATTTGTGTTAGATTAGGATTTTTTTATTTATTAGATAAGATTATTTTGTTTAGTTAGATTACAAGTTGTGTCCTTTTATGTCAAAGTTAGAGTCTAAATAGAAATTAGTGGCAGTAAGAGTTTTAATAGAATTACAGTTATTGTGTCTTTTGGTATTCTATTAGAATTATGAGTTTTATTATTTTACAAGCTTATATATAGGCTACATATGTAATAGTTAAAGGGGGATTTTTTTATTGATTTTAATAAAGAATTGAATTTCTTTTCTTGAGAATTTGGTATTAATTCTCTCTAGCCCTAAATTGTATTGTTCGTAGTGTCGAACATCCGATTTAGAAGATCTTCACTGCGTCACCTCCCTTTTAGGTTTTGGGGTTCATGCACAGCGGAGATTTCAAAACTATTTTGAGAAAAACCCCAACAGGATCCGAATCTGATTCCATTAAAACACATTTATATTATGAAAACTTAATTATACCTCACTCGCAATGTACCTTTCTGAAAGTTAATCGATCTCTAAGGCGCTGCCAACAACGAACGCCCTCTATCAGCAGTCCACACATGAACGGCAGTCGAGATTTGAAGTGCTAGCTTTGAGAGAATGCCAAACCTTTTTGTTTCTCTCCAAAACAATCCAGAGCATACTTGATGAAGATAGAGACCATAGACGTCATGTGCAGAATAATTATTCAAGCATTGAATTCGAGGACGAATTTTCTCAACCGGGAGAGAATGATGCAAATTAGAATTTGTGTTAGTTTAGGATGTGTTTGCAAAGGAACGGTTAATGCATTAGTTTAGGAGTTTTATTTATTTATACTTATCTTAAAGTTGTTAGTTTAGGAGTTTTATTTATTTATACTTATCTTAAAGTTGTTAGTTTAGGAGTTTTATTTATTTATACTTATCTTAAGGTTGTAAGTCTTTTGTTTTTAAAAACCTATATATATAAGGGCTATGTAATAGTTTTAGGGGGATTTTATTGATTTTAATAAAGAATTGAATTTCTTTTCTTGAGAATTTGGTGTTAATTCTCTTTAGCCCTAGGTTGTTTTATTCGTAGTGTCGAATAATCAATTTAGAAGATCTTCCCTGCGTCAATTGGTATCAGAGCCTGCTTCAGCGTGATTGGAGAAATCATGCCGCCGAAGAGGAACCAGCAGCGTATCGAGGAGGTATATGACCGTGATAATCTGAATCGACAAATTGGCCAATTGATTGACCAACGCATGGGCGCGATGGTAGAACAATTAACTGCCAGAATCGATCAGTTGTTTGGTCAGAATATGAATCGTATCCGTAACCATCGAAAGGAACCTGTTGGTGATGAATCAGTAGGAGATTCTTCTACCGAAGGGGAGGATGAGTATGTTGAGGAACCGAGGAGGCGTTACAGGCCTCGTGCAGTTGAGGCTGATCGCAGGCGGTGGGAGTCTGGGATGAGGACGGAGATCCCAGAATTCCATGGCACCCTTCAACCGGAAGAATTCTTAGACTGGCTGGCGTTAGTTGAAGAAGTCCTAGAATTCAAAGGTGTGCCCGAAGACAAACGTGTGCAACTGTTTGTGACCAGATTCAGCAACAGGGCCATGGCTTAGTGGCAACAACAGAAGTTGATGCGGAATAGGAATGGAAAGATGAAGATCACCTCGTGGGAGAAGATGAAAAAACACTTACGGGCTGAGTTCTTGCCTTACAATTTCCAACGCCTTATGTATCAAAGGTTGTAGAATCTGAGACATGGGGCAAAGTCAGTAGATGATTATACTACTGAGTTTTATCAGTTAGTCGCTAGAAACGAACTGCAGGAGACGAACGACCAATTAGTGGCGCAGTATATTGGTGGACTGAGGGTGTAGATCCAAGATGTCGTCAACATGTTTGATCCGGCTTCCTTATCTGCAGCGCACCAACGAGCATTGTTGGTGGAGAAACAACAACGTCGGGGTGTGAGTAATGCTTCCAGTAATGTTAATGTTGGGACAACCAATACTGGGGGTAATATCGCTGCAATTAACCCTGCTAGTCGCACAAACAGACCTAGCACTAGTGGGATTAAATGCTTCGGTTGTGGCGAAGTTGGTCACAGGAAGTCAGAATGTAAAGGGAAGAAGGCTCTCTTTATAAAGAACGAAGAGGAAGACGAAGGGGAAGAGACCAACATCACTGCAGAACCAGTGTTTGACACTTCTGACAACACAGACGAGGAGGTCGTGACTGGAGATGTAGGTACTGCCTTAGTTGTAAGGCGTTCTTGTATGACTCCTAGAGCTGTCGTTGATGATGAGTGGCTGCGAAATAACATCTTTCAGTCCAAGTGTACCATCTTAGGCAAGGTGTGCAGGTTCATGATTGATGCAGGCAGTTGAAAGAATATCGTTTCAGTTGAAGCGGTTCAGAAGTTGGGCCTTGCCACTGAACAACACCCCAGACCGTACAAGCTAGCTTGGCTGAAGAAGGGTGGTGAGGTGATGGCATCGAAGCGCGCCTTGGTGACTTTTCTATTGGTGGTAACTACAAAGATTCAGTCTGGTGTGATGTAGTGGCTATAGAGGCTTGCCACTTGTTACTGGGACGTCCTTGGCAGTTTGATAGGGGGTTGTGCATGATGGCAGAACCAATAAATACACCCTTATGTTCAAGGGAGTGAAGATTGTTCTAGTACCCGCCAAAGACCCGGAGGAAGTTAAGCCTACTAAAGAATCTAGCAGTTTGCTGTCTTTGGCAAGATTTGAAGATGAGTTACCAGTGCCAAATAAGACTAGATGGCATGGCAAGGCAGAAGACGTTGTTAGTGGGCTGCAAGAGATTCATCAATCTGTCAAAGATAACTTGCAGAAGGCTGCCGACAAGTACAAACAATATGCAGATCGGAAGAAGCGTCACGTGGAGTTTGAAGTGGGTGACTTTGTGTGGGTAGTTCTCACTAAAGACCGGTTCTCTGTGGGTGATTACAACAAATTGTCAGTTCGAAAGATTGGTCCTGTGGAGGTTCTTGAGAAAATTAATCCTAATGCTTACAGATTGAAGTTGCCAAGTCACATTCGCACGGCTGATGTATTTAATGTCAAGCATCTTGTTCCCTATTATGGGGATACGTCTGATGATGAGAATTCGAGGGCGAATTCTGTCCACCATGGAGAGAATGATGAAGTCCAAGAATTAGTTTGTAAATTCTTGGAAAAATATGATGGAAAGATATGACAGGACGACATTTTAGTAATTTCCGCGAAGTTTGGGTTTTTGATTTTTGGCGTTCCGAGGGCATGAGTTTATTAGAAACGGCGTGGAGATCACAACTCACAGCTATGCTGTGAATACGGCGTTTTTCGGCGAAATTCCATCGTTTCGCCCTCCGAAACGGCAATTTTGCTATTTTTGAAAAGTTTTATTTCGATTATAACTCTCATTAGGAATTTTCGTCTTTATTGCTGTTTGCGGCGTTTATTTCTATTTTTCGTCTAGTTTTTAGTTAGGGCTTTTTGGACTTTTTACTATTTTTGGCAAATTTTAGGGTTTCGCTATTTAAGCGATCTATTGGGTGTAATTCGCAGTTTTTGGCTGAAATAAAAGAATTTTTGAACTTTGGCTTAAGTTTTGACCTAGATCGAGTTGTTCATGGATTGGTTCAACTGGTTTGGAAGATCTCCGCTGCGTCTGTTGGTATCAGAGCCATCGTCACGTGTGATTTGGATGAATCATGCAACTGAGGGTGGAGTTTGGCTTTGATGTGGAACGAGAATTAGAATATTCCTATTCTGATGAGGGGGAATTTGTATCCGAGGAAGAAATAGATGGGGTTCTTTTTCTTTACGGCGACGCGCGACGAATAGATCCAATCTTTTTTGAGGAGGACTTCGAAAACTTTAACGAAGAGCCAAAGTTTGACAGTGATGAGTACGACTTCGTGGAGGACAAGTTAATCTTTGGAGAGTACGGCTTAGTCATCGAAGTGGTTTTATTGTTTGAAGTTCTTCAAGAGCTTGAAGAGGTGGTTCGTGATGTCGACGTTAACAATGACTCCCTTGGCCTCATTGCAAAGGCAAAAGTACTCAAATTTGCAACCAATGATGGTGTTTGCGTTGATGGATATTTGCATGAATTTTCTGGTCAGAATAATGTCCTAATTTATCTTTTCAAGCACGTCGAGACTAGTTGTGATGATTTCATCGTCAAAGTCGAGAAGACGTGCAAGGGTACAAAAATTCAAGGACGAATTTTTATCAACAAGGGAAGAATGATGAAGATAGAGACCATAGACGTCATGTGCGGAATAATTATTCAAACATTGAATTCGAGGACGAATTTTCTCAACCGGGAGAGAATGATGCAAATTAGAATTTGTGTTAGTTTAGATGTGTTTGCAAAGGAACGGTTAATGCATTAGTTTAGGAGTTTTATTTATTTATACTTATCTTAAAGTTGTTAGTTTAGGAGTTTTATTTGTTTATACTTATCTTAAAGTTGTTAGTTTAAGAGTTTTATTTATTTATACTTATCTTAAAGTTGGAAGTCTTTTGTTTTTAAAAACCTATATATATATATAAGGGCTATGTAATAGTTTTAGGGGGATTTTATTGATTTTAATAAAGAATTGAATTTCTTTTCTTGAGAATTTGATGTTAATTCTCTTTAGCCCTAGGTTTTTTATTCGTAGTGTCGAATAATCCATTTAGAAGATCTCCGCTGCGTCAATATCAAAAAAAATCCTAAGTCGTTTCTTAAAACGAAAATAGAGTTCCAGCCCTTTTTAAAATCTTTCGTACTTGTATTCTAACTCAAAGCGTCTATTTATACAACCCTTATATATAGACGGTTAAGTAAATTACACATATACCCCTACTTAAAGAAGTATAAGTGTAATACACTACAAGGACGTTTCTGTCATGAATTTCACCATATAAAATTCATTTTTCTGAACCATCTTAAAATCTCGCAAAACCATTCTCGGTGTGCGTCCCAATAGGCTCATACAACGTTTGCAGTGTACCAAAACACATTTTGGTATACAATTCATAAGCGGCCTCTAGCAAGACATTATGACTACCCAAGTTGTACGAATATCAAATCGATACAACCTAATCAATAGTGTATATAACATCCTTTTGTCATACGATATCCTTTTGATCAAACATAAGGCATGGAATTGTCATCCAACATGTTCAATAGTACTAGTCTCGATTTTTAGGTAGACTGAAAACATCTAAGTTACATTGATCAATATCAATTCACTTAGACTAGGCCTTTTAACAGTCTAACACATCGAGGGATCCACTGGATATCTCTCTTTATATGAGAGGGACAAATTCTATCTCGATTACACAACTTCATCACATTATTCACACAGTAACCAATCACAACCTTTATAATCGTCCGGTTAAAGACAACGTTTGATTACGTCAAATCATTGTATTCCTAATGTTGAAGTCTCTGATAATCTCAAGTCAAAGGACTGAAAAATATACCTATAATGAGAAACAACTATTACTTAATCCATGTGATGTTCTCATAGCGGGTCAGTCCAGTACTTTGTTCCCTAACAAGTACTTATGATCTTGATTCGTATTCCTATACGTATAATCATCGTATGATCATCAATTAAGACTCACACTAGTCTTAATTCATTATAGTTCCCAGTATAATAATCGACTAGGGACATTTAGGATATTTCTGTAAATACCCATCGATCTTATTATAATGTAAATATGCAAATCAATTATAATAAACAGCAAATGAAATCCTCTATTTTATTAACTAAAATATATTAAAAAAGACTGTTAATGGATTGATCTAAGGCACATTTCCCAACATCTCCCACTTGCTCTAGGGCCAATCATTCATGCATCTAATGCCTAATGATCTAACATGACCATTATGTTTCGCTTGTGGAAGAGCCTTTGTCAATGGATCCGCAACGTTATTTTCAGTAGGTACTCTGCAAATCTTTACGTCTCCCCTCTCAATAATTTCTCTGATGAGATGAAAATGCCTGAGTATATGTTTGGATCTGTGGTGTGATCTAGGTTCCTTGGCCTGTGCTATTGCCCCGTTATTGTCACAATACAAACAAATAGGGTTAGCAATACTTGGAACCACACCTAGTTCAGAAATAAACTTTTTGATCCAAACTGCCTTCTTTCCTTGCATTGGACACGCAATATACTCAGCTTCTGTTGTAGAACCTGCCACAGTCTCTTGCTTCGAACTTTTTCAGCTTAATGCACCCCCATTCAAAGTAAACACATATCCAGACTGCGATCTAAAATCATCTACATCAGTTTGAAAACTTGTATCTGTGTAACCATTTACAACTAGGTCGTTTTCAAAACCTCCATAGACCAAGAACACTTCCTTAGTCTTTCTTAAGTACTTAAGGAAGTTCTTTACTGCTATCCAGTGACTCTTACCTGGATCTGACTGATATCTGCTTGTAGTGCTCAAAGCATATGATACATCAGGCCGAGTGCATAGCATGACGTACATGATAGATCCAATAGCAGATGCATATGGAATCTTATTCATACGATCTCGCTCATCATTTGTCTTAGGACATTGAGTCTTGCTGAGACTTATGCCATGAGACATTGGCAACAATCCTCTTTTAGAGTCTTGCAAACTGCCCTATTCAGCACCTTGTCTATGTAAGCACTCTGACTTAGACCGATTAGCCTCTTAGATCTATCCCTATAGATCCTCATCCCTAGGATATAGGCTGCATCTCCTAAGTCTTTCATTGAGAAACACTTCCCTAACCAAGACTTGACACTCTGCAATGTTGGGATGTCATTTCCAATGAGTAATATATCATCAACATACAGTACCAGAAAAACAACTACACTCCCACTGACCTTCTTGTATACACAAGGCTCATCTTCGTTCTTAATAAAACCAAAATCCTTGATTGCTTCATCAAAACGAAGATTCCAACTCCGAGAAGCTTGCTTTAATCCATAAATGGATTTTTGAAGCTTGCATACCTTCCTAGGATTCTCATGATGTACAAAACCTTCAGGTTGTGTCATATACACGTCCTCAAGCAGCTTTCCATTAAGAAATGTTGTTTTTACATCCATTTGCCATATCTCATAGTCATAATATGCAACAATGGCAATTAAAATTTTTATGGATTTAAGCATGGCTACTGGCGAAAAAGTTTCATCATAATCAACACCTTGAGTTTGCCTAAAACCTTTTGCTTTAAGTCTTGCTTTGAAAGTATGTACTTTTCCATCCATGTCAGTTTTCTTCTTGAAAACCCATTTACATCCAATGGTCTTACCACCTTCAGGTAAATCAACTAAGTTCTAAACTTGGTTATTATACATGGATTGTATCTCAGAGTTCATGGCACTTAGCCATTTATCTGAGTCTGGTCCAGACATAGCCTCCTGATAAGTGGTGGGCTCATTTTGATCCATAAGCAACACATCACGACTATCAGTAATGAGAAATCTGAATCTCTCTGGCTCATGTCTTACCCTACCAGATTTACGTGGGCCTTGTGTCACTTGCAGAGGTTCAACTGGTTTAGAACGTTGTTGAACTTCCAGTAGCGGTTCAGTGTTTATCTGTGATTCTTGAACTTCTTCAAGATTTATTTCTCTCCCACTAGTGTCTTTTGAAATAAACTGTTTTTCCATAAAGGCACTATACCGAGCAACAAACACTTTGTTCTCATTGGGATTATAAAAGTTATATCCTTTTGTTTCCTTAGGATACCCTACAAATAGACACTTGTCAGATTTAGGTGCTAGTTTTTCTGAGACTTGTCGCTTTACGTAAGCCCAACAACCCCAAATCTTAAGAAAAAACAAACTAGGTCTCTTCCCGTACCATATCTCATATGGTGTTTTATCAACCGCTTTAGAAGGAACTCGATTTAGAGTGAAAGCTGCAGTTTATAATGCATAACCCCAAAAGGATAATGAAAGATCCGCATGACTCATCATAGATCGAACCATATCTAATAAGGTTCGATTTCTCCTTTCAGAAACTCCATTCCATTGTGGAGTTGCTGGTGGAGTTAATTGAGAGATAATCCCACAATTTCTAAGATGATCATCAAATTCTTGGTTTAAATACTCACCACCTCGATCTGATCAAAGTGTTTTGATAGTTTTGCCAAGTTGATTCTGCACTTCATTTTGAAATGTTCGAAACATCTCAAATGATTCAGCTTTATGTTTCATAAGATATACATAACCATATTGCTGAAATCATCAGTAAATGTAATGAAGTACTGATAACCTCCTCTAGCCATTGTGTTTATAGGACCGCATACATCAGTATGTATTAGACCTAATAAATCACTTGCCCTTTCACTATGTCTAGTAAAGGAACTTTTAGTCATCTTACCTAGTAAACAAGATACGCACGTCTCATATGATTCCAAATCAAATGAATCTAGCAGTCCATCTTTATGGAGCTTCGTTATGCGTTTCTCATTTATGTGGCCGAGACGACAATGCCAAAAATAGGTTTGATTCAAATCATTTGACTTAAATCTCTTTGTATTTATGTTGAAGACCGGAGTATCAGTGGACTTTTTCATGCTTAGAATATAAAGACCATCACACAAATCAGCATTTGCATAAAATATTCCTTTACGAGAAATGGAACATCTATTATTCGCAATAATAAAATCAAAACCATCCATATCCAAGCATGAAACAGAAATGATGTTTACGCTCAAATGAAAGCACAAAATAACAATTATTTAAAGTTAAGATAAGTCCACTAGGTAAGACTAAGTCATATGATCCAACAGCCAGGGCAGCAACTCTTGCTCCATTCCCTACGCGGAGGACGACTTCTCCTTTTTTCAGCTTCCTACTTCTAGTGAGTTCCTGCACATTTATACAAATGTGAGATCCACATCCGGTATCCAATACCCAGGAATCACTAGTGGATAAATTAATTTCAATAACATAAATACCTGAGGTGGTAGTTGCACTACCCTTTTTCTTCTTTAGATCTTCCAGATAAAGTTTGCAATTTCTGAACCAATGTCCAGGTGCATGGTAGAAATGACAATTTCCTTCCTTTTCCTTTTGGTGCTTTGAAGCAGGAACAGGCTGGGGCTTGACTTGTTCCATAGGCTTTCCGACAGGTGCAGCAGCAGCCTTGGCAACTTTAGCCTTGCCTTTGCCTTTCTTCTTCATTCCCTTTCCCTTTTGGCATCAGCACATTACTAGAGGGTTTCTTGATATTTTGTTCAGCAGTTTTGAGCATCAAATGCAACTCTAAAATTGATTTCTCCATATTATTCATATTGTAGTTCATCACAAATTGTGAGTAACTCTCCGGTAATGAATTTAGGATCAAATCCGTAGCCAACTCTTGTTTTATGGGAAATCCAAGTCTATCAAGTTGGTCAACATAGCCCTTCATCTTCAAAACATGAGGACTAACTGACGCACCCTCAGTCATCTTACAAGAATGCAGGTTCTTGACTGTCTCGAACCTTTCTTGCCTAGCTTGCTGTTGAAACATTTCTTTCAGCATTACAACCATGTCGTAGGCTTCCATTAGTTTCATGTCCTTCTGAAGTTCAGGAACCATAGTTGCCAACATAATGCATGCAACATCAGTAGAATCGTTGACATGCTTATTATGCGCATCCTTCACAGCTTTCGTAGCATTGGCTGGTGGGTCCTCAATGATCGGAGCATCCAGAACATACAACTTGCGTTCATGCTTGAGAACGATTCTCAAGTTTCTGAACCAATCAAGAAAGTTAGTCCCAGATATCTTATCTTTCTCAAGGATAGATCGCAGTGACAGGGGATTATTGTTACTTGAATAGGCCATTGATCTACAATAAAGATTATGCAGAGTTTATTTTAGTATAGAGGAATAAACTCCCACTAAATTAACAACCCTCCTAAAACATACTGTTTATTTAGGGAACTAAATCCATATTTCACCTAATTCTATGACAGCTATGGCATGAAACACAGAACTAGATTATTTAGGTAGGTAACAGTTACCAATTACATCTTATGAAATTTTAGATACTTTTATGAGATACAGGACATCTTATGTCTTAGCATGTTTTTATCTCATCATATGCCTAAAGTCCAAAACTATTTTGATAGCTTTATTAAGTCGGACCAATTTAAACATTTAGGTAACTCTTACCCAACTTATCTCACCAAGATAACACAATACACCCAACTATGGCTGAAACTATATTAGTGCGATCGAAGCCTTGATAAGTGTTTAAAATTGGATGGCACAAAACTTAAGATTTAATAAAGGGATTTTATTCAGTTTTAGTGATTTTTAAGTAAACAATGAAATATCATATATTTTATTGATTTGTAGAACCACTAACAATTTAGGAAATTTTTATGCTATTCACTAATAGAAGAATTTCCGTGTGCTAGGATTAGTTAGAGGCAGCGGTCCATTGGCCGGTCATGGTCAATGAGCGGTGGATTCATTGACCGGTCAATGGACGGGGAACGAGGGGGCAACGCCCTTTTTTTGTTGTTTTTAGAAGACAAATCTCAATTCCGAAAATTGAAATTCGTTATAGAAAATCATATTTTTCGCTGATTTTACTATACTAAATTTACCCCTTAATTTATCCAAAATTAAGTCAATTAAAACGTTTTTAATTAACTCAGGCCCACATCTAACTAATCATCTTATCCTAATCCAATTAGGACTTTAGATATTTGAATCCTAGCATATCACCAATAACAAACTTCTCCATATTTATCTCCTATCCAATAGGGATAATGAAACCGATTTTGCATATATCTCCTAATCTAATTGTTATCTATCTTTATCAATTGAAACTTCATAACAAAATAGATATAACAAGAGAAATAAATAATTTCGAAAATTAATTATTTGCAATTTCAATCTTCATCTAAATAGTCACAAACATGTAATTGAATCATGAACTACTATCCTAATCGAACCTAATGGTGTCATGGATCATAGAACACGAAACTCAATTTATTAAAATTATTCAAATTAACCTAACATGGTTACTAGCATGTACGAAACTAATTTCAATTAAATCACGAATATATGTATCATATACACAAAACATGATAATAAATCTCACAGAAAACTTATGTATATCATATATACATCAACTATTAACATGCTTTCAATCATATATCATAAGAAAACATGCAATGAGTTTAATAGAATCAAACTCGAAGGCTCTGATACCACTGTTGGGTTTTGGGGTTCATGCACAGTGGAGATTTCAAAACTATTTTGAGAAAAACTCCAACAGGATCCGAATCTGATTCCATTAAAACACGTTTATATTATGAAAACTTAATTATACCTCACTCGCAATGTACCTTTCTGAAGGTTAATCGATCTCTAAGGCGCTGCCAACAACGAACGCCCTCTATCAGCAGTCCACACACGAACGGCGGTCGAGATTTGAAGTGCTAGCTTTGAGAGAATGCCAAACCTTTTTGTTTCTCTCCAAAACAATCCAGAGCATACCAAAAAACCCTAAGTCATTTCTTAAAACGAAAATAGAGTTTCAGCCCTTTTTAAAATCTTTCGTACTTGTATTCTAACTCAAAGCGTCTATTTATACAACCCTTGTATATAGACGGTTAAGTAAATTACACATATACCCCTACTTAAAGAAGTATAAGTGTAATACACTACAAGGACATTTCTGTCATGAATTTTACCATATAAAATTCATTTTTCTGAACCATCTTAAAATCTTGCAAAACCATTCTCAGTGTGCGTCCCAATAGGCTCATACAACGTTGGCAGTGTACCAAAACACATTTTGGTATACAAGTCATAAGCGGCCTCTAGCAAGACATTATGACTACCCAAGTTGTACAAATATCAAATTGATACAACCTAATCAATAGTGTATATAACATCCTTTTGTCACACGATATCCTTTTGATCAAACATAAGGCATGGAATTGTCATCCAACATGTTCAATTGTACTAGTCTCGATTTCTAGGTAGACTGAAAACATCTAAGTTACATTGATCAATATCAATTCACTTAGATTAGACCTTTTAACAGTCTAACACATCGAGGGATCCACTGGATATCTCTCTTTATATGAGAGGGACAAATTCTATCTCGATTACACAACTTCACCACATTATTCACACAATAACCAATCACAACCTTTATAATCGTTCGGTTAAAGACAACGTTTGATTGCGTCAAATCACTGTATTCCTAATGTTGAAGTCTCTGGTAATCTCAAGTTAGAGGACTGAAAAATATACCTATCATGAGAAACAACTATGACTTAATCCATGTGATGTTCTCATAGCGGGTCGGTCCAGTACTTTGTTCCCTAATAAGTACTCATAATCTTGATTCGTATTCCTATACGTATAATCATCGTATGATCATCAATCAAGACTCACACTAGTCTTAATTCATTATAGTTCCTAGTATAATAATCGACTAGGGACAGCTAGTAAATTTCTGTAAATACCCATGGATCTTATTATAATGTATACATGCAAATCAATTATAATAAATAGCAAATGAAATCCTCTATTTTATTAACTAAAATGTATTAAAAAAGACTGTTAATGGATTGACCTAGGGCACATTTCCCAACACTCCCCTTATTATTTCGACTCTCTATCAACTCTATGTTGTAAAAATGAACTTAAATCAACATCATTGAGGCTCGTATTCACAGTCCTCAAGGATATTTCGTCGTAATCAATGTACCCCCTATGATCCAACAAGCCTTCCGTAATTCAATGGGCGCAGGAACAACATAATTAACACGAATAGAAAAATCCTAGCAAAACAAAAATAGTGAACAAAAAGAGAAAGATGAGAAACTTTATGTTGAACAGAAAAATGTGAATAGAAAGTTGTTTTTAGTGTATCCCAAAGAGTTGGATTTGGACACTTTATATAGGAGTTTGTCTAAACAAAACATCCCTTAAGGTTAAAAAGTAACCGTTAACACCATTAACTACAAATAACGGTAACAAAATGGTTAAGAAGAAATAATAGAAAATAACAGTAACAAAATGGTCAAGAAGATATGATGGATTTCGAAAATACCTTTTCAAACCTATTGAAATATTAATAATTTTCCAACAACCCCCTACATATTCAAAAGGTATTAAATTTGTTGGGATATTTTCATTTAACGATAATGCATCGATTTTGGCATCTTTTGGACTATGAACCAAAACTGGAGAGAATGGGTTCTTACTTACAGAATAAGTGGTGAAGTTATAAACTTCTATGAATGAAAGATTCTTACGTAAGCAGAATTCCCACCAATCACATTGTACTATACAATGCTGTTGATCGACGTAGTGGTGCGCTAATAGGCCATGGACGTGCATGGTTGTTCATTAATGCTCTAGAAACTTTGCCATCAATCACATAGGATTAGCCCCACTGCACATTCATATTGGTTGTTCCATCAAGTGTACACTGCAAATTCATACACCACCTATAAAGGCTATGGAACTTAACCACTGTTTCATTGTAGTTATGCACTTTTCACACGGTAACGCCATATGAGGGACTTGACTTTAAAAATGCTTCACATACCAACTAGTGACTTGTTATTACCCGTATGAACCTAATTCATGGGATCTCCAATCACATAGGTCGGGTTACCATCACTGTTGAAAACTTAAATTGGCAAAATTTCCATTCCCCTAGATGTTTCAAAAATTAATTTCCTTCCCAAAGGTTTAGTCAAAGGATCGACCAAATTCACTTCTACTTCACGTAATCAATGGATATGACTCCATCTTTTTGCAACTGCTTAACCACACTGTGTTTCAAACAAGTGTGTCTAATCTTCGACGCATCGGTGTACACGACTAAGTCCTTCCCTATCTCAGGCAATGCTAGGACAGGCGTGGTAGTCAGTTTCTCCTTCAGAATGAGTTCGGAGATCCGGCCAAGTGTTTCGTGAGGGGGATTCAGATTTTCGATCGTACGCCGCTGAAGGTGTTGCCGAGTGAGAAGAAGCTGGAGTTGTTGGAGTCGATAAGCAAGTCGCTTGGGATGAGTATTACGAGTAGGACTTGCTTGACCACGGGGAGTGATATTTTGGTACAGGAGGCGATCACGCAGCTCAGCAAGTGGAATTGCTTCTGGGCGACCGTGGCCTTGGGGTTCTTTTTCAGGATTTTATTATACTTTCACTTGTTATTCTCAAACAAGAACAAGAGAAGCTGATTGATGATGACGATGATGATAAGTACTAATCATCACCATCAACGTACATGATCATGCATGCACATATATCATCTATTCATTATTACGTGGAGATGAATGTATGTGTTTATACATCATTTGAACTAGCAGGCGATGATGTTTATTACTTATTTGAACTTACCGTGCAAACTATACGTACCTAAGCAAAGAGAGTTAATTTTTATTTTTTAATTTTCATGTAATTATTTAACTTACCGTGCATTCATGCTTATCATTTTAACTTTAGTCCAAGGCGCTAATAGATCGACTTATTACATGTCCATTTTCCTTTCCTTATTATTTACTTTAGCTAAGTACGTGCATGCCAATTGAAGTACAATGTATAAATTCGCAAGCTGTGCATGCTCTCTCTCCAGCGATCTCTCTCTTGTTAATTTATTTATAATTATATCCCTATTTCGACTTTATATTAGTAATGTTATTATCATAAGTTTTTCTTTCCTACAAAAATATTATATATTATAAGTTTCTCTTGATGATTTTTTATGATAGTAGCAATCCCTCGACCGAGTAGCTTAGGGTGATGATGAGGTGAGTAGTTGTATAAATAGACAAGTAGTAAAATAATATTAATTGTTTTTATTTATCAAATTAATTTTGGAATTGATGCTATATATGTTGTTGTTTGTTGTTGTCAATGTTTAATTGTATTCGTCAAATCCAATATATAACAACTGAAAAAAGGATTAATTAAACAAAAAAATATCTACGATGCAATTAACACATTCGCTTTTCAATTAATTAGTTATAAGATCCAATGGTCATATAAATACAAAAGTAAAAAAAAAAAAAAAATGGTCATATAAATAAAATTAAGCCGTACCTTGTAGATCTTTTATTAATTAACGAATTAAGAATAGTACTTATTCATTAAACGAGGACAAATCTTAATTAGATCAAATGTTAGCTGCAGCAAACTTTGGACAGGAAATATGTATTCTTAATTAGTTGGGTCGCTCTTCGAGTAATAGGGAAGGTTTGTATTTAGAAAAATGATAATCTAATACACTTTGGCGCACACTTGGGACGCACGTGTTGTCTCTTAGCTTATTTTATGGTGTTTTGTTAGATGTGAGGCCCACGCCTAGCGAGACAAGAAAGAGCCATAAATAGACTAAAAGATAAAGTGTGCGCGCCTCAAGTGTGTTAGATTATCATGTTTCTTGTATTTAATATAGTTTCAGAAACTATATATAAACTTGAAAGTAATAATGCTTCTATTATTTTGAAACTAAAATATGTAGACAGTGACTATTAACTTTTGAGTATCTCAACCAAATTTGTATTGTCATGACATGAATATCAACCACATTCAACCATACCAATAAATGCTTTTTAGTTTTATCGTACATCCTCTGCTAGCTTTGTCTGCATCATATAATATTTCTAACATCATTCCTATCTTGTATCCACATGCATCAATTGCCACAAACCATTTAATAGACTAAAAGATAAAGTATGCGCCCCGTATGCGTCAAAAGTGTGTTAGATTATTATTTTACTTTTAAAAAATCTCAAGTTACGCAGGGTAAGTTTGGATTTTGTAGGTTATAACCTCGAAATGAATATCGAGTTGGTCCGAAGTGAGGTACCAACATCGACTCGGGATTTAATATTGGTTTACGTGTGGAAGTCGATTTGCGTGTGAAATTACCAACGTGTGAAATTACCTCGATTTGCATGTAATATGGGATCTAGGATAGACACAAGTTTATATTGTCGAAATGAAGGTGTATGTGAAATTTCGTGCGAATCGAACATGTTTAAGCTAAAAAGAGGTATTGAGTTGGATTAATGAAATTAGTGATTTTGAGGGGCTTTATTATGAAGTTTTTCTAGTAATTGGATTGGTGATTTGGAGGGGCTTTATTATGAAATTTTTATAATAATTGGATTTAATTATACAGGCTCAAGAGCTCAGGGAAGTCTGAGAAATTTAAAAGGAAATTTGTTTTAAGTAAAGACAGAAATGCTGGAGGGAGTAGTGGCTAATTAGCCAATTTTTGAAAAACCAAGTTGAGGAGGTGAGGGCTTGACTTTTAAAATCAAACCGCCTAACACGTCTGTTCACTAATTTGAGCTAACTTCTTTGACTCTCTTTTTGTTTTCTCACCTTCCCTCTACTCCCAACAGTGAATTCATCAACCCTCCACTTGAATCGAGCTCAGGAACTTGAGGTTTAGATCTCCCAAGTTCATAGCAATGCAAACTGCAAAACTGTTAAGTCTTGACGGTTGAAGTGGGTGAGTTTGTGCCACGTTTCTTCATGATTCTCGAGCTCTCTTGGGTCTGTATTGATTTCCTAGTCTTATTTGTGTATCAAACTTGTAATCGAACCCTTCCTTCACAGAGTTGGAGCTTGGTATATGAAGTTATAAGCAAAGAAAGTGTGCTCAGTTGCACAGTTTTGTAACAGTAATGTTGAGCAAGGTTTGTTGGTGAGTGGTTTTCAGTACCCTCCCCTCATTATTTGGACTCTCTATCAACTCTATGTTGTAAAAATGAACATAAATCAACTTCCTTGAGGCTCATATTCACAGTCCTCAAGGATATTTCGTCGTAATCAATATACCCCATATGATCCAACAAGCCTTCCGTAATTCAACGGGAGTAGGAACAACATAATCAACACGAATAGAAAAATCCTAGCAAAACAAAAATAGTGAACAAAAAGAGAAAGATAGAAACATTATGTTGAACAGAAAAATATGAATAGAAAGTTGTTTTTAGTGTATCCCAAAGAGTTGGATTTGGACACTTTATATAGGAGTTTGTCTAAACAAAACATCCCACGAGGTCAAAAAGTAACTGTCAACACCATTAACTACAAATAACGGAAAATAATGGACAAGAAGAAATAATGGAAAATAATGGTAACAAAACGGTCAAGAAGATATGATGGATTTTGAAAATACCTTTTCAAACCTAATGAAATATTAATAATTTTCCAACAATCCCCCACATATTCAAAAGGTATTAAATTTGCTGGGATATTTTCATTTTACGATAATGCATCAATTTTGGCATCTTTTGGACTATGAACCAAAACTGGAGAGAATGGGTTCTTACTTACAAAATAAGTGGTGAAGTTATAAACTTCTATGAACCAAAGATTCTTACGTAAGCAGAATTCCCACCAATCACATTATACTATACAAAATTGCTGATCGACGTAGTGGTGCGCTAATAGGCCATGCACGTGCCTGGTTGTTCATTAATGGTCTAGAGACTTTGTCATGAATCACTTAGGATTGGCCCCATTGCACACTCATATTGGTTGTTCCATCAAGTGTACACAGCAAATTTGTGACGGCCCCAAGTTCCACAACCCTATAATCGGGCGCTGCCCGGCGTAGACCCGCGCGAACCCCCGAGCCAATCCCGCCGAGTCGTTCGGGGCCAGCGAGCCTATCCTTACCATTCAATCATTTGTTAATCATTTGAAAGTGAAGTCAATTAATTAGCGAGTTATCAAAGTAATAAGTGGAAGCAATTAATCTCAACTAATCAATCAACTTCTAAAGCTCTAAGTTAGGACAAAAACCTAGGGTGTGGGAACCCTGTATATCGTATAAATCATGTAAAGCAAGGAGAGTATCATCCAAGTCGTAACATCCAAAAATCTCTCAACCCATAACCCCATGTACAAAAACAATATAAGTAACTAATACAACAAAAAAGTCACCTATGTCAGCAGGGGAGGGTTGCTCAAAGTATATCGCATAACTACACGGCCTGTCCTTTGCTGGACTGCGGATCTGCACTCGGTCAAACACAAGAATGACGAGCCCAGGTAAGTAACGCCAAGCAGGAACAACAATAAATATAACATTTCGAATTAAAAAAATGAACAATCAATTCATGCAGATAGAAAGAAAAGGACAAGGAGCGCATGAATATATAAAGACTGTGAATAAATAAATAAGCAATCGAAATTGAGTGTCCCGGAATACAAAGGAAAGACACAAGTGGTCCCGACCAATTAAAGTTGTTAAGCCGAGGACAAAATCTCCTTAAAGGCTAGGAGTCGAGGACAGAATCTCCTCTAAGACCCCTACGTGAATGCAGAGTCCCCAACAATCTAGTGGAAAACTTTCACCCCGTACATGTCATTACAACCGATCACGTATCCCCAGCCATAAACCCCGGTATAATACACCGCGAGCCCAAAATTCTGCAAGGATCACGCTTGAAACACTTGCCTTAGGATAACTCATGTGAATGGAATATCAAAAAGGTATTGAAACAATATCAATAAATAATTCAAAGCTCAAGAAATAACTGTAGTGTTCTTCATTGGTTTACTTACCTCGATCCAAGCTAATTCGCGCTAACATGGACTCCGACACGCCCCTTACGGTCCCTGTGTGTACAAAAATCCTGATAATGTAATTTATATCAATTCCTATGATTTTTTTTCAAATTTCTAGCTATTTTTGCCAATATCATGTTTTTCAAGGCAAAAACCCCGACATAACGTCTCATAAAAATCTCGAATATTTCACTTTTCGTAGAAATTCTCAAATTTCTCTTTATTTGATGAAAATATAATTTTCTAGAATTTCCTACAATTTTTCCTGAATTTTTTCTATTTTTCTGGAATTTATTTCAATTAAAATCATTTTTAATATATTTAATTGAATTGACTAATTATTTATTATTATAATAATAGGTGGGTGGGTCGTGGGTCCGGTCCGACCGCATCGGACCCAGTCCACCCGGTCAAACCCGGGTCCACCGGTCAACCCGGGTCAGACCCGGTCAAGCCGGTTCAGACCATCTTATTCTTCGTTCGTTCGTTGGAAAATTCTAGCGAACAAACAGAACACCATTTTTTTTCTTTGTTTTTTTCTTTGTTTTTTTCTTTTACTTCTTCTACAACAACATTAACAACAACAACTCAACAATCCACTATCATCTACACCTCATTTCCACCATTAATCACCACCATTGTAATCCAAATGAAAAATCCTTTAAAATCTTCAAAAATTTTTCAAAAATTCGAAACTCACCCAAATCTTTACAACCTTTGTAAATAACTTATTAATCGTCACGGGGATCGTCGGTACATTGAAAACTTCAATCGATTTCGAAGTTTCGACGTAGCATCCAAAACTCACCGCGACGAAAACACCCCAACTATGCACCAATGCGTAGAGAACGATGAGGAGAGTTTGAATCTTACCTCGGATCGTCGAAAACCGCCGCCTCCGGAGCCGCTCCAGCCACACCAGTCTGGTGGTTGCTTGGGGGAAGAACTTAGGGAAGAGGAAGAGAGAGAGAAATGAGAGAGGAAGAGAGAGAAAAAAGGTGGGTGTAGGGTTTTATACCCCTCTCCTCATCCACTTATGCACACTCATCTCGAGACGGATCCAAGGGTCCTCCCTTCAACTGTCCCAACAACTCCAACACTCCATATGTGACTTCATTACGTAACTTGAGCTCCACACTTGGTCATCTCCAACTCCGCCTTAATGTTGTCGAACTCGAACCGCGTCGCGACTCGCCCGTCGCACGCACTCTATTACACTACATGCTAACACGCCTATACTTTTATAATTTGTGTTTTGTTAGTGTTTTTAATTAAATTTGTTCCCCGGACTACCAACGCTCGTACACAATGCCTTTACACGTTAAAAACTTGCAATTGCACAAATGAAATACAATATAATACAAACACCATACAAAACTAACATACCTCGGCGTCGACGTCCGAGAATTGATGATTGTACCATGGCGTGGGCCCACATATCACCTGTATTGACACGTGGCATGGGTTAAATTTTTAGAGTCGTTACAGTCTTCCCAACTAACTGGAATTTCGTCCTTGAAATTTAAACGAAATTAAAGGAAAGACTTACCGAACTTAGAAGAGGTAGGGGAAACATTCGCGCATATATGACTCTAGCTCCCATGTCAGCTCCTCGTCCCCGTGGTGCTGCCACTTGACGAGGACTGATGGGATCTCCTTGTTCTTCAAGGTCTTGACCTTGCGGTCTAAGATCTGGATAGACTGCTCGTTGTATGTGACATCCTCCCTCAGGTCTATCTGGCTCAAATCTACTGTTAGTCGGCTGCCCTCCCTAGACCTATCCAGTCGCAACATCGATATGTGAAAGATAGGATGAATCCCTGACATCGGAGGTGGTAACTCTAGCTCGTACGCGACCTTGCCTATCCGTTTCACCACTCTGAATGGACCAATGAACCTCGGTGCAAGTTTCCCCTTGATCCCAAACCTCTTATGCCCCTTTAATGGAGATACTTTCAGATATACAAAGTCCCTGATTTGATATTCTAACTCCCCATGATACAAGTCATAATACTTATTCTGCCTCTCCTGCGCACCCTTCAATCTCAAATGGATCTGGCGTAGCTTCTCTGTGTGATCTACCAAAATCTCCGGCCCAATCGCTGCTACATCCTCGGGCTCCACCCAACAAGATGGAGATCTACACGACCTCCTGTACAATGCCTCAAATGGTGCCATGTCGATACTGGCTTAATAACTGTTATTATATGTAAACTCACACAGATGAAGATATTCCTCCCAAGATCCACCATACTCTAACACACACGTCCTCAGCATATCCTTGAGAATCTGGATCAAACGCTCTGATTATCCATCAGTCTATGGGTGATAGGCAGTACTAAGATTCAATCTATTGCCAAATTGTGCCTGCATGCTCTGCCAGATCTGCGATGTAAACTGCGACCCTCTGTCAGACACAATCGACAATGGTACCCCATGCAATCTAACAATCTCCCTCTCATAAAGCTCTGCCATTCTGTCTACCCGATGTGTGGTCGAGATTGGTATAAAGTGCACGGACTTAGTCAATCTGTCCACAATCACCCAGACGCTATTATGTCTCTGCCGAGATCGAGGTAACCCACTGATGAAGTCTATTGCAATGCGCTCTCACTTCCAATGAGGAATGGGAAGTGGTTGTAATAACCCACCGGGTCTGCGATGCTCAACCTTAACATGCTGACAAATATCACACCCTCTAATAAAATTAGCAATGTCGGACTTCATCCCTGGCCACCAGAAGAGACGACGCACCTCTGCATACATCTTAGTCCTGCCCTGATGAACCATAAATCATGAGCGGTGTGCCTCATGAAGTATCTCATCGCGTAACTCAACCACTGATGGAATCCACAGTCATCCTCTAAATCTCAAGCATGAGTCTGTTAACTGACTCCAATCTGGATGATCTGAACGCTGCGTCAGCTCTAAGAACTTTTGATACTGTTCATCTGTTTGTTGACCCTCAAGTACTCTCTGTATCGACATTGTCTGAGTCCTCATCTGCCCGCAAACCATTACTCTAGTATCGGTCGGAACGTCATCGATACAAATCCTCTCAACCGCTTCGAGCAAACTGTAATCGTGCGTCATGTGGCAGGAAATAACTTCTGAGTTTGACCCTCTGCGGCTCAATGCGTCTGCAACCACATTAGCCTTCCTCGAGTGGTACTCCAATGAGAAATCATAGTCCTTAAGGAACTCAAGCCATTGCCTCTATCGCATATTCAATTCTTTTTGTGTGAAGAGGTACTTCAAACTTTTGTGATCAGTAAATAGGACGAATCTCTCCCCGTAGAGGTAGTGGCGCTACATCTTCAGTACAAAAACCACTGCCGCCAACTCCAAGTCGTGAGTAGGGTAATTCTTCTCATGAATCTTCAACTATCGGGACGTGTAGGCAATCACTCTACCCTCCTGCATCATAACAAAGCCTAAATCGATCTTATAAGCATCGTTGTTCACCTCAAAACCCTTTCCTGACTCGGGCAAAACCAAAATTGGTGCGGTAGTCAGTCATTCCTTCAATGTCCTGAACGCCTGCTCACAGTCGTCGTTCCACTGAAATATGACATCTTTCTTTGTCAACTGCGTCATCGGTGTCGCGATCCTCGAGAAGTCCTATACAAAGTGCCGATAATAACCTGCCAAGCCCAGAAAACTGCAGATATCTGACGCTGATCTCGGTGTAGGCTAATCGCTAACTGCCCTGACCTTATCGGGGTCCACTAACACTCCACCGGTCCTAACAATGTGACCTAGGAATCCTACCGCTGTCAACCAAAACTCACACCCACTGAACTTAGCGAATAATCGATGCTCTCAGTGTCCGTAAAACCAAACTAAGGTGCTCCTCGCGAGTCTTGGAATATATCAAGATGTCGTTGATGAACCAAATGACGAATCTGTCCAAATACTGTTTCAACATTCGATGCATCAAATCCATGAATATCGTTGGGGAATTAGTCAACCTAAACGACATTACTGTAAACTGGTAGTGCCCATATCGAGTGCGAAATGCAGTCTTCTCCATGTCCTCTGCTCTAATCCTCAATTGATGGTACCCGAATCTCATATCAATCTTCAAGAAACACTGCGAACCTGTCAACTAGTCGAACAAATCGTCGATGCGAGGAAGTGGATACTTGTTTTTCACCGTCGCCTTGTTCAACTGTCTGTAGTCGATGTATAATCTCAAGCTGTCGTCTTTCTTCTTCACAAACAATACCGGCGCTCCCCAAGGTGATATACTCGACCGAATAAAGCCTAGCTCCAACAACTCGTCGAGTTGTCCTCTCATCTCATCTAGCTCTCTCGGAGCCATGCAATACGGAGGAATAGAAATAGGTTTGGTCCCTGGGACCAAGTCAACGATGAAATCGATCTCCCTAGGTGGTAGTAAGCCTGGTAACTCTGCTGGAAAAACATCAAGGAACTTGCATACTACTGGCACATCCTCCAACCTAGTCTCTACTCTACCTGTCGTACTTAACATGCCAGCGAATGTCTCTACATCTACGATAGTGGCGACTCTACCCTTGGTGATCGGTAAATTGGTCGAAGTCCCCTAGAAGCTAAACTCCTGATGCCCAAGAATCTGAAACGTGATCCTCTTACTGTAGCAATGAATCTGTGGATGATAAGCACCCAACCAATCCATGCCCAGTAGTGCATTGAACTCTAGGAACTCCAACACTCTTAGGTCTGCAGGTCAAGTGTGTCCTTCTATCTCTACCGAACAGTTTACACATACTAAATTCGGGTAAATCTTGTCCCCAACAGCCATGCTAAGGATCAAGGGTCTCTCTAATCGAATAGGTCTCAACCTTAACTCGTCAACCATACGACCCGAAATAAAAGAAACTGTAGAACCGGAATCAAACATGGTATGCATAAATCGACTGCAAATGTAAACCGTACCCTCAATCAGGTTCCGTGAGGCAGTCGTGTCTAGTGCGGCAATGGCATTAACCTGCTCCCGGCTCTGTGGCTGTCCTCGACCATGTCGTGGACAAGCGTTGATGAAGTGGCCTAATTGTCCGCACTCAAAGCATGCTCCCCTCTCAGACCTTGAACTAGACGGACCACGCTGTCCCTGTCTCGGTGCCTGACCTGAACTCTGTCCCTGACCCTGATTGCGTCATTGTCCCCGTCGGTATCTCTGCTCTCCCGACCCTTGCCTTTGCCATCGGTGCGGTACCGTTTATCTATCTTGGCTTTGGCGAGGCTGTGGTGGCTAAACGCTAGCATAACTTCGTGCCGGAGCGGATGATACAACTGTTGCGGTGGGTGGAGATGCTACTGATGCTACACTATAAGCTCGGTCTCTCTTCGACCACTGCTTGAATATTTTCCTCCTCCTACCATCCCCCGAAGACCTCCCCGACTAAGAAGGTGTCGATGAAGTAGCATGTGCCCCAGTATGTATACCGCCAAATCCCTCACTGGCCATAGCTCTCTCATACGCCGCCTGTAGTGTGCTCGGAGCTGTCGTCACTACCATCGAACCTATCAAATTGAGTAGCCCGTGTACAAAGTAATACTCCTGGTCTGCGTCAGTATCTGCTGCTCCTCCGGCATACTCCATCAGTCGTAGATATCGGTCCATGTACTGCATCACGGACTCGTCGGCTCTCTGCCAAATATTCTAAAACTCGGTCCTCTTCAAATTACGGACCGTAGGAGGAATGTACTTCTGCTCGAACCTCCCCTTGAACTCAGCCCAATCTCGGGGCTTCCCCTTCGTGGCCACCGTAGTGCACCACCAGACGTCGGCCTCTCCGAACAATGAGGCGGAAGATATACTAGGTTGCATGTGGGCCGGTGTAGCCAGAATGTCGTGAATCTTCTTGTGACTCCTCAAGAAGATCTCTGCTGCCTCAAGATTCATACCTCCATAGAACTTTTCGGGTTGATGCCTCTGAAATTCCTTGGCCTGCCTTGCCTCTGGCGCAACCTTAATACTCGGAGTAGTCAGTGTACTAGGCATCTCAGTGAGTGATGTACTTGGTGTCGATGGTATCACCTCCGTCTGAGTAGGCAATACAACCCCTATCTGTGCTATTGGAGCTACTGTGGTCTCCGACATCGCTGAAATTAGAGTAGGAGCTGTCGACGTCGCCGCGGTAGCTGGTGTACCAATCTCTTGTGTAGCAGGCAACTGGGAAGGAGTAGATGGTGTCGCTGTATGGGGTGCTCTCAATAGTCTCAAGATCTCCTCAAGCCTATGATCCAGACTCATAATCCTCTGAGTCCACATCTGGAACTCTTCCATACTGACTCCTCTAGGACCTGACGTCCCACTATCATCACCAGAACCCGGCTGATCCACCATCGCTGTCTGCAATTAGGCGAATCTGCGAATCAGTGAATAACTAATCGATATCATAATAATACACCATATCAAATATAGCATGTACATTACAAGTTCTGAATTTTCTCTAACTCTCCTCACTTCCCAACTAAGACTTAAGTTAGGTTTATAGGGTTCCACTCTAAGTTCAAACACTATCCTAACTTCCACTTTCCTATGTTTTAGTGGATTGTGATTTAAATTCAAGAGTCTTTTATTCAACCTTTAGGCCCTGATACCAACTGTGACGGCCCCAAGTTCCACAACCGTAGAATCGGGCGCCGCCCAGCCTGGACCCGCGCGAACCCCCAAGCCAATCCCGCCAAGTCGCGCGGGGCCAGTGAGCCTGTCCTTACCATTTAATCATTTGTTAATCATTTGAAAGTGAAGTCAATAAATTAGCGAGTTATCAAAGTAATAAGCGGAAGCAATTAATCTCAACTAATCAATCAACTTCTAAAGCTCTAAGTTAGGACAAAAACCTAAGGTGTGGGAACCCCGTATATCGTATATATCATGTAAAGCAAGGAGAGTATCATCCAAGTCATAACATCCAAAAATCTCTCAACCCATAGCCCCATGTACAAAAAAATAATATAAGTAACTAATACAACAAAAAAGTCACCTATGTCAGTAGAGGAAGGCTGCTCAAAGTATATCGCCTAACTGCATGGCCTTTCCTTTGCTGGACTGCGGATCTGCACTCGATCAAACATAAGAATGACGAGCCCAGGTAAGAAACGCCAAGCAGGAACAACAATAAATACATCATTTCGAATTAAATAAATGAACGATAAATTCATGCAAATAGAAAGAAAAGGACAAGGAGCGCATGAATATATAAAGACTGTGAACAAATAAATAAGCAATCGAAATTGAGTGTCCCGAAATACTAAGGAAAGGCACAAGTGATCCCGACCAATTAAAGTCGTTAAGCCGAGGACAAAATCTCCTCAAAGGCTAGGAGTTGAGGACAGAATCTCCTCTAAGAACCTACGCGAAAGCAGAGTCCCCAACAATCTAGTGGAGAACTCTCACCCCGTATATGTCATTACAACCAATTACGTATCCCCAGCTGTAAACCCCAGTATAATACACCGCGAGCCCAAAATTCTGCAAGGATCACGCTTGACACACTTGCCTTAGGACAACTCATGTGAATGGAATATCAAAAAGGTATTGAAACAATATCAATAAATAATTCAAAGCTCAAGAAATAACTGTAGTGTTCCTCACTGGTTTACTTACCTCGATCCAAGCTAATTCGCGCTAACACGGACTCCGACACGCCCCTTACGGTCCCTGTGTGTGCAAAAATTCTGATAATGCAATTTATATCAATTCCTATGATTTTTTCCAAATTTCTAGCTATTTTTGCCATTATCATGTTTTTCAAGGCAAACACCCTGACATAACGTCTCACAAAAATCTTGAATATTTCACTTTTCGTAGAAATTCTCAAATTTCTCTTTATTTGATGAAAATATAATTTTCTAGAATTTCCTAAAATTTTTCCTGAATTTTTTCTATTTTTCAGGAATTTATTTCAATTAAAATCATTTTTAATATATTTAATTGAAATAACTAATTATTTATTATAATAATAATAGGTGGGTGGGTCGTGGGTCGGGTCTAACCGGGCCAATTCCGGTCAGACCCGGTCATATCCCTGGTCCAACCGGGTCGAACCCGGTCCACCCGGTCAACCCGGGTCAGACCTGGTCCAACCGGGTCGGACCATCTTCTTATTCGTTCGTTCGCTGGAATTTTCCAGCGAACGAACAGAATACCATTTTTTTCTTTATTTTCTTCTTTTCCTTCTTCTACAATAACATTAACAACAACTCAACAATCCACCATCATCAACACCTCATTTCCACCATTAATCACCACCATTTTAATCAAAACGAAAAATCCTTGAAAATCTTCAAAAATTTGCCAAATATTCAAAACTCACCCAAATCGATTATAACTTTTGTAAATAACTTATTAATCATCGCGGGGATCGTTGGGACGTCGAAAACTTCGATCGATTTAGAAGTTTCGACGTGGCATCCAACACTCACCGCAACAAAAACATACAAACTACGCACCAACGCGTAGAGAACAATGAGGAGAGTTTGAATCTTACCTCGGATCGTCGAAAAACCGCCGCCTCCGGCACCACTCCAGCCACACCAGTCCGGTGGTTGCTTGGGGAAGAAGTTAGGGAAGAGGAAGAGATAGAGAAATGAGAGAGGAAGAGAGAGAAAAAAGGTGGGTGTTGGGTTTTATACCCGTCTCCTTATCCACTTATGCACACTCATCTCGAGGCGCATCCAAGGGTCCTCCTTTCAGCTGTCCCAACAACTCCAACACTTCATATGTGACTTCATTACGTAACTTGAGCTCCACACTTGGTCATCTCCAACTCTGCCTTAATGTTGTCGAACTCAAACCGCGTCGCGACTCGCCCATCGCACGCACTCTATCACACTACGTGCCAACACGCCTATACTTTTATAATTTGTGTTTTGTCAGTGTTTTTAATTAAATTTGTTCCCCATAATACCAACACTCGTACACAACGCCTTTACATATTAAAAACTTGCAATTGCACAAATAAAATACAATATAATACAAACACCATACAAAACTAACATATCTCAGTGTCAACGTCTGAGAATTGATGACTGTACCACGATGTGGGCCCACGTATCACCTGTATTGACACATGGCACAGGTTAAATTTTTAGGGTTGTTACAAAATTCATACACTACCTATAAAAGCTATGGAACTTCACCACTGTTTCATTGTAGTTATGCATTTTTCACGCGGTGACGCCATATGAGGGATTTGATTTTAAAAGTGCTTCACATACCAACTAGTGACTTATTATTACTCGTATGAACCTAATTCATGGGACCTCCAATCACATAGGTTGGGTTACCATCACCGTTGAAAACTTAAATTGGCAAAATTCCCATTCTAGATGTTTTAGAAATTAATTTCCTTCCCAAAGTTTAGTCAGAGGATCGGCCAAATTCACTTCTGACTTCACATAATCAATGGATATGACTCCATCTTTTTGCAATTGCTTAACCACATTGTGTTTCAAACAAATGTGTTTAATTTGAATCTGAAATCCAGTCAGCATCACTGTATCTCTTTACTACAGAGGAAAATCCACCATACATAAAACCATAAGACATGACATCTCTCTAATATTTTATTAAATTGACTAATGCATTCCAATGCTCATTATTGAGATTATGTATATTTCTGCTCAATCTTCCCACAACATAAACTATATCAGGTCGTGTAAAATTCATAAAATGAATCAGACTCCTAATAATGTGTGCGTACTCAAATTGAGCGACATGACTACCTCCATTTTTCCTTAATTGGGTGTTAGCATCATAAGATGTACTTACCAGTGTGACATCAAAATGTCCAAACTTCATGAGAAGTTTTTCAACATAATGTTCTTGTGATAGCAATATGCCATAACCTTTCCTTGTGATTTTAACACCCAAAATCAAATTTACTTCACCCATATCTTTCATATCTTTTTTTGGGTGGATAAACATGCCTAAACGACCCAGGATAAAGACTGCAAATTAAACTGAATCTAACAAATCATGCTAAAAAAGCATTAGATTCCATGCGGTGGCGAGACCAGCTCTTTAAAATCTTCAGCCATATCAAACGCTTGTCTTGCCAAATGATCAGCACATGCATTGTTCTGTCGGAAGGTGCGGCGAATTAAAATATCCCAATCTAGGGATAAGAGGTACCATGTCCAACAACAACTGGTCCATACACACTGCCGCCACATTGCTCTCTATAAGACACACTGCCTCCCTCGAGTCTGTCTCCACAATCAAGCGTCGAACGCCCTTCTCCCTAGCCAATTAAGCGTAGGCCATGTTTAATCCCCCAAAGTATAGCAGTTAAGAGGATTGCAGTTGCCTACTTTCTCCATGAAACACCCAATAAAATGCCCACGATCATCCCTAAGGACCGCTGCAGCAGTAGCTTTCATATCACCTTCGCAAACAACGCCATCACAATTAAGCTTAACCACCCCTTGTTCCGACTTTGTCCAGCTTCGCTGAATTCTATTCCCAACAGAGAGCCCGGAGTGTGACATGACTTCAAGCTTACTGACAATCTCGTCCGTCCGATTTCTGATAGAGCTTGTGATACACCAACATGTTTCTCCAAAGATGAGTCTATGCTCTTGATCTTTGTGCCCTAATCCCCTGGTTAGCCAAGCATCCAGAGGCATAGAGAAAAAAAGTGAGGCTTGATTAATCCCCAAAAACCCTTCCCAGATTCTACTCACCATAGTGCAGTCTCGCAAAGCATGAAGGGTAGTTTCAGGCTCCTGCTGGCATAGTGGGCATAGGTTATCATTCCTGATACTTCTACGAAAGCAAAATGAATTAGTAGGAAGCCTATCAAGAAGCACCAGCCACAAGAAAGTCCTCACTCGTTGGGGCCCTTCCCATTTCCATACTTTCCTCCATTTCAAATTGCAGCCGACCACCGGCTCTTGAATCAGATTATAGGCACTCTTGAGGGAGAACTTTCCTGCTTTGTTGAATAACCAACTCATGGGGTATGGCCCTCTCTGTTCACTAGGTGAAGGAATCACCCTTATGTTCTCATATATATTCGTAGGGAGTACTTGATACAAAACCGAGAAATCCCACCCTCCAAACACGTGTAAGCTGATTCACTGGCATCGCCAGATCTTGCTCAGATAGTATGGGAAATGAGAGGTCCCATTCCCTCTGCCCACTTATCACACCAAAATCTCACTGAAGACCCGCAACCCACATTCCACGAGATACCCAATTCAAAAGTATTCCACTGTGACGGCTCCAAATTCTCAATACATTTGAGTACGCTCGGCCTAAACTCATACAGGTCTTCAAGTTAGTACTCGGCGAGCCTAGTTAGCCTCCAATCAATTAATTATACAATTTATGAAAGAGTTTTTGCAAGTTTATCGCAGCGAAAAATAAGTAATCTACAACATAAATGGAAAATAACTCAGTCAAAAGGAAATCAGAAATCTATTATGTGGATAATCCCAAAATATTCAAATACAATCAGACAAACATGTATAGGATATCCAATTCAAAATAATCCTGAGTTCAACAACTAAAACTGATATATAAAGCAACATAAAGCCAAGAAAAAAACATATATAAGATACTCTAAGTCTGCCGGTCCAGTTGCTATAATCCTCACATGAAATCACCTAGGAAGAGCTTCTTACCCTTGCTGCACTCCACTCTATCTGCACGCACTGTCACAAACTAGACGGTGAGTAACTTGAGAGAAATTGAAAGTAATGCCATAATAATATAACAGTAATTCATGATTTACCAAGTAAAGTAGTCTAAATATTATGCGGTAATTGAAAGACAGGAATTTAAGTAGATTGAGTGCATGATTAAAAGACTAATAGATATCAATCGAAACATGCGTGTTCAAAGAATTGAAAAGATGTCTATAAGCGGTCTAAATCATAACATAATGGTAAAGACCTCACTAGGTCTCCCCCTGGGCATCGACACAAGCGACGACACAACCATGATAGGAGGAACATATGCCCTCCAACCCAGTACTTGGTGTCACATGATCACTATGGGTGGTCCCACACTCCTGTACAAAAGTGCCCACGTTGCCCCACTAGTGCAGGGTCGAGTACTCTCGAGACAAAAACTTACGCCAAAAACACACGACCAAGGAATATAATGGAATACTAATGATAGTTCATAGCAAATCAGAATAAATGATAATGAATCACATGGTATTTCCTTACTGGCTTACTAATCATACACAAGCACAAGGCAAGTGTACTTACTTGACTAGTCGCGACTCGTAATAACTCCCGCGACTCTAATCAAGTACCCTCAGGTTCCCGATTACCTGACAAAGGCATGAAACCCCCAAATAGGTTGGGTTTATGATCATTAACAACTCTAGATAAACCCTTAAATTTTTCCAAGTTTTCGTTGTAAAACAAGATTTAATACTACATCCACGATTCAAGCACCGATTAGGAATACCGTGATGGCGCTGTCGTGCATGGACTCCACGACACCGTCATCACGTCATTAATTCCCTTGCTGGTTTTGGACACCATTGAAACGCCACCGTGTATGGAGTTCCACGACATTATCACGGTGTTCCAAATGGTACTTTAAGACGTCGGGAGTGGCGCCACCGGGGTTTTGACTTGCGGTTCTCCACGCCATCCCTCACATCGTCAAAGAACAAAAGAAAATTTTAAAACAGATAGGATGGAGTGCGCTCCCATGCTTCAAGAGATTCTACCCAGAAGGTGGAGCGCGCTGGCCCGCGGGAAAAACATAATTTCCAGCATGAAAAATTTTGCTCCTCCATGCATGGGAGTGCTTCCTTAACCCCGGTCGGCCCTAGCCTCACCCCAAGGAACTCAACCCACGTTCCAACAACAGAACGGTGATCACAACCATGAAAACGGATTCAAAAACAATTTTAAATTCCGAAAATTCCTAAAACTTCTCCAACACAATAACTAAAGTAAAAACTCAACACTGGCAACAAATTTGGGTGTTGGTCGCTCCGGAGATTGCCATGGCAGTGGTGTTGTCGATCACAACGACTTCCCACAGTAGCATCCGTGGTCATCGTGACAAAATCTAAAGAAATTAACAATGGAACGAAGAAGAGGAGAGAAAGAGGAGTAGGATGCTCACCAAATTTCGGCAAGATCTACACCGACGAGGGAGCTCCAACCACCACTAGAGAGGGCTAGACAACACACATGTTCACCAAGAAAAAAAGAGAAGAGAAGGAGAGGAGAATAGAATGAATAGTGAAAAGGAAATCAAGTGGTGGAGTGGTCCTTATATAGTCCCTCTCATCATCCGCTTGTATGCACCCATCTCACGACGAATCCATCAGTTCCACCCTTTAGAGTGTTCACCAAGTCTAACTTTCCATGTTGACTCTACTAAGTGATTCAGGTGTCACTTAGTTATCCAGTTCCCTTGTTGATCCTGCGTTCCTCAGCCAGTATTGCACCACGAATTCGACCGTTGTGTGCCCGTTGTCTCTTCATGTTCCATTTAATATAATTATATTAATTATTTGAAAAATCCTTTAATAATGTTTTTGTGTTTTAACTCCCCCTTTACCTAGGGGAAGCCTCACTCAGACTAAACAGTCGTCCAAACGGCTCGAGATTCGTATTAACCTTATATAAACATCACAGAAACATAAAATTACCTTAGTGTCAACATCCCGAAGTTCGAAATAACACGAAGTATCACGTAGTCGGGTCATGATCCTGACATATGTAACACAAGTTAGGTTAAATTTTGAGGGTTGTTACAGTCTTCCCCTATTATTATAATTTTGTCCCTGAAATTAAACTAATAAGTAAACTAAGCTAAAAACTCATCGGAATCAAACAGGTACAGAAAGTGCTCGCGCATATAGGAGTATAACTCCCAGGTTAGCTCCTCGTTTTCGTGAAATTGCCATTTCACGAGAACTGAAGGAATTTCCTTGTTCCTCAGTGTTTTGACCTTTTGGTCAACGATCTTGATTGACTGCTCCTCATACGTGGCATCGTCTCGCAAATCGATCTCGCTCAAGTCTACCATCGGTCGCCGTCCTCCGTTTAACTTGTCTAATTGAAGCATCGAAATGTAGAATACTGGATGAACATCGGCAAGCTCTAGCGGTAACTCCAACTGATAAGCAACTTTACCGACCATCTTCACAATCTTGAAGGGACCGATAAATCTAGGAGCGAGTTTTCCCTTGATTCTGAACTGTTTTACCCTTCAGTAGAGAGACCTTCAGGTATACATAGTTTCCCAAATCATACTGAAGCTCATCGTGATACTTGTCGTAGTACTTCTTTTAGCGCTCTTGGGCACCTTTAAGTCTCAAACGAATCTATCGTACCTTCTCAGTATGATCAACAACATTCTCAGGACCAACAGTCACAACATCCTCTGGCTCAGCCTAGACTGAAGGTGATCTAAAAGGCCTACCATAAAGTGCTTCAAACAGTGATGTGATGGCCCCAAATTTTTAACCCTAAACTAGGTCCCATCCTGCTTAAAATTACAAGAACCCCGTGCCAATCTCGCCGAGTCACGCAAGCCTAGTCAGCCTTCCTTTACCATTTTTAAATCATTTACAAATTGAAAACATTTGATTAGTGAGTTATCAACAATATAGCGGAACTAACCAATCATCAAACTAATCAAAATAATCAGAACCATATGAAATAAGACATCCTAAAGTGTGAAAACCCCGCATATGTATATCATCATAAATGAGTAGTCAGAGGAGAACAACATATAGATATACATGCCCCGAATTTCTCAAAACCCCTAGTCCTAAGTGTTTCAAAACAATATATATATATACAATACTACAAAAAAAATCACCTATATCAGCTAAGTAGAAAGGCGTACTCCAGTATCCTCAAATCAAGTCTCCAAGCTCAGAAGCCTGTCCCTTGTTGGTTTATGGATCTGCACACCGTCAAACACAATAATGACGAGCCCAGGTAAGTAACGCCATGCAGGACAAAATTACAACATTTCGAAATAAATAAACATCCAATCATATTCATATCGATAGAAAGAAAGGAAAGGGAATACATGAATAAATAAAACTGTAAGTAAATCAACTGAGCAATCGAAAATTAGTGTCCCGAAAAAAAGAGAGGTGCAAGTAGTCCCGACCTAACAGTCATTGATAGAGGTATACACCTACAAGACTCGACGCTTAGGATGCGGTGCACTCACTGTAACGACCCATTTCTAAATAGACCGCTACGGGGGCCAATGTGGACCTACAGTCTGTCTTACTAGAGACAGCTGTGCTCTACATTGGATTATATCCTCCATTTTATCTTTTTAATCCTTATTAATTATCCATTTACTTATTAAGTTGTATTGAAATCAAATTATATGTTAAGTCATTATAAAACCCTCAAATTCACACATAGCAGAAGCCTTACTAACACATTTACTTGGATAATGATACTATAAATGTGTAATACAAACCATAAACCTAATGTGGAAAACCCATATATAACCATAAATACCTCTAAAGTCAATATACAAGGTATCTCAAAATATCTCACAATCCCCAAACCCAAAATGAAACAAAATATATATAATATAAACGTACGAGTAGGCAATCTCAGATCAACGGTACTCTGGCAGCTAGCCTTTGCCCCTGCTTGTACTAGGATCTACACTCAAACCATTACAAAAAAATAGATGACGAGTCCAGAGTGAGTAGTCCCAAGGAAATTAACTGAGCAATACTGAAAGTAAAATACTGGAATTTAAATAAAGCTATTAAATAAACATGTGAAAATAAATACAGGCAACTGCGGTCATCACATCAAAATTCTCAATGCATTTGGGTACGCTCGGCCTAAACTCATACAAGTCCCCAAGTCAGTACTCGGCGAGCCTAGTCAGCCTCCAATCAATTAATTATACAATTTATGAAAGAGTTTTTGCAAGTTTATCGTAGCGAAAAATAAGTAATCTACAACATAAATGGGAAATAACTCAGTCAAAAGAAAATCAGAAATCTATTATGTAGATAACCCCAAAATATTCAAATACAATCAGACAAACATGTATAGGATATCCAATTCAAAATAATCCTGAGTTCAACTACTAAAACTGATATATAAAGCAACATAAAGCCAAGAAAAAATATATATAAGATACTCTAAGTCTGCTGGTCCAGTTGCTATAATCCTCACATGAAATCACCTAGGAAGAGCTTCTTACCCTTGCTGCACTCCACTCTATCTGCACACACCGTCACAAACTAAATGGTGAATAACTTGAGAGAAATTGAAAGTAATGCCATAATAACATAACAGTAATTCATGATTTACCAAGTAAAGTAGTCTAAATATCATGCGGTAATTGAAAAACAGGAATTTAAGTAGATTGAGTGCATGATAAAAAAACTAATAGATATCAATCGAAACATTCGTGTTCTAAGAATTCATAGAAACCTATAAGCGGTTTAAATCATAACATAATGGTAAAGACCTCGCTAGGTCTCCCCGAGCATCGACACAAGCGATGACACAACCATGATAGGAGGAACACATGCCCTCCAGCCCAGTACTTGGTGTCACACGATCACTATGGGTGGTCCCACACTCCTGTACAAAAGTGCCCACGTTGCCTCACTAGTGCAGGGCCGAGTACTCTCAAGACAAACACTTACACCAAGAAAACACAACCAAGGAATAGAATGGAATACTAACAATAGTTCATAGCAAATCAGAATAAATGATAATGAATCACATGGTATTTCCTTACTAGCTTACTAATCATACACAAACACAAGGCAAGTGTACTTACTTGACTAGTCGCGACTCGTAATAACGCCTGCGACTCTAATCACGTACCCTCGGGTTCCCGATTACCTGATAAATGCTTGAAACCCCAAATAGGTTGAGTTTATAATCATTAACAACACTAGATAAACCCTTAAATTTTTCCAAGTTTTTGTTGTAAAACAAGATTTAATACTACATCCACGATTCAAACACCGATTAGGAAAACCGTGATGGCACTGCCGTGCATGGACTCCACGACACCGTCATCACATCACTGATTCCCTTGCTGGTTTTGGACACCATTGAAACGCCACCATGTATGGAGTTCCACGACATTATAATGGTGTTCCAATTGGTACTCTAAGACGTCGGGAGTGGCACCGCCGGGGTTTTGACCCGCGGGTCTCCACACCATCCCTCACATCGTCAAAGAACAAAAGAAAATTTTAAAACAGATAGGATGGAGTGCGCTCCCATGCTTCAGAAGATTCTACCCAGAAGGTGGAGCACGCTGGCCTGCGGGAAAAACATAATTTCCAGCATGAAAGTTTTGCTCCTCTATGCATGGGAGTGCTTCCCTAACCCCGGTCGGTCCTAGCCTCACCCCAAAGGACTCAACCCACGTTCCAACAACAGAATGGTGATCACAACCATGAAAACGGATTCAAAAACAATTTTAAATTTCAAAAATTCCTAAAACTTCTCCAACACAATAACCAAAGTAAAAACTTAACACTGGCAACAAATTTGGGTGTTGGTCGCTCCAGAGATTGCCATGGCAGTGGTGTTGTCAATCACATCGACTTCCCACAGCGGGATCCATGGTCATCGCGACGAAATATAAAGAAATTAACAATGGAACGAAGAAGAGGAGAGAAAGAGGAGTAGGATGTTCACCAAATTTCGGCAAGATCTACTTCGACAAGGGAGCTCCGACCACCACTATAGAGGGTTGGACAACACACATGCTCACCAAGAAAAGAAGAGAAGAGAAGGAGAGGAGAATAGAATGTATAGTGAAAAGGAAATCAAGTGGTGGAGTGGTCCTTATATAGTCCCTCTCATCATCCACTTGTATGCGCCCATCTCGTGGCGAATCCATCAGTTCCACCCTTTGGAGTGTCCACCAAGTCTAACTCTCCATGTTAACTCTACTAAGTGACTCGGGTGTCACTTAGTTATCCAGTTCCCTTGTTGATCCTGTGCTCCTCAGCCAGTATTGCACCACAAATTCGACCGTTGTGTGCCCGTTGTCTTTTTATGTTATGTTTAATATAATTAAATTAATTATTTAAAAAATCCTTTATTAATGTTTTTGTGTTTTAACTCCCCCTTTACCTAGGGGAAGCCTTACTCAGACTAAATAGTCGCCCAAACGGCCCGAGATTCATATTAACCTTATACAAACATCACAGAAACATAAAATTACGTTGGTGTCAACATCCCAAAGTCCGAAATACCCCGAAGTATCACTTAGCCGGGTCATGGTCCTGACATATGTAGCACAAGTCAGGTTAAATTTTGAGGGTTGTTACAGTCTCCCCCTATTATTATAATTTTGTCCCTGAAGTTAAACTAATGAGTAAACTACGCTAAAAACTTACCGGAATCAAACAGGTAGGGAAAGTCCTCGTGCATATAGGACTCTAACTCCCAGGTTAGCTCCTCGTCTCCGTGAAATTGCCATTTCAAGAGAAGCGAAGGAATTTCCTTGTTCCTCAGCGTTTTGACCTTTCGGTCAACAATCTGGATTGACTGCTCCTTATACGTGGCATCGTCTCGCAAATCGATCTCGCTCAAGTCTACCATCGGTCGTTGTCCTCCATTTGACTTGTCTAATCGAAGCATCAAAATGTAGAATACTGGATGAACATCGGCAAGCTCTAGCGGTAACTCCAACTAATAAACAACTTTACCGACCATCTTCACAATCTTGAAGGGACCGATAAATCTAGGAGCGAGTTTTCCCAAGATTCTGAACTGTTTTACCCTTCAGTAGAGAGACCTTCAGGTATACATAACCTCCCAAATCATACTGAAGCTCATCGTGATACTTGTCATAGTACTTCTTTTGCCGCTCTTGGGCACCCTTAAGTCTCAAACGAATCTATCGTACCTTCTCAGTATGACCAACAACAGTCTCAGTACCAACTGTCACAACATCATCTGGCTCAGCCCAGACTGAAGGTGATCTAAAAGGCCTACCATAAAGTGCTTCAAACGGTGATGTGACGGCCCCAAAATTTTAACCGTAAACTGGGTCCCGCCTGACTTAAACTTACGTGAACCCTCAAGCCAATCTTGCCGAGTCACGCAAGCCTAGTCAGCCTTCCTTTACCATTTTGAAATCATTTACGAATTGAAAACATTTGATTAGTGAGTTATCAACAATATTGCGTAAGTAACCAATCCTCAAACTAATCAAAATAATCACAACCATATGAAATAAAACATCCTAAAGTGTGGAAACCCCGCATATGTATATCATCATAAATGATCAGTCATAAGAGAACAAGATATAGATATACATGCCCCGAATTTCTCAAAACCCATAGTCTCAAGTGTTTCAAAACAATATATATATATACAACACTTCAAAAAAAATCACCTATATCAGCTAAGTAGAAAGGCGTACTCCGGTATCCTCAAATCAAATCTCCAAGCTCGGAAGCCTTTCCCTTGCTGGTCTGTGGATCTGCACTCCGTCAAATACAAGAATGACGAGCCCAGGTAAGTAACGCCAAGCTGGACATAATTACAGCATCTCAAAATAAATAAACATCCAATCATATTCATGTCGATATATAAAAAGGAAAGAGAATACATGAATAAATAAGACTATAAATAAATCAATTGAGCAATCGAAAATGAGTGTCCCAGAAACAAAGAGAGGCGCAAGTAGTCCCGACCTAACAGTCATTGAGTCGAGGCATACATCTACAAGACTCGACGCTTAGGATGCGGTGCACTCACGCCATCCTAATGTCAACATAGAAATAACAATAATAATTCAAAGCTCAAAAAATAACTGAAAAATTCATCACTGGTTTACTTACCTGTATCCAACTAATATGAACTCAAATGGACACTTATTCGGCTCCTACGAATCCCCATATGACCCGTCAATGACTACAATTCCTGATAAGCATTTAATTGAAATTTCCCATTAATTACCCTCAAATTATCAAATTTTCCATAATTTCATTTGCATACACAATTGGATCGATTACCTAGGTATTGAGTTATATTCGAACCTATTTAGATACCCTAGAGGTCCCCAAAAGTTTTCAAAACTTTATAAAAATTTGGCCCCCTGTGAACAGTGTCACGTCGCTGGGGGGCCGTATAGTTCAATTCCTTGCGGCGTTCCCATGGCGTGAAAATGGGGTCCCTGGCCCAGAGGCCATAGAGTGGCGCCGTGGGGGTCCTTACCCTGAGCAGCGCCCTCGCAGCGTGGGGCCTCTGCCCCAGATGCCATGGAGTGGCGTCGTGAGCTTTTGTGCTTACAGCGTCTCAACCAGACGCCCCCTGTCTGGGGTTTTTCACGCCCCCAACTTGCGCTGTACTTTGAGCATATTCCAACTTCATTTAAGCCCCCATTACAATGCTAAGCCATATTCGACTCGTGGCAAAACCCGACAAAATTGCTTTGATTTCGATAAATCCATCCCAATAATCCACAAAAATTCCAAAAATTCACAAGACTTTCAAACCAACAAAACCACTTCACCAAACCTTAATTGATCATCCTATTCAATCCCAATCCATCAAAAAAAACCCATAAGAATCGATTTCCCAAATCGTTGTTCGAATTTATCACGATGGAAACCCACAAAAATAGCGTCAAAACATAAATATACTCGTGGGAAATTGGAATCTCACGTTAAATTCTAAGATTGATCGTTCCTTCGGCGTCAAATCGCGTGGAATGCTTTAAAACCTATGCCATTTTCGTTGTTGAATTCGATGAGAGAGAAAAGGTGGTGGTGATGGAGTTTATATACTCCCCCATCATCTTAACTCACACACAGATCTCGAGACAAATCCCATGGCCATCCCTCAAGTCATTCAACTACTCTAACACAACTTTGTTGACTTCGATAGGTGACTTTGTATTATAAGTAAGCCATTTCTCACGCAATACTCATGTTCCTGAATCTGTTCCGTACCACGACTCGCTTATCGCGTATCCCCAAACGTATCAATGTTGGACTAAGTAGTTAGTCACTTTACTCCGTACAGGATTTTGATGGAAACAAACAAGGTGAAAAATATACTAATAAATATCAAGTGCATTTCAGTTTTGTCAAAAGTTGCAAAATATCACATCACAAGTATTCGAGCATTCAAGCCATACAAGTTCAAGATTCGGCATACATAAGGGAATGAAGTCGATAGATCAAACTACGTGTTGTAACATTGATGTAAAGTATACAAGTTCATTTACGCAAGCCTATTGCATTAGTTCATGCACATTATGCTTTTAAAATGGATTTTTCAAATGTCAAGTGATTACTTGAAGTTTTAAGTTAAACTTAACACTTAACTCGGTCTTATAAGTTTAAACAATGATAAACTATGTGTTTATGCTCACATTGAATTTTGAAAACCATTGTGGAAGTTTTCAAAAAAAAAACTGGTTTTTGAAAAGAAAATTGTATATTTGCAGAAAAACCTCTCGCATGTCATGAAACCTAGATTTTTTTATTTTCGGGATTTGTGAAAATATCCAGACCACCCAAATAGGCTTTATGACCCATAACAAACATATGTAATATGTTATATGACGGTTGGTTGGGTCCTAGACACGATAAATGGTCGCTAATCAAATGGACGAAAATATTTATTTTGAGGTCTCTGCAGTTAGCGGGCTAGATCTGAACATTAGCGCGTTAACTGCTTTCCTGACAACTTTTTTAAAGCTGAAAATCACACTTTAATTTGAACTCTTGATGAAATCTGAGCCCTTAGATCCCTAGAACGGTCATAAACTAATAAAAGGAATGTAGAACATTCTCAAACTACAAAGAACATATTTTTGTCCTCACAAGCAAGAAAACACACAAGCGCTCAAAACTTTCAAAAGGAGAAGCTTGGATTTTTATGAAGAACACAAAGAATATTCTTGAGGCTGTCTATTCACTTTCAAAACAAGCATCTTTGAAGCTTTCAAAGGTGTACAACAACATTTCCAAATCAAATTTTCAAGTTACATTTTTGGGGTTGTAAGAAAGTCTTTTGTCCTAGCTTTTTCTTGTGCTTAAATTCCATAATTTTGTGTGTTTGACTTAGAAAATCATTTATTATATTTTTGAACACACTCAACTTGGGTTTTACGTTTAAACTTATTTTATTAAATCCTAGGATTAGTTTGGACAAAAGTTTGCACTCAAACTTGATTTTTATCAAACTTCTTGTTTTTTGAATTTGAAACCAGATTTGTTCTAATCGATTTGTTTGAAACGGTTTCATATTTGAGTTTTGCATAAAATCAGTGATATATTTGCATTTCTCAATTGTTTTTATACTTGCATGCATTAGAGTGGTTAGGCTCTAGGAGGCTTGCTAGTATTTGAACTTGGTGCCACTTTACTTTGTAAAATGTATTTCATTATTTTCAGTTATTGGTTGTAATTGGATGATTGTAAGACTTAGTAGAATCTAAGTCCAAGGGAAGACCTAGTTGAGGCTAGGCATAAACCCTAGTTGTGGCTAGGTAGAAAGTCCAAATTGTGATTAGGCATTCTAGGTTTGTAAGCTTATGTTGTAACACTTATTTGAAATATAAATGGGGGTTTAAAAATCCTAACCGGTGAGGTTAGGTAGTGGATGTAGATCATTGGATCGAACCACTATAAATCGTGTCACTTTCCATCTCTTCTATCCCATTCACTTGCATAGTATCCATATTCACGTTTTGGTGAGCATATAGCATCTTGATTATTTAACTAAATTAAAAAAGGCATTAATTTCTCAATACACCCAATTCACCTCCCTCTTGGGTGTGGTTTCAATCAACATATCAAACGCGACTTACAACTTTTAATTATTATTTATTTTTTATTTATTCAGTGTTTTTAATTCATTAAATCCCCCCGAACTGCTAATTAACCGACGACTGTTCGCCCGAAACCCGTTATTCACGTTCCTATCGAGCCGAACCCGTTTCCCAATCCCAACACTCACACTTAAACGTCCTTGCACGTCTGGGACATTAGAATTTACATTCAGGTAATAAAATATAATACAAACACCGAACAAAAATAACATACCTCGGCGTCGACGACAGAAAATTGGACAACTGTGTCACGGCGAATGGGCCCACGCATGACCTAAATTGACACGTGGCACAAGTTTGATTTTAGGGTCGTTACAGCCTTCCTAACGAACTGAAATTTCATCCTCGAAATTAGAACAAAACTAAAAGGAAAACTTAACAAATCATAAAAGGTAGGAAAAATACTCGCGCATATAGGACTCAAACTCCCACGTCAGCTCCTCGTCACTGTGATGCTGCCACTTGACTAGTACTGATGCGATCTCCTTATTGCTCAGAATCTTCACCTTCCAGTCTAGTGTTTAAATAGGTTGCTCGTCGTAGATAATGTACTCCCTCAAGTCTATCTGGCTCAGGTCCACCATCGGCTGCCTACCCTCTTTCGACCTATTCAGTTTAAGCATAGAGATGTGAAACACAAGGTGAACTCCAGACAACTGAGGTGGTAACTCCAACTTATACGCAACTCTGCCTATCCATTTTCCAACTCTGAATGAACTAATGAATCTCGGCTTAAGCTTTCCTCTGATCCCAAACCTCTTGTGACCCTTCATCGGAGACACCTTCAGGTAAACGTAGTCCCCAACCTTGTACTTTAACTCCCCGTTATATAAGCCATAATATCTCTTGTCTCTCCTACATACCTTTCAGCCTTAGTCTGATCAGGCATATCTTATATGAGTGGTCCACAACAATATTTGACCCAATAGCTGCTACATCCTTTAGCTTTGCGTAGTAAGATGGAGAACTACACGGCCTCCCGTATAATGCCTTGAATAGTGCCATACTAATACTGGCCTGATAACTGTTAATGTAAGCAAACTCATGCAGGTGAAAATACTCCTCCTATGACCCATTGTACTCTAACACACATATCCTCAACATATCCTCGAGTATCTGTATCAGACGCTCTGACTGTCCATCAGTCTATGGATGATAGGCGGTGCTGAGATCCAACCTAGTGACGAATTGTGCCTGCATGCTCTGTCAAATCTGCAATATGAACAATGGCCCTCTTATCAGACATAATCGATAAAGTACACCGTGCAATCAAACTATCTCTCGCTCGTTCAAACTAGCCAACCTATCCACCCGATGTGTGGTCGAAACCGGTAAAAAGTACGCTGACTTCGTCAACCTGTCCACAATCACTCTAATGCTATCATGACCACACTGAGATCGAGGTAAACCATTGACAAAATCCATGGCGATATGCTCCCATTTCCACCGATGAATGGGAAGTGACTATAATAGCCCACTAGGTCTGCGATGCTCAGCCTTAACTCGCTGACAAATCTTACGCCTTCGAACATAATTATAAACATCGGTCTTCATCCCTAACCACCAAAAGAGACAACACACATCAACATACATCTTGGTCCTGTCCGGATGAACCGTAAAACGTGAACGGTGTGCCTCATAAAGTATCTCATCGCGTAGATCAGTCACTGATGGAATCCACAGTCACCCTCTAAATCTCAAGCATGAGTCTGTTGATTGACTCCAATCTGGACAATCTAAACTCTCTGCGAACTCCAAAAACTTTTCATACTGCTCGTTAACCCACAAACCTTCAAGTACACTCTGAATAGAGACTGTTTGAGTCCTCAACCGGCCACATATCAATACTTTGGTGTTGGTTAGAATATCAACAGAATTCAACCTCTCGACCGCCTTGAGTAAACCATACTTGTGTGTCTTATGGCAGGTAACAACCTATGAGTCTGACCCTCTACGGTTCAATGCGTCTACGACCACATTGGACTTCACTAGGTGGTACACCAAAGAGAAATCATATCCTTTAAGGAACTCAAGCCACGCCTTTTTCTCATATTCAGATCCTTTTGAGTAAACAGATACTTCAAACTCTTATAGTCAGTAAACTACATAAACCTTTCTCCGTAGAGGTAATTACGCCAAATCTTCAGTGAAAACACCACTGCTGCCAACTCTAAGTCATGTGTAAGGTAGTTCTTCTCATGAATCTTCAGTTGTCACGACGCGTAAGCAATCGCTCTACCATCCTGCATCAAAACACATCCTAAACTGACCTTCGAAGCATCAGTGTTCAACTCAAAACCCTTCCCTGACTCAGGCAATACTAGCACTGGCGCGGTAGTCAAACGTTCCTTCAAAGCCTAAAACGCCAGCTCACAACCGTTTGTTCACTGAAATCGAATGTCTTTCTTCATCAACTAAGTCATAGGTGTTGCAATCTTCGAGAAGTCTAGTACAAAATGCCTGTAATATCTTGCCAAGCCAAGGATACTGCGAATATTTGACACTGATCTCGATGTAGGCCAATCTATCACTGCTTTGACCTTAGCGAGGTCCACTAATACTCCGCCTGCTCCGAAAATTTGTCCAAGAAATCCAGCCTCTGTAAGCCAAAACTTGTACTTACTAAACTTGCTGAATAATTTGTGCTCTTTTAGAAGCTGCAAAATCAAGCTGAAATGCTCCTCGTGATCCTCACGAGTCCTGGAGTAGATCAAGATATCATCGATGAAGACGATGATGAAATGATGCAAGTACTATCTCAACACTCGATGCATCAGGTCCATAAACATCGCAGGTGCATTAGTCAGCCTAAAGGCATAACTGTGAATTGATAATGCCCATATCGAGTGCGAAACGCAGTCTTCTCCCTATCCGCCGCTCTAATCCTCAACATATGGTACCCAGATCTCAAATCTATCTTCGAGAACCATTGTGCCCCCTGTCAGCTAGTCAAATAAATCATCGATACGCAGAAGTGGATACTTGTTCTTCACTATCACCCTATTCAACTGCCGATAGTCGATACACAATCTCAGGCTACCGTCTTTTTTCTTAATCAACAGAACTGGTGCTCCCCAGGGTGACATGTTTGGATAGATAAAACCTAACTATAACAATTCATCTAACTGACCCCTCAGTCCTCTAGCTCTCTCGGAGCCATTTGATACGGTGGAATCGAAATAGCTTTGGTATTTGGGACCAAGTCAATAATAAAGTTGATCTCCCTAGGCGGTGGTAATCCTACTAGCTCTGCTGGAAAAACATCAGGAAACTCGCACACCTTTGGTACCTTCTCCAACCTAGTCATGACTCGCTCCGTCGTACTCATTACAATAGCAAACGTCTCAACATCTATGCTAGTGGTGACTCTACCTTTAATGATAGGCAAACTAGTCGAAGTCCCCTGAAAACTAAACTCCGGATGCTCTGGAATCTGAAATATGACTCTCTTACTAAAGTAGTAGATCTCTGCATGATACGCACCCAACCAATCCATGCCCAGTAATGCATCAAACTCGAGGAACTCCAACACTCTCTGGTCCGCTGGTATGACATGACCCTCTATCTCAACCGAACAGTCAACATACAATAAGTTCGGGTAAATCTTGTCCCTAACAGCTGTACTAAGGATCAAGGGGTCTCTCTAGTCTAGTAGGTCTCAAACCCAACTCATCAAGCATACGACCCGAAATAAATGAAACAGTAGAGCCTAAATCAAATATATCGTGCATAAAATGACCGCAAATGAAAACTATACCCTCAATAAGACTATGGCTGGCAGTCTTGTCTGATGTAGCAACCATGTGAACCTGCTCCTGGCTCTGCTGCTGTTGCTGTCCTCAGCCCAGTCGTGGACACACACTAATAAAATGACCTAATTATCCATACTCCCAACAACCCCTCTAAGATCCAGTTCCAGATGAACCACGCTGACCTTGTCCCTGTTCCTATCCCTGTGCCTGACTAGACCTCTGTCCCTATCTCTGGCCACTGCCTCTACCATCAGTCCTCTGATAATAATGGTGTTGAGGACTTAATGGTGCTGGTTGTTGTAGGGTACTAGCGTAACTCCGTGCTGGAGCAGATGGTACTATCGTTGTAGTAAGTCTTTGCAACAGATCCTACACTCTGAGCTCTATCTCTTCAACCCCACTGTTTGGGTCTCTTCCTCCTGCTACTAACTCTAGATCCCCCACTGACTGTGAAGGTGCTGACGACATCACCGGTGCTCCGGTGCGTGTGCTCCCAAAGCTCTAACTAGCCATAACCCCTCTCATAAGCCTCCTGTAACGTGCTAGGAGCCGTCGTCACTACAACATAACCGATCAAATCCAGTAGACCGTGTACAAAATAGTAAGCTTGGTCGACGTCAGTGTTAGCTGCACCATTGGCATACTCCATCAAACCCAAGTACCGATCCATATATTGTACAACAGACTCCCCAGTCTATTGTCTGATTATCTGAAACTTGGTCCTCTTCCGATTACGGACCGTAGGAGGAATATACTTTTAGTGAAACCTCTCTCTGAACTCAGCCTAATCCTTGGGCTTACCCTTCGATGCTACCGTCGTGCGCCATCATACATCGGCCTCGCCAAACAGACATGCTGAGGAAATACTCGGCGGCATATATGCCAATGTAGCTAATACATCGTGCATCTTCTCGTGGTTCCTCATATACTTCTCCGCCGCCTCAAGATTAGTTCCCCCGTAGAACTTCAACGGTTGATGTCCATAAACTCGCGAGGCTGCTTCGTCTCTGACGTTGCCCTAACACCCGTATCAGTTGGTGTGTTCGGCATATCCTCCGTCACTGTATGTGGTGTATGAGGTACTATCGCTGTCTATACAAGTGCCTTCTCAGCCACTGCGAGTCCTATAGTAACTGTGGGTGCTGCAGGTGTGTCATGGAATGTAGGAGCACTCCCAGCATGAGTAATTAGAGCTGCTGGAGTAGTAGGGGATGCTGTCACCTGGGCTCTCAACAGTCTAAGAATCTCCTGAAGCTGCTGATCATGTGAAAAAATCATCTGCGACATGCCATCTAGTCATCCCGATACATCACCCGTACCACTATCACTCTCCCAGTCTGATCGGCCATAAGTAACTGAAAAAAAAAGTAATTTCCACAATGACGACATAGTTATCGATAATAATATATACAAAAATCAAATAACTCATAGTACAGTTTTAATTTCCCCAACTCTCCTCACTTCCCAACTAAGACTTAAGTCAAGATTATTGGGTTCCATTCTAAGTTCAACCATTCCTAACTTTTGCTGATTAACGTCTTAATGGCTTGTGATTTAAATCAAGAATCGAGTATTTAAAACTTCGGCTCTAATATCAACTGTGACGGCCCCAAATTTTAAACCCTAAACTGGGTCTCGCCCGGCCTAAACTTATGTGAACCCCCGAGCCTATCTCGTAGAGTTATGCAAGCTTAGTCAGCCTTCTTTTACCATTTTTAAATTATTACAAATTGAAAGCATTTAATTAGTGAGTTATTTCAATATAGCGAAAGTAACTAATCCTCAAACTAATCAAAATAATCATAACCATATCAAATAAGACATCATAAAGTGTGGAAACCCCGCATATATATCATCATAAATGATCAGTCAGAGGAGAACAACATATAGATATACATACCCAGAATTTCTCAAAACCCCTACTCCCAAATGTTTCAAAACAATTTATATTTACAACACTACAAAAAAATCACCTATATCAGCCAAGTAAAAAGGCGTACTCTAGTATCCTCAAGTTAAATCTCCAAGCTCAGAAGCCTTTCCCTTGCTGGTCTGTGGATCTGCACTCCGTCAAACATAAGATGACGAGCCCAGGTAATTAACGCCAAACAGGACATAATTACAACATTTCGAAATAAATAAACATTTAGTCATATTTATGTCGATAAAAAGAAAGGATGGGGAATGCATGAATAAATAAGACTGTAAATAAATCAACTGAGCAATCGAAAATGAGTGTCCTAGAAACAAAGAGAGGCGCAAGTAGTCCCGACCTAACAGTCGTTGAGTCGAGGTATACACCTACAAGACTCGACGCTTAGGACACGCGGTACACTCACGCCGTCCTAACATTAATGTGAATGAGATTCCCTGGTAGTCCAGGTAAGAACATTCATCCCGTATAGAACCAAAACCAATATTGTGCATCCCCAGCTGTTGACTTCTGGTATGTTACTTCAGAAAGCCCAAAATTCTGCAAGGTTCACGTTGACTCACTAGCCCTCAGACAACTCCAAGGAATAGAATTTCAAAAATGGAAATCGAGTAATAACAATAATAATTCAAAGCTCAAGAAATAACTGTAAAATTCCTTACTGGTTTACTTACCTTTATCCAACTAATACGCACTCAAACGGACATTGATTCGCCTCTTACGAATCCTCGTATAACCCGTCGATGACTACAAATCCTGATAACCATTCAATTGAAATTTCCCTTTAATTACCCTCAAATTATCAAATTTTCCATAATTTTATTCGCACACACAATTGGATCGATTACCCGGGTATTGCATCATATTCGAACTCATTTGGATACCCGAGAGGTCCCCAAAAGTTTTCGAAATTTTATAAAAATTTAGCCCCTATGAACAGTGTCACACCGCAAGGGTGCCATACAGTTCAATTCCTGGCGTCATCCCCATGGCGTGAAAATGTGGTCCCTGCCCCAGACGCCGTGGAGTGGCGCCGTGGGGGTCCTTACATTGAGCAGCGCCCTCATGGCACAGGCCCTAGGGTCTCTACCCCAGACGCCATGGAGTGGCGCTATGAGCTTCTGTGCTCACGACGTCACTCGCGACGTCTTAACCAGATGCCCCCTTCGGGGGTTTTTCACGCCCTCGAATCGCGTCGTCGTGCTTCGAGCCTATTCTAACTTCGTTTAAACCCCTATTACAATGCTAAGCCACATTCAGCTCGTGGCAAAACCCGACAAAACGTTTTGATTTCGAAAAATCTATACCAAAAACCCATAAAATCTCAAAAATTCACAAGACTCTCAAACCAAAAAAACCATTTCACCAAACCTCAATTGATCATCCTATTCAATCCCAATTCATCAAAACAACCCATAAGAATCGATTTCCCTAATCGCTGTTCGAATTCATCGTGATGGAATCCTACAAAACAATGTCAAAACGTATATATACTCGTGGGAAACTGGAATCTCACCTTAGATTCCAAGATCGATTATTCTTTCAGCGTCAAATCGCGTGGAATGCCCCGAAACCCACACCATTTTTGTTGCTGAATTTGTTGAGAGAGATGAGAATGATTGAAAAGAGAGAAAACGTGGTGGTGATGGAGTTTATATACTCCCCCATCATCTCAACCCATACACGGATCTCAAGACAAATCCCATGACCATCCCTCTAGTCATCCAACTACTCTAATACAACTTTGTTGACTTCGATAGGTGACTTCGGCTTATAACTTAGCCATTTCTCGTACAATACTAGCTTTCCTGGATCCGTTTCGTACCACGACTCGCTCATCGTGTAATTCTGGACGTATAACGTATCGAACGCGACTTACAACTTTTAATTATTAATTATTTTTTATTTATTTAATGCTTTTAATTCATTAAATCCCCCTGAACTGCTAATTACCTGACGACTACTCGCCCGAAACCTGTTATTCATGTTCCTTTCGAGCCAAACCCGTTTCCCAACCCCAACGTTCACATTCAAGCGTCCTCGCACGTTTAGGACATTGAAATTTACATTCGGGTAATAAAATATAATACAAACATCGAACAAAAATAACATACCTCGGCGTCGACGACCAAGAATTAGGCAATTATATCATGGCGAAGGGCCCACGTACGACCTAAATTGATCATGACACGAGTTAGATTTTAGGTTCGTTACAGGTGCCATATTGATACTCACCTAATAACTGTTGTTGTATGCAAACTCGCACGAATGAAGGTACTCTTCCCATGACCTACCGTACTCCAAAACACACATCTTGAGCATGTCTTCTAACACCTAGATCAACCTTTCGGACTCTTCGTCTATCTGTGAATGGAACACCGTACTCAACTCCAGTCTGGTGCCGAACTGAGCCTGCATACTCTGCCATAGCAATGAAGTGAACTGCGCCCCTCGATCTGACATAATCGACAATGGAACTCCGTACAATCTGACAATCTCGCACTCGTAGAGGATGCTCAGTCTATCAACTTGGTGTGTAGTGGATATCGATATGAAATGAGCAGATTTCGTCAATCTATTCATAATTACCCAGATGTTATCGTCACCACGAGGAGATAGGGGCAAGCCACTAACTAAATCCATAGCAATGTGCTCCCACTTCCATTGAGGAATGGGTTGGGGTTGCAGCAATCCTCTAGGCTGTTGATGCTCAGCCTTCACGTACTGGCATATCTCACACGCTTTAATGAACTTCGATGCATCGGACTTCATCCCCAGCTACCAAAAGAGATTTCGCATATCAGCGTACATCTTGGTCAGACCTAGATGCATAGAAAAATGAGAATGGTAAGCCTCTTGGAGTACCTCGGTGTGCAAGTCAGCAGCTTATAGAATCCATAGTAGCCCGCGATACCTCAAGCAAGTGTTTGTCGACTGACTCCAATCTGGATGTTTTGAACTCTCCGCCTTTTCACTATAACATTGGTATGACTTATCGCCTTGCTGTACCGCGAAAACAGTTTGTAGTGAAACAGTCTGCAACCTCATCTGACCATACATCTGTGTCCTAGTAGTCGTCGACACGTCTGCTGAACTCATCATCTCGGCTGCCTCAAGTAACACATACTCGTGGGTCATACGACATACAACTACCTCAGCATTATATCCTCTGTGGCTCAAAGCATCAGCAACAACATTGGCTTTCCCGGATGATACTCGAGTGCGAAATTGTTCTTCAGGAATTCAAGCCAACGCCTCTGTCTTAGGTCCAACTCCTTATGAGAGAATATATACTTCAAGCTCTTGTGGTTAGTGAATAACTCAAACGGTACACTATACAAGTGGTGTCTCCAGATCTTCAACGCGAACACGATCGCAGCTAACTCTAAGTCATGTGCAGGGTAGTTCATCTGATGAGCCTTCAGTTGTCGGGATGCATAAGCGATAATGTAACGACCCGTTATTTATTAACGCTATTATTTTAATTATTCAGATTAGGAATGCCAGTTTGGATGACATGTGGACATCGTGTAGAGGCTGGACCTGGGACTGACTTAGGTAACTGACTGTGTATTGATGATTGGCAAATTCTGTGATGTATTTTTATATCATTTATGTAAAATTCATCGCAGGTGTGTATTTACATTACTTGGTCGGGCAAGTTGAGAACCGGGGTTCGTGTCATGAGACAGGTCAACATGGGGTTCAGGAGTTGGGAGGCCAGGCATTGGGGTTTGATAAGATTAAGTATTAAGCATGACTAAGGTTGAGGATGCAATTTAAATGAAATTTAAATATAACCTTAGGCTAAAAATTTAATTAGTTACACTAAGCCTGGGACCGCCTCAGAAAGCGTGTCAAACGCTGGGCACGAGGTGCCGGGTAGTCGGGATGTTGGTGTGACCCTAATTACTATTTTATGGAATTTATATGAGGGCTTGGGTAATTTGTAAGAGTTAAATTAAATAATAGCAATAAGGTGCTATAGTTGTAGCTGAAAAATTCGACACCCTTAGGATTATTCTCGAGATGCACAATGGAAAGATTAGAGATAACCGGTGTCATGATAAGTGTCACGATTTTGGGTGACACAAGGTGCTCCGTGACCACAAGATTGTCTTTGAGATGCGTGCACACACTTGATCAAAAATCAAGTATATATACATGAGGATCAGTCAAAATGGATGAAAAAGAGTGAGATTGATAGAGAGATTCATGAGGAAGAGGAGAAGAGGAAGAGATCATCAGCTAAAGTGGAGAGATATTTGAGGCATCCAACAACAACAACAACAACATCAAAGGTATTAAATCATCAAAACTTGGGTTGTTATGAAATTTTGGAGTTATTGGGAAATTTGAGAAAATTCGAATTGTTAAGGAGTTAAACTCTATATTTTGTTGAGATTTAAGGTTCATTGAGGTTGGTACGACATGGGTTATGTATTTGATCAAGTTTAGGAGAAATTGGATGATTTTCTAAAAATGGGTTTTGGATGTGATTTTAATGATTCTTTGATTTTGAGGTTTAAACTTGATAATTTGATGCTTAATGATGTTTTTGATCTCATTAAGGTGTTATGAAGGTATGAGAATCAAATAAATGGGTTGGTGTGGTGTTTGGAATCAAGAAATTTGAATCTGAAAAAGCTGGACAAAGCACCATTAGCGCACTAATAGGTAGACCTAGCACGCTAATTACCCTCTGGAAAATGATGATGAATAGTGAGCAAGATCAATTAGTGTGCTAATTGATCTCATTAGCGCGCTAATGATCCTCTGGAAAGGAATTTGGTGTGAAATTGAACATAATTGATTATAAAGATTGAGGTACGTAAAACCCAATTGAACACCATTATTACATTCATCTATTGTATTCCATTGAGCTATTATTCTTGATAAATCCATGAGTCATTCTTAACTGGGACGGTATGAGGTTCCGTCTATGTATTCGGGGAATGTGTGGTTGCTTGCTAGGTGTGATCTAGGATACAGTCGTAGGTCGTTGGTATTGGTCACGACAGAGCTCCTGGTCCTCAGCACACACCTTAGATAGTTGGTTCACCCCCATTTGTGTATACTCTGTGTTTATATTCATGCCGTGAGCTGTTAGGCAGTTGTCTGCATTTTTCCTTCAATTCCGCATGTTTATTTAACACTATTATTGAACTCTGTTTACATTTTTAAATTACGATGCATGATGGTTTTCCTTGGGATTTTACTTACTGGACTCATTATTTGGTTTTTGTGATAACTAAGTGTAGATCCTAGTACCAGCAGGGGTAAGGAGATTATTGGCGATTATATCTGACTTACCTACACCGAGGCCTTTTAGTACGTGCGTTGTTAGTTTTATTCTTTTGATATTTTGTATTATTTTGGGATGGGAGACCGTAATCACTATTGTACTTGTATATATTACTGCTATAGTTTGATCGCTTATATGCAAGTACAGCCTAATTTTTCACTATAGGATGAACAATGTAAACTAATATAACACATTTTTGGTGATCACAAGACTTCTGCTGTTACTTATGGATAAATATCATTAATTTCAAGATTATTGATAAGGGAATAGATGAGTGACGTGACAAATACTTCTAGTGCATGAGCAGGAGAGGTATCTGTTGCACGCGGCAACCCCAGAAATTTGGGGCCGCCACAGTTGGTACCAGAGCGAGGTTTTGAGGAACCTTGGAAGAAAACTTATCAAGAGTGTAAATTTTAATAAATTAGATGTGGAAACCCGATGAATTGCTTAGAACCTTTAGTTGGGAATCAATGGAAATGGGTAAAGGTTGGATTATTATGTGATATATGTATTTGTCGAATATATATTCTATACGCATGCGTATATTGGAAACTAATGAGGATACGCAAATCGATGCAAACCATTATGGATGGGCAGACTCCTACTACCTTACCTACTACACAGCAGGAGGTTTGGGAGACGAGTGATCATACCAGTAAAGAGATAGCTGATCTATGAGCCATAATGCAGAGGGTCACAGATCAGCAGTTATTGCAGCAGACCCAGATGGCTGAGCTCATGGAGTACATACGAAGCTCGAGGATACCTGCAGTAGCACCGACTGCTGAATTAGTTATACCTACTCTTCAGCTACTGTTACACCTGCAGTTGAAATATCGACAGCTGGGATAAAGACCCTTACAGAGAGGGTTGAGCCTAGTGGGACACCAGCAAAGACTCATGAGGTGATGCCTACTATTACGGAGCAGCAGGTAGTTGTTTCGACTGGTAGGAGTAAGATGTCAGAAGCAGCCAAGATGGTGAAAGATTTTATGAGATTCAATCCCACCTACTTCACTGGAGTCAGTGATCCTGAGATTTTCGGCTGGTGGTTGATGACACATCGACGACTACATCAGCTGTTGGAGGTACCCAAGGCGAATCAGGCGTGTATCTCGGGGTATTGCTTGAAAGGTCAGGCAGCGGTATGGTGGACCACCTACACTGACATACATTCTACACCATCGATGTGGGCAGAGTTTCGACAGTTATTTCTTGATTAGTATATTCCCACTAAGGTGCAGTTGAGGCTGAGGGAGCAGTTCCTTGCATTGCGACAGGGTACCATGCCAGTATCACAGTATATGGATCGATTCAGGTACCTCATAATGTATGCCATGGATGTGGCGAACACTGAGAGACTCTAGATCTATTATTTTATCAGGGGTCTGGATGAGAGGATTGGTGGGGTGATTGTCGCGAGCGGTGTGGAGACGCTACAGATTGTTTATGATAGGGCATTAGTTCGTGAGACATACCTACGACACAGTGGCAAGCTTATGGATAGGTCTGGGCAGAGTTCTCGATCGGATCAGAGGCCGAAGAGACAGAGGGATCAGTTTGATCTGCAGAGGCAAGATCAGGGTCGACGAGATAAGCGTCCAGGGCAGCGGAGAGGTGATGATAGGCAGGTGGTGTATGCTACTACATCTGCACCTGCTGAGCAGCAACGACGATAGCCTCCGCCACAAAACCAATATAGACATCACGGTGACCTGGACCGGGTTCAGAGGGACCGGGGTCAGGGTCAGGGATCTGATGACAGGTATACTGGGAGGCGAGAAACAAGCAGATGTTATAGGTGCGGTCAGCGAGGACATTTGCGATATGAGTGTAGAGCACCATCACCTCGACGGGATCAGGGTCCGGATAGGGACAAAGTGCTTGCAGTGGTACAGCCAGATTCAGGAGCTACTAGATATCTAGTTGAGGGTACGTTATACATTCATAGTAGATTTATTCATGCCATGTTTAATTCTGGTAGTACACTATCTTTTATTGCTGGATGGTTACTTGGGAAATTAGGGTTGGACACGCACACACTTGAGACTTATCTTGTTCTCAGCACGGCTGCTGGGGATAAGATTTACCCTAATCGGATAGTTCGGGACGTCATGATTGAGGTCTCCAGTCATCAGCTACCAGCTGATTTATAAGTATTGGAGTACTTAGAGTTTGACGCACTCTTTGGAATGGATTGGCTATCAGCTTACCATGCACAGATAGATTGTTATGAAAAGAGGGTAGAGTTTAGTATTCTGGGTTTACCAGAGTTTTCTTTGACTGGGACTGAGTCAGTGGTACCTATTATGAGGGGAGATGGAGGAGTTTGCAGCTGTCGTTGAGCCTGAGACTCGAGTATCTACCAGGATTGAGGATGTACCGGTAGTTAGAGATTTTGTTGACGTTTTCCCTGATGATTGACCCGAATTACCACCCCCTAGAGCGATAGAGTTTATTATAGAATTGATACCAAGGACACAGCCCATATCTAGCAGACCATATCGGATGTCACTGGTGGAGCAGGAGGAGGTCAGAAGACAGATAGAAGACTTATTGGCGAAGGGATTTATTCATCCTAGTATGTCACCCTGGGGAGCGCCAGTGTTATTTGTGAGGAAAAAGAATGGATCGATGAGGATGTGTATAGACTACCAGAAGCTGAATCAGGTGACGATCAAGAATCGTTACCCACTTCCGAGGATTGATGATCTGTTTGACCAATTGAAGAGTGCACAGTTTTTCTCGAAGATTGATTTACGCTCAGGATATCATCAGTTACGGATTCGAGAAGAAGACATTAAGAATACTGCTTTCAGTACCAGATATGGGTTGTTCGAGTTCACGATATTGCCATTTGGGTTGATGAACGCTCCAACAGTTTTCATGGATTTAATGCCCAGAGTGCTGAGACCTTACTTGGACAGATATATGATAGTTTTCATTGATGACATTTTGATATACAGTCGGACTCGGGAGGATCATGAGAGTCATCTTCGATCAGGACTGATGACGTTGAGGGAGCATCGACTGTATGCGAAGTTCAGTAAGTGTGAATTCTAGATGAGGGAGGTGAAATTTTTAGGACATGTCATCAGCAGTCAGGGCATATCTGTTGAGGGAGACAAGATTAGAGCGGTGATTGACTGGAAGAGACTAGAGACTATTTTTGAGATATAGAGTTTCTTGGGTTTAGCAGGTTATTACCGTCGATTTGTACTGAATTTCTCCATGATTGCAACACCAATGACGAGACTGATGAAGAAGGATGTTCCTTTTGAGTGGTCTAAGGAGTGTGAGCAGGCATTCCTGGAGTTGAAGAAGAGATTTACTTCTGCACCAGTATGAACATTACCTGAGGCAGGGAAGGAGTTATCAGTTTACACAGATGCTTCGGGGACTAGACCGGGATGTGTCCTAATACAAGAGGGACGGCTAGTGGCGTACTTATCCACGAAGTTGAGACCATATGAGTGTAACTATCCCGTACACGATTTAGAGTTAGCAACAGTTGTATTTGCGCTCAATGCTTGGAGGCATTATCCGTATGGGGAGAAGTTTGTGCTTTACACCGACCATCAGAGTCTACGCTACCTTTTCACACAGAGAGATTTGAATATGCATCAGCGGAGATGGTTAGAGTTACTGAAGGATTATGATTTTACGATCGAGTATCATCTTGGGAAGGCAAATGTAGTAGCGGATGCTTTGAGTAGATGCGGAGTCGACAGTCAGGGTATTATGCGACATATGGGACTATTAGAGGCAGCATCAGTGATGAGCACGTCAGACATTGCAGCTACGCACGGTGTTCAGATGTGTGGTCAGATGAGAGTACCGAAAGTGTCACTAGAGCGGGTATTAGAGTGTCAGAGGGCTGATGGGCTTTATGAGCGGTTCAGTGGTTTGGCATGGGATCCCGAGTGCGACTGATTAGGTAGAGACATCTGACGGATGTTTACGACACCAAGGTCGATTATGGGTACCAACCGTGCTAGAGATACAAGATGGTATACTAGAGGATGCTCATCGATCGCGATACACAATTCATCTGGGCAGGACCAAGATGTACCATGATTTACAGAGATTGTTTTGGTGGCCGGGGATGAAGGTCGATGTTGGCGAGTATGTTCGTGGATGTCATATATGTCAGCAGGTGAAAGCTGAGCATAGGCGACCTAGAAGATTGTTGCAGCCATTACCCATTCCTCAGTGGAAATGGGAGCACATTACCATGAATTTTGTCAGTGGGTTATCGTAGACTACCAGGCGACACGATGCGATTTGGGTGGTGATCGACAGACTGATGAAATCAGCGCATTTCATACCAGTTTCCATGTGATACACGTTTCCTCAGTTGAACAGACTGTTCGAGCAGGAAATTATCAGACTGCATGGGGTACCAGTCTCTATAGTATCTGATCGAGATCCTAGGTTCACTTCTAGATTTTGGGAGGCAATGCAGGATCAGTTTGGTACTAGGTTGCAGTTCAGCACGGCTTACCATCCGCAGACAGATGGCCAGTCTAAGAGATTGATACAGATCTTAAAGGATATGCTGTGAGCTTGCATTTTACAGTTTGAAGGTTCATGGGAAGATTATTTACCTTTGTATGAGTTTGCTTACAATAACAGCCATCAGGCTAGTATCGGGATGCCACCATTTGTGGCACTGTATGGGAGACCCTGCAGATCACCAGCGTTTTGGGCAAAGCCGGAGGATATAGCTACGATTGGGCCAGAGATAGTTGTTGATCACACAGAGAAGAGTAGACAGATTTCCCAGAGACTTCGAGTGGCACAGGACAGACAGAAGAAGTACTTTGATAGATACCATGACAATCTGAACTATAAAGTTGATGATATGGTCTATCTGAAAGTTTCTCCTTGGAAGGGTCAGGAGAGGTTTGGGATTAAGGGGAAACTAGCGCCGAGATTTATTGGGCCATATCGAGTTGTTGAGAGAGTTGGTAATGTGGCGTATAGATTAGATTTACCAGCAGAGTTAGCCGAAATTCATACCACCTTCCACATTTCGATGTTGCGATTGGCTAGGACAGGGCCACGACCCATGGTTGATGTGCGACAGGTTGATGTGCAGCCTGACGTAACCTACGAGGACCGACTGTTAGCGGTATTAGATCATAAGGTTCAGACTCTCAGGAACAGGGAGATATCTAAGGTACTCATACAGTGGCAGCATCACGGTACCGAGGGGCTTACCTGGGAGTTGGAGTCAACCATGCGAGAGCGTTATCCTCGGCTATTCCATGGTGAGTTTTATTTTAACCCAAATTTCGGGACGAAATTTCTTTTAGTTGGGAAGAATTGTAACGGTTTGTTATTTATTAACGTTGTTATTTTAATTATTCAGATTAGGAACGCCAGTTTGGACGACACGTGGAAGTCGTGAGAGGCTGAACCTGGGACTGACTTAGGTAACTGACTGTGTATTGATGATTGGCAAATTCTGTGATGTATTTTTATATCATTTATGTAAACACAGGTGTGTATTTACATTACTTGGTCGGGCAAGTTGAGAACCGGGGTTCGTGTCATGAGACAGGTCAACGTGGGGTTCAGGAGTTAGGAGGCCAGGCATTGGGGTTTGATGAGATTAAGTATTAAGCATGATTAATGTTGAGGATGTAATTCAAATGAAATTTAAATATAACCTTAGGCTAAAAATTTAATTAGTTACACTAAGCGTGGGACCGCTTCGGAAAGCATGTCGGACGCTGGGAACGAGGTGCCGGGTAGTCGGGAAGTTGGTGTGACCCTAATTAATATTTTATAGAATTTATATGAGGGCTTGGATAATTTATAAGAGTTAAATTAAATAATAGCAATAAGGTGCTATAGTTGTAGCTGGAAAATTTGACACCCTTAGGATTATTCTCGAGATGCACAATGGAGAGATTAGAGATAACCAGTGTCATGATAAGGTGTCACAATTTTGGGTGACACAGGGTGCTCCGTGACCACAGGATTGTCTTCGAGATGCGTGCACACACTTGATAAAAAATCAAGTATATATACATGAGGATCAGTCAAAATAGATGAAAAAGAGTGAGATTGATAGAAAGATTTATGAGGAAGAGGAGAAGAGGAAGAGATCATCAGCTAAAGTGGAGAGGGATTTGAGGCGTCCAACAACAACAACAACAACAAGATCAAAGGTATTAAATCATCAAAACTTGAGTTGTTCTGAAATTTTGGAGTTGTTGGGAAATTCGAGAAAATTCGAATTGTTGAGGAGTTAAACTTTGTATTTTGTTGAGATTTAAGATTCATTGAGGTTGGTATGACATGGGTTATGTATTTGATCAAGTTTAGGAGAAATTGGATGATTTTCTAAAAATGGGTTTTGGATGTGATTTTAATGATTCTTTGATTTGAGGTTTAAACTTGATAATTTGATGCTTAATGATGTTTTTGATCTCATTGAGGTGTTATGAAGGTATGAGAATCAAATAAATGGGTTGGTGTGGTGTTTGAAATCTAGAAATTTAAATCTGGAAAAGCTGGACAGAGCGCCATTAACGCGCTGATTATCCTCTGGAAAATGATGATGAACAGTGAGTAAGATCAATTAGCGCGCTAACTGATCTCATTAGCGCGCTAATGATCCTCTGGAAAGGAATTTGGTGTGAAATTGAACATAATTGATTATAAACCAAATTATTGACCAATAAACCTCGGAATTAGGTCTCAGGAGTCCTAAGACAATAATTGGAGTCGGGGACTAGTCGAGGGATGGATCGAGGGTATTTTTCAGGGTTTTTGAGAGTGGATTGAGGTACGTAAAACCCAATTGAACACCATTATTGCATTCATCTATTGTATTCCATTAAGCTATTATTTTTGATAAGTCCATGAGTCATTCTTAACTGGGACGGTATGAGGTTCCGTCTATGTATTCGGGGAATGTGTGGTCGCTTGCTAGGTGTGATCTAGGATACAGTCGTAGGGTCGTTGGTATTGGTCACAACAGAGCTCCTGGTCCTCAGTACACACCTTGGATAGCTGGTTCACTCCCATTTGTGTATACTTTGTGTTTATATTCATGCAGTGAGCTGTTATGCAGTTGTCTGCATTTTTCCTTCAATTTCGCATGTTTATTTAACACTATTATTGAACTCTGTTTACATTTTTAAATTATGATGCATGATGGTTTTCCTTGGGATTTTACTTACTAGACTCATTATCTGGTTTTGTGATAACTAAGTGCAGATCCTAGTACCAGCAGGGGTAAGGAGATTATTGGCGATTATATCTGACTTACCTACACCGAGGCCTGCTAGTACGTGCGTTGTTAGTCATTGGTGCAACGATCTTGGAGAAGTCTTGTATGAATCACCGATAGTATCTTACCAGCCTCAGAAAACTGTGAATCTACGTCACGGTAGTTGGAGTAGGCCACTCAATCCCGGCTCTAATATTCTCTAGATCAATAACAACACCGTTAAATCCAACTATGTGCCCTAAAAATCTGACCTCTAGCAGCCAAAATTGGCACTTGCTGAACTTAGCATAGAGTCAGTAGTCCCTCGGAGTTTGCAACACTACTTGAAGATGTCCCTCGTGCTCCTCTCGAGTCTTGGAATAGATAAGGATGTCGTCGATAAATACAATTACGAATCTATCTTAGTATTCTCTCATCACTCTGTGCATGAGATCCATGAACATGGCCGGTGCGTGAGTCAAACTGAATGGCATGACTATGAATTGGTAACGGCCGTACCTCGTGCAGAATGTTGTCTTCTCTCGATCTTCAGCCCTGATTCTGAGCTGATGATATCCTGACCACAAATCAATCTTCGAGAACCACTACGCTCCTGTCAACTGGTCAAATATCTGTAACGGGTACTAGTACTGGTTCTTCACGGTACTGGTTCTTCACGGTAGCCCGGCTCAGCTATCTGTAGTTGAAGCATAACCTAAGACTGTTATCTTTCTTCTCACGAATAACATTAGAGCTCCCCAAGGTGACATACTAGGACTGATGAATCCTGACTCCAATAGTTCATCTAGCTGATTCCTTAGCTCCTCCAGCTCTCGAGGTGCCATCCTATACGGTGGTATCGAAATCGGTCTAGTCCTAGAGACTAAGTCAACGATGAAGTCGATCGCCCTCGTCGATGGTAATCATGGCAAATCCTCCAGAAATACGTCAATAAACTCGCACACTATGGTACATTAAATATGCTGATCTCTTGTCTCACACCAGTGCTCATGACACTCGCAACCGTCTCGATCTCGCCATTCGTGGCCTCCCTACCTCTGGTGATCGGAAGTAACGCTGTTGTACCCTGGATACTGATCTATGTACCATCTGCTAACGAAATCGTGATCGTCTTCTCATAGCAACCAATCTGAGCATGATACATTCCTAACCAATCCATGCGTAATAGTGCATCGAACTCGAGAAACTCTAGCACTCTCATGTTAACATGCAGCTCGAGGCCCCCTATCTCTACCCGACAATCAACGCATAGAAGGTTTGGGTATATCTTGTCCCCAACAATCGTGCTAAGGATCAAGGGTTTACTAAGCCTAACGGGTTTCAAACCTTACTTGTCCACCATGTGACCAGCAATAAATGAAATGGTAGAACCTGAATCGAACATAGCATGCATGAAAGTATCATAGATAGAAACCATCCTTCTATAAGGTTTGGGGTGCCCTTTGGTCCAGCTCAATAACAGCCTGAACGCGCTCCCTCTGGTGCTGGTGGTGCTGTGGTTGTGCTCTCGCTGGTTGAGGACACTCCCTCTTAATGTGGCCGACCTGTCCGTACCGGTAACACGTGCGGGTATCCTGCGATATCTGAGTATGGACATAGCCTCGTCCCTGTGCGGAACCCTGAGTCTGGGTCTGACTAGACCTCTACGTCTTCCTCTGCCTGTCTTATCGAACAGTACCCCTGCTCTCAGTAGTCTGCCTCTACGACTACTGTCCTAGTCTACTAGGCTGCAGTGGATGACTAGTAAAACTCAGTATTGGCATAATGGTATGTGTCGGACGAGTAGTGTTTTGTGCAACAGACCCTACACTCTGAGCCCTGTGATCAAGATGAACCCATCTGCTCCTCTTTCTCTTCCTGTCCTGCTGACAGTGGCTATCGAATCGTGTCTCCACTCTTGTTGCCCTAGCCTCCTCCAGATGCGTGAGCAAATAGCTTTTCCTCGCTAAGCTGCGCTCATATGCCCTCTACAAACTCTCCGGCTCAGTCATAACAACAAATCCTCTAACTGCGAGTAACAGACCCTTGGTAAAATAGTAAACTAGAACAGCCTCAGTATCTGTTGATCTTCTAGCATAAGGCAATAATGAAATGAACCTGCCCATATACTCCATCACTGACTCATCTGTGCTCTGCCTCAATGCCATGAACTCGTTCCTCTTCGTACGAAGAACAGTCTGCGAAAATACTTCTAATTAAAATGGATCTTGAAGTCGATCCAGTCTCTCGGAACACCTCTAGTTGTGATGATCATCGTCCGCTAATCGTCTTCCTCTCCTTGTAGCGTCGTAGATGACATAGTAGCTCTCATTTAGTCCTCTATGGCGATAATGCGGTGTATCTTCTCATGGCTCTTCAGGAAAGCCTCTGCCAAAATGACATCAGTACCTTCGTGGAACTTCGTTGGATTGTGCCTCTTGAACTCAGGCCACTGCCTCTCCCCAGCAGTAGCCCCTGGGTTATTCTCTGGAGTGGTAATGGTAGCAGGCACTGCCTCAGTCATTTCAGTCGATACTATCTCAGTCTGCATTGGAGGTGTCTCAGCCTCAGTCTACGCAACTGGTGCAATAATAGCTCTTTTAGGTATTGTCATCAACAGAATCGGTGTTGTAGATGCCACAGCAATCGGAGTCTCTGCTCCAGAGTAGTGGTAAGCGGTATGGGTGTAGTCAGGGTTTCGTGGTAGCCGGTGCAGGTGTCGTCAGCGACAACACTAAATCCTTGAATTTTTGTGTCCAAGAGTGAAACTCCTCCGAAGTAATGAACCGAGAATCAGCTGTCCCGCTGTCATCGCTTGGACCTATCTGATCTGCCATCGCTGTCTGAACTAAGAGAGCGAATACTTCGGATCAGTTCGTAGCTACAATATACCATATAGTACACAAAACAAGCATAACATGTATAAAACCAAACCTGACTCATCCCTTACTCCCCCATCTAAGTTTCTAAAGAGGATCATAGGGTTTCCACTCTAAGTTCGACCATTCCTAACTTCTGCTATCTTAATGGCTTGTGTTATAAATCAAAAGTTAGGTCTATATAACCCTAAACCCCAAATTCCTAATGCATTTGGATACGCCCGACCTAGACTCGTACAGGTCCCCAAGTCAGTACTCGGGGAGCCTAACGAGCCTAGTCAGCCTCCAATCAATTAATTATACAATTTATAAAAGATTTATTGCAAGGTTATCGCATCGAAAAATAAGTAATCTACAACATAAATGGGAAATAACTTAGTCAAAGAGAAATCAGGAATCTATTATGTGGAAAACCCTGAAATATTCAAATACAATAAGATAAACATGTATAGGATATCCAATTCAAAATAATCACCCATTTAACAACTAAAATTGATATATAAAGCAACATATAGCCAAGAAAAAACATATATAAGCTACTCTAAGGCCGCCGGTCCAGTTGCTATAATCCTTACGTGAAATCACCTAGGCAGAGCTCCTTGCCTTTGCTGCAATCCGTTCTATTTGCACCCACCATTACAAACTAAACGGTGAGTAACTTGAAAGAAATCGAAAGTAATGCTAGAAGAATATAACAGTAATTCATGATTTGCCAAGTAAAGCAGTGTAAATATCATGCGGTAATTGAAAGACAGGAATTTAAGTAGATCGAGTGCATGATAAACAGACTAATAGATATCAGTCGAAACATGCGTGTTCTACGAATTCAAAAGAGGCCCATAAGCAGTCTAAATCATATCATAACGGTAAAGACCTCGCGAGGTTTCCCTAAGCATCGGCACAAGCGACGACACAACCATGATAGGAGGAACACAGGTCTTATAACTCAGTACTTGGTGTCACACGATCACTATGGGTGGTCCTACACTCCAGTACAAAAGTGCTCATGTTGCCCCACTAGTGCAAGGCCGAGTACTCTCGAGACAAATATTTACACCAAGAACACGCAACCAAGGAATAGAATGGAATGCCAATAATAGTTCATAGCAAATAAGAATAAATGATAATGAATCACATGATATTTCCTTACTGGCTTACTACTTATACACAAACACAAAACAAGTGTACTTACCTGACTAGTCGCGACTCATAATAACTCCCGCGACTCTACTCGCGTACCCTCGGGTTCCCGATTACCTGACAAAGATTTGAAACCCCAAATAGGTTGGGTTTATGGTCATTAACAACACTAGATAAACCCTTAAGTTTTTCCAAGTTTTCGTCGTAAAACAATATTTAATACCACATCCACGATTCAAACACCAATTAAGAATACCGTGATGGCGTTGGCGTGCATGAACTCCACGACACCATCATCTGGTCGATGATTCCCTTGTTAGTTTTGGACACCATTGCAACGCCACCGTGTATGGAGTTCCACGGCATCATCACGGTGTTCCAATTGGTACTCTAAGACGTCGGGAGTGGCACCGTCGAGGTTTTAACCCGTGGGTCTCCACCCTATCACAATATGTCTCTGGTTTACTCAATTTCACGGATGTTATGAGCGGTGCCGCCGGACTTGGGCCTACAGTGTCCTTCACGTCGTCAAAGAATGAAAGAAAATTTTTAAAAAGAGTGGATGGACCGCGCTCCCGTGCTTCAGGAGATTCTGCCCAGAAAGTGGAACACGCTCCTCTGAAAGGTGGAGTGAGCTCCCTTACGGGAAAACATAATTTCCAGTATGAAAATTTTACTCCTCTATATATGGGAGTGCTTCCCTAACCCCGGTCGGCCCTAGCCTCACTCAAAGGGACTCAACCCACGTTCCAACAACAACAGAATGGTGATCACAACCATGAAAACGGATTCAAAAGTAGTTTCAAATTTTAAAATTTCTTCAAACTCCTCTAACACAATAACCAAAGTAAAAACTTAACTTCGGCAACAAAATTAGGTGTTGGTTGCTCCGGGAATCACCATGGCAATGGTGTTGTTGATCAAATTGACTTCCCACAATGGCATCCGTGGTCATCGCGACGAAATCTAAAGAAATTAGTAATGGAACGAAGAAGAGGAGAGAAAGGGGAGTAGGATGCTCACCAGATTTCGACGAGATCTATTTCGGCGAGGGAGCTTCGACCACCACCAGAGAGGGCTGGAAAACACCCTTGCTCACCTAGAAAAGAAGAGAAGAGAAGGAGAGGAGAAGAGAATGAATAGTGAAAAGGAAGTCAAGTGGTTGAGTGGTCGTTATATAGTCCCTTTCATCATCCATTTGTATGCACGCATCTCGAGACGAATTCATCAGCTCCCCCCTTTGAAGTGTCTACCAAGTCTAACTCTCCATGTTGACTTTACTAAGTGACTTAGGTGTCTCTTAGTTATCCAATTCCCTTGTTGATCCTGCGCTCCTCGGCCTGTATTGCACCGTGAATTCGACAATTGTGTGCCTGTTGTCTCGTCACGTTCCGTTTTATATAATTATATTAATTATTCAAAAAATCCTTTATTAATGTTTTTTGTGTTTTAACTCCCCCGTTTACCTAGGCGAAGCCTCACTCAGATTAAACAGTCGCCCAAACGGCTCGAGACTCGTATTAGACTACAATACTAATACAAACATCACAGAAACATAAAATTACCTCGGTGTCGAGATCCCGAAGTCTGAAATAACGCAAAGTATCATGTAGCCGGGTCACGTATCTGACAAGTGTAACATAAGTCGGGTTAAATTTTAAGGGTTGTTACACCCACACACTAATCCTACACCATATCACTGAAGATGGTCGTTTGCCCCAATCACTAGGGCAACAAAGCCCATCCCTGCTATACTTTGCTCAGAGTAGTTGCACCCATAGACTATTCGGCCTCATTGTAACCTCCCAACATAGTTTAAGCAAAAAAACAGTGTTTGTAATGGCCCCAATTTCACAATCCAAAATTGGGCACCATCTGGCCTAAACTTACGTAGACCCCCAAGCCAACTTCATAGAGTCGACGCAAGCCTAGTCAGCCTTCCTTAACATTTTCCATTAATTAAGCCATTTTAAATGTAATTAAGTGAGTTATTCCAGTTAGTGGGTTATCAAGTCATAGCAGAAGCATTAAAATCTCAAACTAACCCAAAACAACTCATAGAGTGTGGAAACCTCACATACGTATACCTCCAAAAGTATAACAGGTCAGAGTAGAATCACATACGGTATACCTATCCCAAAATTTCTCACAAACCCATATCCCAATGTATCAAAAAAATAAACATATAATACAAAGAAATCTACACTATAGACAAGAGGCGGTCGCCTAGCAGCCCTCAACTTCAATCGCCTATTTCCAATCCTTTTCTCTTATCGACCTTGCATTATAACGGGGTTGTACTCACCATCATAAAAAGGACGCTGAGTACAGAAAATAACAGTAACAACCAAGTGGAGTTTCAATATAATATCAAATGTCAAATAAATGGCTACACTAGTATCATGCAGTAATATCACAAAGATAATATGAAACCGCATGATAGTGAATCACTGAGAAATCAACGATAATTGAGTGTTCAAGAAAACAACGAAAAACACAAGTAGTCTCGACCAAAAGGTCGTTGAGTCACAACACCTAGCTCAGCAGACTCGGGTTCAAGGCGAGACATAGCCTACCAACCCTAACCCTTGCGATTGTGAGATATCTACAGACCCGGATAAGAGCCCCCAACGTACAATCAATTGTGAGATATCAACAACATCCAGATAAGATCTCATATCGCAGATAAATAGTAGCCATGACTCACTTGCTTTTGCACCACTTATTCAAAAGTCCAAGAAAAACAACGCCAATAATCCACTAAGGAATAGATACTACGAATGAAATTCAAGAAAACATATTTCACCAAGAAATACTACTCAAGAAATATAATAGCCCAATTTAAATGTACAAATGAAATAATATAAATACTCCCACTGGTTTTACTTACAGTACCACGCAACCTCCGTGCGACACTTTGCACTCGTGGCTTTCATACGTTACCAAAATGACCCCGCACGCTCGTCACCAGCCCACTAAACACTTGGTAATCATTTTCGTTCCAATTTGGTCATGTTAGAGTTTGATTTCCCTTTAATTGTAATTCCTTATTAATTTCCCCATTTTATTTGTTATGTTTTCGAATCAATTTCCTGGGTATTCAGTTGTATTTGGACTCGTTAAGATACCGAAGAGATTCCCCAAGTTTATTTCGAAATTTTCAAAAATTTTCCCATGGGTACTGTTCCAAGCGCCGTGGGGTTTTCCTTGACAGCGTCTCCGCGTCGTGGGTAGGGGAGCCACCACCCAAACATTGCTAGTGGCGCCGTGGGGATAAAGCCTCACGGCACCAAGCGCGGCGTTGTGCCCAGTACGCCTTTTTTGGGGTTTTTTGTGCCTCGACTCGCGTCGAAGTGATTCGAGTCTTTCCCGACCTTGTCGGGACCTCAATACCCATCTAAAACCAACACCAAACCATCCAAAAATGTCCAAAAATACCCGATTCTCGAATCCAACCAAAAATTCCAAAAATCACTAAAAATCTTCGAAAATTGCGACACTTCCAAATCGCCATCTCCACGTCGTAAAAACCTTTCCCGGATATCGCAAACCTAACATAACCACGTTGAAAACTCAATAAAAACCAGAATCCCAACACGGGGTGAGAAAACATCGCGACGAAAAACTACGAAATAGGTGTCAAAGCATAGAGTAACGCGTAGGGAGTTGAAATATCACCACCAATCGCGTAGTTGATCGATCCTTGTCGTTGATTTGGGTTCGAAACCACTGAAACCCTCCTTTTTTTGTCCTTCACGGTGAGGAGAGAGAGAGAGAAGAGAAAGAAATGAGAGAGTGAGATTTAACTCACACTTATATAGGGTGGGTCTCATCTTGGTGTGCTCGCGTATCTTGAGACACATCTTGTGGTTTCCAAACACACTAGCTTCAACCACTATTGTGACACACATGGAGACTCTCCCCTTGTCCTTTATCTCTTTTGCACAATTAATTGGCCTTTCCTCAGGCATTTCTGCGCTCGATATGCACCACAAATCGTACCATAGTGCATGAATAAAATTTATAACGACCCGAACATATTCTTGAATTAATTTATTATTCTATTTTATTTTTCAGTCGTCCACAAAATCATTTCCCAGACCTGTGTACCTGTATTTCGTCTGCCCAATACCTATTCTTCACGCTCCAAAAGGCAAACTCCACTCGCAACTCAATGTCACTGTCCTGTCTACATCGATAGTACACGTCATCACAAAGAAATAATATGGATTTTCAGGTTGTTACAGTGTTCATGTCATGAGCATTCCTCATCCCCAGGCCCCCCTTTTTCCTTATCTACACACAAGTCCTGCCACCTCACGAGATGCATCTTCCTTTTCCTATGAGAAGAACCACAAATAAAATTCCTAATAGTTTTATCTATTTCCTCATTAACATGGGTAGGTAGGACAGTTGTTTGCATTTTGGAATATAGGAATGGATTGTAAACACGCTTTCGCCAGTGTAATCCTACCTCCCCTTTCCAGGCTCGAAAGTTTAGACTGCAAGTTCTCGATAAGTCCATATAGGTTTCCCTAGTGACTCTTCTATGAAGGACAGGAGAACCTATGTATTTGCCTAGGTTGTCTGTAATATCAAACTTCAATGTAAACTACCTTACATGCATTATATATGGGAAGCAATTATCTCCTTATAATTGATATTTAATAAAATATAATTAAGTCTTCCTCTAGCAATAACATATATTAGATAGCCCAACTCATTGATTTATTATTTTTGTAAGGTCAATCACGCATATAGCAGAGTAGAAAAAGTATGCTTCTACCTTTATGAGGTTGGTGATCGGTCTACAAAAAAAAAAAAAAGAAAAGAAAAGGAAGGATCAAAGATATATAGTAAAATGTATTAATTTCTTTACTAGAACTAGTGCACAACCCAAGTCTTTTTTTTTTTTGGGATCCACAATCTAAACTTTTTGAAATCTAAATATATGATGATGAATCGATGATCTTGTTTTGAGATTTAAGAGAAAAACAATTGTTCACGTAAGAAAAAGAAAAGCAATTAATCAAAGAGAGATGTTCAAGAGGAGAGTTTAGTTGTTTAAGAGAGTTTAAGAGAAGAGAGAGAAGCGTTGATTTGTTATTTTTTTCTTAAGAAAAGAGAAGCGTTGATTTCGATTGGGAATACATGTCCACTAAATTTTTTTGTTGAAATACGTGTCCACTAAATTAGAAGCGAAGTGGGTCGTTTGTGTTATGCTAAGTGAAAACATATGCAATTACTAGTATACCCCTGTTTCTTAAAAAAAATTAGGGGCCGTTCGTTAGTAAGGGGCCCGGCCCCGGATCCGGGCTTGGGTATTGGTAACACTTATTTTTAGTACTTATTTGTGATGAGTTTTATTAAATAAGAGTTTGAGGAAAATAAGCGTGTTTGGTAAGATACCTTATTGATCCGGCTATGTGCAAACCACTTTTTACTATAGGCAAATCATATTTTTTCACTCCACTTCCAAAAATGCCATTCTTCCTTTTCACGTTGTGCTCCCCACGCAAACACCACCTTCGACTTCGACGATCTCGTCCGACCACCGACGATGCAAACTTGCGATTTCGGAGCCCACTACCATTGTATGGGTCGATTTTTTCATGTTTCTTGCTGAAAAATCATGTTTCTCTATTGTTTTGAATGCATTTTATATGGTTTCTTGTTTATTTACATTTTTCGATGGCTATTTACCATAAAAATGGAGGATGGACGTGTAGGAGATACAGATGTGCAAGATGGAGAGGTATTTCTTAAGTTTTCATTCAATTTTTGTATTTTTTTTCGTGTTCAAACCAAAGATTCCATCTCTGGTTCGGCTTAGTAGGGCCGAACAAATAGTTTTGGCTCAGTTTGTCGAAGTCGATTAAAACATGTTTGTTCGGCACCTATGAGTGAACAAATATTTGTATATTTTTTGTTTTTCTTTTGTTCAAACCAAGAATTCTTTTAGTTTGGCCTGACATGACTGACCAAATGGCTTCTATTCGGTTAAGCATTACTGATTGAAACATGTATGTTCGGTCACCTATGACCGAACTGTTGAGTTTCCGTCGGTAACACTAGACCTAATCAATTATTTTCAGAGTTATTTTTGAATTTATTTATGATTCTTGATTGAGGGTCAAATTTAATACTGTGATTTACTATTTTATACGGAAATATGTGTTTGACTGACTATCCTGATTACACTTAAATCAAATTCAAGGGGCAAATGTGGCACCAAAAAATGTGGTTGTCGAATTAAAATAAATATCAAGAAACGTGTAGATATCTTGTGTATAAATTAATATACTCACCTAAATCAAATTTAAATTTCAATTTACCAAAATAAACATTATTTGTTCGATTTAAATAATAATCGATCGGACACACCGGAATGAGCATCAATAGGTCGGTGTTATATGACAGAACAAATATTTTTTGATTGGACGTATAAGACCAAAGTTGCTTGTCTCTTGATAATTAATTAAATGGCCCATTAGCAGGCTAACTCTGTAATAAGCGCGCTAATGCCGTTTAATCAGACAAACTAGACATGTACCTAAAATGAGAAATATATTGGTGTCATGGGTTTGAACATGCATGTTGATAGGAGGAGCTTATGCTTTCAATTATTTCCTCTAGCTTACACTTGATGCATAATGAAAGGGGGAGTCCTAATTTAGTATCACATTTATAAAACGGGGGAAGGTGCGTTTGAACACTATTTATTGGATTCATTCATTCGCTATTTCTCTATTTGCATCATGATTCTACATGCCACACTTTTTATGGTATCAAACGGGGGAGAAAGGTTGTTGAACTTGAAAGAGTGTAAATTTTGCGTTTAACCATGAATGTTATGCTCATACACTTGTATTATGTTTTATGCTTGCCAAGTTCACATTGTTTGTTATCATGAAAAAGAGGGAAATTGTTGGACTAAATGCTTAGTCACTCTAACTCTGATTGAAATTTTGATGGAAACAAACAAGGTGAAAATATACTAATAAGTTTATCAAGTATATTTCAGTTTCGTCAAAGGCTGCAAAACATCACAATATCAAGTACTGAAGTGTAACAACCCCAAATTTTTAACTGACTTGTGTTACACTTGTCAGGATTGTGACCTGGCTACGTGAATACTGGACAGTATTTCAAACTTCGGGAGTCGACACCGAAGTGATTTTATGATTCTCTGATTGTGTGTATTAATATTTTAGTATTTTACGGGTCCCGAGCTGTTTAGGCGATTTTTAGTTGAGTGAGGTTTCGCCTAGTTAAACGGGGGATAAAAATAAGTAAAAAGCACAAATAAACGAATTTTTAATTAATTTAATTAATTAGTTAGCGAGGCAAGGCGAGACTACGTGCGTTACGGGAGTTGGAACAAAGAAAAACGGACCGGGGAACGTTGTTTGAACGTGGGAGTTGGTTAACTACGCAACATACTGACTACATGATAGGATTGTTAAAATGACACAGCCCAATAGTGAAGAGCCATGAGATTGACCTCGGGATGCGTGTATGTTTTGAGATGCAAACAAGTGGTAAATGACTCATAAGGGTAGTTGTTTTAAAATGTGTATGAAATAAGTGGAAGGGCAAAATGGTCATTTGACCTTTGTCTTATATATATAAACAAACAAAAAACCCTAAATACACTATTCATCTTCTTCCTCTTCTCACTGCCGCTCCTCCCATTCTCCCCACTCGGCCCCTCACTGAACCGGACCACGCCGGAGTTGCTAGACGTCGGAGGTGACTCTCTCTCTCTCTCTCTCTCTCTCTCTTTCTTCTCTCTCGGTTTCTCTCGATTCTCTATCTCTCAGTTCGTTCTCTCACTCTCACTTCTCGACAGCACCGCCTCTACCAGACGAACCACCACCACCACCCCTCCTTGACGGCGTTGGAACGACGGACACTCGACGGAGACGGCTCGGCCACCGGAGTAAGGGTGCATCTCTCCCTTTCTCTCTTTCTCTTTCCCTCGTGCTTACGACTGGGTGTTTGTGCGACTGTGACACAGTCTGTCCGCGGTGGGCATGACTGCTGGCAATACCACGGCGGTCACCAACATCCCAGCAACTTCGAACCCTCCCCCAACCGCGGAACACAAATGGAGACACCTGTCTTCCTTCTTCACGAACTGTGGTGATGGTTTTTGCCCTGTTTCACGTGACTTCGCCACTACTGGACCACCTGACTGGGCAGCGCCGCCGCCATTGATTGCTGTGATATGGGGAAATGTTGGGGACTCTTCCACGAGCATGTGGGTACCTCCCAATCCTCGGAGCAAGTAAAACAATGGCGGGGGTGGTGTGTGAACCCATCATTTCATGTGAGTTATATGTTCTTCGTTCTCGCCGGAAACCACCAGTTTTGGTGGCGCTGCCATGGGACCGCCATGACCAGGGTGATGGAGACCATGCTACACTCATGCTAGAGTCTCGCAACCTCGGAGCGGTTAACACTAGTGGTGGCAAGCCATTTTCTTTGTTATTGAATAGGTTGTTTTTATGTATTCTTTGTCGAAATCTTTGAACTAGGGTGGGTACATACGGCTATCTCATGTCGTAGTGGTTCCCTCCCGACATCAGGTAACACCAGTGAGACACCATGGAGGCTTTGGATGTATTGGTTAATTAGTTTTAGTTGAAGTTTTGACCATGGTGATTCTTATTTGTTTATACAAACTACTTTGAGTTTCCAACTTTGTTTTGAGGTTTTGGCTAGGATATATGGACTTGGTTTTCCTTTGTCTAGGGTGCTCGTTTGTGTTGATGAACACATTGTGTGTGCGAGAAACTAGATATATGTTTTATGACTTCAATATAAAGTGTGGGTGTTGGGAACGTGTTGTGATGTACATTCTTTTAAAAATAGTGTTTAAAGTTGACGAATGGTCATGACGTCGTGAACACGCCACCGGCTCTCAAAGCTATGGCGTGAGCCACATACGACTGAGCCGAGCCTATAGTTCATGAGTAGGCTTACATGCGTTATGATTCTCAATGTTGTGATATCATTGTCGCGATTATTGTTGTGGTTTTTCAAACCCGAGGGAGTACTCGTCTTTCTATCAAATTGTTGAGTTGTTTAAGTCCTTAAAACACTTGAGAATACACTAGGGTTTCACCTATGGTTTAGTTAATGATTCGACCCATTAATTAGAGTTTCCAACCCTGTCAGGTAGCGGGAAACTCGGGGATACGTACTAGGAACGCGAAAGTGTTGTTATATAGGTTGCGATTAGTTAGGTAAGTACACTTGCCTTGAAAAGCATTTGTACGTTTGTAAGCCAGTAAGAAAATGTCATGTGATTCATTATCATTTATTCAGTCTTGTTATGCTCTATTATTGGTATTCCATTCCATTCCTTATTGTGTGTTTCCTGGCGTAAGTGTTTCGTCTCGAAAGTACTAGGACCTGCACTAGAGGGATAAAACGCGGGCACTCGTGCGCACGAGTGTGTGACCACCCTTAGTGACCGTGTGGCACCGAGTACTGGGTGGGTGGGTTCGAGTCCCTCCCGTCATAGCTGTGCCTTCGCTTGTGTCGATGCCCGGGAAGACCTCGCGAGGTCTTCGCCATTATGCTATGATTTAGACCACTTATGAGCCTCTTTTGATTCCTTGGAACACACTTGACTTTCGATTGATATCTATTAGTCTGTTTATCATGCACCTTGTTTATTTAAATTCCTGTCTTTTTATTACCGCATGATATTTAGACTGCTTTACTTGTTTTATCATGAATTACTGTTATCTTCTTCTGGCATTACATTCAATTTTCTCCAGTTGCTTACCATCTAGTTTGTGACGGTGGGTGCAAATAGAACAGAGTATAGTAGAGGCAAGGAGCCCTGCTTAGGCGACTTCTGTGAGGATTAGCGGCTGGATTTGGAGACTATTTTGTAGGTTTCCTTATGTTTTGCTTTTATGTATATCGTTTTATATATATATGCTTTGGGATTATTGAACTTGACACATTTTGATGAGATTGGTATCATGTACCTTTGCATTTCGAATTGTACATGAATACTCGGGGTTTTCCACAATTATAGAATTCCTAATTTCTCTTTGATTGAGTTATTTCTCCTTGTTATTTATTGTTTAGTCTTCCGCTGTGTATTATTGTAATAACTCTTTCATAAACTATTAAATTGATTAACTTGAAGGCTGACTAGGCTCGTCAGGTTGCCAAGTGATGACTTGCGGCTTGCACGGGTCTAGGCCAGGCGTACCCAATTGCACGGAAAAATTGAGGTTGTCACATCAAGTATTCAAGCCATACAAGTTCAAGATTCGACAAACATAAGGAAAAGAAGACGAAAGATCGAATCACGAGTTGTAACATTGATATAAGGTATACAAGTTCATTTACGGAAGCCTATTGCATTAGTTCATGCACATCGAGCTTTTCAAAAGGATTTTCAAATGTCAAGTGATTACTTAAAGTTTTAAGTGAAACTTAACACATAACTCGGTCTATAAGTTTAAACAATGTGAATCTATGTGTTTATGTTCATATCGTACTTTGAAATTATTATGGAAGTTTTCGAAAAAGAAAAACTTATTTTGAAAAGAAAACTACATATTTACAGAAAAGCCCCTTGTATGTCATGAAATCGGGATTTTTCATTTTTGAGATTTGTAAAAATATTCGGACCACTCAAATAGGCTATATAACCTATAACAAACATGTATGACATGTTATATGAGGTTTGGTAGGGTCTCGGATGCGATAAAGGGTAGAGTTAGATGGCCAAAAATATTTATTTTGAGGCCCCTGACAATTAGATCGCTAATATTTTTATTAGCACGCTAGGTTAGAAAATTAGCGTGCTAATTCCTTTCCAGACAGCTTTTTTATAAAGCTGAAAATCACACTTTAATTTGAATTTTTGATGAAATCTCAGCCCTTGGATCCCTAGAAAGGTCAAACTAATATATAAGAATATAGAACTCTCAAACAACTAAGCACAAAGGATTTGTTTTGAGAAGAAAGAAAAACACAAGTGCTTAAAGTTTTTAAGAGGAAGAGCTTGGAGTTTTATGAAGAACACAAGGAATATTTTGAGGCTGTTGAATCAATCTTGAAACCTGCATTCTTGAGGCCTTCTAAGGTATACTACAACCTCTCCAAAACTGATTTTCAAGTCATCTTCTTGGGGCTGTAAGAAAGTTCTATTTCCTAGCTTTTCTTGTGCTTAAATTATATATTCTTATGTGCTTGACTTGGGAAATCACTTGTTGTGTTGTTGAACACATTTATCTTGGGTTTTGCACTTAAACTTAATTTACTAAACCCTATGAGTAATTTGGACAAGAGTTTACACTTAAACTTGATGTTTATCAAACTTCTTGTTCTTTGGATTTGAAACCGGATTTGTTCTAATCGATTTGTATAAAACGATTTCATACTTGAGTTTTGCATAAAATTAATGATATATTTGCATTTTTCATTTGTTTTCATAATTGCATGCATTAGAGTGGTTCGACTCTAGGAGGTTTGTTTGTATTTAAACTTGGTACCGCTTTACTTTGTAAAGTGTATTTCATTGTATTCGTCAAACTTTGATTGTAAGACTTAGTGGGATCTAAGTCAAATGGGAAGACCTAGTTGAGGATAGGTAAGGGGAAAATCCTAGGTGAGTCTAGGTGGAAAAATCCTAGTTGCAGGTGGTGGTTGTATAAGACTTTATTGCGATAAGACATTTTGTAAAAGGCCTAGTTGAGTCTAGACATTCATTAGGCTAGTTAAGTTATGGTGTAACACTTATTGGTAATATAAGTGGGGGTTAAAAATCCTAATGGGGGAAGTTAGATAGTGGATGTAGATCGGTTGGATCGAACCACTATATATCGTGTGTCTCATTTCTATTTCTTCTGCCCCATTCACTTGCATAGCATCCATAATTGCATTCTAGTGAGCATATAACATCTTGATTTTTTAATTATATTTAAAAAGGTGATAACTACTCGGTAACCCAATTCACCCCCCTCTTTGGTGACTTTCAGACCCACTAGTGCAGGGTCGAGTTCCCTCGAGACAAATATTTACGCCAAGAACACAACCAAAGAATAGAATGGAATTCCAATAATCATTCATAGCAAATTAGAATAAATGATAATGAATCTTATAGTATTTCCTTACTGGGTTACTACTCATACACAAGTACAAGATAAGTGTACTTACCTGACCAGTCACGATTCATAATAACTCCCGCGACTCTAATCACGTACCCTCGGGTTCTTGACTACCTGATAAAGGTTTGAAAGCCCAAATAGGTTTGGTTTATGGTCATTAAAAACACTAGATAAACCCTTAAGTTTTTCCAAGTTTTCGTTGTAAAACAATATTTAATACCACATCCACAATTCAAACATGGATTAGGAATACCGTGATGGCGCTGCCGTGCATGGACTCCATGACATCGTCATCATGTCGATGATTCCCTTGCTGGTTTTGGACACCATTGCGACGCCACCGTGTATGGAGTTCTACGGCATCATCACGATGTTCCAATTGGTACTCTAAGACATTGGGAGTGGTGCCACTGGGGTTTTGACCCGTGGGTCTCCACATTGTCACAATGTCTCTGGTTTACTCAATTTCACGGACATTGTGAGGGGCACCGCCGAACTTTGGCCTACGACGTTCCTTACGTAGTCTAAGAACAAAAGAAAAATTTTAAAAAGAGAGGATAGAGCGCACTCCATGAAAAAGGGGAGCATGTTCCCGTGCTTCAGGAGATTTTGCCTAGAAGGATGAGCGCACTCCTCTAAAAGGTGAAGTGCGCTCCCCTGTGGGAAAAACATAATTTCCAGCATGGAAATTCTACTCCTCCATACATGGGAGTGCTTCCCTAACCCTGGTCGGCTCTAGCCTCACTCTAGGGGACTCAACCCACGTTCTAACAACAACAGAATGTTGATCACAAACTTGAAAAAGGATTCAAAAATAATTTCAAATTCTAAAAATTCTTCAAACTTCTCCAATACAATAACCAAAGTAAAAACTAAACTCCAACAACAAAATTAGGTGTTGGTCGCTCCGGGGATTGCCATGGCAATAGTGTTGTTGATCAAATTGACTTCCCACAGCGGCATCCGTGGTCATCGTGAGGAAATCGAAAGAAATTAACAATGGAACGAAGAAGTGGAGAGAATGGGGAGTAGGATGCTCACCAAATCTTAACGAGATCTACTTCGGCGAGGGAGCTCCGACCACCACTAGAGAGGGCTAGAAAACACCCTTGCTCACCTAGAAAAGAAGAGAAGAGAAGGTGAGGAGAAGAGAATGAATATGAAAAAGGAAATCAAATGGTGAAGTGGTCCTTATATAGGCCCTCTCATCATCCACTTGTATGCGCGCATCTCGAGGCAAATTCATCAGCTCCCCCTTTTGGAGTGTCTACCAAGTCTAACTCTCCATGTTGACTCTACTAAGTGACTCGGGTGTCACTTAGTTATCCAGTTCCCATGTTGATTCTGCGCTCCTTGGCCTGTATTGCACTGCAAATTTGACCATTGTGTGCCCGTTGTCTCGTCACTTTCCATTTTATATAATTATATTAATTATTCAAAAAATCCTTTATTAATGTTTTTTGTGTTTTAACTCCCCCGTTTACTTAGGTGAAGCCCACTCATACTAAACAATCGCCAAAACGGCTCGAGACTCGTATTAGACTACAATACCAATACAAACATCATAAAAACATAAAATTACCTCAGTGTCGACATCCCAAAGTCCAAAATACCGCAAAGTATCACGTAGTCGGGTCACATTCCTGACAAGTGTAACATTAGTCGGGTTAAATTTTAAAGGTTGTTACACCCATACACTACAAATCCCACACTAGATCACTGAAGATGGTCGCTTTCCCTAATCACTAGGGCAACAAAGCCCATCCCTACTTGCATTATGACGGGGTTGTACTCACCGTGGATGCTGAGTATATAAAATAACAATAACAACCAAGTAGAGTTTCAATATAATTTTAAATGTCAAATAAACGGCTACACTAGTACCATGCAGGAATATTACAAAGATAATATGAAACCGCATGATAGTGTGACGCGCGTCGAACACGCCAATAAAATATTTCCTTAAAACCAATTATTTGCAGATAGTGGCAAAGGGTCAATCCCACAGAGATTGGTAGTCTTTCTAAGGTTTTAAAAGAAAGGAGAAATGGGGGTTTAGAGAAAATAATTTAATTAATTAATCTAATTACTATTAAATTAAATAACTAAAATAAATATCTAGGACTACGAATAATTAATTTAAATACCTAAGTCTATGGTTCCACAAGACAAGATCAAGGTTCAATGACATATCATGGTCGTCAATCTTTCTCAAAACAATTATTAATTCAAGTTCCGCTAGATTAGCTATGGAAAATCGACATCCGCCAGAAATTCCTAATTCCCCTAATCTCGATAGCTAGGACATCCGCCACTAACTACTTCTCTAATTAATGTATAACCTTAGACATCCGCCATAAGATTTAACACACTAACCGCAGTAATAAACTTCTATGAGAATACTAATCCTAGATAACCGGATCGTGTCCGCTCCTGATTTAACCTAGATTCAATTGTTGCACACTCAAGAACCGAAAGGTTTTGACGGCAATCGGGTGAATGTTTGTTACTTATATTGTCCCAAAAGTACAATTACGAATACTAATGAGTCAATTAACTATAGATTATCCACCTAAAAGCATGCACTGGCCACATACATACCCTAAGTTTAAACCATATTCATTAAAATCAACAACAATGAAATAGAAGAAATTAAATTAAATTAAATAATAAAATAAAAGATCTCACAAGTTATGCCATGAATCCATAATCTTGAATTGCTTCACCTCTGACCTAGGCAATGACTTAATTAGCCGGACATGGCTACTCACAAAATAATGCAGAGAGAGTTCTTTAATGAATAATAGATGTTCTATTTATACCTAAAGTCCTAATGTGTAAAACTACTAAAATTGGTGTATGAAGGAGAGAGAAAATGTATTTTCGGTCTTTGACACGTGGCAGCGTCTCATTGGCTTAATTCTGGTGCTTGTTGACGTGTCGCGTGATGATTGGTGCTGAGGTGATGACGCGGCTGACATGGCAGAACGTGATTGGAGGAGAGTGGAGGCGGTGACGTGCTGTGAAGGGCTCTGGCGATACGTGGCAATCTGTGATAGGCTGGAGTTGGAAGTCGGCGCCTAGCTGGACTAATCGCGGAGCGACACGTGGCGAGCAACTGTGCTGGGCGAATTCACGCGATTCTTACCGAAAATCTGGGAGTTCGTGTGGATGCGCATCTCGAGGTAGATCGAGCAGCTGGAGGAATGAGAAGCTGTTCTTGTCCACGTGGCAGTTTATGAGTGGTGCAAACGCTGTTATATGACAACGTGGCGCTCTCCTATTGGCTGAACTGGCCTGTGTGACGCAGCTTGACGAATCACGGATCGACACGTGGCTCTCTGGATGAATCACACGAAGACACGTGGCACTTCTGGTGTATGTTTTAACGCTGGACCAATAATGAATTGACCATGGTAATGCTGACCCCTATTACCCCACTATCGGTATATATTTCGAGACAAACTCTCCCGATATCCGAACACTGCAAGTAAATACTCTATTTTGAGTATTTTTCTGCCCCGGATTCAACCGTGCACTCCGTTTCACCTAAAAATCAAAAATAAATATAATTAGATATATATTTTATAGACTTCCACACTGAACTATATTAAAATAGACTATTAAATCCTATAAAAACTGACTTATCAAATACCCCCAAACTTAAGACTTTGCACGTCCCGAGCAAAGGTATATTTGACAACACATACTAAACTAGATTCCTAATGCATTAACTAAACTAATCCTAAACCTAGACCATACCTATACCTATTCCTATAGCTAAACCTATTTCTGATACCTATACCCGATTCAAAATTCATGGAGTACCTTTTATTTACATAGTCGCTAAGTAACAAGCCACTCAAGAAATTTCAGAGTTATGATATGTCAAGTCTCGCAACCCAAATACAGTTAAGATCACACTTTAACGACATAGATGTAGTCAATACAAAGGCCATCAACTACTCATGAGTTTTCTTAGTCTATACATTCAAGCATGCAAGTTTAAAATCTCACTTAATCTAGTGAAAGCACTCGAGCTAAATCTTTTTTATTTGAGGAGTTTTCATATACTTTCGCCTTTATTTATTCAATAAGTACACTCTATTTTTTCTCCATAATATATTTTTTTTTCAAGTAGTACGGTCCCTGCTCCATTTCCTACGGACCGCTTTTCTCACTTTTTTCCACCACAAGATTCCCTGCTCCATTTCCTATAGAATCCTATGGGACTCTATATATTAAGAAAACTCTTGTTAGCCCTTCTCACTTTCACTATGATTAAACAGATTATCAAATATGAATTAAAGCACTATTAGTTGCACAAATCTGACCGTCTACTCATTTTGGTATCTAGCACAAAGTTTAACCATCATACTAAGTCCCTAATCATGAAATCATAAAAAAATGTTGAGCTACGGCTTGATTAAATGTTTCTCCTAGTTTTTCCTGAGTTTCAAGTCAAAAAACAACCATAATATACTCATCCACAACCAAAGGCATGAACCAAAGTTTCGGGTGACTCTAAATGCAACATATGACAACATATGACACTATGTAAGGTCTAAATGCAAGAACAAACATAGATAGACACATGTCTACTCCTAATAAAACTATACTAAATGCATGCATGAAAATGTATCATATCCTAATGAAATGGAAGATGGAAGTATCAATGACAGAAGAAAAAAAGATGAAAAAATAAGAGAATGAGAATAACACCACCATTACCATCCTTCAACCGCATAATTTTTAAAAAAAATAATGATTATACCTGCGGTCTTTAGCAAGAAAATCCATCCAACACTATCCACAATCCCTAAAATACCCCCAAACTTATTCCGAACCTTGTCCTCAAGGTTCAAAACAAGTCAAGTGGTCTATACACAAAAAATAAACAAAAATGGTGAAAGAGCATGATAGTGATAAGAAGATGATAGTGATAAGAAGAAGGAAATGATATAAGTTCATGCATAATAATAATAATAATAAATAAATAATAAAATAAAATAAAAAAATAAAAAATAAACTAAATAAACTAAATAATACTTATCAAGATTTGGGCTGCCTCCCAATAGCGTTTTTGTTTAAAGTCTTTGGCTTGACTTGGCGTATGTTGTCTTCACGTGATGCCTTCCAATAATGAGTATCAAAGAATGATACTCTCTCCTCTAGCATTGGGCAGTGAAACAGACACGCACCTGTTCAGAAATGGGAGCTTATCCGGGACTTCGAACACTTATGAATCTATAATTTCTGATCGTCCAACTTAAAGGTGTCGGTGGTGCAAAAAGTCTTCGAACGCTCCTTTTCGTCCACCTCCATATTAAAATCATCAAATATATACAGGAGGGTGGGTGGGTTTACCAATACAAAGGATTGGTCGTCCTTGCTCTCTTGTTGTAGATCCTCCGGCCTTGTTAAAGTGACTTCAATCTCTTTTCCAGCTTCTTCTTCGTAAGTTTGTGCCATAATGATCTCCGGCTCTGATTGAGACACTTCAAGTTCCCCCTCTGACTCTTCGTGATGGTTCCAATACTCATATATACAAGGTGCAAGTCCATCAATAGCAAAGTACTCATTCATGGTATGCTCATTTGTTTCAACACTCTTTAATGTGAGATCATTCAAAGTCTCTTTTTCATCACAACTTAATAGCATGGGAAACTCTTCTTCTTCAAGCATTCTATTAGGTGTATCATTCATTTTACTAGTAAGAGTTTCTGTACTTCGAAAGTTCGAATTTATGTCTTTAAAGAGTTGTTCCATGTTTTCCTGATATTGTAAGATGTCTTGATGGAGCCTTTGATTGGCAGAGGAGTATTCTTTGAACATATCTTCAAGAGATTGCTCATCTTGTCGAGGAGTCAATAGGCTGGAAAAGGGATAACTCAAGTCGGGTTATGGGGATGCATTACCCCAATAAGGATAACTCTCATATTCAGGCTCGTAAGGACAAACATCGGTAGGATGAGTATTATCTTCGCAAATTCCACAAACCTCAACCTGTTGCACAAAAGAAGGCCAATTAGAAAATTCATGACCATAATTTGACATACCTATCCCATTCATACTTTCACAGTATGAGTCTTCGAATTGACTATAATTTTCGGAGTAGGAGGCCATCGTGGAGTTATCTGCAAACATGCTAGAGACAAGGGTATAAAGTAACTACAAATAAGTAAATAAATAAATAAAACCAAAAAAGAAAAATCAATCCCCGGCAACGGCGCCAAAAATTGACGCGCGTCGAACACGTCAATAAAATATTTCCTTAAACCAACTATTTGCAGATAGTGGCAAAGGGTCGATCCCACAGAGATTGGTAGTCTTTCTAAGGTTTTAAAAGAAAGGATAAATGGGGGTTTAGAGAAAATGATTTAATTAATTAATCTAATTACTATTAAATTAAATAACTAAAATAAATATCTAGGACTACGAATAATTAATTTAAATACCTAAGTCTATGGTTCCACAAGACAAGATCAAGATTCAATGGCATATCATGGTCGTCAATCTTTCTCAAAACAATTATTAATTCAAGTTCCCCTAGATTAGCTATGGAAAATTGACATCCGCCAGAAATTCCTAATTCCCCTAATCTCGATAGCTAGGACATCCGCCACTAACTACTTCTCTAATTAATATATAACCTTAAACATCTGCCATAAGATTTAACACACTAACCGCAGTAATAAACTTCTATAGGAATACTAATCCTAAATAATCAGATCGCGTTCGCTCCCGATTTAACCTAGATTCAATTGTTGCACACTCAAGAACCGAAAGGTTTTGACGGCAATCAGGTGAATGTTTGTTACTTATATTGTCCGAAAAGTACAATTACAGATTCTAATGAGTAATTAACTATAGATTATCCACCTAAAAGCATGCACTGGCCACATACATACCCTAAGTTTAAACCATATTCATTAAAATCAACAACAATGAAATAGAAGAAATTAAATTAAATAAAATAATAAAATAAAAAATCTCACCAGTTATGCCATGAATCCATAATCTTGAATTGCTTCACTTCCGACCTAGGCAATGACTTAATTAGCCGGACATGACTACTCACAAAATAATGCAGAGAGAGAGAGAGTTCTTTAATGAATAATAGATGTTCTATTTATACCTAAAGTCCTAATGTGTAAAACTACTAAAATTGGTGTATGGAAGAGAGAGAAAACATATTTTCGATCTTTGACACGTAGCAGCGTCTCATTGGCTGAATTTTGGTGCTTGCTGACGTGTCGCGTGATGATTGGCGCTGAGGTGATGACGCGGCTGACGTGGCAGAACGTGATTGGAGGAAACTGGCGACATGTAGCAATCTGTGGTAGGCTGGAGCTGGAAGTCGGCGCCTTGCTGGACCAGTCGCGGAGCGACACGTGGCTGGCAACTGTGCTGGGCGAATTCGCGCAATTCTTACCAAAAATCTGGGAGTTCGTGTGGATGCACATCTCAAGGCAGATCGAGCAGCTGGAGGAAACAAAAAACTGTTCTTGTCCACGTGGCAGTCTGTGAGTGGTGGAAACGTTGTTGTGTGACAACGTGGCGCTCTCCTATTTGCTGAACTGGGCTGTGTGACGCAGCTTGACGAATCACGGATCGACACGTGGCTCTCTGGATGAATCACACGATGACACGTAGCACTTCTGGTGTATGTTTTAACGCTGGACCAATAATGAATTGACACATGGCAATGCTAACCCCTATTACCCCACTATCGGTATATATTTCGAGACAAACTCTCCCGGTATCTGAACACTGCAAGTAAATACTCTATTTTGAGTATTTTTCCGCCCCGAATTCAACCGTGCACTCTGTTTCACCTAAAAATCAAAAGTAAATATAATTATATATATGTTTTATAGCCTTCCACACTAAACTATATTAAAATAGACTATTAAATCCTATAAAAACTAACTTATCATAGTGAATCACTGAGAAATCAACGATAATTGAGCGTTTAAGAAAACAATGGAAAACGCAACTTGTCCCGACCAAAAAGTCGTTGAGTCGCAGCACCTAGCTCAGCAGACTCGGGTTCAGGGCGAGATACAGCCTACTAGCCCTAACCCTTGCGACTATGAGATATCCACAGACCCGGATAAGAGCCCCTAACGTACACTTAATTATGAGATATCAACAACGTCCAGATAAGAGCTCATATCGCAGATAAATAGTAGCAATGACTCACTTGGTTTTGCACCACTAATTCGAAAATCCAAGAAAAACAATATCGATAATCCACCTAGGAATAGATATTACAAATGAAATTCAAGAAAACATATTTCACCAAGAAATACTGCTCAAGAAATATAACAACCCAATTTAAATGCACAAATGAAATAACATAAATACTCCCACTGGTTTTACTCATAGTACCACGCAATCTCCGTGCGACACTCCGCACTCGTGGTTTTCATACGTTACCAAAACGACCCTGCACGTTCGTCACCAGCCCAGTAAGCACCTGGTAATCATTTTCGTTCCAATTTGGTCATATTAGAGTTTTATTTCCTTTTAATTGTAATTCCTTATTAATTTTTCCATTTTAATTGTTATATTTTTGGATCAATTTCCCGGGCATTAGGTTGTATTTGGACCCGTTAGGATACCTGAGAGATTCTCCAAGTTTATTTTGAAATTTCCAAAAAATTTTGAATGGGTACTGTTCCAGGTGCCATGGTTTTCCCTAACGACATCTCCGTGTCGTGGGTAGGGGAGCCACTACACAAACGTCGCCAGTGGCGTCGTGGGGTCTTTGGCGTTGTGCCCAGTACGCCTTTATTGGGGGTTTTTGTGCCCTGACTCGCGTCGCCGTGATTCGAGTCTATCCTGACCTTGCCGGAACCTCAATACCTATTCAAAACCACCACCAAACTATCCCAAAACGTTCGAAAATACCCCATTTCTCGGATCCAACCGAAAATCCCAAAAATCACCAAAAATCTTTGAAAATTGCGACACTTCCAAATCGCCATCTCCATGTCGTCAAAACCTTTCCCGACTATCGCAAACCCGACATAACCATGTTGAAAACTCAATAAAATCAGAATCCCAACTCGGGGTGCGAAAACATCGCGACGAAAAACCACAAAATATGTGTCAAAACGTAGAGTAATGCGTAGGGAGTTGGAATCTCATCTCCAATCGCGTAGTTGATCGATCCCCGTCTCATCTTGGTGTGCTTGTGTATCTCGAGACACATCTTGTGGTCTCAAAACACACTAGCTTTAACCAATCTCGTGACACACATGGAGACTCTCCCCTTGTCCTTATCTCTTTTGCACAATTAATTGGCCTTTCCTCAGGCATTTCTACGCCTGACATGCACTACAACTCATACTGTAGCGCACGAATAAAATTTCTAACGACCCAAACATATTCCCAAATTAATTTATTATTCTATTTTATTTTTCGGTCGTCTATGAAATCATTTCCTGGACTCGTGTACCCATATTTCATCAGCCCAATACCCATTCTTCACGTTCTTCAAGGCAAATTCCACTCGCAACTCAACGTCACTGTCCTGTCACTCAGATTCGAGTATACATCGATTGTACACGTCATCACTTAGAAATAATATGAATTTTCAGGTTGTTACAATGTTAATGTCATGAGCATTCCTCATCCCCAGCCCCCCTTTTTCCTTATCTACACATAAGTCCTGCCACCTTACGAGATGCATCTTCCTTTTCCTATGAGAAGAACCACAAATAAAATTCCTAGTAGTTTTAACTATTTCCTCATTAACATGTATTAGTATAAATCACTGAGTTAGTATGAGTCTGTATAAGTCAAATAAAGTCAAGTCTGTAAAACAGTTTGTTGAGTTTGTTAGGATGAAAGAACACGTGTAATACATCTGTGAATTTAGTTGTAATGTGTTGTAATGTGAGTTCAAATGTGAATAAATACTCTAACTCTCTGAACGATGAGAGAAGAGAAGTTGAAGCATTTTCTTGATTCTTTGTTTGTCAAGATGGTATCAGAGCCCTAGAACTTCATCGTCGCCATTACTGGTGATCGATTGAAGATTTTTTTTTTAAGAGTAGATCGTCGCCATTGCTGGTGATCGATTCAAGAAAATCATCGCCTATCTTGGTGATTGATTGGCGTTGGAGTGTTTCTGTTACTGGTGTTGATCTTCGTAGCTGATATCGATGATCTGTGAAACTGTTGTTGCAGATCTATTGTAATCTTCAATTGGTGTTCGTTGTTTTTCTAAATCGATTGAAGCTCCTCTGTCATGGATCTTGGAAATACTTCTCGTCAATCGACTCCAGTTCATTCTGGAAGTCATGCTTTCAACAATCAGTTGATGGCTCCATTTGGTAACTCTCTAAACCAGATTGTGTCAATCAAATTGGGAGAAAATAATTTCTTGTTGTGGAAATCTATTATTGTTCCTGTACTTGAGGGTTGTAGATTTGATGGTATTTTGTTTGGAACAACTCCTATTCCATTGAAATTTGATGAAAATGGTGAATTCACTGAAGAATATCAAGATTGGTTTTCAAAAGATCGGATGTTGTATGCTTGGTTGTTGTGTGCACTTGAGCCTCAAATAGCTACTTGATTCTTGGTAAATCAATCGAAAGTAGACCTAAAAGCGCTAATGATTTGTGGAAATCAATTGAGAATTTGTATGGATCAAACAATAGGGCTCAAATTCAATTTAACAGGACTGCACTTAGAACTACAACCAAGGGAGCAAGTAAGATGATTGAATATTTGAGGAGAATGAAGGAATTTGCAGATAATCGGCCCTTCTTTGGAGATTTTGTAATGAGAAATGGAACCGATTTCATGTGTTCTTTTCGGTTTAGATAGTGAATATCTTCCTATCACTACTTTGTTAGAACAGAGGATGGATCTTACCTGGCCAGATATGCAATCTACTTTGTTGAGTTTTGAAGCAAAATTAGGACATTTGCAAATAAGATCTGGGATGCATTCTTTGAATATTCAAGGAGTAAATCAAGCAAATGCTGCTGAAGTGAAACAAGGAACTAGTACCTGGAATACTAATAATCAAAAGCATAATAGTAATGGAGGAAGGCAGTATAATAACAATAATAGAGGAAGAGGTGGAAGATATAGAAGCCGAGGTGGTTTTAAGTTCTCCAACAATAATAGGCCTACATGTCAGATTTGTTCAAAGATTGGACATTCAGCTGCTCATTGTTATTACAGGAATGATATGAGTTACATGGGAAATCAACAGTTTAATGGTAATAATTCGAATCAGCAGTTCAATCAAGGACAACAGTTCAACAATAACAATAATAATTCAAGAGGTGGTTTTCAGGGTCAACCACCAAGTGCACATTTTGTTGGACATCAAAATCAGTTTGGCAACTCCTCATCTGCACCTACTTTCTCTTCTCATGAGTCATTACCAGATTCTTCTATGGTATCTTGTGATGGTGCTACTGCCCATGTGACCCCAGATCCATCTCAGTTGAATGGTTGCACACCTTATCAAGGTAATGATACTTTAATTGTTGGCAATGGGCACGTATTACCTATTAAATATGTTGGTAATGCTCATATTACAACTGCTAATGGTCAATTGAGATTTCCTAATACCTTATGTGTGCCAAATATAAGGAAAAATTTGTTAAGTATCTCTCAACTCACTAAAGATAACAATGTAGTCATTGAATTTACTGACAAACATTGTTTGGTGAAGGATTCTTCAACTAAAGCAGTATTACTTCAAGGGATTCTTCGAGATGGACTGTGTGCAGTTCTCTTCTCGAACGGCTTCTCTGGCTCCTTCAATACAGTCATCCACCATCCTTCCTCAAGCTCTCTGGACTTCAGTAAAATCATCATCAGTGTTGTGGCATTTACGACTTGGGCATCCAGCTAAACAGACACTGAATCAGATTTTGAGATCTTCCCTTCATTTGTCATGTAATGATGATACATTCTGTTCTATTTGTCCATTAGGAAAGCATCATGCTCTTCCCTTTTCACATTCTGATTCATGTAGTAAACATCTATTAGATATGATACATACAGATGTGTGGGGACCCTCACCAGTTTCATCTATACATGGATTCAATTACTACATCAGTTTTATTGATGATAGTTCCAGATTTACTTGGATTTTTCCATTGAAAAATAAATCTGATGCTTTTGGAGTTTTTAAAGTGTTCAAAACAATGGTAGAGAATCAATTTTCTACAACAATTAAAAAGGTTCAATCAGACTGGGGAGGAGAGTACAGGGTGTTTACGAAATATTTGGCAGACAGTGGGATTTTATTTCAACATCCTTGCCCTTACACTCATGAACAAAATGGAAGAGTTGAAAGGAAGCATAGGCATATTGTGGAAACCAGTCTAACCTTACTTGCTCAAGCTAATCTTCCTCATACTTTTTGGTGGGATGCCTGTGAATCTGCTGTGTTCTTGATAAATAGACTTCCTACAAGAGTATTACAGGGTATATCTCTTTATGAAAAGATTTATAAAGTTCCACCAGATTATACTATACTTAAGGTGTTTGGTTGTGCTTGTTATCCCTATACACGACCTTACAATCAACATAAGTATCAATATAGATCCGAGAAGTGTCTCTTTCTTGGATATAGTTCGTACACAAAGGTTATAAGTGTTTAAATGCAAATTTGCAGATTGTTCATCTCTCGTCATGTCTTGTTCAATGAGGAGGAGTATCCTTATAAGACACTTTTTCCTTCTTTAAAGTCGGCGCTTCTCCTGAATTGATTTGGTCTGTTATATCTCTCGCCTCTACCACTCTCATCTACTCCTACTTTGTCTTCAAGCTCTCTTGCTAATTGTCGATCTACTAACTGCTGCATCGACCTCTCTATCCTCTCGCTTCACGATCTATAAGTAATCGATTTGTTGTTCAAATTTGCACCTATGCCTTCTACTTCTAGTGATGTCTCTCTTGTACCTACGATAGTATCGACAAACTCTCATCCAATGGTCACTAGATCAAAGAATGGTATAAGTCAAAAGAAAGTTTTTCTTCGCTTCGTTGATTCTTCTTTTGATGATATTCCTACATCGAGTCTCATGTGCTCTTTTATGCCCACATTGGAAAGAAGCTATGCTCAAAGAGTATGAAGCTTTGATGAAAAATGATACTTGGTCTCTTGTACCGCTTCTCCTACTCGAGAATATAGTTGGCACTAAGTGGATTTTTACCATTAAAAGGAACTCGGATGGTACTATCAATCGTTACAAAGCTCGATTGGTAGCAAAAGGGTTTAAGCAAATACCTGGTGTAGATTTTTCGAGAGACGTATAGTCTGTAGTGAAACCATCTACTATTCGAGTCATTTTCTCCATTGCGGTGACATTTGGATGGACTATTAGACAAATTGATATTAATAATGCATTCTTGAATGGCAAGTTATGTGAAGAAGTCTATACTAATCGGCTTGAAGGTTTTGTTGAATTTGGTAATTCTAGGATGGTTTGTCGTCTTCATAAAGCTCTCTATGGACTTCGTCAAGCTCCCCGAGCATGGTTTGATGAATTAAAGCATCGTTAATCCAATGGGGTTTTCATAATCTTTGTGACAGATTCCTCTTTATTCATTTCTCAAAAGCGAGAATTCTTTTCTTGTATGTTCTTGTATATGTTGATGATATCCTCATTATGGAACTAGTGATGAGCTTATTCAAGTTTATTGCACAATTGAATCGAAGATTTGCTCTCAAAGACATTGGTGATCTCAACATGTTTCTTGGTTTTGAAGTTCACGAGAGATAAGTCGGCCTCTATCTGAATCAATCTAGGTACATCGGTTCACTTTTACACAAAGTGGTATGAGTCTTACAAAACCAGTTGATACTCCAAAGATGGTTACTAAGAGTTCTTTCTCTCGATTCGCCCCTATGTTCGGTGATCCATCCTTATATCGAAGTATTTTGGGTGGCTTGCAATATGTGGTTAATACTCGACCGAGATATTGCATTCATCGTCAACAAACTAAGTCGGTTTCAACAACATCCTTCTACTTCTCATTGGCAAGCTTTAAAAAGGGTATTGCGATTTCGAAAGGTACACTAATGCATGGTTTGTGTTTCAAACCTGGTTCTCTACTTGCTCTTCTCGCTTATTCGATCTTGATTGGGCATCCTCTCTTGAAGATCGAAAATCCATTTTTGGTTTCTTTGTCTACTTTGGGTGTAATTTGGTTTCATGGCGATCGAAGAAACAAATTTGTTGTTGCACGGTCTAATCTTGAATCCGAATACTGAGGGCATTGGCTCATGTTGCATCGAAGTGACTTGGATTAAGTCTTTGTTGTCGAATTAAGGTTTCCTTTGCTTCGTCAACTGTTGTATGGTGTGACAACATGAGTCTTTGCAGCTCTTGCAAGGAATCCAGTGTTTCATGCTCGAACCAAACACATCGAAATTGATGTACATTACATAAGAGATCAGGTGCTTAAGGGTCTTCTTTCCGTTCATTATGTCCCTTCTCATGATAATGTGGCTGATTGTTTTACAAAGGCTCTATCTTCTTCACATTTCAACTACTTAAACTGCAAACTTGGTGTCATTCCACTTCCCCTTCGTTTGAGGGGGCATGTTAGTATAAATCACTGAGTTAGTATGAGTCTGTATAAGTCAAATAAAGTCAAGTCTGTAAAACAGTTTGTTGAGTTTGTTAGGATGAAAGAACACGTGTAATACATCTGTGAATTCAGTTGTAATGTGTTGTAATGTGAGTTCAAATGTGAATAAATACTCTAACTCTCTGAACGATGAGAGAAGAGAAGTTGAAGCATTTTCTTGATTCTTTGTTTGTCAAGAACATGGGTAGGTAGGATAGTTGTTTGCATTTGGAATATAGGAATGGATTGCAAACACGCCTTCGCCAGTGTAATCCTACCTGTGAGAGCCAAATTCTTCCCTTTCCAGGCTCGAAAGTTTAGACTGCAAGTTCTCGATAAGTCCACTATAGGTTTCGTAGTGACTCTTCCATGAAGGACAGGAGAACCTATGTATTTTCCTAGGTTGTTTGCAATACCAAACTTCAATGTATCACTAATATCCCTCAACCTGTTGCCCACATTCTTACTAAAGAAAATCTTTGTCTTACGAGTGTTAACCTTCTGACCTGAACGATTGCCGAAATGATCCAGGATATCTTTGATGTAATGAGCTTGATCTATGGAAGCCTCTACAAACAGAAACACGTTGTTAGCAAAGAAAAGATGGGAAATGATCAGGCTATCTCTCCCCAGCTTTATTCCCTACTATGAGTTACTCGTAACAGATTGTTGAATCCCATGCCCTAGAACCTCCATACATAAAAAATAATAGATAAGGGGAGAGGGAATCCCCTTGCCTTATGCCCTAGTAGGTGTAAAAGCCTCAAACGATCCACCATTCCATAAAATCCCCATTGAAGAAGATGAGACACACTCTACAATGTGACCAATCAACAAACTAGGGAAGCCGACCAGTTGCAGAGTATAGTTGATGAAGCTCCATTGCATTCTGTCGTTTGCCTTCTCTAGATTGACTTTTATAGCCATCCAACGCACTTTGCTCGTCCTTCGTCGCATTGAATGAACCACTTCCTACACAATAATAGTGTTATCAACAAGTTTTCTTCCCGGGACAAAGCTAGCTTGAGTATTGCACACCATCGTAGAGAGCATCGATTTGAGTCTACTAACCACCAGCTTAGTAATGGCCTTGTAGATTACGTTACATAAGCTAATTGGTCTCAAATCAAAGAATTGTTCAAAACTTTTAACTTTAGGAATCAAGGTTAACAGTGTGTCATTCAGCCCCTCTGGCAACTACCCTGTGATGAAGAAATTCTTGATCAATTCCACCACTGTTGGACCCACCGTAGCCCACTATTTCTGAACGAAAATAGGGCTCTATCCGTCAGGCCCAGGGGCCTTGTAAGGACCCATATCAAACAGAGCTTTCCTCACTTCAGTTTCATCAACATCCTTCCCCAATAGGTCCATATCCATCTGAGAATCTGATACACCTCCGGGGAACGCCATCATCGGAGTAGTATTATGTCTTGAAGAAATTAACAGACGCTACTCTCAGAGTATCCTGTTTACCATTCCACTCACCATCAGGCTCTCTCAGTGTTTTCACTCTATTCTGCTTCCTTCTACTAAGCGTGTTTGAGTGGAAAAATTTTATGTTTTAATCACCAAACTGGATCCACCTTGATATAGACTTTTGGAACAAAAGAATCTCTTCTTGCAGTAAGAAATCCTCTAGCTTTTGTTGCTCAGTTGTCCTTCTTTGAAATAGGCTTTCAGACGGTCTATGTTTGAGTTGTTTATCAATTATATCCAACCGGAATTGTAGTTTCTTCTTTTAGAGAAAGACATTGCAAAACACATTCCGATTCCACCCTTTAAGCTTCTCTTTTTATTTGTTGTTGCACCGCCCATCTTTTCGTCTGCACTCAAATATGTGTTGAGATCCCCAATCACTACCCACGGGCCTTATTAGCTGGTTATAGATTTACAAGGTCCGCCCAGAGTTCCTTTCGCATTCTGTAGTTAGGACTAGCATAGATGATAGTATAGTACCCTTCTACATTGTCTTTCTTCCATTTCAAATGAATCCACTACGACTCGACCGAATTATAGAGATATGTATGTTGCTCTCATTCCACTCCAGCAAGATGCCCCCATAGAAACCAACGACTTCCTCCCGATATTGGTTCAAAAAGCCTAGCCTACAGATTATCTTCCCTGCCATCACCTCACTGATTCGAGATTCTAAGACAGCGATAAGGTCCAGATTGTGTTGCTTCATGAGCTTCTTGATTACAGATTTGAATTTTGGGCAACGAGCCGTTGACAATTCCATGATATAATCGACATAAATAAACAATAAATAAAGTGAAAATAGAATACGTGCAACACATTTGGTGCCCTCCATTAATTTGGAGGGAGGTCAGCTTCCATAGTTGACGTCTGAGTCTGATGTTTTGCTTGTGTTGTGCTCCCATCTTACACGCTTTGTTGTTGCACATTCATACCCTTCCTTCGTCTCTCTGACGATGGCCACCATAGAGTCCACATTCCCTGCCACCTTCAAACTTTTTTCCCATGCCCCAGCCGACACGTTCGGTCGTGAATAAGTCGGGTAAGAAGCACTATTATGCCCTACTTTCCCACACAAATAACAAATATAGGTCAATCCCTCATACTCAACATTAAGCCACTCATCATTAACATAAAATCTTGATAGCAGGGGCTTCGTGAGGTCTAATTCCACCGCAACTCGTGCAAACTTCCCCCTCAGTGCTTGCATAGTTGTGTTGTCAATCTTCAAGCATTTACCTACACAATTACCCAATTCTAATAACACATCATCATGATAGTAATGATAGGGTAAATATGGAAATCTAATCCAGGTAACCTCATACTCAACATTAAGCCACTCATCATTAACATAAAATCTTGATAGCAGGGGCTTCGTAAGGATACTAACGTTGAACAGAAAGGGCATGGCCAGAGATAAACCATGGCCCTTTAGAAGTGTAGTTTCTAAGTCATTTTCCATAGAAAATTAAACAATAAAAAATCATTCTCCGTATCCAAAATCCTATAATTGGATTCCAAAGAGCATCGATTCTATTACATAACATTCTGTAACTCATAGGATGCCTTATCAGTTTAACTATCACAACTCGCTCTAGTTGTTCATGCATCCTTGCAAGATACTTCTCTGAAATGCGAAGAACTGGCCCTTGTTCATCAACTGAGCGCTGGAGATCACCGGGCTCTAACTTTAGTGACTCATAAAATCTACTTTTCTTCATTGTTATCAACGTTACCTTGTATTGACCTTGATCATCCATCTCCATATCAAACTCGCCATCCACGTTCGTTTGCCTAAGATCTGATTTTGGTTTGTCTATGAGTTTCACTCGCGGAGGCGAGCCTCCGACAGACTCATGACCCACACTTCCATATTCGCTCTCAACTTCCATTTTCCATATCTTTCATATCAAATTTAAAAGCAAGAACATTTTTAGTCTTGTGTACAAGACTAATGCTAAAAATTAGCAAGCAATCTTAACATCCGCGCCTTTTGGTGAATAAATAATTTATGAATAGATGCTAAAACAATTAATCAAAATGTGAATAGAAGAAATCACATCAGAAAAATTTAAGCATAATTATCAATAAGATAAGTGTAAAAATTATTTACAATTTTTTTTTTTCTTTTCTAGACCTCTTGCTACGTCCCAAATCCTTATTCAAAAATTTATTTTGGAAATCACTCGCATCTTTTATAAACATGTGTTTGAGAAATACTACTAATTTTCAAAAAAAAAATTCTCAAGAAGTTTAGCATAGCGAATAAATATGTAATCCTCTTAGAATTTACTCTCATTTTATTAGAATCAAAAAACAAGAATTTAGCTAAACACCCCCACACTTTTAAATATTCTCATTCATAATTTGTACAATATTAAGTACAAATAAACCATGATTAAAATGACCCTTTCTCACAAGAATAGACTTGTTCAATGGGCAGGCCCAAGTCGAGCTTTTTTTCAAGGCCCTGTCCAGGCCCACTCAGACCCAAATTTAAATGAAGCGGGCCCTAGCTCGCCTAGGCCCGCAATGGCCCGGGCGGGCTTTGGTAGGCCTAAACATGGTTTCTTATATTTTTAGAAACAAAATATATTTAATAATTATTGATAATAACCTACAGGGAGGTGGTGGAGTATTAGTTAGAACTTTCCCCTATACCAAGAGGTGTTGGGTTCAAAACTCAAAATCAACATTTATTTTTACATGAATATATATAAAAATTGCATCAACTTTAATCGCAAGCCGGGCTTGGGCCAAAAACTCGAACACAAGCCCGCCCATCAATTAGTTGGGATTTCGTGGGCTCCGGCTCGAATTGGGCTTATATAAGATTTTAGGACGCAAGCCCGACCAAAAGAGGGCAGGCCCAGGCTGTGCCGGGTGGGCTCCCGACCCATTGAACTGTTCTACACAAGAATATTATTTCTTGTCATTATGACCTTATTAGATTCAAATGACATATATACCTCCACTTTTCCCAACAATCCTACATAAATTAAGTTACATTAGATGTCAAGGAGATGAAACACTTCATTAAGTGATAGAATCTTGCAGATGTGAGCTTCAAAATGAATTTGCCTTTTCCATGAACCAGAATAGTACGTAAATCACCAAGACAGACTATTTCTTCTTCTTTTTGTCAACTTGAGTGTAGGAGGTAAAAGCATTTCTGCTTGCACAAATGTGCTTGGTATCACCAAAGTCTATCACCCATTACTTCGCATCAGCTACAAGGTTGGCTTGAGAAATGACCACAACAATTATATCATCCGCTTCAACCAAATTTGCATTTGATTTAGCAGGGTTGTCATTTCTCGCTGACCTTATTTTCTTACATTGAGGAGTATAGTGACATAGTGTGTTACTAACAAAGCAATGAAGAAACGTTGCTTACGTGGGACATATAATTAGGTTAATTCTCATACCTCTTGTTTGAATTAAAATTGTAGGCAATAAACATTAAAGGTGCATGCAAAAATTAAAAAGATGTTACCGGAGATTCGCACATAATCAAAAGTAACAACATCAGTAGCAACAATAATGTCAGTGGCAACAGCGACATGAACAGGGAAGTCCATTAATGAGAATAAAATATTATCCGTAAGATTGTTGTTAAAATGGACTTAAATCAACTTGCTTGAGGCATATATTTGTTGTCCTCAAGGATATTTCGTCATAATCGACAAACCCCCCAGGATCCAACAAGCCTTTCGTAATTCAACAGGAGCAGGAACAACAAAATCAACACGAATAGAAAAATGGCAACAAAACAAAAAATTAACAGTGAACAAAAAGAAAAAGATGAGAAACTTTATATTGAACGGAAAAACGTGAGTAGAAAGTTGTTTTTGGTGTATCCCAAATAGTTGGATTTGGACACTTTATATAGAAGTTTGTCTAAACAAAACATCCCACAAGGTCAAAAAGTAATCGTTAACACCATTATTCACAAATATCGGTAACAAAACGGTCAAGAAGAAATAATGGATTTAGAAAATAAATTTTCAAGCCTTTTGAAATATTAATAATTTTGCAACACTCTAACCTCCATCTTGTATTACAAACTTCAATTACAACCCTTTCTCATAGGTTTTTGAAGTGTCTACATCGAATTAGAGCCATGACAAGGGAGTCCATTTGCAAGAAAGTTGTACTACAACTGTTTGAGGAAAGTGAAAAAGTTCTTCACTTTTTCATCAATCTTCTTTGGTTTTTAGACATAAGAACTATGGGAAAAGGCCAGGGTAATGTTGTATACCATGTAGGTATTGTCAAGGACGACCATGTCATTTTAGAGGTCTGGGCCGAAACTTAGAAAGTGGCCTTTCGTATAAAAATAAATATTTTTTTAGTTTCAATTAAAGATTAGGTGACTTAATAACATGTATTGAGTTTTAAATCAATCGACTAAAATATTTTTAGACCGTTTCCCTCTAAATGTTTTGGAGGACAATGAAAAATACATCACTTATCATATTGACCGGATTAAAAAGAGTTAATAATTAAAAAAGATATGAATAATTAACAAAAAAATCATGGCAAAAAAATGAGGTAAGTTACCAAAAAAGATAATACTTAACAAAAAATAATGGTATAAAAGCAAAAATAACAAAATAAGTTAAATACTTATTATTTTATTACTGTAAAACTACCTTACATGCATTATATATGTGAAGCAATTATCTCCTTATAATTGATATTTGATAAAATATAATTAAGTCTTCCTCTAGCAATAACATATATTAGACAGTCCAACTCATTGATTTATTATTTTTGTAAGGTCAATCACGTATGTAGCAGAGTAGAAAAGGCATGCTTCCACCTTTATGAGGTTGGTGATCGGTCTACAAAAAAAAGAAAAGAAAAAGAATGATCAAAGATATATAGTAAAATGTATTAATTTCTTCACTAGCACTAGTGCACAACCTAAGTCTTTTTTTTTTTAGAGATCCACAATCTAAACTTTTTGAAATCTAAATAAGCGATGATGAATCGATGATCTTGTTTTGAGATTTAAGAGAAAAACAATTGTTCACGTAAGAAAAAGAAAACCAATTAATCAAAGAGAGATGTTCAAGAGGAGAGTTTAGTTGTTTAAGAGAGTTTGAGAGAGAGAGACAGAGAGAGAGAGAGAGAGAGAGAGAGAGAGAGAGAGAGAGAGAAACGTTGATTTGTTATTTCTTTTTTAAGAAAAGAGAAGCGTTGATTTTAGTTGGGAATACATGTCCACTAAATTTTTTTGGTGAAATACGTGTCCACTGAATTAGAAGCGAAGTGGGTCGTTTGTGTTTTAGTAAGTGAAAACATATGCAATTACTAGTATACCCCTGTTTCTTAAAAAAAATTAGGGGCCTTTCCTTAGTAAGAGCCTGGCCCCGGATCCGGGCCTGGGTATTGGTAACACTTATTTTTAGTACTTATTTGTGATGAGTCTTATTAAATAAGAGTTTGAGGAAAATAAGTGTGTTTGATAAGATACCTTACCGATTCAGCTATGTGCAAACCATTTTTTACTAAAGGCAAACCACTCTTTTTCACTCCACTTCCAAAAAATGCCATTCTTTCTTCTCATGTTGTGCAACACACACAAATGCCACCTTCGATTTCAACGATCCCCTCCGATTACCGGTGATGCAAACTTGCGATTTCGGAGCCCACTACCATCGTATGAGTTGATTTTTTCATGTTTCTTGCTGGAAAATCATGTTTCTCTATTGTTTTGAATGCATGTGATATGGTTTAAACAAATTTTTTGTCTTGCTAGGTCATTGTTTATTTACATTTTTCGATGGCTATTTACCATAACAATGGAGGATGAACGTGTAGGAGATACAAATGTGCAAGATGGAGAGGTATTTCTTGAGTTTTCATTCAATTTTTGTATTTTTTTTTCGTGTTCAAACCAAGGATTTCATCTCTGGTCAAATAGTTTTGGCTCAGTTTGTCGAGGCCAATTGAAACATGTCTGTTCGATCACCTATGAGTGAACAAACATTTGTATATTTTTTATGTTTTGTTTTTCTTTTGTTCAAACTAAGAATTCCTTTGGTTCGGCTTGACACGACTGACCAAATGGCTTTTGTTTGGTTAAGCATTACCGATTGAAACATGTATATTCAGTCACCTATGACCGAACTATTGAGTTTCCATCGGTAACACTAGACTGAATCAATTATTTTCAGAGTTATTTTTTAATTTATTTGTGATTCTTGATTGAGTGACTGTGATTTACTATTTTATACGGAAATATGTGTTTGACTGACTATATTGACTACACTTAAATCAAATTGAAGTGGCAAATGTGGCACCAAAAAATATGGTTGTCCAATTGAAATAAATATGAAGGAACATGCATATATCTTGTGTATAAATTAATATATTCACCTAAATCAAATTCAAATTTCAATTTTCCAAAATAAACATTATTTGTTTGATTTAAATAATAATCGATCGGACACATCGGAATGACCATCAATAGGTCGGTGTTATATGACAAAACACATATTTTTTGATTGGACGTACGACCAAAGATGTTTGTCTCTTGATAATTGACAATTCCCGGCCTACCACATTCGAGGCTTGTTTTGCGGGTGCCTCGTCATGTAACTCACCAACCCTTGAACTATCCCCCGTAGCCCTTCCCAACTCTTTCGATTTCCTATAATATGTGGTTTGAGCTCTCCTGCTCAACACATACACAACAATCAAAATTGCCCAACAAAATTAGAAAATTAAAGGAAACAAGAACATTCAATTCATTGACCAAGTTTTGAAGACTATGTTGTTCGGTCAGCATAGACCAATTGAATATTAATTGTTCGTTCACCTTAAACCGAATGGTGCATTTTAAATCGGTCATCTGTCACCGATCGAGCATTAACCATCAACAACGCACAAATCGACCAACATATTTGATCAAAAACACTTACACAACCACAAAAATTGCTCATAACAGTTTAAATTTGAACAAATAAACAAAATCTTAACTTACAAATCGAATTGAACCTGGGTGTGATGCGAAGATCGACCGTATGTCCCCTCAGACCACCGCTTGAAAGAAGCAAGACCTGGTGTGAGAGCGAAGATTGACTAAGTTGATGCGAAGACAAAACACAATCGTGGGGGTAACGCGAAGATCAACCTAGGACTTGCATTTTCCTATTTTTTCACCGTAGGTGTTGGGAGGAAAATTCATTTTGGGTCCAAATCAATAAGTGGGTATCATGCAAAACTAGACTCAACAAGTGAGCATAGATAATAGGAAAACATGACATCAGATTACAATGGTAGAGACAGTCCAAAAGAACCATACAAGAACATCAATATATATTAGGAATGAAATGTTAAGTAAATTGTCATTGGGTATACTCACAACAAGTAATTACCTAGCTTATCTGGCCTCTCAAAACCTTGACACGCATGCCTGGACTCCCGAAGTAATCCCCACGCTCCTGAGGTGTTTGATTACCATTTTAAGTTGTTTAGGTTCAGTTTAAGGTGTGTTTAGGGTGTAAGTAGTGTTGCAGGATATCCAACTGAATGGTAGAAATCTTGCTGTTCAGGTCTCCCAGCGCACTGGTTGGACTTGTCCAGCGCTCTGAGTGTAGGAACCCAAAAAATATCTAGATTTCCTGCAAACCCGAAAATGCCGATTCCCTAGCCTTTGGATCCCTGTTCTCCACCACCAGGGATCAAATCACCTCCTCTACAACATACATACACCAGGCACTCTATATTTGCATTCAAACATCAAATAAACTAAGAAATTAAGCATGAATTTCAGAATTTTAATGAAGAACACCAAGAACACCCATTTTCCAATTTCTAAACACAAAACTAATTTTTTGAAAAGTTGGACAGTGTCCCAAGTGATTTTCCACAAGGAGTTCAAATATGAACTTAGATTTCAAAATTAATCTTACTAAATAGCTCGAAATTCATCAAAACCGAAATTACAAGAAAAATCCCTAAGTTTGGCAAAAACTTGTAAAATTTGAAAATGGAACTTTAAATTGGAAATCAAAGCTTGAAAAAACTTCACAACACACATTGCATGTGATTAAACAGAAACCCATTGAATTTAAAACCCAAAACCCCAATGTTGTGTTGTATGAAAATGAAGAAAACGTTACCTAAGCTGTAGCTATAAATGGTGTTTTGATCCTCCAATCTCTATTGCTAAAATCCCTCAATGAAGTTCTAAATATTCAGCAAAGAAAACCCTCTCCATAGCTCTAATTTTATTTTGAAATCTTCAGGCAATTTGAAGCAAACAAGGGAGTGAAGGGGTTTTTATAGCTAGTGGTTTCAACTATCCTCACTTCCCTTATCACTAAGAGATCCCACCACTCACATGTACTCCTACACTTCTACTAATTCCAACCAAGTGACTCTAATGTGTGACATAACAACATGGGAGTGTGTGCTAGTGTGCATTTCTAGGTAAGTGTAATGACCCTAAAATCTAACTCGTGCCACGTGTCATTTTAGGTCGTATGTGGCCCCTCTCGCCGTGATACATGTGAATAATTCTCGGTAGTCGACACCGAGATATGTTATTTTTGGTTGGTGTTTTGTATTATTATTTATTTACCAAAAATTAGATTCCAATGTTCCAAACATGTGAGAGCATTGATGCCGAGAAATGGGTTCGGTTCGAGGAAACGCAATTTTTGGGAGTCGAGGCGAACTGTGGTCGGGTATTTAGTTGTCAAATAGACAAATTGGATAGAAACACTGACAAAATACAATAAACTATAAAAATTAAGATGTGGTACGACAAGTTTGGTTAAATATGGTAAAAAAATTGGTCAATGAGAGGTTGGTATGTCATGGACAAAGATACGACATATGGGGTTTTGGTGTGACAAAGACTAGTGTTACGAACATTTTATGAAAATGGACTATTTTTCCAAGAGTTTGGCTTAATTTGGTGAAAATCGGATTTAAAACGGGCACCGGAAGTTAAAAATCGTCAAAATAGAAATTTATGATAATTAATAAATAAAAAGAAATTAAGCTGTTAACAAGCAGCTGAATAATTTATATATATATATATAGGAAACATACAGAGGGATCAATTCATTTGTTTTTTTTTCAACAGAGAGATAAGTTTTGTTAAAACGAAACCCTTCAACTCGGTATTTCGTACGCGAAGCTTACGACATCTGATTTTCATCCGATTTCTCTCCATAAAATAGTAGATCATCGCGAGACGATCAGTTTGAGCCAAGTTATTGCGGTGGAATTGAGGGATTTAGCCTGAAATTTGGTAAAATTTCAATTTAGGATATTTTTCCTCAAGTCAATTTGAAATCTGGTGATTTTTCAGTTTCTTTCATGTGGTTTTCGTAGGAATTGGTATCAATGGTTGTGAATTGACGCATTGAGTTGATTTGCGTCAATTTGGGATAAATCCCACCGATGTGGGATAGGGTTTTTGCGATTGGAAGTGATGCAACTTAGTTGATAACAATTTTGAAGATATTTTTGCAGTTGATGTTGATTTATATTGAGATTTTGGATGAATTAAATATTGTTTTGATTTTAATTGACTCAACGGGCTGTGGAAATAGTTAAAAGTTGGTATTAAATGGTTTCGTGGTGTTTGTTCGCATGATTTGAGGATTTAACTGCGAAAATATTGATTTGGAGAAGTTTTATTAGTTCAAAACAAATAAAGTTGCATTGTCAACAGATCATATAGGAAAAATCATAACTCATTTGTTTTTGATCTGATTTTCATGTTCTTAGAGTCTATGGAAAGTACAAAATGCGTACTACAAGTTTCTTTTGGGTCAGTATGACAAATATTGAGGTTTTCAAGGTTAAAAAGTTATCGCAAATTAGCTAATTGAAGTTAGTTAAAATTGTAAATAATTATTTTTGAAACTAGCTCTCAAATGTATTTTGTCATAGTTTTCACGATGTTTCATGATTTGATTTCACTTAGAGCTTGACCCTGAAATAATTGGGTATGCAGGGTAGTTATTGGAAGCGTATGAGTGCGTAATAGTGTTGGACACGGGTAAGTAAACCAATGGGGAAATTTATAGTTATTTCTTTGAAATTTAATTCATTCTTATTTTTACTCTATCTTGTTTCGGAACTCGATTCCGATTGAGTGGCCCAAGGGCAAGTGAGTCAACATGATCCTTGAGATTTTAGGGGTTGCACGTTACTGTTTTTTGGAACTTGATATTCACGAGCTGATCTTTTGGTTCCTATATATATACGGAGTGGGAATTACTTTACTAGATTGCTGAGGAATTCTACATTCACGTGGATTTAGGACTATGTGATATATGACGTCCTAAACTCCGAGTTGGGATGGTGAATTCCCTTGACTCTAAAAGAGTTTATTGATGTTTCTCTTCGACTCAAACGACTGTTTCACTAAGTCGGAACTACTTGTGCTTTTCCTTTTAATTCCTGGACACTCATTATCGATTGCTTTTAGATTTATTTCCTGCCTTTATTTATTCAAGCATCCTTGTCATTTTCTTTCTATCAGAATGAATATTGTCTGTTATTTATTTTTGAAATACCGTAAACATCCTGTTTGGCGTTACTTACCTGGAACTCTTCATTCTTGTGTTTGAATGAGTGTAGATCCACAGTCGAGCAAAGCGAAAGCTCCTCAACTTAAGGATAACAGAGCTGTTCTATCTTTGGACTCGATAAAGGTTTATTTTGTATTATAGTGTGATATGTTTTGAAACTGGGTTTTGGGAATTAGAGATGATATTCTCTCCTGTGCTAGGACGTTTGGTAATGATATATATTTGTTGGGTTTCCACATTTCTAAGTTATTTAACGTATGTCTTGAGGTGATTATACTAGTTGGAGATATTAAATGCTTCTGCTTATCTTTGAATAACTCACTAATATTAATGATATCAACTTAAATTATTGTATGAATGGAAAAAGTAAGGTAAGGCTGACTAGATTTGCGCTGACTGAGTGAGAGGGACTCGAGGTCTACGTAAGTCTAGGCCAGGTGGGGTCCAATTTTAGGTTTGTGGAACTGCGACCGTCACAGTTGGTATCAGAGACTAAGTTTGTAAAACGTGACTCTTGATTAAATCACAAATCATTAAGACATAATCAGCTGAAGTTAGGACAAAGGTGGAACTTAGAGTGGAACCCTATGATCCTGACTTAAGTCTTAGTTGGGAAGTGAGGAGAGTTAGAGAAACTACAATCGGACTAAGATTAATTTGATATAACGTATATACTATTATCAATAGCTATGTCTGATCATGTACTTATTATTTTTTTAGATTGTGATAGCTGATCAACCTAATACCAGTGGCGGTAGCTTATGAGATGTTCATGGGAGACTGGACGAGGTGTCTCAGTTAGTTTCTACACATGGGCAACAACTCTAGGAGATTACAGATTGTTGAGAACTCAGGCTACACCTTCACCCCTTAGATCCAAGCACCACCGGATATACAGATTGGAAATGCTCCTACTGTACAGGATACATATGTAGTTCCTATGATACAGGACACACTTGTAGTACCAGCAGTACAGATAGAACCTGTTGTGACTGGGGAAGCATAAGTTCGTGCTGATATTGAACCACCTACTATGGTTATACTTGTTGGGGATTCGCCAACTACTTTTGATGCGTTAGTAATGCAGTATATGGGTCGATACCGGAGATTGATAGAGTATGCTAAAGGCATAGTAGACACCGATGTTAACCAAATGTATTATTTTATGTGTGGTCTATTGGCTCCTATTAAATCTATGGTAGCTACTACTGCTCCGAAGACTTTACAGGAGGCTTATGAGCGAGCGATGGCCAGTGAAAGTTTTGTGGGTATTCAGGTAACACCATCAGCATCAGTTTAGACTGGAGGTTGTTCTTGAGGTAACAGGAGAGGGAAGAGGCTGAGACCGTGGTTTAAGGGAAGGCAAGCACAGAGTGTGGCATTTGCTGCATCTTCACCTTCTACTATTGATGTGTCACTTGCTCATATATTTAGTTATGTCAGTACACCACAACAACTAGCTTTATCAGGTCCTCAGAGACAGTAGGGCCAGATGACTGATAGTAGAGGTGGTGTTCAGGGGCAGAGAGGGTGACCTAGTGGTAGATATGACCTGGGTTAGAGTTCTGGTCAGTTTCAGAGACAGGACCAGGGTGTTTCATTGGTGTAGGCTCTTGGAGGCCTTGTTTTGAATGAGGTCAGATTGGTCATTTCATTAATACTTGTCCACAATTAGGCCGAGGACAGACGCAATAGAATCGGGAGGCAGTTCACACTATTGCAGCGCTAGACCAAATTACTACACGTAACTTTGTTGAAGGTACAACTTATATTTGTGGTCATTTTCTGCATACTATGTTTGATTTTGATTCTACAATATCATTTATTTTGGGTGGCATGTTTGATATATTAGGTTTGAAACCTATGAGATAGAGAGGCCCTTGATCCTTAGCACGACTGCTAAGGACAAAATTATTTGAACTTAGTATGTGTTGACTGTTCAGTAGAAATAGGTGGTCACGTCTTACCTGCAGACCTGAGAGTGTTGGAGTTCATAGAGTTTGATGTATTGTTGGGAATGAATTGGTTGGGTGTGTATCATGCACATATCTATTGCTTCAGAAAGAGAGTTATTTTCCATATTCTCGAGTATTCAGAGTTTAGTTTTCAGGGAACTTCGACTAGGTTGCCACTTACCAGAGGCAGGATAGCTTTTAGCAGTGAGGTGGAAACCTTTGCTAGTATTTTAGGTACGATGGAGAAGATTGAGGCTAGAATGAAGGATTTACTTGTAGTATGTTAGTTTTCTGACGTATTTCTAGCAGAGCTACCAGGTTTACCATCGCCTAGGGAGATTGATTTCATTATCGATTTGGTTTCTGGTACATAACTGATATCCATTCCATTGTACTGTATGGCTCTAAAAGAGCTGGAGGAGCTGAGCTCACAGCTAGATGAGCTATTGGAGTTGGGTTTTATTGACCCTAGCTTGTCACAATGGGGAGCACCGATCTTATTTGTAAAGAAGAAAAATGGTAGCATTTGATTGTGTATCGATTATAAACAATTGAACCCGGTGACAATGAAGAATAAGTAACCGCTTCCTTGTATTGATGACTTGTTCAATCAGTTGACAGGACCATAATGGTTCTCAAAAATAGATTTGAGATCTAGGTACCATCAGCTGAGAATTCGAGAGGAGGATAGGGAGAAGACATATTTTCGCACTTGATATGGGCATTATCAATTCACAGTAATGCCATTTGGTTTGACTAATGCGTTAGCCATCTTTATGGACTTGATGCATCGAGTGTTGAGACCGCATTTGGATAGATTCGTCATTGTGTTTATTGACGATATCCTGATATATTATGAGAATCGTAAGGATCATGATGAACACCATAGGACAATTTTGCAGCTATTGAGAGAGCATAAACTGTACGCCAAGTTTAGTAAGTGAGGATTTTGGCTTGCAGAGGTTGGATTCTTAGGACATATTATTGGGGCTAGCGGAGTGTCAGTAGACCCTACTAAGGTCAAAGTAGTTATTGATTGGCCTACATCGAGATCAGTGTCAGATTTCTGTAGTTTTCTTGGCTTGGCGGGATATTATCGATGTTTTATGAAAGATTTCTCAAAGATTGCGTCTCCTATGACGCAATTGACGAAGAAGGACGTGCATTTTTCGTGGAACAATTATTGTGAACAGGCGTTCTAGACTTTGAAGGAGCGTTTGACTACTGCACCAGTTTTAGTGTTACCTGAGTCAGGGGAGGGCTTTGAGGTGAACACCGATGCTTCTAAGGTCAGTTTAGACTGTATATTGATGCAGGAAGGTAGGGTAATTATCTATGCGTCTAGACATCTGAAGGTTCACGAAAAAAATTATCCTACACATGACTTGGAGTTAGCGACAGTGGTGATTTCATTGAAGATTTGGTGCCATTATCTTTATGGGAGAGATTTGTGTTTTTTTACTGACCATAAGAGTTTGGAATATCTATTTACTCAAAAGGACCTAAATATGAGACAGGCGTTGGCTTGAGTTCCTCAAGGATTATGATTTTTCTCTAGAGTATCACTTGGGGAAAGGTAACCTTATTGTTGATGCATTGAGTCATAGAGGGGTGGACTCGAAGACTATTACTTTCCATATGACATATGAGTATGGGTTACTCGAGGCGGTTGAGATGATGTATTATGTTGATATTCCGACTGATACCAAGGTGTTGATTTGTGGGTAGATGAGGACTCAAACTGTCTCTATTATGCGTGTACTTGATGGTCATTAGAGTGATGAGAAGTATGGAAGATTTTTGGAGTTTGCTGGGAGTCCAGATCACCCAGATTGGAGTCAGTCGACAGACTCATGCCTGAGATATAGAGGGTGACTATAGACTCCATCTATGGTTGATCTACGCGATGAGATACTTTATGACTTATGAGGTACGCCGCTCACGTTTTACAGTTCATCCTGGCAGAACCAAGATGTATACAGATGTGTATCATCTCTTTTAGTGGCTTGGGGTGAAGATCGATGTTTCTGATTATGTTAGAGGGTGTGACATTTGTCAGCGAGTTAAGGCTGAGCATCGCCCTATGGGTTATTAGAGCCACTTCCCATTCCTAAGTGGAAATGGGAGCACATTGCTATGGATTTCGTCAGTGGTTTACTTGATCTTGGCGCGAACATGATAGCATTTGGGTGATTGTCGACAGGTTGACGAAATTTGCGCACTTTATACTAATTTTAACCATACATCGAGTGGATAGGCTAGCGATTTTGTATGAGAAAAAGATTGTATGGCTGTATGGTGTTCCATTATCGATTGTGTCTGATAGAGGGCCACAATTTACATCTCATATATGACAGAGCATGCAAGCACAGTTCGGTACGTGGTTGGATCTTAATACTGCCAATCATCCACAGACTGATGGACAGTCAAATAGAATAATCCAAATTCTTGAAGATATGTTAAGGATGTGTGTGTTGGAGTATGGTGGATCATGGGAGGAGTATCTTCATTTGAGTGAGTTTGCTTACAATAATAGTTACCAGACCAATATTGGTATGGTACCATTTGAGGCATTGTACGAGAGACCATTTAGATTTCCATCATGCTAGGCTGAACCAGAGGATGTGGCACTAATTGGACCTGAGGTTGTAGTGGATCACACAGAGAAGAAACACCTGATCAGGTTGAGATTAAAAGGTATGCAGGAAAGGCAAAAGAAGTATTATGATCTGTGACGGCCCCAATTTCCCCATGCAATTGGGTACGCCCGGCCTAGACCCATACAAGCCTCGAGTCATCACTCGGCAACCTGACGAGCCTAGTCAGCCTTCAATTTAATCAAATTAGTAATTTATGAAAGAGTTATTGCATCAGTAAACAGCGGAAGACTAAAATAATTATAATAAAGGGGAAATAACTCAATCAAAGGAAGTAGAGGAATTCTATAAGTGTGGAAAACCCCGGGTATTCATGTACAATTGGAAATGCAAAGGTACATGATACCAATCTCATCAAAATTTGCCTAATTTAATAATCCCAAAGCATATATATATATAAAACGATATACATAAAAGCAAAACATAAAGAAACCTATAAAATAGTCTCCAAATCCAGCCGCTAATCCTCACAATAGATCCCCTAGGCAGGGTCCCTTGCCCTTGCTGCTCTCCGCCCTATCTGCACCCACCGTCACAAACTAGACGGTGAGTAACTGAATAAAATCGAATGTAATGCCAGAAGAAGATAACAATAATTCATGATAATACAAGTAAATCGTCTAAATATCATGCGGTAATAAAAATGACAGGAATTTAAATAAACAAGGTGCATGATAAACAGACTAATACATGTCAATCGAAAGTCAAGTGTGTTCCAAGGAATCAAAAGAGGCCCATAAGTGGTCTAAATCATAGCATAACGGCGAAGACCTCGCGAGATCTTCCCGGGCATCGACACAAGCGAAGGCACAACTATGACTGGAAAGGGACTCGAACCCATCCACCCAGTACTCGGTGTCACACGGTCACTAAGGGTGGTCACACACTCGTGCCCACGAGTGCCCACGTTTTATCCCTCTAGTGCAGGTCCTAGTACTTTTGAGACGAAACACTTACGCCGGGAAACACACAACAAGAAATAGAATGGAATACCAATAATAGAACATAACAAGACTGAATAAATGATAATGAATCACATGACATTTTCTTACCGGCTTACAAACATACAAATGCTTTTTAAGGCAAATGTGTACTTACGACTAATCGCAACCCGTAGACACTCTCACGTTCCTAACGCGTATCCCCGAGTTTCTCGCTACCTTCTAACAATTTCCATTGCATCTTGGTAGCGGTTGTACATACCTACAAGGCTCCCATTATATGATGATGGAAGAATAATTCTTTTACTCTATCTGCACATGCTTCTCCAACATTTGTTGCATCTTGCAAACCTTGGTATAGTTCAGATCGAAGAGTCTTTCTGTAGTCTTTTAGATACTTCAATCTCAATGATTCAATTTTCACATACATGTCTATTGCATATTATTGTAGAAGACATCCACCGCGAAGCGATAATGAGGTCTGATGGCCGGATCTGATATGAAAATGTTAGTTTCTTGTCTTAAATAGTGTTGACTTTTAAATTGTTAACGTTATATTTCTCAAAAATAATTAGACGTTATAAATAGACGTTATAATTAGACGTTATAAATAGACGTTATATTTATAACATTTTAAATTGACGTTATATTTCTCAAAAATAATTAGTAACGTTATAGACGTTAGCGTGATTGAGGAAGTTTGGGGAAGTTACCCTTAAATAATAAATTTTTTTATTTTATAGTCCGTATGTTACATATTTAACTAACTCCCACATTCAAACGACATTCCTCGGTCCATTTTTTCTTGTTCTGACTCTCATAATTCGCGTAGTCTCGCCTTGTCTCGCCAACTAATTAATTAAATTAATTAAAAATTTATTTATTTGTATGTTTTACTTGTTTTTCTCCCCCGTTTAACTAGTCGAAACCTCACTCAATTAAATATCGCCCAACCGGCTCGAAACCCGTAAAATACTAAAATACTAATACACACAATCAAAGAATCATAAAATCACTTCGGTGTTGACTCCCGAAGTTCGAAATACTGTCCAGCATTCACGTAGCCGGGTCACAATTCTGACAAATGCAACATAAGTCAGTTAAAAAATTTGGGGTTGTTACAGTCTCCCCCACTTATTAGAATTTCGTCCCCGAAATTTATCTATTAAGTAAGCTAGATTAACGACTCTTCGCAACTCCTAACGAGACCGATAAAAACTCAGAGTGAGTCATTTCTTGACTCCGAACCGTTCATGACCCTTCAGTTGAGAGACCTTCAGATATTTAAAGTCTCCTCGAATCATACTGAAGCTCATCATGATACTCGACAAGTATTTCTTTTGCCACTACTGGGCACTCTTAAGTCTCAAACAAAACTATCCACAATTACCCAGATGCTATCGTGACCACGAGGAGATCGGGGCAACCACTAACGAAATCCATATCAATATGTACCCAATTCCATCGAGAAATGGGTGGGGCTGTAGTAGTCCTCCAGGTCGTCAATGCCCAGCCTCTACCTGCTGGCATGTCACACGCTCGAAAAACTTCGACACCTCGGAAATCATCCCTGGCCACCAAAAGAATGTCACATATCGGCGCACATCTTAGGTCGACCCGGATACACAACAAAACTGAAACGATGAATCTCCTGAAGTAACTCTTCACACACATCAGCCACCAATGGAAACCCCAGTCACCCACGATACCTCTAGCATGAGTCTGTCGACCGACTCTTCTGGGCAATCTGAACTATTCACCATCTCACTGCACCGCTGGTATGACGCATCGCCTTGCTGTCCCTCGTACACAATGCCAAATGAGACGGTCTGCAACATCGTTTGACCACGTATCTAGGTCATGATAGTCATCGACACGTCCGCTGAACTCATCAACTTGACTGCCTCACGTAAACCACGCTCATAGGTTCTTTGACACACGACTATCTTCACATTCAATCCTTTGCAGCAAAAAGCATCAAGCAACAACGTTGGTCTTCCTCGATGCCACGCAAAACGAAAAGGTGTAATCCTTCACGAACTTAGACCAAGGCTTTTGTGTCAAGTTCAGCTCCCTCTGAATGAATAGGTGCTTCAAGCTCTCAGGATCATTACGTAACTCGAACGAGCATCGTACCGGTGACGTTCTCATATCCTCAGCGCGAACACGATCGCAACTCACTCCAGGTCATGGGTTGATCAGTTCTTCTCGCAAACTTTCAGATATTCGAATGCATAAGCAATCTCACGACTTAAATCTTCTCGAATTAATTGCATCACCATTTGCTCTAAACACGCATCCTAAAATCTAACCCTGGGTAACAAATACTCATACGCGATTCAATATCTTAGCAGCGTCGACATCTGTTTCGCTCTACCACATACGCTACCCACAAGGGTCTTAATTTCATCTTCTCGTATTATAACCCGAACATGAAATGCACCAAACCAGTTCGTACCAAAAGAAACATTGAATCTTAAACTCCATCACGGACTCGCATGCGCTCTGGCCTCAACGCAATGAACTCGTTCTTTTCGCTCGAAGGACAGTCGGCGGTAAGTACTTCTAACTAAACTGGGTCTTGAAGTCAACCCAATCGCTCGGGATGCCTCGGGTAGCAACAATTATCGCCTACCAATCGTCGCGCCTCCCCCGCAACATTAACGAAGAGATCGTCGCCTTCATGCGTTCATCAGTAGCGATGATGGTGTGAACCTTCTCGTGATTCTTCAAGAATAGCTCTACCGCTCTAATGTTGATACCACCATAGAACTTCAACGGGTCGTGCCTCTTGAACTCTCTCCACTACCTAGCCTTGGTAGTGGCTCCCACACTCTTTGATGGAGTCGTTACTGAAGTAGTCTCAGCATTGGCCGTCGGTGTAGCTAATGTAGTAGGTATCTCCTTTGCTTGTGCTATCGGCGATGTTTCAGCCTCAGTTTGCGCAACTGACGCAACAACTCCCTCAGGTATCGCCGCTAAAGAAATCGGAGTCGCGAACGTCGCAGCAATCGAAATCTCGACTCCCCGAGTAGTATTCGTAGGAAGCAACGTAGTTGGGGTAAATGGCGTCGTAGTAGCCTGTGCAGGTGTCCAAAGTGACCGCACTAGATCCTCAAATCTGTGTCCAAGCGCGAAACTCCTCCGAAGTAACAAATCGAGAACCAACCGTTCCGCTGTCGTAGCTCGGACCTACCTGATCCGCCATCGCTGTCTAATCCAAGAGAGCGATACTTCGGAATAATACATAGCTACCGCATACCATATAGTACACACAACAATCATGGTATGTACAAATTTAAATCAGACTCATCCCCAACTCCCCCATCTAAATTTCTAAAAAGATCATAGGGTTTCCACTCTAAGTTTAACCATTCCTAACTTCCGCTGTCTTAATGGTTTGTGTTTTAACTTGAGAGTCAGGTCGTTATAACCTTAAGCTCTGATACCAACTGTGATGTTGGTATCACAATTTTTAGACAACTCTAAACTCCGTGTCTAAGGTTATAAAACCTATGCTCTGATACCAACTGTGACGGCCCCAATTTCCCCATGCAATTGGGTACGCCCGGCCTAGACCCATACAAGCCTCGAGTCATCACTCGGCAACCTGACGAGCCTAGTCGATGAGCCTAGTCCTTCAATTTAATCAAATTAGTAATTTATGAAAGAGTTATTGCATCAAGAAACAAACGGAAGACTAAAATAATTATAATAAAGGGAAATAACTCAATCAAAGGAAGTAGAGGAATTCTATAAGTGTGGAAAACCCCGGGTATTCATGTACAATTGGAAATGCAAAGGTACATGATACCAATCTCATCAAAATTTGCCTAATTTAATAATCCCAAAGCATATATATATATATATAAAACGATATACATAAAAGCAAAACATAAAGAAACCTATAAAATAGTCTCCAAATCCAGCCGTTAATCCTCACAATAGATCCCCTAGGCAGGGTCCCTTGCCCTTGCTGCTCTCCGCCCTATCTGCACCCACCGTCACAAACTAGACGGTGAGTAACTGAATAAAATCGAATGTAATGCCAGAAGAAGATAACAGTAATTCATGATAATACAAGTAAATCAGTCTAAATATCATGCGGTAATAAAAATGACAGGAATTTAAATAAACAAGGTGCATGATAAACAGACTAATACATGTCAATCGAAAGTCAAGTGTGTTCCAAGGAATCAAAAGAGGCCCATAAGTGGTCTAAATCATAGCATAACGGCGAAGACCTCGCGAGATCTTCCGGGCATCGACACAAGCGAAGGCACAACTATGACTGGAAAGGGACTCGAACCCATCCACCCAGTACTCGGTGTCACACGGTCACTAAGGGTGGTCACACACTCGTGGCCACGAGTGCCCACGTTTTATCCCTCTAGTGCAGGTCCTAGTACTTTTGAGACGAAACACTTACGCCGGGAAACACACAATAAGAAATAGAATGGAATACCAATAATAGAACATAACAAGACTGAATAAATGATAATGAATCACATGACATTTTCTTACTGGCTTACAAACATACAAATGCTTTTTAAGGCAAATGTACTTACCTGACTAATCGCAACCCGTAGACACTCTCACGTTCCTAACGCGTATCCCCGAGTTTCTCGCTACCTTATAACAATTTCCATTGCATTTTGGTAGCGGTTGTACATACCTATAAGGCTCCCATTATATGATGATGGAAGAATAATTCTTTTACTCTATCTGCACATGCTTCTCCAACATTTGTTGCATCTTGCAAACCTTGGTATAGTTCAGATCGAAGAGTCTTTCTGTAGTCTTTTAGATACTTCAATCTCAATGATTCAATTTTCACATACATGTCTATTGCATATTATTGTAGAAGACATCCACCACGAAGCGATAATGAGGTCTGATGGCCGGATCTGATATGAAAATGTTAGTTTCTTGTCTTAAATAGTGTTGACTTTTAAATTGTTAACGTTATATTTCTCAATTATCTAACTCCCTCCCTCAATTATCTAACGTTATAAATAGAGGTTATATTTCTCAAAAATAATTAGACGTTATAAATAGACGTTATAATTAGACGTTATAAATAGACGTTATAATTATAATGTTTTAAATAGATGTTATATTTATAACGTTTTAAATAGACATTATATTTCTCAAAAATAATTAGTAACGTTATAGACGTTAGCGTGATTGAGGAAGTTTGGGGAAGTTACCCTTAAATAATAAATTTTTTTATTTTATAGTCCGTATGTTACATATTTAACTAACTCCCACGTTCAAACGACATTCCTCGGTCCATTTTTCCTTGTTCTGACTCTCATAATTCGCGTAGTCTCGCCTTGTCTCGCCAACTAATTAATTAAATTAATTAAAAATTCATTTATTTGTATGTTTTACTTGTTTTTCTCCCCCGTTTAACTAGTCGAAACCTCACTCAATTAAATATCGCCCAACCGGCTCGAAACCCGTAAAATACTAAAATACTAATACACACAATCAAAGAATCATAAAATCACTTCGGTGTCGACTCCCGAAGTTCGAAATACTGTCCAGCATTCACGTAGCCGGGTCACAATTCTGACAAATGCAACATAAGTCAGTTAAAAAATTTGGGGTTGTTACATGATCTGTATCACGAATAGTTAGAATATTGGGTCAAAGATTATGTATATCTAAAAGTATCTTCGATGAAGGGTCATAAGAGGTTTGAGATGAGAGGGAAACTTGCGCCTAGATTTATTGGTCCATTTCAAGTTGGAAAGTGGATAGGTAGAGTTACTTATGAGTTACAATTGCCACCTCAGTTATTAGGGATCTACCCAGTATTTCTTGTGTCGATGCTTCAACTAGATAAGTCAAAGGGAGGCAGACAACTGATGGTGGACTTGAGACGGATAGATTTGAGAGAGGACATCACTTATGACGAGTAACTTATTGAGATCTTGGATCGAAAGGCGAAGGTTTTAAGGAGTAAAAAAATTCCATCAGTTCTTATCAAATGGCTGCGCAATGGAGATGAGGAACTGACGTGGGAACTCGAGTTATATATGTGCGAGTACTTTCCCTACCCCTTATGAGTTTGGTAAGTCTTTCCCTTAATTTTGTTTTAATTTCGAGGACGAAATTCTTATAAGTTGGGGACACTGTAACGACCCTAAAATGTAACTTGTGTCACGTGTCATTTAGGTCTTACGTGGACCTCTTGCCGTGATATATGTGAACAATTCTCGGTAGTCGACACCGAGGTATGTTATTTTTGGTTGGTATTTTGTATTATTATTTATTTTCCCGAAATTAGATTCCAATGTTCCAAACGTGTGAAAGCATTGACGCGAAGAAATGGATTCGGTTCAAGGAAATACGATTTTCGGGAGTGGGGCGAACTGTGGTCAGGTATTTGAAGGTCACCCAAGAGGGGGGGTGAATTGGGTTACCGAGTGATTATCGCCTTTTTAAAACTTTATGCACAAATAGTAATGATAATGCATACACCAATGATAAATATCTATGCTATGCAAGTGAATGGGGTAGAAGAGATGGAAATAAGACACACGATATATAGTGGTTCGATCCAACCGATCTACATCCACTACCTAACCTCCCCGGTTAGGATTTTCAAACCCCACTTATATTATCGATAAGTGTTACACCCTAAGCCAACTAGCCTAGTGAATGCCTAGCCTCAACTAGGTCTTTTACACGATGCCTTATCGCAATAAGGTCTTATACAAACACCTAGCCGCAACTAAGATTTTCCCACCTAGACCCACCTAGGACTTTTCCCACCTAGCCGCAACTAGGATATATGCCTAGCCTCAACTAGGTCTTCCCTTTCGACTTAGATCCCACTAAGTCTTACTGTAACAACCCCAAATTTTTTAACTGACTTGTGTTGCACTTGTCAGAATTGTGACCTCGCTACGTGAATGCTGGACAGTATTTCGAACTTCGGGAGTCGACACCGAAGTGATTTTATGATTCTTTGATTGTGTGTATTAGTATTGTAGTATTTTACGGGTTTTGAGCCGTTCGGGCGATATTTAATTGAGTGAGGTTTCAACTAGTTAAACGGGGGATAAAAACAAGTAAAGAGTACAAATAAATGAATTTTTAATTAATTTAATTAATTAGTTGGCGAGACAAGGCGAGACTACGCGCGTTACGAGAGTCGGAACAAGGAAAAAAAGACCGAGGAACGTCGTTTGAACGTGAGAGTTGGTTAAATATGTAACATACGGACTATAAAATAAAAAAATTTATTATTTAAGGGTAACTTCCCCAAACTTCCTCAATCACGTTAACGTCTATAACGTTACTAATTATTTTTGAGAAATATAACGTCTATTTAAAACGTTAGATAATTGAGGGAGGGAGTTAGATAATTGAGAAATATAACGTTAACAATTTAAAAGTCAACACTATTTAAGACAAGAAACTAACATTTTCATATCAGATCCGGCCATTAGACCTCATTATCGCTTCGCGGTGGATGTCTTCTACAATAATATGCAGTAGACATGTATGTGAAAATTGAATCATTGATATTGAAGTATCTAAAAGACTAAAAAAAGACTCTTCGATCTGAACTATACCAAGATTTGCAAGATGCAACAAATGTTGGAGAAGCATGTGCAGATAGAGTAAAAGAATTATTCTTCCATCATCATATAATGGGAGCCTTATAGATATGTACAACCGCTACCAAGATGCAATGGAAATTGTTAGAAGGTAGCGAGAAACTCGGGGATACGCGTTAGGAACGTGAGAGTGTCTACGGGTTGCGATTAGTTAGGTAAGTACATTTGCCCTAAAAAACATTTGTATGTTTGTAAGCCAGTAAGAAAATGTCATGTGATTCATTATCATTTATTCAGTCATGTTATTCTCTATTATTGGTATTCCATTCCATTTCTTGTTGTGTGTTTCCCGGCGTAAGTGTTTCTTCTCAAAAGTACTAGGACCTGCACTAGAGGGATAAAACGTGGGCACTCGTGGCCACAGTGACCGTGTGACACCGAGTACTGGGTGGATGGGTTCGAGTCCCTTTCCAGTCATAGTTGTGCCTTCGCTTGTGTCGATGCCCGGGAAGACCTCGCGAGGTCTTCGCCGTTATGCTATGATTTAGACCACTTATGAGCCTCTTTTGATTCCTTGGAACACACTTGACTTTCGATTGATATCTATTAGTCTGTTTATCATGCATCTTGTCTATTTAAATTCCTGTCATTTTAATACCGCATGATATTTAGACTGCTTTACTTGTATTATCATGAATTACTGTTATCTTCTTCTGGCATTACATTCGATTTTATTCAGTTACTCACCGTCTAGTTTGTGACGGTGGTGCAGATAGGACGGAGAGCAGCAAGGGCAAGGGACCCTGCCTAGGGGATCTATTGTGAGGATTAGCGGCTGGATTTGGAGACTATTTTATAGGTTTCTTTATGTTTTGCTTTTATGTATATCGTTTTATATATATATGCTTTGGGATATTTGAACTTGGTATTTTGATGAGATTGGTATCATGTAACTTTGCATTTCGAATTGTACATGAATACCCGGGGTTTTCCACATTTATAGAATTCCTTTGCTTCCTTTGATTGAGTTATTTCCCTTTGTTTTAATTGTTTAGTCTTCCGTTGTTTACTGTTGAAATAATTCTTTCATAAATTACTAAATTGATTAAGTTGAAGGCTGACTAGGCTCGTCAGGTTGCCGAGTGATGACTCGAGGCTTGTACTGGTCTAGGCCGGGCGTACCCAATTGCATGGGGAAATTGGGGCCGTCACACTTACAATCAAGATTTGAATACAATTGAAATATGCTTTACAAAGTAAAGTTATATCACGTTCAAATACAAGCAAGCCTCCTAGAGCCTAATCACTCTTATGCATGCAAGTATGAAAACAATTGAGAAATGCAAGTATAAAACTGATTTTATGCAAAACTCAAATATGAAACCGTTTCAAATAGATTGATGAGAACAAAACCGGTTTCAAATCCAAAGAACAAGAAGTTTGATAAAAAATCAAGTTTAAGTACAAACTCTTGTTCAAATCAGTCCAAGGGTTTAATGAATCAAGTTTAAGTGCAAATACAAGTGTGTTTAACAACACAACAAGTAATTTCTCAAATCAATCACACAAGAATATATAATTTAAGTACAAGAAAAGCTAGGGAATGGACTTTCTTACAACCTCAAGAAGATGACTTGAAAATTAGTTCTGGAGAGGTTGTTGTACTCCTTAGAGTGCCTCAAGAGTGCTGGTTTTGATGTTGAATGAACAACCTCTAAGTGTAACTTGAAAACCCCAAGCTCATTCTCTTGAAAAATTTAAGCACAAATGTTTTTCTTTGTTTTCAAAACCTAATTTTTGTGCCTTGTGTGTTTGGGAGTGTTGTATATATTTATAGACCAATATATGACAGTTGTGTGCATCCAAGGGCCGAGATTTGATCAAAAATTCGAATTAAAGTGAATTTTTCAGCTTTATAAAAAAGCTGTTAGGAATGCAATTAGCGCGCTAATTTTATGACCTAGCGCGCTAACTCTGCACATAGCGCGCTAATAACATTATTAGCGCGCTAACTGCAGGGACCTCAGAATAGTTAATTTTGTCCCTTGTGTTAGCGACCCCTTTAACATGTCCTAGACCCAACAAACCCTCATATAACATATAATACATATTTGTTATGGGTCATATTGCCTATTTGGATGGTCCGGATATTTTCACAAATCCCGAAAATGGAAAATCTCGGTTTCATGATTTGCGAGGGACTTTTCTGTAAATATACAGTTTTCTTTTCAAAGACCTTTCAAAAACAAGTTTTTCTTTTTCAAAAGCTTTCACAATGATTTTCAAAATGTGATATTAACATACACATATAGTTTAACGTAGTTTAGACTTATAGGACCGAAATCTTCAAGTAACCACTTGACATTTGAAAATCTATTTTAAAATCACGATATGCATGAACTAATGTAATAGGCTTGTTTAAGTGAACTTGAATACCTTACATCAATTTTACAACTCTTGGCCTTGATCTTTCGCCTTCATTCCTTTATGTATGTCGAGTCTTGAACTTGAATTGCTTGAATGCTCAAATGCCCGTGATGTGATGTTTCGCAACCTTTGACGAAACTGAAATACACTTGGTAAACTCATTAGTATATTTTCACCTTGTTTGTTTCCATTAAAATTTCGGTCGGAGTTAGAGTGACTAACCACTTAGTCCAACAATCTCTCCCTTTTGATGATAACAAACAATGTGAACTTGACAAGTATAAAACATAATACAAGTGTATGAACATCACAATAATGGATAAAATTTATACTCTCTCAAGTTCAACACTCTTTCTCCCCCGTTTGATACCATCAAAAAGTGGGGCACGGAAAAATCATGATATCATTAGAAAGGCTCCCCCATTTTATGAGAATGATACCAAATAAGTGCTCCCCCTATCAACATGCATGTTTCAGTTTGTGATACCAATAAATTTCTCGCTTTAGGTACATGTCTTGGTCCCCCAAAGAAATAGATACCAACAAAAAATGGTATTAACGTCTCCCCCTATCATTATCATTCATATTATCTCCAAGTCTCCCCCAATATAAAACAATGGCTTCAACACATGACTTTAAAACATAGTGAATGTGAAGTTTGTCTAGTCAGGGGGTATTAGCGCGCTAATTGATGGACCTAGCGCACTAATTGCTGGACCTAGCGCGCTAGGTCCAACAGTATTTAGTTGTTTGAATGCTCAAATGCCCGTGATGTGATGTTTCGCAACCTTTGACGAAACTGAAATATACTTGATAAACTCATTAGTATATTTTCACCTTGTTTGTTTCCATCAAAATTTCGGTCAGAGTTAGAGTGACTAACCACTTAGTCCAACAGTATTTAGTTGTTTGAGGGACAAAATGAATAGAAACATTGACAAAATACAATAAACTATGATAATTAAGATGTGGTAGACAAGTTTGGTTAAGTATGGTAAAAAAATTAGTCCATGAAAGGCTAGTATGTCATGGACAAAAATAAGACATGTGTGGTTTTAGTGTGACATAGACAGTGTTACGAACGTTTTATGAAAATGGACTGTTTTGGCTTAATTTGGTGAAAAATCAGATTTAAAACGGGCATCAGAAGTTAAAAACTGTCAAAATAGAGATTTATGAGAATTAATAAATAAAATGAAATTAAGCTGATGAAGAATTTATATATATAGGAAACATACAGAAGGATTGATTCATTTGTTTTTTTTTTCCACAAAGAGTTTAGTTTCATTGAAACGAAACCCTTCAACTCGGTATTTCGCACGCAAAGCTTTCGATGTCTGATTTTCATCTGGTTTCTCTTCACAAAATAGTAGATCATCACAAGACTGTCAGTTTGAGCTAAGTTATCACAGTAGAAATGAAGGATTTAGCCCAAAATCTGATAAAATCTCAATTCAGGGTGTTTTTCCTCAAGTCAATTAGAAATCACTTGATTTTTCGGTTTCTTTCACGAGGATTTTGTAGGAATTGATATCAATGGTTGTGAATTGACGTATTGAGTTGATTTGCATCAATTTGGGATAAATTCCACTGGTGTGGGATAGGGTTTTTATAATTGGAAGTGATGCAACTTAGTTGATAACAATGCTGAAGATGTTTTTGCAGTTGATGTTGATTTATATTGAGATTTTGGATGAATTAAATATTAGTTTTGATTTTAATTGACTCAACGAGCTATGGAAATAGATAAAAGTTGGTATTGAATGGTTTCGTGGTGTTTGTTGGCGTGATTTGAGGATTTAACTGTAAAAATATTGATTTGGTGAAGTTTTGTTAGTTCAAAACAAATAAAGTTGCATTGTCAATAGGCCATATGGAAAAAATCATAACTCATGTTTTTTTGATCTGATATGAGTGTACTACAAGTTTCTTTTTGGTCAGTATGACAAATGTTGAGGTTTTCAAGGTTAAAAAGTTACTCTAAATTAGCTAATTGAAGTTAGTTGAAAATATAAATAATTATTTTTGGAACTAGCTCTCGAGTGTATTTTGTCGCAGTTTTCACGATGTTTCGTGATTTGATTTCACTTAGAGCTTGACCCTGAAATAATTGGGTATGCAGGGTAGTTATTGGAAGCGTGTGAGTGTGTAATAGCGTTAAACACGGATAAGTAAACTAGTGGAGAAATTTACAGTTATTTCTTTGTGCTTTAATTTATTTTTGTTATTGCTTTGTCCTGTTTCGGAACTCTATTTTGATTGAGTGGTCCAAGGGCAAGTGAGTTAGCATGATCCTTGAGATTTCGGGGATGCGCATTACTTTTTTTTGGAAATTGATATTCACGAGCTGATCTGTTGGATCATATATATATATATATATACGAAGTGGGAATTACTTCACTTGATTACCGAGGAATTCTACATTTGCGGGATTTAGGACTATATGATATATGACGTCCTAAACTCCGAGTTGGGATGGTAAATTCCCTTGACTCTAATAGAGTTTATTGATATTTCTCCTCGACTCAAACGACTGTTTCACTAAGTCGGGACTACTTGCGCATTTCCTTTTGATTCCTGGACACTCATTATCGATTGCTTTCAGATTTATTTTCACTTTTTATTTATTCATGCATTCCCTATACTTTTCTTTCTATCAGCATGAATATTGACTGTTATTTACTTTTGAAATACTATAAACATCTTGTTTGGCGTTACTTAGGACTCGTCATTCTTGTGTTTGATTGAGTGCAGATCCACAGTCGAGCAAATGAAAAGCTCCTCAGCTTGGTGATTTACTTTGAGGATAACGGAGCTGTTCTATCTTTGGACTCAATATAGGTTTTTTTTGTATTATAGTGTTATATGTTTTGAAACTGAGTTTTGGGAATGAGAGATCTTGGGACTTGTATATGATGATATTCTCTCATGTGATAGGACGTTTGGTAATGATATATATATATATATATTTGTTGAGTTTTCACATTTCTAGGTTATCCTAACTTATATCTTGAGGTGATTATATTAGTTAGAGATGTTAAAAGGTTTCACTTATCTTTGAATAACTCACTAATATTAATGATCTCATCTTAAATTATTGTGTGAATGGAAAATGTAAAGTAAGGTTGACTAGATTTGCGTTGACTGAGTGCGAGGGACTCGAGGTCTACGTAAGTCTACGCCGGGTGGGGTCCAGTTTTAGGTTTGTGGAACTGGGATCGTCATGGTAAGTCATATGGTTGTTGATTTTTCCTTCAAAGTAGAGAACCCTAATTTGATTTGCATAATTGTATACAACCATAGGCATATAAATTACTCTATAATGCATATGAATATTTTATAAATTCATATTATTATTAAACTAAACCACCAACGTGTCAACTACTCGGTTCCCCAGCTCGCATGCAACTCGAGGCGTGCCCCTGCTCACGTCTCGAAGCCTACACTGTACAAACCGACTTAGTAAGTATACTTATTACATTACACTAGGCATACAATTAATACAAAAATATCATATACCTCGATCACTTGCCTCGATCGGTGTGTGTATCATGATGTGGATCCCACATGACGGGTCAGTGATCCTAACTAAGGAAATCGAAATGAGGTTAGAAATTTGGGTTGTGACAGTTTGCCAATCGTAAAATGTGGTTTGCACATAGCTAGGCCGATACCTTATACCTCTTATTTTAAATAAGCATTTTAAAGAATAAGAAAAAAAACCTCTTAATAAATAAGTTAATTTTTTAACTTTCTTAATAAGTGGTTTTCCACTTATGCGGGTAGAGGGAGAGAGTCGGCGATTAATTTTAAGAATTCCAAAATCACCCAACCCCCTCAACACACTCTTATATTTCAAGCCATTCTTCTCCGTTGAACCCTCTCAATACACTCATCTCTTACGCCTTCTTCTCCTCATCTATTTGTGCACAAACTTTTTTGCCTCTCTTAAATCTTAATGTACATCTCTTTCTCGCTTGAATATGACTTAGTCCCTTTTTCTCACAAATTGATCTCACAATGGAATGAACGAAAAATTTAACTGCCGTTTTGGGGACCTTGGGTGTTCTCTCTCTCATGAATGAATTAGTGGGCGTCAATTACAAATCTTTGTCTCACAAATTACAGTGGTGCTTTATCAATAATTGAAGAGTTGAATTGAAATCTTGATGTAAAGATTTACTACGATTTTCGTCAAAATCATCGATAAAACCTCAAATCCAAGATTTTTTCTCAACAACTAACAACTTCATCAACAAATACCCAATATTTACTCAAAACCTCATTCAAAATCATAGCAACAACCAAAAAATTAGTGAACTTGATTCACAAGTCTAATATGTGCGCTGAAACTCACAAAACTCAGTCAGATAGTTAACACAAAGGGGAGAGTAGATCTTACCTTGGATGCTTGATTCCCTAGCTCCAATCCTCTCCAAATCAACAGAAATCAACACGAAAACCCCATCTTGCTCCCAACTCTCGAATTGCTCAAAGACGAGAAAGAGAAGTTGATGAAAAATCATCCAAATCCTATATATATACTCCAAATCGGATCACAAGTAATGCCCATATCTCTAGGAAAATTTTGTAGTCAAGATTTTGTCCACCCAAGTCAAATTGGTGACACAATTAGGTGACTTGGTCTCTTGGTCTTATACTTTCAAAGCACTCAATTATTGGCTTCTTGGGTGTTCTGGTACCCGACTTGCACCACGCGTCGCCACGTAAGATCTCAACACTTTTCGACTAGAATATGGTTTCATATTCCTTATTTATCCCATTTAAGTGTATTTGATTATGTTAATCATTCCTTCGACCTAATGTACCCGTAATTCACATGCCTTGTACCCGTGTCGATATGCTTTTTGAGGTGAATACCTGTCACACTATCTCGCTTGGTTTATCAATATAGACTCACACATACGACGTTATTAGTCATAAGATAATAATTATCATCGCAGTTACACAACCAATCAGTCAAACATAACACTTTTTGCCTAACTAGGCATATCCTAGTCTATCCGTGGCGTCCCCTGAACTTAAGTTAGAGCCCATGTTAGAAAATACTTGAATGATGGTGTTAATCAAAATTGGGCTGTTATAATTCTTCCCAACTATGGGAAATTTTGTCCCAAAATTTAAGTAAATGATGAAATCACTCAACAGGTTAATCAACCTTTACAAACAGTGAACTAATCAAGTGTTAACCCAACAATCCCTAGTGAACACATCAACCAATTACAACAACAGATCCCTAATGATCACATCAACCAATTTCCCACTAGTCCTTGGTGAACTCATCAACCAGATGCACTGTGACATCCCCTTTCCCAATTAGGCGATATCCAGTCTGAAACTATAATTAAGCCCCAGTAAATCAGATCAGGCCTAACTAGAGCCAGCAACCTTCCATTAACTCCTGACAACAACCTATATATCGTACACAACGAATAAACAATAAATCAAACGCTGCTGAAATTTAAAACTTTTTCGATGATAATATACAATATACAAAACTATATAATCAGGAAATCCATCGGTTATCAAAAACCAACCCAACCCAATTATATTACCTAAAATACTTAAACAGTACATATTACTAAACTCTCAGTATCATAAGAGAAGATTTCGAAATTCCTTACTCTTCCCTTTCCATTTGCCATGCACACTTGAAGGCGAACCTAAAATTGTTAAGTTGGGTGAGCTCCTACATGCTCAGTAAGTCACTCTCAGGGATACATCTATTATTAACTAAATATCAAGAATAATGCGTAATAATATGATTCCAACATATTTAAAAAGGATATTAAAACGATATAAATAATACATAATTGAATGCAAGTCCATAAGTAATTTGCAAGTGTATTATGACTTATAATTTTATTTTACAGTTTGAGAATGAGAGTTGTCCACTGCCGTCATTCAAGGACTACGATCCACAGAACTAACTCGTGGCCTATGTGTGATTTCTGTGGTGTATCCTGACATGACGTTGTGACCCCCTCTTAAATGGAAGCATCGAATGGAATAATTCAGGTTACTGGGGGCGTGGTATTGGGTGGTCGCCCAACACAGAATCCACCCCAAGTTGATACCTCCTAATGAACCTCTTTCCAGATTCATTTTCATTTGTAAAAACTGTAATAAAACATTGCTAAGTCACATTACATTGCTCTATTCCCAATCTCTAGTACTACGTGCTCTAATAGCACTAATTTACATTGAATAATTGATGAAAAACATGAGTTCCACTTACCTTGGTCAGATTTCCCTAAATTTGATCTTGAATTCCCTAGCTCTCAGGGTTCACATTCGTTTCCCAGTACTCGAGAACCTATTACACACGAATTGGGTATTAATCTATATTCAATACGTATCGACTCAAACCCCTAACCTAAGCTCACAACCCTAGGAAAGTACACCTTCAACTAAATTAATTTTCCAATATTCACACTGGCCAGCACGCTGCCTAGCTACTCGCAAACCCATCCTGCTTAGATCGGTAAGTGCGTTGGTTGCTGAACTCTAGGAATAGAACATTGTGTCTACTCTGTTCCACCGCCACATACAACAATTGAAACACCTGCAACCTCATAGAGGACCTCAAATAGATGATATAAATCATATAAACATCGATCTCTAACAAGAATTATGACCGTACATCAAAGATTTAAGGAGAAATTCATAAAACTCCAAATTATCAACATAAACTCAAAATCATTAAATTCCATCAACATACACCGAATTTCTTGCAAATTAGAGGTCCTAAGGACCTTTCTAATATCAAATAACCTATTGGAATTGATTACCATAGTCCCGACCTCAAAACCCACCGGTTTCATCAATTTCTCGAATTGAAATCAAATAGAAATTGGAAAACTCACCAAATCGTGATAAACAATAATCGAACTAGTTATCGAGCTTCATCGTGGATCCGAGCAACTCACGAGGTTTCTTTTCCCCTCATTCTCCTCCCTCGATCGATTTCTCCTTTCCTTCTCTCAGTCGAATGAACAGACATACGAGAAGGCAGTGAAAACATTTTTAATTTATATAAAACCTCACCTGAGATATGTATCGCATCATCTCGAGGTTCATTTAAAGTTTTTCCTTTATTTTTTTATTATATATTGTTTTATTATATTTGTATATATAATCTATTATATATAACTATATATATATACATCTACACTTATTTTCCAACTCTCGCACGCCAACAAGCTACTTCGGGTGTGCGTGCACTCTCGCAACTCTATCACGGTGTCTATGCCTTCACAACTACTTGTGTATCCAACTAGTCTATTAACTAATTAACACATAATTATAGTACACACGATTCAATCACAATTTCATCACACCAACGCATACATACTATGATGGCCCTTTCCCTAATCTAGGGCACCGTCCGACCTAATCTCGTAATTAAGTCCTAATTGTTAGTACATAGGACCTAATTATGTATTAGTCAGCCTTTACAACTTATACGCCAATTTGATCCCATTTAGGATAAGTAATTCACTATTCCTACCATTTATGAAAATACAGAGTTATTAAATTAGCGAAAGTCTTAATACGATTTTTTAGTAGAAGTCTTTAACATTTTAGCGGAAGCATTTATAATAACCTAAGTGTGGAAATCAGGAAATAATGATCACAATATATATATATATACATATATGTATATACATATATATATATAAGTAAATGGTAACATATACACAATGTGATAATCAAGAGTCAGGGAACTATCGCTCAACCCACTAAGTATCCCAAGTAGAAATACGTAAATAGAAGTATAATACAAAATATCAAAATACCGTACATGTATATACAACAACGTGAGTCAAGGCTTAGAGGTAGTCGCCAATCTTCTCCTTGCCCAGCCTGGTGCTGCTCGAAGGACCTACACCCACCACCACAAACAAGACAGTGAGTATAGTGATATTTAAGTAATAACTAGAGAATTCTATACTACATTTCCAATTTAATCAAACGGTATTTAAAAACATAATGTTGCTGAAAAGTGCTGAACAATTAATGCAAATAAATACCACAGTTAACATTAATAGTTAGACTGGCACAGGCTAAGTCGGAACTATCTATGTCCGGTTGGCAGTGAGAAATATCACTTGACCGTTTTCTACTACAATATGGAGTTGTGCTCTACATATTTCATCAACTGGCGGAGTTATGCTCTACGCATATAAATTATTTATCCCATTCTTGCCGACAACCGCGAGGCCCATATCACGTGTGCCGTGCAAGTGTAGTGGTGAGTGCCGGAGATCTCGAGGGACTTAACCTCTGGGAATCTGCTCATCTCTCATGCAATGGACATTAGATAATTCCTACTTTAGCTTTCAAGAATTAATATTCCTATATCTCTATGATTCTAAAACAAGTTAAGCTACAAAGCCAAAGGTATGGAATACAAGTCCAAGCATAGTAAATAATCCTAAAGTTTGTTGTTCTTTGTATTGATCAATTCTTAATCAAAGACAAACATTGAGCATATAAGGAACAAAGACAATGATAATTTCACAAGGCATCATGCTATGCCAACATTTGTAGTGAAAAGAGATAAGGAAAGCATGATGTAGGAGTTCGAACAAGTCTACCAATAGAGTGATAAACAGTAAATAATGGAATGAAATAAAGTAAAGAATTCCCACAATTTCACTTACAAATCACAGAGGTTGACTTAGCTATTCCGGCATCCCGACACTCTGAAACCCGCATTCCCAGACTCCTGATATATTTCCCTAAGTCTTGGTATGTTTAGAAACTCTTTAGGGTTGGTGTACGTTGGTTGGATAGGTCATATACCCGGTGGGTCAAATCAATCCTTAATGTTTTATTTTAAAACGACACTGTGAACAGTACCCAACGCGCTACTGTTCTTTGGTAAAGAGTGTTTCGTCTTCCTTAGAATAGGCAGTGTGCTGGGCATCTTGGCCAGCGCGTTACCTGTGTCGAAACCTAGGGAATTCTAGTGTTTCAGAGGTATTTGATACCACCGATTCACTCACCAACATATGTACGACTACTACAGACTAAAATCAACGTGAAAAACACCCAGAAATACAAGAAATTCTCGAATTTACATAATCGATTCATACATAAACATATTTACGAATGTCTCCCCAAAACCTCATTTTTCTCTGAAATCTCGACTCAAATCCTTAAACAATGGTTTAAGGATTGAGATTACCTTAGCTTGGATCTCCGAATTCTCTCCACTCCTAGCTTGAATTTCTCTCCAAATCTCCTAAAAACTCCACTGTCTTCTGTTATGAGTAATTTGCATGTTCAGATTTGTTTGTGTTTGTGAGAAATCCCACCCATCTCTAGCTATTTATATATTTGGTTGTAATCCAGTATGCGTCACGTATCTTGAGGTAAATCTGATGGCTCTTAACTAGGCAGTCCAACTTCTCATGTGACACCAAATTGATGACTCTCAACATGGGAGTGTGCTAACATTGATCCCGAGGTCAGTCCTTTGGTTCTTATAATTAAATCTCAACTATAGACCTTTATATTTGATTTACATTAATTATAAACTATAGGCTATGTATTAAATTGATTGAAAAATATTTAACTAAGTTTAGACTTACCACAAGTCTAGCTGTCTGGTACCCCGACTTGCATGCAACTCGAGGCACATCCCCGCTCGCATCTTGACGTCTATAGCTGCAAGAATTGACTTAATTAGTCTACACGCATAAACAACACTAGGCATACACCATTACAAATATAAAATATACCTCGGCCATGTGCCTCGGTCGGTGTGCACATCTCATGCGAGCCGCACGTCACGGGGCGGTGATCTTGATTAAGAAAATTAATCAAGATTAGAAATTTGGGTCGTGACACATACACGCTATTCAAGGTACACCAGCCTAATCCCAAACTTAATTCCATTTAATTAAAGTTCGGTTTATTGCTAATTACGGGCTTAAGTAATGGATTGTGACATGCATGTTAGACCCTGGTGAATTAATCAACAAGGTACGCAACAAATGCATGATACAAATAACTTGCAAAAATGTACAACAACTACGTACCTTGGACGTGTTTTCGTTTCGTCTCTCGGACTAGTTATGCAATCATGTGTGTGACGACCCCAATTCCGAGGTCGTCCCGTGACCTACGCCCTCTGCTCGTAAGCCTAGCAGTGCCTATCACGTCACCGGACACATCATCACGACTGTCACGTCCGCAGCTCTGTGAAGTGACAATCCGTCTAACTAATCCTACTATATTAAATTGTTTAATTCTCCTAAACATCTAGCAGGTTAGTTAATCATAACGGAAGCCTTTAATGCGTATATTATGAGAATTTATTAAACCTAGATAGTGGAAAACCTAAAAATAAACACCATGTATATAACTAAGACGAAATAAACAGTAATTCATATACATGTGATAAAGTTCTAAAGTTCCCAAAACCTAGGAAAATAATATATACATACTAGGTAGTCAAAACACGAGCTGACAGCAGCAACGGCCTCAGAGATAGTCGCCTAGTACCTTTTTTCCCTTGCTTTTACTCGTACCAGAATCTGTGCTCAATTGCTCAACACATACAACAACGAGCCCAGTGAGTAAATTCCCAAAAGTAGTCTACACAATAACCATAAAAACCACAGTAACCTACGAGACATGTGAATATGACCCTGGCAATAAGGATCATATTCCCATAGCTGGCAACAAACAACATTCACAGTAAACATACCGATCACACACAGTGAATATAAAACATCATTGAAGTAATCCAGGTTCAACGACGATATCAAATAAAGCTAAACAGAGGTTTGATGGAGTCTAACAAACTAGATCATACTTCATAGATTCGGATGCCTCGGCTGAGCACATCAAGCCTAAACCACACCTAAACTACTAACAATGATTGGAATACATCACAACCCATCGGACACGTGCACCCCGCTACTTGATTAGCTATTCACTGGCTGCGCCAAGTACACGCGCTACAATCTAGCCTACTTAATTTCGTACCACGACCATCCCGATTAATCTCCGACAATGTGAACAAATCAAGCACTGACCAACACATGTTCACAATGCATATGCATGACAACCAGTTAAGCAAGCAAAATGATAAATAAATAAATTATTAAACACTTATTTACATGGAAAAAACACGCATGAATTAAAGTGTAACATTCTCAAGGGTTTAATGCACCTGAAACCATGCACTCAAACTTCCCGGACCAACCTATCCGACGCCTAACTCCCTGGTGTCCGTGCAATGGTCCTCTAATCCCTGGAGTCAATTATGATGTTTTTAGGGTCAATTATGTGGTTTTGTATGTTAATTAGGCCTAAACTCTCATGGACAACTTGCTGGAAAATTTTAGTTTTGGGTCCCCAACGTGTTAGGGAGAATTTTTCGTTACTGTTCATCGTCTTCCCCAGCCTACCCAACGCGCTGGGTGGTTCCCTGCCCAGAATTCCAGAACGAAATTCTGGGATTGCCGGGTTCCCAGACTACCCAATTATGCCCAGAACACTCCAAAAACTTCCAATCGCATAAAATCTATAAATTGAACACCAATTAAACACTAATTAAACCCAAAACAGGGAATCTAAACATGCATGTTCATAAACACAAAATCCTCAAATTGGTCATCAATCCTCACAAATCCGAGTAAAACCAATATATTTCATCAAACTAATCCTCAAGAACATCAAATTTAATAAAAATAGTGATGATTTCATCATAAAATCCATTTTAGACTTCAAACTCAACAACTCACATTTTTATCAAAAATTCGTATTTAGGAGGGATAAATTACCTTAGATCTATTGTTGAATGCCCACAATTCACTCTCCAAAGCTTGAATTCTCTTTCCCCAGTCTGATTTCTACTTACAGATCTCACAAGTTTGCTCAGGAAGTGTACTTTGCATGGTGGCACTCATCCTTGGGTTTATATAGTTGTGGTTATAATCTAATGCGAACATGTATCTTAAGGCCAATCTAATGGTCACTGATCACCATGTGTCACTAAAGTCTTAACACCTTATCATGACACTACAGTCCTTGTATGTACCCTGTTGTGCATCTCGAGGATAATCCTATGCACGCTGATTTTCCTAGCTATAACCTTAAGACTTAATTAATTGATTTGATTTGGCTCACATACCTTAAGCTAGGCCACCGAATAATTCATAAAAATCATATGTGAGGTAACACTAACTCTCAGTTACCCGGCAACCCATGCCTCGTACCCTGGCTATCCGGTACCCAGTACCCAGTCCACGACACAAACTTCGGGACATATACCCATCTCGTAACCTTTCTCGATATCAACGTTCACACATGCGATTTTTATATACATAATAATAATTAATACACTCAACATCGCAATACTAGGCATTACACCATGAACAAATATCATAAATATAACCTGGGTTCCCACATCTGAGTTACCCAGCTGTCCACGTAATGCTAAAATTAACCCATTAATCCACTTGATTAACACTAATTATAATCAAATTAATTTGGGTCATTACAATGTGGGCTCTCTCCAGCCTATGCGGCCACTAATACTAGAGAAGCTCTCCGATAATTAACGTTGATGTGGCCTTTCAGTAAGCATCTATAACAAGTACACCTATCATGCCCTCCATACTGATAACCCCCAAATATCTGACCCTGTCCCTGGTCCCTCTAACCTCTATCATGGCCTCCCTGATCTCAGTATTGTCTGTACTTCAGTTTGGGCTACCCCTGCCCTAATTGGCACAACAGTATATACCTCGTAGCGGTCATCATCTTTGAACTGGTTAGCATATTCCTGTCGTCTCTTCAACATCGATCTAACTGCCAATCGTCCATGCGAGCTCCCTTTCTTGGCTCCTGCGTATCAGATTGATCTCACTATCTTTTTGATCTCTAATCTTGCCAAGAAATTTGATCAGACTGACCCTGATATCACATGTCGACTATCTCTCTGCAGAAGATAAGTCTCGTGTGAGAGGGCTCGATCATATATCTACTGCAAAGTGTGGGCTCCGCTGGACACAATGATACTCTCGATCATCTCATCCAGATCTCAGAAAAAGTAGTAGATCTGAAGTATCTCTTTCCCAGTCATATCCATGGCGTACCGCAACAAATACCGGTACTTCTCCATATACTGTAAGACCGACATATTGCCCTATCTCAGGGCTAGGAACTCCTCTCTAAGCCTAAGTTATACCTCTATCGCCACTTACTCATCGTATAACAACTGCCTAAAATTAGCCCATGAAGCAGGATACAAATAAGTATCTATATTTGTGATCCGTTGAACTGCTGCATTACCTTTGAGACAAAAACTCGAAAGACACATATGGTCTTTCTCCTCAACCATCAACAACTTATACACCCGCTAATGTGCCAATAACCACCTCTCGGCTTGCTTCGAGTCACCAGCACCATAGAAGTAATCTGGCTAAGGTCTAAAGAAATCCTTGACCCTATTGGCCTAAACTGACATAACGTTTCCAGATGTAAATGCAACCGTCGGCTACTCAGTCATAGTCGGAGTAATAATCACCATCTCCTCAGGCACCACGACTAGCTCTATCCCCTCGACATGTGTCTCAGATGTCACTGCCTGAACCGATGCCTGTGTTGTAATCGAGGCTATGACTGCCTGTGTGGTAGATGCAGCCAGTATAGTAGTCTATTTCGACATCGCGTAAGCCTAAGCTCCCATCATATCCATGAGCTCAGCGAACTATGCCTGCTGGACCATGAACTGGTCATCCATACTTTGAGCTACATTATGCAATGTCAAAGTAACTCTAGTTGGGTCGCTCATATCACCAACCTCTGGCTGAGTAGTAATAGTAGGTTTTCTGTCCATTGAGATTCGCATCGAAAAATGTACACCGAATCAACCTCGATATATATACGCGTATCATATGTAATATACAATTAAACACATCACACGTATATAATATTACCCACCTCATAGTCATTTCCCAACTAGAGTTCTAGGGCAAGTTCATCGGGTTTCCACATCTAATATTTGTTCGTTAAGTTTTATGCTCTTCATTAACTATTCTTCGAGACTTTGTCGAATTCACTCTAATACCAACTGTGGTGTTGGTATTAGGCTAAAGAATAAACTATGCTTCGATCACATGTCAACTTTTCTCTGATACCAAATGTAGTGGCCCCAGCTCCCGAGGAATGCCACGTCATGCGCCGCGGGACCATAACCCATTTTTTCTCGACCATCATCGTAATTTGAACCCGTTTCGTCCTCTTATAGTTCTCCAAGTCAACATAGAGTACCATCAAATTAGGATATACATCGCCAAATCTACAAATCCTACGATTCCATCAAAATCGTCGATAAAACCTCAAATCCAAGATTTTCTCAACAATCAACAACTTCATCGATAAATACCCAATAGTTACTCAAAACCTCATTCAATACCATATCAACACCCAAAAATCAGCGAATTTGACTCACAAATTCGATATGTGCACTGAAATCGCAAAACTCGGTCCAATAGTTAAAGAACGGAAGGGGGAAAATGGATTTTACCTTGTATGTTTGATTCCCTAGCTCCAATCCTCTCTAAATCAACCAAAAATTAACACAAAAACCCCCATCTGGCTCTAAATTTTTTGATTGCTTAAAAAGGAGAGAGAAAAGTTGATGAAAAGTTATCGAAATCCCATATATATACTCCAAACTTGATCACAAGTGATGTCCATATCTCTAGGCACATTTTTAGTCAAGATTTATTCCATCCAAGTCAAATTGGTGACATAATTGGGTGACTTGGTCTCTTGATATTATCCTTTCAAACCACTCAATTATTGGCTTCCCAAGTGTTTCAATACCCGACATGCACCACGACTCGCTTTGTCGAGTAAGATCTCGACACTTTTCAACTAGAATATGGTTTCATATTAATTATTTATTCAATTTAATTGTATTTGATTATGTGAATCATTCCCCCGGTACTCGCGTCGATGCGCTTTTCGAGGCAAATAATTGTCACACTATCTTGTTCAGTTTATCAATATATGCTCATACATGCGATGTAATGAGTCCTAAGATAATAATTATCATCGTAGTTACACAATGGATCAGTCAAAAATAACATTTTTTGCCCAACCAGGCGTATCTAGCCTGCCTGTGGCGTCCCCGTAGACCTGAGATGGTGTTCACGTCAGAAAATACTTGAATATCTGTGTCAATAAAAATTGGGCTGCTACATTATCTCATTGACTCTTGAGGTGTCGATGGATACAAACCATCTTCTTATATTGTCACTGTCTTCCTTTGTTGGGATATCCTTGAAATTTAAGTTCTTCACAACCCTGTCCATCATTACTTTTTGGATTTCCAAGACGTAGATGTGAGATAAGACCTTAAGAATAATGTATAGGCAAGATAGAACAACTATATCTATTGCATAGATATAATAAAGCTCAACAAATACATGACTCAAGCTTTTATCTTTCATTACCCCTCAAAACATCGATAAAACCAAATATTAAACCATAGGTTATCCATAATTTGAGAAGCAACCTCCAAGTCAGTTGACCTAAACTCAAATTTAGTTTATAGGTGATGAATTCAGGTTTCTTAATCTAAACTGCATCAAAGTTACCAATTAATTTGAAACCAATTCGAGAGTGGTAACCTCAGGCTCGGATACCAAGTGTAGCATTCCCTAACCCGATTATGGCGATACCTGACCTAAAACCCTAATTAAGCCCCGATACACCTGCCAAACGTAACTAGAGCTAGCATCCTTTCACTAACACCTAATATATACAACCTGTATATCTTGATAATTGACTAATAGTTAAAACAAAACGCAACGAAAATTAAAACTTTTTCGATAATATTCAAGATATACAAAAATCAAAGTAATCCTCGGTAATAAAACCATATCCCAACCTTGTTATTACAAAACAATAATTCAATACAATATATGAACTAGGAGAAAGATCAATACATTGTAGAGAAGACTATAAACTCCTAATCTTATTTGTCCCTGAATTGAAGTGCATGTCGATAACTTGAAATGTTAATTGAGGGATGAGCCATTCGATTTGCTCAGTAAGTGATGCTGTAAACCGATCAACTATAATCTAATATCAATAAATCAATGAGTATCAATATAAAACCAAAACATATATATTCAGGCATTGAAAATGATATAAACAATATATAACAGAATGCAAGTCGAAGGTAAAATGTAAACGTACTCCTAACTTGTAATTTTCATTTTCAAAAATAAGTTGTATATTCTCGTTACACAGGAATAAGGTCTATAGAACTCACACATTGACTGACATGTGATTCTGTCGGTGTATTCAAGTATAACGTAGCAACCCACTCTGAAAGGATAATGTCACCTAAGGTAAAAATCTAGCCTATTAAGGATGAAAGGTGGTATCCATTTTTTAAGCTATCATTTCCTTATTATTAAGGTAAAGGGCAGAATTCATTTTCCAAGCAAACATTTACATTCCTCAGTCCCGGTCCGCCTTGTCATACATTCTAATCATTTTCATATTTAAAAATAGTTAAGTCACAGTAAGTTGCCTCATTCCCCAGTCCATAAACTACGTGAACTAAATATACTAATTTAAGATGCATAATTGATAAGAGTACGAGTCTCACTTACCTGTACCGATCTTTCTAACTTATTACCAACTTACACAACGCCTAGAGTCCTTAAACCTTTTCCCCTTGATCTATAACTTAAAATAGACCAATCATCATTAATTCAAGTCCAACACCGTAGGTATAGAACCCCTAAACTGGTCCTATTTGAACTCGAAACCAATTTGTTAATTTTTTATTCAATCTAACCATTTCAGGTTTTTTGAAGTAAAAACCTCGATATAAAGTCCCGAGAGAATCCTAAATTCTTCATTTTGAGTTAACAATATATTTTTCAAGTCCTTCGACGACTCTAAAACCCCCAGTTCAAATCCTATTCAGATTTGAGTTCGATTCCAATGTTTTACATTTCTTTTTCTTTTCATTTTTCATTTCATGCCTAAAGCGTCGTGGTTGGTGCCAAAGGTATCCTGGTCATGGCGCCGTTCGTGATGCCCAGACCAGTAACCACCTGAGTTGGGTTTCTCACTCCCTAACCTCACCGCGACGACCTCGATGCCACCAACTCCTTACCAAACTCATCCAAAATAGTCTAATAGTGCCCAAGAGGGTTACCTTAATCACCATCATCAAAAACATCAATCTACATTAAATCATTTTATTTCATCAAAAATACCAAACACTCCATCTTAAACGAAATCAGTGGATTTCATCCAACTTGACACAAAATTCTCAATGACAAAGGGTTCTAGTGAACCCACTTAGTTCACCAAACCACCACGACTCATCATAAGCCACAACACCAAAAGCCACAAAACTCCATCGATTCAAGACTTAAAATGAAGGAGAACGAGAGGAAATGGAAGCTTACCTTGATCTCCTCGTGCCACCATGACAATTGTGTCATTTATCCGGCATGCTCGATCTCTCTCTCTCTTTTTCTTTCTTGCTCTCACAAAATCTGAGAACGGTAAAGCGGTAGTGGTTTTGGTTGGATAAGTATTAAAATTTTCTTGAGATATGTACGCATGAATCTCGAGGCAAATCCAAGGGAGATGACACCAAAGTGACACCCTAAAGTAACACATCTAGAAAAACCTTTTTTATTTTCTTACATATATATATACCAATTTTTTCGCACCTACAATTTCGTTATTGGTGCCAACAAGCATCCCCCTGTGTGCACACTACCATTCGATCCATGCATGTCGCATATGACCTTGCATATCACTCGACACCATTCAATTTATTATTTAATTTAATTTTAATTTATATTTATATATATACAATAATATATATACACCTATAATTACGAAATACACACTGATGAGCACACTCGAACGTGCATGCTGCCCCACAACCCATGTTACCCTTGACCCACACACAGTATTAGGCATCCTGTAATTTGATAATTATTCAATTATAGGCCAATTAATCTAATTAGTTTTTCATAAACAATAATAATACAATCCATACAAACACAATGTAACATGCAAATCTAAGCACACGCAAATCAAGAAAATTTGAACTTAACCACAAGCCTAACTCAGGTTAATTAGGATTTGAATTAACACTAATCAATTGCTTAAGGGTATGAGATGTTACATGAGGAATTTACTTATCTAACATTATCAAGTTTTTTTTATGGTGTTAGGTTCTACCAGCAGAAGAGACAAAAGGAAGAACAAACTTGAAGATTATTTATGAATTTTGAGCTTATTTCCCTCTGTGTATGTTGACTTTTGTGTATATATACTTATGTTTTTGGGTTTGGGCGACAGTAGGACGATCTTTTTGATGGTTTAGACTTGTTATAGTTGCATTTTGAGGTTTTGATGTTATTATGGTATTATGGATTGGATAAACTTGTTTTTGAGATACTAAAATATTTTGAATGTTGGTTGTTGTTGTTTATTTGAGGCTCATTGATGATAATTTCTTATATTGGTATGTGAGTCCTAAGCATTTTCTTGCTGTGGTTTATTTGGTACTGAAATTTGTCGCTGGTCAATTTTTAGAGGAGACTTTGCCCAAATTTTTAATTAATGAATTGAAATCATTAAGCATGTGATTTCCTAATTTGCTTCATTTAATTGATGAAAGAACGAGGTCTCTAAGGATTTAATAACCATAACTTAGTTAAGTTATGATGCATGTTTCGAGGATCTTAATAGTTTGACTGGATTATCAGAGATTATAGATAATCTAGGTCAATTAGCCGCCTTAATGACAAAGGAACTGATATCTCAAAAGTCAATTTGCCTTATGGCGGTTGAATGTTTTTTTGAACAATTAGGATTAGCGAATCCATTTTCTATGGTGATTGATTCTCTCTCATCATGTTTCATTCAATGTATTGAGAGCAATTGATGATTAATGAAATTTCTATTTCTTCAAAAAAATACTCTTATTCATAAGGCATGTTACAAAATATCACGTAAGGTTTGCCGTAATTTGCAGTTTAGTAATATTAGCTGTGCTTTGCACTTTAGTCCCTCCACTTTTTTCTGTAAGATATAAGATAAGTACCTTCTTATCAATAGAAGTGATTAATTATAAGACATACTTTCCACAGTCATATTAGCTATGATTTTCACCAAAGAATAAAATATAAGATAAGTATTTTTTTTGTTAATATAAATGCTTTATTATACTTGATGCAAAAAAATGCTTAATTATAAGACATACTTTCCACACAAGTATAATTTCGAAATTCTTAATGTGTGATATAAAGGATTTCAAAATTATACTTATGTGGAAAGTATGTCGTATAATTAAGCATTTTTTTTTGCCAATGCATACACAAACCAGATTTCCATACATATATAGACTGAATGCTTTACACACAAGAAAACCGCCAATGCATCTCCTAACAGATAAGCATGTATGACAAGCGCCGAACACATCAAAGATAATCTTGAAAAGATTACCGATTACCACATAGACTGTAGGAGCGAGAAGCACGGGCCCATGTTATTCATTAAGTCACTGACATTACCTATTACCTTAATCACCAACATAGATCTATTAACAATCTAAATTACCTAAAATCCATGATATACATGACAATCCTCAAGTCATATTCAAGATTTTTGTAGCGGCCCATCTTTCCAACGGACTATCACGAGGGCTAATGCGTGCCCACAACCTAGCCTACGAGCGCCAGTTGTGTCCCATATGCAATCACATCCACCATTATATCATTATGAACCTCAATAAACAACAATTTACTATTTAAATTGTTCAATAACTCAAATCATCTACTAGAAATCGTTTTTAACCTCAATAATTACAGCAGAAGACTTAAATCATGCCAAATTATGTTGAAAAGCAATAAGTAATGTCAATAGATCATATACCTAGTGTGGAAAATCCATATAACAGTATAAAAACATCAAAAATTATGAAATATAAATATACAGGTCCCAGTAATGTTTCACAGTCCTAAACCCCAAAATGAAAACAAAATAACGTATAATAAAAACGTACAAAGTCTGGCTCATTGTCTGAGAATTACAGGTAGTCTGCGAGCTTGCCCTTGCCGCGACTCGTACTCGGATCTGTACTTAAACCATCACAAAAGGTAAATGACGAGTTCAGAGTGAGTATTCCCAAGGAAATTAAATGAGCAATCACGAAAGTAAATACGAGAATTTAAATGAACTATTAAATACACATGTAGAATTAAAAACAGTGTTCATCGCATGAAATAAATAATAGTGAAACTCAGAAAAATATGCCTAGAGCCTAGAGTTAGACTAGACCCATACTTCGAACTTTCCACAATATTGCCAGTGAGTAGCACTCAGGCCAGTCTCTGGATCTGTTAGGTGGTTGGCGTAGAACCTACGATGCACCTACACATGCCCCGATGGGATCCTCGGGTCGACCTATTCACCGAGATCATTGACATACGTACTATGGTCTAGTGGACATACACACGGAATGGCACGGAGGGATAGCCTCAATGGTCGTACATATATACACTACAATAGGAAATATAGTAATGAAACAACAATGCTGAATTCAAATTTTTGAAAGTAAGTAAATGCTCAAGTAATTTCAATTGGGACACTACACACCTCAAATTGCACTCCAACTAACCAATCCCGTCCAAATCACGCCCCAATTGCATGTCCAATCACCGGTCAACCAGTACAAAGCCTGATGCCCAAAAATACAAATTAATTTCCCAAATTCATAATTTTCTAAATTTCCATTTACCTATAAATTGCACATTTTTAAATCCCATTTTATTGGTAATAATCCTTTAATAAATTCCCAATTAAACCAAATCAGAAAATTCATTTTTAAATTTTTATTTTATTTTTCTATCTCGGACGTCGCGAGTGCGTGCCTCATGGCGTCCTCGACGTCGTGGCTCATGCCGCAACGAACTCCACCCCCACGGCGTGACAAAAAGCGTGGGGTATGGGAGCTCTCTGGTTTGGACACTGCGGAGGACTATGTGGAGATTTCCTCCCACAATGTCCCTGGTGGCATCATAACCAGAGATGTTGTCCTGAGGTTTTCGAGCCCCCTGGCTCGTCATCATGGTCTACACCCGTCCCGAAACCTCATATATTCACATACCAACCATTTACAGCCATAAACCCTTGACGAAAATCGCTCGAAACCAAAACCCCAATAAATTTTGATAAAAATCATATTTCCTTCCAAAAATCCAAACCGACAACAAGAACCTTAACACAACCTAAATTTGGTGTTTCAAAACAACATAAATCCATAGCAACACCCTCATGGCTTGTGTGCTTGGTACCCATCCCCAAAACCTTCGTCAAACCCGACAAAATCACACCCTATACGTAGATATTGATGAGGATAATACGAATCTCACCTTTAATCGTCAAAACCTTGTCATTTGCTCCTCCAAATAGGCTCTTAAACTTCACAAAACCTATTCACCACCACCATTTTCGTCCAAAGCACCACGACGAGAGAGAAAAGGTGGTAAGTGTTAGGAAATGAGGGTATTTATATCGCAAAGTTATCCACATGTGTGTAAAAATAACAAGGCTTCATCTAAGGGTTGTTGAGAGGTCATAAAGTCCAGTTTTAGTGACTTATGTGGGTGACACCTTCCCTTGACTTGTCTTGCTCAATACAGCACACAAACCTTCAAGTGTTCTCTTATCCAGTTTCCCGCAAGTACACTCGTGTCTCTCGCGTACTCTCGTGCCACGAACGTATATGCGATATTGATTATTAATTACTAATTGCATTTTTATCATTTTCATGTGTGTATTACTACCCGACCTTGTGTATTGTCATTTGTGAAACCACACCCAAGAAGGGGGGTGAATTGGGTGAACTGAAAGGTTATCACCTTTTTAAAAATTTAAGCAAGAATCAATGATAATGCAAACACTAACAATAAATATATATATGCTATGCTACGAAGAAGGTAGCAGATGAGATGGTTATGAGACACGAGATTTATAGTGGTTTGATCCCAATGATCTACATCTACTACTTAACCTCCTCGGTTAGGATTTTCAAACCCGCACTTATATAATCAATAAGTGTTACAACCTAAGCATACAAGCCTAAAATGCCTAAATACAAATTAGGACTTCCCACCTAGTTTCCACTGGGGTTTTTGCCAGGCCTCAACTAGGTCTTCCCTTAGATCCCACTAAGTCTTATAATCAATATTACACAATCAAGTTGATGAATACAATGAAATGTGCCTTACAAAGTAAAGCGGTAATAAGTCCAACAACTTACAAGCCACCTAGAGTATACCACTCCTATGCATGCAAGTATGAACACTGACTAATATGCAAATAAAATCAGCGAGTATATGCAATACTTAGTCAAGAAAACCAACAAGACGATATCGATGAAGTATATGTGGTTTTAAAGACACATGAACAAGTAGTATTTGAAAATCAAGATAAAGACTAAAAACTTGTTCAAATGATTCTTAAGCTTAAAGATATCAAATATAAGTGTCAAACCCAAGACAAGTTGTTCAAGAACACAACAAATGATTTTCAAACAAAAACACTAACCAAATAATATAGATTATGCTAAAAAAGTATAGGAAATCAAGAAACTTTACAACCTAAGTATATACTCAGAAAAATCAGATTTGGAGCACTAGTTGTAGGCTTAAGAACACCAATTTCAAGTTTCAAATGCAAGCCCTCAAAAATTCCAAGTGAGTGTGTGAACAAAATTGACAAATTTTTGAGCAAACTTGGATTTTGGAGAGTATGTGAACAAGTGTGGTGTGTTTTGTGTTCTTGGTGGTTTTGGCACTTGGTCAAACCACTTATATGCCCATATGACCGTTGCTAGTGATCCAAGGGTCCTAAATGATCGCCAAATTCAAATGGAAGGTTTAGACCAAAGCTTTAAAAGAGCTGTCAGAATACAGCACAGCGCACTGGGTAGGTGTCTAGTGCGTTGGGCAGAAGTTAGAAAAATTTTGCCTTCTTACTGCACAGTGTGCTGGGTAATATAACACCAACACGCTAGCCAAAACACCTAGCGCGCTGGTTGTAGGGGCCTGAAAATAATTAATTTATTAGTTTTTTGAAACGACCACTAACAACCCTACGACTCTACTAAACCTCTGAAATCACTTTGTACATGTTTAGTAGGTTCCATAAAATGAGTTTAGACATCTCGGATGATTCATAAACCCAATAAATCAATAATCCTGGTTTTATGAAAACATAGGGGCTTTTCTACAAATATTTTTAATGTTAATCCAAAAGTTGTCTTAACACATACCGGTGCATTCGAAATCAATTCAATAGTTCATACACCGCAAATACATGTTGTAAAACATGTTTGCAAGATTTAAAACATTTTAAAACCCGTGAAATTGAAAATCACAGAGTTCATGATTTTAAGTTCCTTAAAAATCGAAAAATATGAAATGCATGATTATAAGCTCTTTGGCTTGTAAGAAGGGACCTATATACCTTACACGACTTGTACAACTTGTAGTATAGGCTTTCCGGTCCTTGTGTCCTTGTATGTGCCGAATCTTGAACTTATCCGACTTCATTTTGACGAGTAGACTTGAACTTGATGTTCCTAACAAAGTTTGGTATTCTGAAATACTAAACAAACATGTTAGAACTATTTTTCGTTGTTTGTTGCCATCAAAGTCCCAGGTGGAGTGCATATCAAAGACACTTGGTCCAACAATTTCCCCCTTTTTTATGATAACAAACAATGTGAACTTGACAACCAAAAGACAAATATTAACGTGCATATCAAGTTCATAATTGCAAGTTCAAAGCAATATTTCTCCCCCATTTGATAACATCAAAAAGTGGGTAAAAATCTCCCCTATCAATATGCATACATGAATAAGGACAACTATGCAATTTAGAACATTTGCTCCCCGAAACACAAGCATTCATTCAACACATATAACCACCAGTGAAGGGAAAAGACAAATAGAAATGACATTCATTCATAAAAGATAACTCAGAGACACACAAAAGTCATATCATGCAAGGAAGTACGCAAAGTGGGCATAATGACATGATGTGGCACATGTAGAAGTAAAGAAAGTTTACATAAAACTAACAAAATGAACTCTCACTAATAGGAATCCTAACACTCCCCCTAACTAGATGACCCTAAATCATCCTACTTAGAAGAAGCATAACAAGCAGAACGAAAAGGTGGCCCATCGTCCCTCGATCGTGGTGGGGGCACACGATCCTCAAGCTGGCGAAGGCGAAAACTCTGACGCGTGTGAGTTTTCGATGGTAGTGAAGTGCATAGTCATATACTCCTCCAAATGGTCGAATCGTGAAGCAAGGTAGGTGGCATATAGAGGCATATCGTACAGTGCATGATAAGCATACGATGGCGGAGGAGTTGGCTGCTGTGGTGGAGCCTCGTATGAATCATGTTGCGCCAGAAGCTCCTGCGGAACCTCCTCATCTCTCAGAGCCTCATGCTCATCATCAAGAGTATCGTGCTGATGCATGTAGCTAAGATTTAGATAGTTGTGCTCGTCAAAGTCAACATCCGGGTCTTAATCATGCGAAGCTCGTACCTGCCATAATGTCTCCCATCTATAATGTCCTCCTCACATATCCAACTCCTCGCTATCCGAATCTAATGGTACTTCATCGCGAGTAGTGTAGCAGCACCCACTATCTCCATCCCGGAGAGAGGTTCACCGCCCAGTGCAAGGTCAACTCCCGCCTCCTCAAAGAAATGAGTTAAGAGATGTGTAAAAGGGAGATGTCTAACGGTGACTGGAGATGAAGTCATGACGCCAATAAGGATATGCGGCAAGCTAATCGGAATGTATTGTATGAGTGCCCTGAGTATAAGCATGTCAAGCTAAGAGACATAGTTCTTGCTCCCACTCTTCGGTAAAATGACTTTGTGCAGCACTCTATGGAGAAGATGCGGTAGGAGCTTGAAGGTCGTGTCGAGTGTATTGATAAGATAAGCTCCAAGTGGTGCCTCACATCTGAAAGAGTTCAACACTACCAATTTCTCGAAAGGCCAAAAGTGAACTTTCCCATGTACAGTGACAATCAGATCAAGAACTGGTAGACTAAAAACGGCACCAAGAGACTTCGGAGTGATTACGACTCGTCGACCCCCAACTAGTGACGTGATAGTGTAATCATTTGTCATTTTCATGTTGGAGTAGAATATTCAAACAAGAGACAGATAATATTTAGCCATATGTCGACAAAAGTGCATCAATCCCATCGACTCCAAAAGCAAGTGAACTAGAAGACACGCCTTGTCGAAGAACTCCAGGTCGACGAGGCCCAGTTTGACAATGGTGGCGTCCGTCAACTTAGCTCGAACTGACACAAATGTAGACGATGTGGATGCATCTCGAGTAGGTCCCTCATGATACGAAGAATCGACAGGTACGGTAACCGAAGTGTCGACCGAATTGCGGCTATTTGACTGCATAATCTGTGGAGTGCTCGAGAGATTCACAATCTGGGATGATGAGGATGAGCAGGAGTCATGCCCGATCGATTTTAGGACTGAGTAGCGAGTGGTAGGACGTCAAGAAGTTGATCCGAAGGCCAATCATAATGATACGCGTCGTTGAGACATTTCGTCGGACACTTGGTATGCACTCTGAAATTGAGGATTTTTGACAAAAAGTGATGGATCAAATTGGTGAAACTAAGTGAAAATGGTGTTTCCTAGGTTTAGAAGGTAAGAATCAAGCTAAGAGAAGGCCATAAATCGAGTTTGAAGAGATTAGGTTTCGAGTGAATAGGGAATGTGAACCGTGGAGAGGTTCTGGAAGAGAGAGAAAATAAAACTGGATGTATCAAAAAACAGATCTACGAGTTGCCTAGCGCGCTAGCTAATTCGACTAGCGCGCTGGGTATTATAGGTTCTATCTCAGAACCGTAATGCTGCATAGCACGCTGGACAGAACCTGAACTGATTTTCTAAAAATCAGTTTTGGCTGGGGAATGGCTCCTCACACGCAGCATATATCCCATAAACACCTCGATATCTGTGTTTAAAAAATAGACAGTACTTGGGACATTCCCTAAAGTTCGGACTCACTGTAGCGGCCCCAATTTCATTGGCCACTACGACGTGCACCGCGGGCCCACAATCTTGCCAACACATCATCCGACTGTGTCCCACGGGCACTCATTTCCCATTTATCAATTAATTTCCTGTTAACTTTGATGTTAGGTATTAATAATTACTGATTCAAGTTAACTTAGGTTAATTTAATATCATTTAACCTCAAATTACGTAGCGGAAAAAATTAAATTAACAGCATAAAGATTTAACTTGTATTTTATGAGCATAATACCTAAGTGGAAACCATACCAAATGTACATCATATACATATCATCAGAGATCCTCAAAATATCGAAAATATGACCTACACTCTATATGCAGGTCATATCTACCTCTCAAAACCCAAAACCCAGCATAAAACAAGAAAAATAAACAAACATACGAGTAGGGATAGAGCTATCAATCTCCGTAGTCCTCAAGCTTTCCCTTCCCTTGACTCGTACTAGGATCTGCACTCAAGCCATCACAAAAGATAGATGACGAGTCCAAAGTGACTAATCCCAAGGAAATTCACCAAGTAATTATGTAAGTAAAATGCTGGAATTTAAAATACTATAAATAAACATGCGGAACAAAAGAATACAGGAAAATGTAAAAGATCATCGCATGCATAAATATAGTAGCGAAGCAAAGTACATGCACAGTAAAAATCAGACTAAGTCATGCTTCGGGCTATTCCCCAGGCACGACCCGTGAAAACACCTCAAACGGGTGACCCTGGACCCTCTAGGTGGTCGGCGTACATCCACGACGCACCCACACAAGCCTAACATACTCGGGTAGCCTATTCACCGGTGTATGCCTAGACAAGTGCTATGACTTAGTGGACTCTATGCCCCGTAACGAATAAACACCAGGTGGGGAGTGATCTCAACACCGTAAAGACACCAGGTAGAAGTAACTCTACTACCGTAAAGACACCAGGTGAGAGTACTCAGCCACCGTAAAGCAATAATGAAATAGAGTAATGAATAAATACAACTGAATTCAAATAAATAGAACAGTAAATACTATAGTGAAGTTCAATTGGGATACTACACACCTCAATCCGCACTCTGCGTCTCGAAAACCAAACCCGGTTCAGCTCCAATAACACTCGACAAATCAAATTATCACCCGAATTATACCTATTACCATTTATCAGTAAATTAGCTTCAATTTAATATATTATGTCAATTTTTCATTTTTCGAGGCTAAAACCTCGACTATATCTCGCCAACATTTCCGAGGAAATCCCCAAATTCCTTTATTTGATCAAAATATAATTTTTCTAAAATTTTTCTATTTTATATGAATTTTTCAAATTTTTTCTTTTTTTTTCAAAACTTTTTTTTAATTAATTAGGGGCGGTTCGGCTCAACCGAGCCGAACTGGCCCGGTTTAGGGCCGAACCGGCCCCTTCTTCTTCGTTGGAACAAAGCCAAAGATGGCTCTGTTCCAGCATAATTTTTTTTTCATTGCTTCGATTGGGGTTGGCTCCCAATCCCAACCCCAACTCGATTTGGCAAGGGAGATCACTCCCTTGCCGTCTCTACCCTCGGCTTACTTCCGAGTTTCAACTCTCGGCCATGGCTCTGCCATGACCGAAATCATCACCACACCACACAACCTCTACAACAATGAACACAACACAAACTCACCTCATTCTCTTGCTGTCTTCGATATCCTCTACTTCTCGAGCTCTCGAGGTCTCTTCCTTCTCTCCTTCTTCCTCTCGGCTTGTCTACTAGTTCTCTCCTTCGATTTCACATTTAAAGAAGAAGAAGAAGACGGTTTGATGGTGGAAATGACCCAAATACCCCTTATGTTTATCTATTTCCTTATTTACTTCAATACCCTTTATGGTAATTTCCCATTTCTGGTTTTTAATATATATTTATATATATATATATATATTAAATTACCTATACATATATATATATACATATACACCTATATTTTCGTGTTTATAATTTCGTCGTGCGCGCCCACGAGCATACTCGGGCGTGCACACTACCGTACTACCCACGCGTGTCGACCATGACCCTGCGTGTTACTAGGCACCTACCAATTTACGTATTTTATCACAAATAACTCATTTAATGTGTGTAATATTTTTCTCAACTTAAAATTTCGTCTTTAATCTTCCCGGTACCTGCGTCGATACGCATATCGATGTGATTACCCAACACATAACCTCACATGTCAATTTAAAATATAATTACACAAATCGCGATGTCGTTAATCTATTTTAATATAAACATCGCAAAATTAAACAAAACAACACACAAAATACTATTTATCTAATATGGCTGTACTTCAGCCTCCTTGTGGGATCCACGAACGTCCTCGCTGGCGTTTACGTCTACAATGACGTCATAATTAATGGCAATTATTAATTAGGTCGTTATAATTCTTCCCAACTAATTTGAAATTTCGTCCCGAAATTTAAGTTATAGTAAACACTCACCAGTAAATAACTGAGGATATCTCCGTCTCATAATCGACTCGAGCTCCCAGGTGAGACCTTCAGCCCCATGTTGCCATCGTACCAACACCTTCAGAATCTCCCTGTTCCTCGATCCATAATCTCTACAGGTTGCTCTTCATATGTAACGTCAGGACGAACCTCAATCTGTCTAATATCCACCATCGGCCTCGGTCCTGACTTAGCTAACCTCAACATAGACACGTGAAAAGCTGGATGAATGCCCGCTAACTCTAATGGCAACTCCAACCTGTATGCTACTGTCCCAACACGTGCTATAACTCTGAAAGGTCCAATATACCTTGGTGCTAGTTTCCCCTTGATCCCAAACCTTTGATGACCTTTCCAGGGCGAAACCTTCAAATACACCAAGTCATCCACATTATAACTTAAACCCTCAAGATACCTATCAGCATACTTCATTTGCCTATCTTGATCTGCTGGCAATCTCAACCTAATTTGTCGAATATTCTCGGTATGATCAACAACAACTTCAGGTCCAATCACTGCCACATCCTCAGGTGCTGCCTAACAAGCTGGTGATCTGCAAGGTCTACCATACAAAGCCTCAAATGGTGGCATACCAATACTCGCCTGATAGCTGTTGTTATACGCGAACTCGCACAATGGCAAATACTCTTCCCAAACACCTCCAAACTGCAAAATGCATGCTCTGAGCATGTCCTCCAATATCTGTATCAATCTCTCTGACTGACCGTCCGTCTGAGGATGATAAGCCATACTAAACTGAAGTCTAGTCCCAAACTGCTCCTGCATGCTCTCCCATAACTTTAAAGTCAACCTGGGATCTCTATCAGACACAATAGATATTGGCACTCCATGTAGCCTAACGATCTCTCGCTCAAAAATAATACTCAACTGAGGAAACGAATACTTCATTGATATAGGGATGAAGTTTGTAGACTTTGTCAATCTATCAATAAAAACCCAAACAGTATCATGACGCTTCGCAGTTTGTGGCAACCCACTGACAAAATCCATCGTAACATGCTCCCATTTCCATTGTGGAATGGGCAGTGGCTGTAACAATTCAGCTGGTCTCCTATGCTCAGCCTTAACCTGTTGACAAATATGACAAGCCCTAACATATGCACCCACATCGACCTTCATTCCCGGTCACCAAAACAAACGTCGCAAATCATGATACATCTTGGTCCTGCCAGGATGAACTGTATACCGTGAACGGTGTGCGTCTTCAAGAATGCTATCACGTAGTTCCTGCACCTCAGGTATCCACAACTTGCCCCTATGTCTCAAGCACTCGTCTGAACCACCAGACCAATCTGTGCAATCCGGATCTTGAGCCAGACAACTGAAGCGAACAAAATGTCCGTCAGCCCTTTGCCACTCAACGACCTCTCTAACGACACAACAGGAACAGACATCTGGCAATAAATATGAACATCTGCAAGAGCATATGACAAATACAACACCGTCGCAGCCTCCAGTAATCCATACTCATATGTCATCTGCCGCAGCACAGTCTGAATCTCTACACCGCTCCGGCTCAATGCATCAGCAACCACATTTGCCTTCCCAGGATGGTACTCAATCGCGAAGTCATAGTCCTTCAGTAACTCCAGCCACCATCTCTGTCGCATGTTCAGATCCCTCTGAGTGAATAAATACTTCAATCTCTGATGGTCTGTGTATAACATGAACCGCTCTCCATAAAGATAATGTCGCCAAGCCTTGAGCGCAAATACAAGTGCGGCTAGCTCTAAATCATGCACTGGATAATTCCCCTCGGGGGGTCTTAATCGCCTCGATAAGTAGGCAACTGAGTGTCCATCCTGCATCAACACGCATCCCAATCCAATTCCGGAAGCATCTGTGTAGACCGAGAAGCCTTTCCCTGCCATAGGTAAAGCCAACACTAGCTTAGAAGTTAACTTCCTCTTTAACTCTAAAAATGCTTCCTCACACTCTTCAAACCACTCAAACCTGACATCCTTCTTAGTCAACCTCGTCATCGGCGCTGAAATCAATGAAAAATCTTGCACAAACCGCCGCTAATAGCCCGCAAGCCCTAAGAAACTACGAATGTCTGAAACTGACTCAGGTGTCCTCCAATCAATGATCGCTCGAATCTAGTCTCCATCAACAGATATCCCTTGACTACTAATGACATGCCCGAGAAATTTCACCTCACTCAGCCAGAAAGCACACTTGCTGAATTTAGCGTACAATCGGTGCTCCCTCAATGTCATCAAAACATCTCTGAGGTGTCTCTCGTGCTCCACATGAGTCTTACTATATATTAAGATATCATCGATGAATACAATCACATAACGATCCAAAAATGGCCTCAATACCCGGTGCATCAAATCCATAAAGATAGCCGGCGCATTAGTCACCCCAAATGGCATGACTATGAACTCAAACAATCCATAGCGCGTGCTAAACGCCGTCTTCTCGATATCACTCTCCCGAATCCTCAACTGATGATAACCAGATCTTAAACCAAGCTTCGAGAAAAACTTAGCACCCGCCAACTGATCGAATAAATCATCAATCCTAGGAAGTGGATAACGATTTCGAATCGTCACCTGATTTAGTTTCCTATAATATACGCACATTCTCATAGAACCATCCTTTTTCTTAGCAAAAAGGACTGGTGCGCCCCAAGGAGACATACTGGGATGAATAAACCCTTCTGTAACAACTCCTCTAATTGGGACCTCAACTCTCCATGCTCCGACGCTGACATCCTGTACGGTCGGCTATATATCGGCTGCGTTCCCGGAATCAACTCAATAATAAACTCAACTGCTCTAGGAGGTGGTAAACCTGGCAAATCGTCTGGGAACACCTCAGGAAACTCACACACTATTGGGACATCCTCTACTCTAACCTCTGGTCTCAGGTCTGGCTTAACCACCATCCTAAATGCCTCCATCTCTTGAGTCGTAGCTAATTGACCTTTAGTAATCGGTAAGTCTGACGCCATACCAACAAAAGTAAATATTGGAATGCCCTCAATATCAAATACTACCGTCTTATCGAAACAATCAATGTGTGCGCGATATGCCGATAACCAATCCATACCCAATAAATCATCAAACTCTAAATACTCTAGGACACGGAAATCGACAGGTAACTAGTGTCCCTCAACCTCTACCACACAATTCCGGCATATCCAGTTAGGGTAAATCTTATCCCCAGCAGCAGTACTGAGGACAAGATGTGGGTTTAAAGTCTCAGCCTGTAATCCTAACTGTCCGACCCTACGTCCCGATATAAAAGACAAAGTATTACCGGAATCAAATAATACATGCTGGAAACATAGCAAATAAACAACATACCCTCAACAAGCTGACGAGTCACAACACGATCTGGCTGTACGACAGTAGGTGTCGAAGCAGCATGAACACTCTCCCTCGCTGGCTCAATCTGTGGTCGTGAGGATGAAGCTGACATCGGACAATTACTCTGTATATGTCCGACCTGATGGCATCTAAAACATCGACGCGTCTCCTGCCAACCCGACTGTGATACCGTCGGTACCTGATCCCTGTCACGTCCCTGACCTCTCTGTCCCCTGCCACGACCTCCTCCATCCCTCGCATGCTGTCGTGACTGCTCCACAGGTACCTGTGTAGTAACATACACCACTTGCCTCCCATCTCCTCTCTGCTGCTCGGGATGTCTATCACGTCGATCCTGATCCTGCCAAACTCTTCGTCGACCCTGCTGATCCTACCTCTGCCTGTCAGACTGATCTTTGTCTCTTCGGTCTTTGATCAGATCGAGAACTCTGGCCAGACCTATCTACCAACTCGCCTCTATGTCGCAAATAAGTCTTGCGAGCTAAAGCCCTATCGTAAACAATATGTAGAGTCTCACCTCCAGTCGTGACAATTACACCTCCGATCCTCTCATCTAACCCTCGGATGAAATAATAGATCTGGAGTCTCTCAGTGTTTGCCACATCCATGGCATACATCACAAGGTACTTGAATCGGTCCATATATTAAGAAACTGACATAGTACACTGTCTCAGTGCCAAAAACTCCTCTCTCAACCTCAACTGTACCTCCGTGGGAATATACTCATCTAAAAACAACTGTCGAAACTCCGCCCACGTCGACAGTATGGAATGAGTGTCGGTGTAGTTAGTCCATTAAATCGCTGCCTGACCCCATAGACAGTACCCTGAGATACGTGGCTGATCTGCCTCGGGTACCTCTAGCAGCTGATGTAATCGTCTGTGCGTCATTAACCAACGTCTTGCAACCTCAGGATCACTGACTCTAGTAAAGTATGTAGGGTTAAATCTCATGAAATCTTTCACCATCTTCGCTGCCTCTGACATCCTACTCCTGGCAGTCGAAGCCACTACCTGCTGCTCGGTAGTAGTAGGTGTCACCTCAGTAGTCTCAGCTGGTACCATAATAGGCTCAACCCTTTCTATTACTGTCTCTATCACTGGTGCCTGTGTGTCAACTACCGGTGCAATCACTGCCGGAGTGGTAGACGTAACTAACTCAGCAGTGGGTGCTACTGCTGGTATCCTCGAACTCCGGATATACTCCATCAACTCAGCCATCTGTGTTTGTTGTAGTAACTGCTGCTCCGTCACTCTCTGCACCATGACTCGTAAATCTGATGCTTCGCTAGTAGTAAGACCACTAGTCTCCCCTACCTCCTGCTGTGTGGTCGGTGGAGTAGTAGGAGTATGTCCGTCCATCATAAACTGCATAACCAACGTGTATTGGATCAGACTCAATATATACGCGTATAATATGTAGTACAAAATCAACACATACGTATGTAATTTCCTGAATATACCCGCCTCATATCACTTCCCAACTAAAGCTTTAATCATTCACTTGTGGTTTCCACATCTAAATTTATTAAAGTTTATGCTCTTATTCAGTCTTCAGTCAAACCTAAGGTTTCATAAACCTAGGCTCTAATACCAAAATGTAGCGGCCCCAATTTCATTGGCCACTACGGCATGCACCGCGGGCCCACAATCTTGCCAACACATCATCTGACTGTATCCCATGGCCACTCATTTTCCATTTATCAATTAATTTCCAGTTAACTTGGATGTTAGGTATTAATAATTACTGATTCAAGTTAACTTAGGTTCCTTTAATATCATTTAACCTCAAATTACGCAGCGAAAAAAATTAAATTAACAACATAAAGATTTAACATGTATTTTATGAGCATAATACCTAAGTGGAAACCATACCAAATGTACATCATATACATATCATCAGAGGTCCTCAAAATATCAAAAATATGACCTACACTTTATATGCAGGTCATATCTACCTCTCAAAACCCAAAAACCAGCATAAAACAAGAAAAATAAACAAACATACGAGTAGGGATAGAGCTATCAATCTCCGTAGTCCTCGAGCTTTCCCTTCCCTCGACTCGTACCAAGATCTGCACTCAAGCCATCACAAAAGACAGATGACGAGTCCAGAGTGAGTAATCCCAAGGAAATTCACCAAGTAATTACGTAAGTAAAATGCTGGAATTTAAAATACTATAAATAAACATGCGAAACAAAAGAATACAGGCAACTATAAAAGATCATCGCATGCATAAATATAGTAGCGAAGCAAAGTACGTGCACAGTAAAAATCAGACTAAGTCATGCTTTGGGCTATTCCCCAAGTACGACCCGTGAAAACACCTCAAATGGGTGACCCTAGACCCTCTAGGTGGTCGGCGTACATCCACGACGCACCCACACAGCCCCAACTCGATTTCGCAAGGGAGATCACTCCCTTGCCATCTCTACCCTCGGCTTACTTCCGAGTTTCAACTCTCGGCAATGGCTCCACCATGACTGAACTCATCACCACACCACACAACCACTACAACGATGAACACAACACAAACTCACCTCAATCTCTTGTTGTCTTCGATCTCTTTCACTTCTTGAGCTCTCGAGGTCTCTTCCTTCTCTCCTTCTTCCTCTCGACTCGTCTGCTCGTTCTCTCATTCGATTTCACATTTAAAGAAGAAGAAGAAGACGGTTTGATGGTGGAAATGACCCAAATACCCCTCATGTTTATCTCTTTCCTTATTTACTTCAATACCCTTTATGGTAATTTCCCATTTCTGATTTTTAATATATATATTTATATATATATATATATATATTAAATTACCTATACATATATATAAATATAAATATTCACCTATATTTTCGCATTTATAATTTTGTCGTGCGCGCCAACGAGCGTACTCGGGCGTGAACACTACCGTACTACCCACGCGTGTCGACCACGACCTCGCGTGTTACTAGGCGCCCACCAATTTACGTATTTTATCATGAATAACTCATTTAATGTGTGTAATATTTTTCTCAACTTAAAATTTCATCTTTAATCTACCCGATACCTGCGTCAACATGTATATCGATGCGAATATCCAACACATAACCTCACACGTCAATTTAAAATATAATTACACACATCGCGATGTCGTTAACCTATTTTAACATAAACATTGCAAAATTAAACAAAACAACACGCAAAATACTATTTACCTAATACGACCGTACTTCAGCCTCACTGTGGGACCCACGAATGTCCCCGCTAGCGTCCACGTCTACAATAACATCATAATTAACGGCAATTATTAATTGGGCCGTTATACTCACTAAGCATGTCTAATGCTTGCCTAATTTTCAAAAATTAGTCCTTAGGCAATGGTTTTGTAAAAATGTCCGCAAGTTGGTCTTTCATAGACACATGAATCAGTTTGACGTCCCCTTTTTGCCCATGATCATGAAGAAAATGATGTCTAATTTCAATGTGCTTCGTGCGTGAATGCAACATCGGATTCTTGAAAATATTGATTGCACTTGTATTATCACAAAAGATTTCGGCACAACTGCGATGGTAACTGCGACTTATCACGATAAATGAAAATGTCATGCTTATATTGCTTGATTTGCAAACCTAAGAAGTATGTTAGTTCACCCATCATACTCATTTCAAACTCATGTATCATCAAAAATGAAAATTCATCACATAAGTGCTTATTTGATGACCCAAAGATGATATCATCCGCATAGATTTAAATAAGTAGCATATCATCATTTTTTATCAAAATGAATAAGGTAGGATCTAATGTTCCTTTCTTAAACCCTTTGTTAAGAAGGAATACATTGAACTTATCATACCATGCTCTAGGAGCTTGTTTAAGCCCATGCAAAGCTTTTTGAAGCCTATAAACATGATTTGGAGAATCGTGGTCTTCAAAACCCGATGGTTATTCTACATATACCTCCTCATTGATAAATCCATTTAAAAATGCATTTTTTACATCCATTTGGTATAGAAGAAAAACATTGTAGTAAGCATAAGCAAGCAATCTTTTGTGATAATACACCAGCTAACTGCGATGGAAACTCCAACTCATAAACTACACTGCTGATGCGTGCCTAGACCTTGAATGCCAAACCTCGGTGCCAATTCCCCTTAATGCCAAACCTCTGATGCCCTTTCATAGAGAAACCTTTAAATACACCAAGTCATCAACCTCGTAGCTCAAATTCCTGTGATACTTGTCCACATATTTCTTCTGTCTATCCTGGACCGCCTGAAGTCTCTACCTAATTTACCTCACCTTCTTAGTATGATCCACAACAACCTCAGGTCCTATAGCCGATGTATCCTCCGGTGTAGCCCACACATGTTGATGACCTTTAAGGCCTACTATAAAGTACCTCGTAATGTGGCATCCCGATATTCGCTTGATAGTTGTTATTGTTGGGTTTTGGGGTTCGTACGCAGCAGAAAATTCAAAACAATTATTGAAAAGCCCCAACAGTATCGCAAATAAGTTTCCTTAAACAAGATCTACAAAAGTAAAACATACCTTGATTCGTGATTTCCTTTTCTGATTATTCAATCTTCAAGGCGTTCAAGCGCGCATCTTCTATCAGAAATCCACACACAAATGATGGCCACAATTTGAGTGCTAGGCTCAAGAGAGATTGAAAACGTTTTTCTTTCTCTCCCAAAATCCAGAGAGTTAGAAAATTGAAAAACGAAATTCTTATATAACGTTTTTGGGTATCAGCCTTTATTTATATGTGTAGATAAACTCTCACTTAAAATCCTATTCGTAATACAACTATTGTATTTACGATGTTTAAGTAAATTTGAAATACAACTATTGTATTTACGTTGTTTAAACAAATTACACATATACCCTTATTAATAAGTTAACATATAACAAATCATAAGGGCTTATATATTACGAATCTTATCTTATAAAATTCAATACTCTGGACCATTTGAAATTGTGCAAAGCCATTCTTTGTGTGTGACCCAATAGGTTCATGCGACGTTGGTAGTGAACCAAAACCATTTTGGTACACAAGTCATAAGTAGTCTCTAGCAAGGCATTATGACTACCCAAGTAGCATGAATATCAAAATCGATACAACCTAATGAATAATGTATATCATATCCTTTTGTCGTGCGATATCCTTTGATTAAATATAAGGCATGGCAAGTCACCCTTAATATTCAATCGTACTAGTCTCGATCTTTAGATATATTGAAAACATCCAAGCGGCATTGATCATATCAATTCACTTATAGAGTAACACATGTGACTTAATCCATGTGGTGTTCTCATAGTAGGTCGGTCCAGTACCTTGTTCCTTAACAAGTACTCATGATCTCGATTTGTATCCTTATACGTATGATCATCACATGACCATCAATCAAGACTCATGCTAGTATTAATTCATTATAGTTCCTAGTATAATGATCGACTAGGAACATTTAGAATGTTTCAACAAATACACATTGATCATATTATAAGGTAAACATACAACCACTTATAATAAAACAACAAATGATAAACCTCTATTTTATTAAGTAAAAAATTGTAAGATAAACAATGTTTGTGGATTGACCTAGGGCATATGCCCCAACAGTATACAAGCCCTGAGCATATCCTCTAGTATCTGAATCAACATCTCTGACAGCCCGTCTGTCTGAGGATGATATGTTGTACTAAACTATAGTCTGGTACCGAACTCCTCCTGCATACTCTCCCAAAGCTTTAAAGTCAACATGGGATCTCTGTCATAAATAATGGAGACCAGTACATCGTGCATTTTGACAATCTCTCTCTCAAAGATAGTGCTTAACTGTGGGAAAGAATATCTCATTGAGATAGGTATGAAGTGCACTGACTTCGTCAATTGTCAATAACCACCTAAACTATGCATGTCATCACGTAGTTTGCGATAGGCCACTGACGAAGTCTATGGTCACGTGCTCTTACTTTCACTGAGGAATGGGTATCGGCTGTAGCAACCCAGCTGGTTTCTTGTGCACAACTTTCACCTGCTAGCAAATATGACAACTACTGACGTAATTACCAACATTAGTCTTTATCTCTAGCCACTAAAATAATCGTCGCAAATCATGATACATCTTGGTCTGACTAAGATGAACTCATCACAACCAGTGTGCATCCTCAAGAATGCTGTCCCTGAGCTGCAATACCAGCGGTATCTACAATCTACCATTGTGTCTTAGGCACCCGTCTGAACTCTCAGACCAATTTGTGTACTCCGGATCTTGAGACAGTCCATTGAATCGCAAACACCGGTCATCAACCCTCTGCATCTCAATCACCCGTTCAAGAGATGTTGTAAAAGTTCGCATCTGACAACAAATCTCTAGCTCTACAATAGCCTATGTCATACACAAAACCGATGCTGCCTCAAGCAACCCGTGTTCATTTATCATATGTTGCAGTACTATCTGCTCTTGCTCAATGCATCTGCTACAACATTCGCCTTACCCAGATGGTACTCAATGGCAAAGTCATAGTCCTTTAGTAACTTGAGCCATCTGCTCTATCTCATGTTCAACTCCCTTTGAGTGAGCAGGTACCTCAAGCTCTGGTGAACTGTGAACAACACAAATCTCTCACCATAAAGGTAATGCCTCCAAGCCTTCAGTACAAACACAACCCCTAAAGCTCCAAGTCATGCATTGGATAGTTCCCTTCATGGGGTCCCAATTGTCGAGATAAGTAGGCCACTGGATGTCCGTCCTACATCAAGACGCAAGCCAACCTAGGTCCTGAAGCATATATTTAATTAAGTATGATAACTTGTAACTCAATCAACATAACCATATCAAAAATAAAATAAAATCACATTAATCCTTCAATTTGAGAAAAATAGTTTATTAAAAAATTGAGAAAGTAGTTAAATGCCAAAATGACCAAGGAGTAAAGATCAAAATAGACATTTCTTATAAAATAGATGGGGCCCATAGGTTCTCTCCCCCACCTTGCCCCACTTGCAACCTTACCTCCGGTGCACGTGTCGGTGGAGCACAGGTATAGGCCAACCACCACTAGGAACCAGGTGAAAGGGAAGTGGGGGAACCTACTAAAGGGACCCTGGGGATCCGAAGTGCAGTCTAGTCTAACCAGGATGAGCACACACTTTGTTTATATATGGTGTTATTTATTCATGTAATATACCAATTACAGTTGCATGTTTTACTTCTGCATGTCTATTTAACATTATCATATGCTTCATTATTTACTTAAATGCTCAGTGACTTTCCTTGAGATTTTACACACTAGGACTCAACATCTGTTTTGTTGTGATGGCTAAGTACATATCCTAGTACCAGTAAGGGCAAAGGGATCCTAGGCGACTATCAATAATTGCCTTATGTCTATAGACTTACTAGTACATGTTTACTTTTGATATTTCGTTTACTTTTGAGATTTGGGGACTACTGAGAGACATTGTACTTGTATATACTTCAATTTTGATTCACCTATTGCCTTATATACAGTGGACTTTTCTCGTGTTGTCCACATTAGGACTAATGTTCTATTATTTCATGGATTTTATTTATTATCACTACTTCCATGTTTAGTTTAGTTTTTGGCTTTATATTATTATAATACGTTCTATCAACTCTGGAAAACACAACCCAATACTCAAAGAATAACTTAACCAAATAAATGGTGAATTCAAGTGATTTAAAAAGGCTAACTGATGTAATATTGAATAACTAGTAAACCCTAACTAGCAATACGATGAGTTAAAAAGCAAATCGAGGATGCTAACTTGGCACCGGACGTCAACGACGCATGGAGGACAGCGGGACCAGTGACATGGTAAGGCTACGGGACCCATGGTGCACCATGTAGGTAGCCTTAGGGAGCGGAGCTGCCACAGTTGGCATCAGATCCATGGTTCAAGGAACCTTAGGAAGCTAATAACCTTAACAAACAAACCTTAGATGTGGAAACCTGATGTACTTACCTAAGAACCATAGTTGGGAAGTGATTGTGAGGTGGGTAGTGTTAGGGTTTATATACGTGTATATTTTCATATATATATATATATACATGCGATATGTATATACACTGAGCCTTATGCCATCTCGATACTGATCATGTTGGACAAACAATCATCTACTCTGGCAAAGATAGATCAAATGAGCGATCCCTCAAGAACCACTACTATGACAAAAATCGCTAACACGTTTGTTCAGAACGTGGATGATCGATTCGTTGTCCACTAGGCACAGCTCACGGAGATCTTACAACTACTTAGATATCAGGCCACAGCAGGCGTTGTAGCAGCAGCTACTACCAAATTTCTACCGTTGCCCACCACACAGACAATCGTCACCCTAGCTAACCCACAGATGCCTATTCAGGTAGTGCTTCAAGAGACACTAGAAGAAGCAGATATGCAACCTGGTCGAGTTGCAAGAACATTAACGGTGATGGCGGGGTTGTGTGAGTTAAGCACACAACCTCGTGTTCGATTCCCCAGTGTGATAAGATCGATTAGGCCACTGGAGGACATTCCCAATCAAACCGCCAACGCTCATGTTGGATTAGTCGCACCCGAAAGGTGTGGACACCCTCACGGTTATAAAAGAAAATAAAAAAAGGTAGATAGGCCAGTGATTGTACCAGTTGAGACAACGACTCCCACTCTTACACCTACGCCCACTGAGTAGCTAGCTACTACTACCACTACATCTGAGTTTTCTTAAAGGTCGGAGGCTAAGTTTCTTAAGGAATTCCTACGATTTCAGTCGAGACTCTTTTATGGAGTTGGGGACCTAAAGGCAGCTGGGATATGGTTCCTTTCACACCAGTAGCTGCTCAAAGTTGAGGAAAGAGTATAGGCAAGGGTATCAAGATCATGCTTCAAAGAGGATGATGTAGTATGGTGGACTACATGTCAAGAAACACATCCGGACTTGACAATGTGGGCACAGTTCAGGTAGATCTTCTAAGATCAGTACATACCAAGGGAGGTGCAGTTGAGACTGAGGTAGGAGTTTATGGCCCTGAGACAGGGTAACCAATCAGTTGATCAGTACATGGAGCGATAGTGATACCTTTTAAAGTTTGCCATTGATGTTGCGGGGATAGAGAGGTTGCAAATCAACTATTTTGTCTGGGGTATTAACGAGATCATCGCAGTGCGATTGTGTTGACAAGGCCCATACTTTGCAAGAGATGTACGACAAGCACTTACTCATAAGACATTCCTCCTACAAAGAGACGGCATGAGTAATACGGTTGGTTCTAAAAGAAAAATAAAACAGGGTTCTCGATCAGATCGGGGACCAAAGAGATAAAAGGATCAGTTTGACAAGAGTTGTAAAAATGGCCAGCAGGATAGGGTCTGTAAAATGATCGCAGTGATGGGAAGTTTAGATAAGGGAAAAGCTGTTGATTTACGTTATAGAACCTGTACCTTCACTACAATAGCGAAAGCAACCATAGTAATATCGTCAGGATAGGGATCAAGCTGGCCTTCACATAGGTCAGAGGGACCGGGGTCAGTGATTAGGGGACAAGCAGGCAGGGAGGCAGGAAAGACACCATGTCACCACTGTGGTCAAAGAGGACACCTTAAGGCAGACTGCAGGACACCACCGATGCTACAACGAGAGCCTGATCAGGCTAAGGAGAGGGCGCATGCAGTCGCTTTACCAGACAAAGAGGCGGCCCAACAGCTCTTTGAGGATACATTATCTATCATGAGTAGGCCGATGCATGTTATGATAGATTCTAGTAGTACATTATCATTTATTGTTGGACGGATGATAGGAGAGTTAGGATTAGCTGCACAGACACTAGACACACACCTTGTCCTTAGTATGGCTGTTAGGGGCAAGATATACCATAACCTTATATGTTGACTAGCCTCGACTCAAGAGATGGAGATGTTTGCAGTTATAGTATAGTCAAAGACGACGACAGAGATCAGGATTGAGGATGTTCCTGTAGTCAGAGATTTCCCCGACATATTTCCAAATGATCTACCAGGATTGCCACAACTACTAGAGGTCGAGTTCATCGTCGAGACAGTCGATTTCTCGCATACTATATAGGATGTCTGTGCCCGAGCAAGAGAAGGTGAGGTGATAGCTAGAGTATTTGTCTCATAATAGTTTTATCCACCCTAGTATATCTCCTTGAGTAGCACTAGTGTTGTTTGTGAAAAAGGACAGTTCTATGAGGATATCTGTAGACTATAAGAATTTGAACCAAGTGATAGTCAGAAACTATTACCCACTCCCCAGGATCGACGATCTGTTCGACCAGTTTGCAGGCTCCAAGTTTTTCTTGAAGATTGATCTATGATCAGGCTATCATTATAGAGGATTCGAGAAGAAGACATCAAAAAGATCGCCTTTAGTACGAGATACGAATTATTTGAGTTTACAATTATGCCTTTCAGGCTGACTAACGCCTCAACAATCTTCATAGATTTTATGCACATGGTTTTGAGACCATACTTGGACAAATACATCATTGTCTTCATTGAGGATATCTTTAGAGCATGAAAGTCAGCTCAATACGGTATTTATGACATTGAGGGAGCACAGGTTGTATGCCAAATTCAGCAAGTGTGATTTCTAGCTGAGTTAGGTGAGGTTTATGGGACACGATCAGTGATCAGGGTATTTCTGCAAATATAGAGGAGATCAGAGCGATCATTGACTTGAGAACACCTGAGTTTGTTTCTGACATTTGGAGTTTTCTAGGATTGGCAAGATATTATCGACTATTCATACAGGACTTTTCCACGATTGGAGCACTGATGACGAGAATGACAAAGAAGGATGTTCGATTTGATTGATCGAATGAGAGTGAGCAGGCTTTCTGGTAGATGAAGAAGAAGTTGACTTATGCACTAGTGTTGGCATTGCCAGAGTTAGGGAAGAGTCTGTCGATTTATACAAATGATTCATGGCAGGGCTAAGATGTGTGTTAATGCAGGAGGGTCATTTAGTAGCTTAGCTTTTTAGACCATTGAGACCCCACGAGGGTAATTATCCAGCACTACTTGGAGATTGCAGCGGTTGTATTTGCATTGAAGGTATGGAGGTATTATCTCTATAGAGAGAAGTTCGTCTTATACACCAATCATCAGAGCCTGCGGTACATTTTCACACATAGAGATCAGAACATGCGTTTAAGGAGATGGCATAATTTGTTAAAGGACTACGACATCACTATTGAGTATCATCCTAGAAAGGCGAACGTCGTATCTGACGCATAGAATAGGAGAAGGATATACAGTCAGACAATGGTTCAACGCATGACACATGACCAAAAATTGTTAGAGGCACATATTTGTTGTTAGGTGACAGAGATTCCTAATATAAATGAGTCACATATTTGTTGTTAGGTGAGGGTCCTAACAGTATTTATTGAGCGAGTGGCAGAGTGTCGAAGGCTAGCATAGGATCCCGAGTGTATAGAATGGTCGGAGACATCAAATCAATGTTTGAAGCAGAAAAGCAGATTTTGGGTGCCTGCAGTTCTGGAGTTACAAGACAGCATTCTGGAGGACATCTATAGATCTCGTTGCACAATCCATCCTAGTCAGACCAAATTGTATCATGACTTGCAAAGCACAAGCGATCGAGAGGATTGTTGCAGCCATTTCCCATTCCACAATGGAAATAAGAGCACGTCACGATGGATTTCGTCAGTAGATTACCGCAGACTTCAAGGAGACATGATGTCGTCTAGGTATCTAGTAATTAACAGGTAGACGAAATTAATGCACTTTATACCGGTATAGATAAGATACACATTCCCACAGCTGAGCATCCTGTTTGAGAGGGAGATTATAAGACTGGATGGGGTGCCAGTCTCCATTACATCTGACAAAGATCCCAGGCTGACATCGAGGTTCTGGGAGAGCATGCAGGAGTTATTTGGCACGAGGCTAAAGTTTAGCATCGCTTACCACCCTCAGACCAACGGCCAGTCAAAGAGGCTGATACAAATTCTCGAGGACATGCTCAGGGCTTGCATTTTACAGTTTGGGGGTATGTGGGAGGCCTATTTGCCACTATGTAAGTTTGCTTACAACAATAACTATCAGGCAAGAATCGAGATGCCTTCGTTTGAGGTGTTGTATAGGAGGCCCTGCATATCTCCTGCTTGTTGGGCAGAGCCAAAGGATATATACATTTACCATTAGGCCAGAGATATTTGTTGAACACACTAAGAAGATCAGGTAAATTTGACAGAGACTTTAGGTTACCTTAGATAGACAGAAAAAATATGCGGATAAGTACCTAGAGGGTATGAGTTACGAGGAGGGCGACATGGTTTACCTAAAGTTTCCTCCTGGAAGGGTCAATAGATATTTAGGATTAAGGGGAAGATTGGCGTTGAGATACTTTGGACCGTTCAGGGTCGCAACACGAGTTAGCAGCATGGCCAACCGATTGGATTGAGACTGATGGTCAATATGAGACAAATTGAGGTTCGGCCTAATGCAACTTGTGAGGAGCTACCAATGGAGATCTTGGACTGCAGGATTCAGACTCTCAGGAATAGGGAAATCCCTAATGTAACAATCCAATGTTTATTAACGTTGTTATTTAGTATATTGCCAAACTAAGATGCCAACTCAAGCCCGCGTGGACACCTCGGACTAGGACACCCCTAATTGGGCACGAATAGTTATTTTTGTCAATTGGTTGCCTATTTGCATTGTTGATTATTATTTTACTCATTAATTCATAGCATGTGTGTGATTATATTGCTATACTGTGTGAGAGTGTGATGGTATTCACCTTGGGAAGAGTGTGGACGCCAATATTGGGTAGGTGAAGTATGGGTACGCTATACTTTAAATGTATATTAAGTCAATGAAATGAATAATAGTAATACATAGTAGAACTTTCTAGAAGGAATGGTAAGTGGGTGTATTGTCCCATTTTTAAGCCACAAAAGTCAAACTCCTAGCCACATGTGGAGACAAGATGGGTGGATATCTATGAACTTTGGATAATAATGAATGTTAGATGTTTCATAGCTAAAACGACAAGTGGTTGGTTAGTGGACCTTTTTGGGAATCAAGAGAAAGACAATTACTTAGCCCACAAGTTTCAATTTCTCATTCATTTGAACCAAAAGAAAATAGAGAGGGGAGAGAATGAGGTGCTAAGAGGAAGAAGAGAAGGAAAAGAAGAAAAAAGTGACATTTGGTGTATTTTTGGAGATCCAAGAAAAGAAGATCCTAGAACAACTCCATTTAAAGCCATAGGTATGTTCTTCACCAAATCTCTACCATGCATATTCCATTTTTTTAATCTTCATGACATTTGTTGTATGGATGGTTCATAAGAATAGATCAACCCTCAGTGAGTAGAAATCTTTTATTAAGAATCATTTGTAAGGTTATTATTGTTGTTAATTAGATAGTGATTGTGTGAGGAAGAAAATGAATAGTAACTTCTGGGAAATGTTGAATTGTTTTTGTTTCTTAGGTTTTGTAACGACCCGTTACATTAAGCAGGTGATTAGTGTTAATCTGAATCCTAATTAACCAGTGTTAGGCTCGTGGTTAAACCCAATTAGCTAGGATTAGCGAGCGTGTGGAATTACGTGATGGATTGTGTTTGCATGGATTGTAATATTTATTATTAATGAATAATCAGACAAATGAGAGAACATTTAATGCCATGTGTGGATCAAGGAGGACACACATGAGATACGGGATAGCGTTGACGCTCGAGTGTGCTCGTTGGCGTGAATTACGTATTGATAGACGTAATGATAGGCGTAGGTATATTTATATATATGGTGATATATATATATATAATAATTAATGAATAACGGTTATTATGCGACGAGGGGTAGACATAAATGGACCCGCGAGAATCACGCGTATGGGTGCACACCGAGCGGACTCGGTGGCGTGAATGAGAACTGATTAAAACTCCGAAAATTTCATCTGGTCAGTGATCAGCGGGCTGGGAAGTGGGGTTAAAAGGATAAGTGTAAGGGAACCTCAATATGACACGATGTGTATCTCGAGCCAGTTAATTATTTGAATAATCACCACCACCGCCTCTCAGTGTTTATAAACAAAAAGAGAGCGAGAAACGAGAGATAAAGAGAGATCAGGGGAGGGATAAGGGGATGGAGAGACGAGAAGGAGAGCTTGCTTGAGGGCGTCGCTTGAGAACGTTGAGGAGTCGAGATCAGTTAAGGTAAGGTTTTGTTGTTATGCTTGTTGTTGTTTTTGGGTGTGGGTCGGTTAGGTAGTTATGGTGATTAAGGATCGTTATGATCATGCATATATGTTGTAAGTCCTCTTGCGATGCCCTCTCTGAGGTTGCAGGATGTTTGGACCCCGTTTGGGTCAGATTTGGCTAAGTCAATTGTTGCTAGTATTGCAAGGGTTAGTCGACCAGTGCGTTGGCCAGTGTAAACAGTGGAATACTGTTTTGAGTTAGGGGGTTTGTGTGGGTTTTAAGGTTGGTTTAGGGGTTGAACTAGTAGATATTGAACTCGAATTAATACCAATGGGCGTGACGTAGGTATTCAGGTATTGGAAAACAATATGGAACCCCGAAAAACTAGGAAAACCTGGATAAAATCTTAGGAAAGATCAGGACAGGTGAGTGGGACTCGTATCTTTTATCAATTATGCAATGTACACTAGTATTATTAGAGCACGTACTGTTCTAGACTGGCAATGGGGCAAAGTACCGTGATTTGACTTTATTTTTACAAAAATTGTTTTAAATGAAAATGAATTCAGAAAGGGGTTTAGTGGGACTAATTGACCTAGGTTTGGAACTGTGTTTAGGGCGGCCTCCCATCACCGCGCCCCCAATGACTTAGGAATATCCCTATCAATGCTTTCCTATTGAGTTGGTGGCATGTCGGTCATAAACCAATCAGATGGTTAGTGATTAGTTTAGTGACGATGTGGGAGTGAGACTCTATTTATTTGAGTTGGCAGTACATCGATAGGAACTGGTCAGATTCCCAGTGACTGATTCCTGATGATATGGGATTGCGACTCTGTTCACATTGCAATGGACCAATGAACTTTCATATGTTTATATATTGTTTATATTGATTCAAATGCTCCGATATGCATTGAAGTCATGTTTGTATATATTGCCTTGATATTAGTTGATAACTAATGGTTGGTATGGGAGTCACTTACTAAGCATGTTGGAGCTCACCCACCTTAACATTTTCAGGTAATGAGCATACGCTAGGACTCAAAATTCAGGAAAGGAGAAAATTAGGTGTTTGTTATCTTCTCTTCAATATAATGAATTTTCGTGTTTTATAGATATTGTATTGAATACTATTTTGTAATAATCAAGGTAGGATTACGAGTTTTATACCACAGTTTATACCAGTTTTTGTATATTTTATTATTATTAAAAAAGTTTTAGATTTTTGCTGCTTTTATTTTAAGTATTTATTTCGATATTAAGAGATCCAGGTTGTTGTCAGTAGTAGGTACAAAGTTGTTGGCTCTAATTAGGTTTGATCTAGTTTGCGAGGGCTTAATTAGGGTTTCAGGACGAGTATCGCCTTAATGGAATTAGGGCATGCCACAGTTGGTATCAGAACCTAGCTGGTAGAGCTTGGCATTATTATTCCACTGATAAGTCAATGGAATATCTTTGATATAATAAGTATCATGGATTAAGGTTGTCACTTTCGAATTGGTTTCGAATGGTGTGATATTGCTGATATAGTTTGCATTTGAAGCCTTGAGTTATTACCTGTATATTAAGTAGAAGTCTAGGTTAACTAATTTAGAGATTGGTTCTCAAGTCAGGAATAAACTAGGACTAAATAAATGGTTTTTACTGATGTTTTAGTGGTAATAAAAGATAAAAGCTTGATAATGTATTTGTGAAGCTTTATTATATCTATGTGATAGATATAGCTATTCTATCTTGCCTATAATTGGCTCTGAAAGTTTTATCTCACATCTATGACTTGGAAAGTCAAAGGAGTAATGATGGAGAGGGTTCTTGGGAACTTGGACTTCAGTAATGCTGCAATAAAGGAAGATAGTGTAACAATAATATGATGGTTTGTTGAAACCTAAATCCTGATAGCATAGATATAGAAAGGGAAGAGTTTATGGATAACTCTTCAATGGAATAGTCTCTAATGGTCTTTATTCTCATTGATATTATTGGAGTAGTGTAAGAAACGATTGGTCCTAGACTTAAAGACATATGTTAAATGAAGGGATATTAAAAGGAAACAAACATTGAATGACTTATATTAAAACTCAAAAGTGATGATTCACTTTAAGTAGGATAAATACTAGTAGTGAGAGTAGTTAAGTAAAATTAAAAGTCATTCAATGAGAGATATAATGGTTAAGGGTGATAAGAACCTAGTTGAGATTAGGTAACCACTAAATTATGCATACTTCACGAGTGATTATGAAGTATATAATTTCATATATGGTGCTAATCCATATTGGAATAGTGAAAGGAAGCCTGTCAATATAGTTGTGATGTAGTTGCACATACAGAAAGTATAGTAGAATGTGGAAAAAGGCTTATTAGTGTTATTGTGGTGACTGCACTCACTAATAGAGCAATAAGGAAAAAGGAATAATGTTGTGGTAGATTTAAAGAAATAAAACATGAGTTTACCAGATTGATGTGTAGATCGATGTTGGGGTGTAAAGAAATGAAGATAATAGTGAAGTCACACTAAAGGTGAATAGTTATAGTAAGAGAAAAGAGTTGAAGGATTATGGAAAAATCCACGTTGTTGGTCAACTCTATCATGTATGATGAAGTACTTTCACTTTTAGGGTGTTGTTAAATTGAAATTGGAAGTGAGAACTTGTGAAGAGTTTGTTCCAAATACGTGAACCTAAGGATTGGGAAGGTCAGATGTAGAGGTTTAACGTCAACTCATCTAAGAATCTTTATAGGCATTAAGATAGAAAGGTTTGAATACCGGACACTGTTGTCATCAAAAATGTCTGATATAGACAAGAGGTGCATTGTAATTAATCAGTTAGGTTGAGAAAACATGGCAGTGAGCTAATGGGATGTTTTGGTTTGATCTTTTAGACTGGTACAGTCTAAATTGGAGAGAATGAGTTGCCAATGAAGTTAAGGATTAAGAATCCAAGGAATAATGTATGGTATTGGAAATGAATAGAGGAAATAGTATATCAAGAGGTTGATGTTAACTGCTACTCTAAATAGAAACTTTTAGGAGACAAATCTCTAACATGCTATGAATGTTGACTTGTAGAAACACAATTATCACTCGAAATTCAAATGGTTTAACGAGTAATAAATCCGTAATGGAAAAGCAAGCTTGATGAATGTAAGATTGTGAATCTAAGGGTTCAAGTAATGTGATTATTAGAATTGCTTGAAATCTTATCACAATATAGGTTAGAAGATTCATTAATTGCTTTACTTTGATGTATTATAGGAATTGTATGAGTCTGAGAACTCAATTTGAGTTATGAATTAGTTAAAATTAGATCATAAATGAATATTCATTTCTTAGAATTGACAATTCATGTAGTTAACTAAAATGAAACCAATAGTTCCCAATAGTTTATTGAGATTTGGTTATCATTGAGTAAAGATCATAATTGAGGAGTATATGGTCAAGCGGTGACTTGATAATGTGAAAGATTATGATGCAAACCATAGAAACTCACAGAGCTCATACTATGTTTAGTACTGGAAAAAATTTGGAGTTGTTGAACTCTATTGAAATAGGATTATCATTGTGTTGACAATGATGACGAATATAAAAAGAGTTGAAGACTTAGCAAAGGCACAAGCATTATCGTAAAGTTATACGAACTCCGACAATAAATTGGTGTATACCAGAGATTGTAAGTGCAAATGCTAAGTATTAACTATAAACCACTAAGATGTGTATTGAATTTTAATTGTGAGTCAAAGGATTTGGCTGAGATTAAAAAAATTAGAGGATTGTCTTATATTCAACACATAATCAGAAATGTGGTGTAATTTTGGAATGATTGAATGATACAAACAAGATATACAGAGAGTTGTAGTATCATTATGTCGTATATTCAATTAATTCCAGAAGATAATAGAGATAAGTCGTACATGATACAAAGGATGCCTTGATAAAGGAATGAAAATGTAGTGCAACTACAATAATTGATTAATTATACCTAGATTAGGGAAAAGTTAGATGTTGATCTGATACATTTCTCCAAGTAGTTGTCTATTGAAACAATAAAGCAAGATATTGTAGTAGACACATTTAATATAGTTCAGGAAGAACTAATATGAAACTATTGTGTTGGTAAAGGTACCTAACAATTGTAAGGCATCACTTGATAAAGAAAAGTGAAAATCATGTATTTCAAACAATGAATGAAATGAATTGTAAGGATAAGTCTTAAAGGTATATAAGACTTGATGTTATAAGACAGGGATGAGGATCCCAGTTTAGTATGAATCTAGTTGATTGAATAGGTTGTGCAAGTTCAGTCATTCATTAAAGTAGTTTGAAGTACGGTTGTATCATGTGAAAGGGTTTGAAGGGTTTGAAAGTCTTTTAGTCATTCCTAAGATTAACAAATCTTGGAGGAATCACAAGAAGATAGATGAAAAAAATGGAAACCAGTAAAATTGGTATATGGGAATTAAGGAATCTTCAAGCTATGAGAGTTTGAAGAGTATAGTGTTGATCAGAGTGAAAGAGATTCAAGGTGAAATGAGTAAACCAGAATAGGGAGGATGATGAATTCACTCTAACGAATCACCCATACAAAGTGATTGACGAATGAATGAATGAATGAATGAAGTCCTGCGTAGGCATATCATCAACTGAGATGTTGAAATTGATAATTATCAGTCCATTTCTTTGAGAGTTCAAAGGGAGACTGAACTCAGTAAATGATAAATTTTGGTGATGAGATTGATAAGTCTAGTTGGACTACTCAAGATGTAATGTTAGAATAATGACTGGTGTCCAGATTAGACTGTCTAATGAGATTATGCTGGACGTATTAAATTCTGGAATGAAAGTCTAGATCAGGTAATAGGTTGGGCAAGAATTATATAGTAAATCTCATGCATTTTTTATATTATTGAAATTATAAAGGGATATGGGATTTATTCAGTAAGTTGAGACTGAATAAGGAAACCTAATGAGTTAGGTAAGTTCTTGCTTATATCTAAAGAAAGAAAGAAAATATAATGTTGGATTGTATGAGGTGATAAGACGTCAGCACAATGATAATTTGAGTGGTAGTTGATAATCAAGTCTGTAAATTCTTGTCAGTGGAGATATAAGTTATACCTAAAAGGATTGAGTAAAATATAGGTATGAGAGATAAGAGATGGTATGATAATGAAATTTTCTGGATAAAAATTCGAGACTTTTTCCAATAAGGGAAGAAGTTATAGATATAGTGGAAAACCTTTCTCAATCTCGATAATGTATATTTCTTTGTATGATGTGTTAATCCTGATTTTTAAGAATATGATTGAGCTTGTTACTCATCATGTGTAACCACTGAAAGAATAGATTTTCTATGTGAATTACTTTCAAAGATGTATGCTCAATATTATCCTACCATGAGGGTAAGAGATAAGGATTGGAGATACTAGTATGAGAAAGGATTAATCAATAAAGAACTACATAGAGAATAAAGGGCAATCTAAGTATTGTGTAACTAAATAGTAGAGAGAGATATAGACAGTATGAAGTGAAATATTGTAGGTTGTAGTTTATAGATTGACAAAATCTACAAAGTTTAAGCGAGTATCGAAAATAAAATTGGTGAAAATGTTGTGTGGTCGACCTTGCCATTCGTGATGAATGACATGGAGGTAGGAGACACACATATGTTGACCTTGTTGTTCATTGATAGTGAATAGAGGTAGGAAACATGATGATTGTCGACCTTGTCATGCAGTTGTAGAATGGACGGAGGTAGGAAACATGGTATTGTTGATACTTGAATAGATTTGTCAATGCTTGGCTACAACACCATTAAGAAAGAGAAAACTAGATAAATATCATAGGTTACTAGAGATCTCAAATGATGATTTGAGTCTTTTGAAAGTATCACCTATGAACGGGTTGTATAGGTTCAGATTAAGTTGAAATAATGGAGCAGTATTGTTCACATCCATTAAATTGAAAGAGAATAATGAAACGGTAATTTAGTTACGTTTATTCTTAAAGTAAAGTTGAAAAAATCTTTGTTCTACTGATATGGTGGTGTAACCACATACGTTAAACAAGCGAAAGAAGAGATAACTAAGGAACGAGAGTTATAATTGAATAGTAAATTTCATTACTCTTCGAAACTATTGGTAACTTGTAAGTTTCCTTTAACTTTGAGTGTGAAATTTGTGTTGAATTGGAGAGGCTATAACGACCCGTTATCTTAAGCAAGTGATTAGTGTTAATTTGAATCCTAATTAACCTGAGTAAGGCTCATGGTTACACTATAAGAAAAAGAGTTTATACTGACAAAAAATTAGTGAAAGGGTGATAATCCTGTCATTAAAAGCATATATTTGATACTATTAATGAGAATAAAAGCTTCCTCTCATTAAAAGTATAGTTATTAGTGATAAGTTTCAAATCCTCTCATTATTGATAAGGCAGTCCTGTCATTAAATGTGCTAAAACTTTAGCATTATATCTAAAAGTGGTTGGTGGTAACTTTCCCACTAATATTCACTAAATAAGAGACCCAAACCGAAACCAAAAATTTTTTTCTTGGAAAATCAAAACTAGCTATGGCACACATCAAATAGTTTCCTTATTCCAAATAGAAACATCCTCTGCTCGGCTCACATTGTGTTCGTCCTCTACTGACATTTTGTTCGTCCTTTGATCGTCCTCTACTCACGTTGTGATCATCCTCTGCTCACGTTGTGGTCGTCCTCTGCTCATCCTCTACTCACATTATGTTTGGTCCTCTACTCTGCCCTTCTTCATGGAACTGATCAATCGCAAAGAGTGAACACTCTCACTTGTGTTCTCATCCATCCAAACATCGCCTCTCGTTCAAATCTCTCTCACTCTCTGTTTTGCTCTCTGCTCTCTATTTTGCTCTCCTAGGGTTTCCAATCAATCAAGGTTAGTTCGTCTTTTGATATTTTCAATTTCTTGTTTTTGTTGTTGTTGTTGTTGTTGATGATTGATCGTTGTTGTTAATATTTATGAGTGGTCGATGATGATGTTGATGTTTATGCGTGATCGATGATGATGATGATGTTGACGATTGATCACTTCAATCTCTTTATACGGCTTCTTTGATCGTGTTTTTGGTTTGATTTTGTTTTAGTTTTCAGTTATTGTTGATTAAAAGTCGTCTAATTTTTATTTTTATTATTATTTTTTATCTTGATTTGAGAGTGGCATGTCCAGTTTCACCTAAGTGCTTGTGTAGACTATACTGCAATGGTACAATGAAAGAGTTGCTCGAAAGGACCTTAGACTTAGAAAAGAAAAGGTCCCAATCCTTCTAGTACATTTTGTGCACTTGGCAATTTTTATATTGCTAAAAACCTTGAAGGGTCCTTATCTAAAATGAAAGTAACTTTTCTCATTAGTTTAATAGCATAACCGAACGACTCAAACAGGCTATTTGCATCAATTAAAGCAAGTCATGTTTCAATACCATTTTCAATTCTCGATGTCTGTAAGAAGCATATCTTATCAATTTTTTGCCTTTTTCTCACAAGCAATGCAAGTTGTATAAAGAAGGAAAAACTTATTATTCAGAAGGGATTGATATAAACATCAATGCTTGCTTTATTAAAAGGTTTTCCTTTTAAATAGTGTGAGGGTAGTTGCAATAAGAAAAAATAAAAAGCAATTCAATTAAACTATGAAGTAATTCAAATACCTTGAGTCGAAGTCAGCACCACACATCTCACATAAATGGTCCATGAATTTTGATGTTCTCTGTTTTGAAGAAGACACTATTGCATATCAGATCATGTATAGGCATAAGTTACAATGTGCAAGATACAACAATTATGGAAAAATGCATAACCTCACCCCTTTCGTCCCATGTTCTTCTTCACCTCACCCCTTGTTCTCACTTAAACGCTTCTTTTGGTGATTTTCACTCTGGCTCGCCATCTTGTCTTCTTTTTTTGGTGCATTTGGTTCGCAAATAGATAAAGGAACACAACTAGTTCGTGAAATCGATCAAGGTTTAGTTTTGTTGACGTTCCTAACAGCCATTGTCGCTAGTTCATGAAGTCGATCAAGGTTTCGTTTTGTTTGTTTTGGTCTCTCAATTCCTAGTATTCATTTTCATCGTTCATATCATGTTTATAGCTTTGTAACTTCTACATGTGTCTCTTTTGCCCTAATTTTGTTTGTTCTTGTTGTTAAAATGGAAAAATTGCTAATTTAGAGGTATAAATGAAGGAATTTAGCCAAAAAACATCGTAGTCATGACGTTAGTGGTGAGTATTGATCAACATGTCATTTTCAATAAAACCATGTCTTCAAAACTATCGAATTCTGTAGTCGGACCCTCCAAAAGCCAACCAAAATTATTTTCGGTTAAACTTTTCCAAAAAAGTGTTTAACACTTCTTGGACTGCATCAGTTATAAGTTTTCTTTTGGCCCAAATATTTTTTGATTTCCTTTTGTGTCAATAGTTCTATTAGATCAAAAGTATTTAGAATTAGTTAGAATACAAAACATTGGTATTTGTATTGTTGCTTAGATTGAAGTCTTGAAAACTATATATAATGGAAAATGCTAGAACACACCCTTAAAGTCACACCATAATGACACCCCTCCTATCCTACCAAGTTTTGGATCTCGAGGTGGGCACTAACAGTTGGATAGAGGTTGTGTACATTATGGTGTGACTTGTAGGGGTGTTATTTTAGCAAAGTCCATATATTATTAATAAAATATTTCATTTATAGATATAGATGGTAGAGACAACCAGAGAAAATGTGGCATAAATTATATCTAATCAAACTTAGATAGATGAATGTTACAAAATAGAGAGAAGGATGATGAGTAACTTGAAACCCAAACAAATTAACCAAAAAAAGAGCAATATATCAAACTAAAGAGCTCAAGGAATGATTAAGTAAACCAACTAAGAATTTCTGCTAGGGCAAGAGGTTGTAGAAAGAGAAAGGGAGAAAGGGAAGAGATTCCTGCATGCAAGAGAGCAGTTTCCATGCTTAGAAGAACAATCAATATCAACAAGAAACATGAAACACAGACCAAAGGTAAAAACTAAGTTCGATCACAAGAAAAAGAGCTCAAAAGGAACACAACATCTACATTCGCGAGAGAGACGACCAAGAGAAAGTTGATGCAACTGCGATCGTGAAAGAAAGGACGAGATCGCATCACTTAAATGACTGATTGCAATAGTAGAAGATAGGAGGGATTTCTAGTTGGAGAGAAACTCTGAATGAATACTTTGTGATTTGGAAACTTGAATTAGGAACAGAGACTCAGTTGTTGCGAGACTCAAAATGGAAGGGAGGGTAGATTCGACAATTCACCATGGTCGACATTCCTACTTTTAATATAGTATAGATATATATTTTGAAATGGTTACCTATCAGTTCTTTGAAATGTTTGCAATGAGAAGTGTGTGCATACACATGCATATATATTTATGTCCCACAAAACTTAAATTACTTTGAAACAAATATATCTATCAAAAGTCTACCACTCAATCACTTAATTGAAAACAATGTACTTAAGGAGATTGATCTTGATAAACATATAAAATCAATTTGATTTTCGTTTCTTATGTGCATACATATATTCGTATTTTTGTTTCTATTTTTTTAACTTTTTATTATTTCTTGGCTTTTTGCTCAGAACTTAATTTATCAATTGTATGATATAATTGTTGAACATAATTACATTTGAATTGGTTATTTATCTAGTAATTATGACGTTTTATTTCTTATTGTTGTCTTGTGATTTGGAAAGGGCTTGGATTGCTAGTGGTGCTAGTTTCTTGGGTTGATTTTTGTAATCTTAAATTGAGTTTCATGCTGTTTGGGATGTGAACAAAAATAAATTCCCCTCAGATTGGTTAAAAAGACTTTGGATGAATGAATGTGCATGTGAATTTAGAATTGAAGTTTTAGAGTAAAACTCTACACTTTTGTTGACGATGTGGTTAAATGGGGACTATTAGTACGAATATAGATTCAGGAGTTAGTGTGGGCTAGTCCCAAAAGTGAGCGATATCACAATAAATTGATTAGCGAGAAGCCAAGGCCTATTAACGTGATCTTGTGTTACAAGACTTCAACATGGATATATCCAAATAACTTTGTTTTTGCTGCCCAAATCTTCTTCAACATGGATATAGCCAAGGTCTATTTCAATAAGTTCATGTCGTAGTCGACCCCAATTAATTTGGGATTGAGACTATGTTGTTATTGAATAAGTATATATCATGCGAATTTTGATTTGAGCGTCTTGAAATTAAATATGTTCAATTTGTTTTGGTTTTTTATTTGTTTTTGGTTTATTCATTGTGAACCAACTTAGAGAAAAAGTCATATTTTAAATGGCTAGAGTTTTTATTCATTTCTATATATACGATTTGTAGAGTTTTGATTTGTGCTTAGTATGAGGTTTCCTAAATTTAAACTTTTCTTTTAATATTTGTTGGGAGAATGGCGCCCAACAAGGAATGGATGAAACTTGTTAAAATAGATCGACTTTGTAAATCATACGAAGATGGTGTAGAATAATTCTTGAATTATGCATTTAAAAAGACCAGTGAAAAGGAATAAAATCCGATGTCCACGTGTTAAATGTACCAATGGTTCTTCTAGAACTCGTACAGATGTTCGATCACATCTTAAAAAGTATGGAATAATGGAAAAATATACTTTTTGGTATCACCATAGTGAAAGACGTAGTGAGTCTAACTTTGATAATGAAGAATTAGAAGATATCAAAGATGATGATGATGATGATGATGATGGGATTAAAGAAGTGTTATGGGATATCTATCGAAGTATTGATGGAAATGAATTTGAGTTTAAATCATCAAAATTCATAATGCATGAAGAGGAACATAATGGTGAAGCCAAAAGATTTTATAAGCTTTTATAAGATTCAGAAAACCTTTTTACCCTACATGTAAGACATCAAAATTGGCGGCAACCGTTAAGTTACTACAAATCAAGAGTCTTGGTAGATGGAGTAATAAATTATTTAACATGTTACTTCAATGGCGTAATGAAATATTACCGATTGGTTCTACTTTACCCGAGTCAACTAAAAGAATCACAAAAGATTTGGGTCTCTCATGTAAGAAAATAGATGCATGTGTCAATGATTGTATGATGTTTTGGAAAGAAGACAAAGAGCTAGACATGTGTAAAATATGTGGCGCATCTAGATGGAAAGAAGATACTCGAACAAGTGAAATTAAAGTTAGGTGTAATGAAAAAAGATTAGCTATAAAAACAATGCGTTACTTTCCCTTAAAGCCAAGGCTTCAAAGGTTGTTCATGTCCAAAAAGACATCGTCTTTGATGAGATGGCATTGCAAAAGGAAAGATGATGGAGTAATGAGACATCCAGCTAATTCTTTGGCTTGGAAAACCTTCAATCAACATCATGAAAAATTTTCCTTCGACTCTCGCAATGGTACACTGGGTCTTGCTAGTGATGCTTTTCAACCGTTCACCCAATCTATATTTTCATATAGCATTTGGCTAGTAATTCTTATTCCATATAATTTGCCCCCATGGATGTGCATGAAAGAATCTAATTTTATTCTTTCAACACTTATTCCTGGTCCTGAGAGTCCTGGAGATGCAATTGATTTATATCTTTCACCTTTGATAGAAGAATTGAAAAACTTGTGGGAAGTCGTGGGAAGTCGTCGAAACATTTGATGCATAAACTTGACAAAATTTCACATTGCATGCAGCTCTACTATGGACAATTAATGATTTTCCTGCATATGGGAACTTGTCAGGTTGGAGTACAAAATGTAAGTTAGCTTGTCCTACATGCAATAAAGAAACATGTTCAAAACGATTGTGTCATGGGAAAAAGCAATGTTATATATTTCATTGACGGTATCTTCCGAATAATCATTAATGCAGAAGTGATAAAAGTGCATTTGATGAAACTAAGGAGTTCAAATTAGCACCAAAGTCCCTTTCTGGAAGTGATATCCTTGCTCAAATGAATGATCTCGAAGGAAACATCTTGAGTAAAGGTAAGGACAAAAAGGTAAAAATATTGCATGAGAAAAGAGGTGACAATTGGAACAAGAAAAGTATTTTCTTTGAACTTCCATATTGGATCACTTTCTTGTTGCGGAATAATTTAAATGTAATACACATTGAGAAGAACATATGCGATAACGTAATAGGGACACTATTGAACATAAAAGGAAAAACTAAAGACACAATTAATTCTCACCTTGATTTAGAGCTCATAGGGATAAGGCAAGAGTTGCATCCAATTCGCAAAGGAGATAAGGTTGAGTTCCCTGTAGCTTCGTACACGTTATTTGAAGGGGAAAAACATTTTTTTTTTGCTTATTTTTGAAGCAACTAAAAGTTCATGATGGTTTTTCATTCAATATCTCTCAATGTGTGAACATGAAATAGCACCAGCTTTCTAGTTTGAAGAGTCACGATTTTCATGTTTTATTGCAACATTTACTTCCTCTTGCAATACGTGGTCTCTTTCCAAAAAATGTATTTAAGAAACTTGTTGAGTTATATTTGTTCTTTACTAGTTTAGGAGCCAAGTCACTAAAAGTAGAAGAGTTTGATCAAATTGAATCTCATATTCCTATAACATTGTGCTAGTTGGAACAAATATTTTCTCCCTCATTTTTTGATGCTATGGTGCATTTACCTATTCACTTAGCTCATGATGCTAAGATTGGTGGGTCGGTTCAATTTCGATGGATGTATCCGATTGAGCAATCATTGTACCCACTAAAGCAACTTATTCGTTATAGCTCGTCCAAAAGGCTCAATTGCAAAGGAGTGTATGACTCTTTGCTCAAGGTATTTAAAAAATATTGAAACAAAAATTAGTAGACTTGAGAGAAATTATGATGATAGTCAAGAGCAGCCTAATGATGAAATCTCCATATTTATTTGAAATGGATGCGCTCTAAGACTGGCCATGCCTCGCAACATCTCTAATGAGGAGTGGCAACAAGCTCATCATTATGTTTTAAAGAATTGTGATGAAGTTCAACCTTTTCTTAAGTAAGCAAGTTTTTCATAATTTTTTTCCTTTTTTTTTTCTTTCACGCTCGAGTTCAGTACAATTATATGTTTAACTTTTTTTTGTTGGGATGCAAAGAATACTCTGAAATACATGCAAATAGTTTATCGTGTTTGTCAGAGGATGAGCAAAATAGATCTTTTATTACATGGTTTAAAAATAAAGTGAGTTTTTTTTATGGCTAGTGTGTTCGACAAGGTAATTTATCTAACTTAAATTACTAAAATTGCGGTGTACTTGTAGGATGCTCACATACAAGTTCAAGATGACAAAGCAAAAAATGAACAAATACTTTGACTATCTCGTGGTCCTTCCAAATACGTTACATGTTTTAATGGTTATATAGTGAATAGGTATAGTTTTCAGATAGAAGATTGTGATCAAAGACATAGAACACAAAATTGTGGGGTATGTGTGAGTGGCGACAATGGGGTTGAAATAGAATGTATGGATTATTATGGTGTATTAACCGAGATTATTAAGTTACAATACTTTGGGGGAAGATGAGTAGTGCTATTTCGATGTAATTGGTTCGACGTGTATGATAGAATTAAAGGTATGGAAATGGATGAATTTGGATATACAAGTGTCAATCCTCTTCGCCTTTTAAAAACAAATAAACCATTTGTCTTAGCCTACCAAGCATCGCAAGTGTTTTATGCCATTGATAACATAAATAAAGGGTGGAAAGTTGTTATCAAGAAGCAACCTCGTGACTTGTACGAGATGCCATCCCATAATGATGATGAGAGTGATGATGTTGACAATTTAGGAGAAGCCTACCAACAAGATGAGTTATTCAATTTTGAGTTTGGCAACCCTTTTTTTAATGTTGATGAAAATAAATGGTCGAGGACTGATGTAAACCCAATGGTTGTTGAAGCACCGATTGTAAAACAAAAGTCAAAATAAATATGGTAATCCACTAAATTAATACTCGATATCATCATTTGTAGTCAATACTCTTTTTTTATTTAATTTTTTATATTTGATATAGACCTTATTATCTATTTATATTGTTTTTTTCTTATCCTAACATAATTTTTTTTCTATATAACAGATGCTTTTTGTGGAGTTTTTTTAAGGCATTTGAAATTAATGATGCATTTGAATATGGCAAGAGATGCAAAAGTTGGTAATCAAAAGAAAGAAAAATTCATAGCACATGGGCGCAATAGTATATTCAAAGCATATCATTCTACTGGAACTTCAAGTGGTATGTAGTTATGACTTTAAATTATATAATAGTCTTTAATATTTTTGAAAGCTATTTTTCTATATAATATTGAATCAAATAACAATATTGAAGATATATAAGAAATTCATTGATGTGTACTCTACCGGATTTAAAATTACCAATGGGGATGGAAGACCATTGAGAAATGGTCAAAATCTCTAATATATGATGAGAGAACATGATGGAGTGAAAATATCCCTATTTATCTTGATAAGGATGAAACAGCCCCACCACTATATTTTAAGATGCCGCAAGATAATCCAAATTTGGGTATAGTTTATTTTAACTCATTCTTATTTTCAACATTTACATGTATGCATTCTCAAACTATATTATCTACTTTTTTTGTTTAATTTTTTGAAAATATTGATAGATTCTTATATTCCAATCATTTCTACGATGATCAATGTCAAGATGGTGGGTGATTTGAGAGTGAACAAGAAGGTGGTTGTGAAGGCTGATGTTATTGAAGGGGATGAGAAAATTAGTATTACTCAATTGTTTAAGACAATGTCCAAAGAATTTGTTTCTAATGATAACATTGAAGCCATTAGCCAACCCAAAACTAATAAGAAGGTAAATAGCTATACATACACGTATTTATGTAATATATAATATATTATATGTATGATTATTGAATTCTTTTTAATATTTTGATTTTCTAATTAGGAATTTCAATTGCCGAAAAAAGCTATAGGTCACTATATTATTGTAACATATAAACTCGTAGCTACAAATGGTGCAAATGGAGATCCTACGTATGTTTTATATAATGATGTTGTTAAGAGTAAGTGAATGTAATTAAACATTGATTTTATTTAGCTTTTTATTGACATTTATTTAACTTCAGTGAAAGTGTATAATTCGATTTGTTCATACTTGTTTTTTTTAATTAAAGGTCCTAAGACAAGAAAAGTACGAGGAAAGAATAGAATGCCCAAAATTGCTGCTTTGGAGAGAAATTTGATACGTCATTCTACAATAATCGTACATTTGACGAAAATCAAAATCTTTCGTCAAGGCACTTGGGAATATTCATACGTAATAGCGGCATATGCCCTATAAGAGAGCAATATTTAAGCGAAATAAGTCAGGTTCACAAGAATCACATGTGGTATGTTGTTAAGGAAAGTTATATTTTTTAGAACAAAGTAAGTTAATTTAGTTTATTGTTAATCTCACTTTGTGGTGAAGTTTTTATCTTTAAATACTATAAACTTATGCTACTCACATTAACACAGATGATTCATTCAATCATCACATTTTAGGAATGTTTTTCTCCTCCGGATATAGAATCATATAAAGAAGAGACGTTGCATCACATGAAAATTTTATGGACTGCTTGGAGATCAAGTATGAATGTGGATAATGTGTAATGTTGCAAAACTAAGGATGAGGCTATAAAAAATGTGCCCGAAGATATTGATCCCAAAAATTGGGAGTGGCTTATGTCTAACAAGTGGTTAAATGAGAAGTTTTTGGTATGTAATTATTAATTTAAGTAATTTTTTACTAGACCATATATTTGTTGGCTTTAATTTTTATGATTGTAATTAGGAATCTAGTGCTAGAAATAAAAGTAATAGAAGTAAGGCAACGATGTCTCATCGTACTGGAAGTAAACCTCATAGGGAATTGTTATTTCAAAAGGTAAATCCATAATCATATGATATTTAATAATAATTTTTTGGAAGTTATGCTATGAAGATTTATATTTTGTTACAGGGAGGAAAGCATAGTAATCCACCAGATGCAGCTACAATTTTCTTTGAAATGAGAAAAAATGGTGAAAAAAAAGTGGAGAAAGAAGCATTAAACAAATACGCAAGGATCATTAATTTATTACTTAATTGAATAACTTATGTTTTTTTTTCGCTTAACTATAATTATTTCATCATTTCTACTTCGGAGACAAGATATTTTCATTTTGTCATGACTAGTGATTTCATTATACTTTTTAGGAGGAACTTCTCAAGACAAGCCAAGGTGAGCCAACACTCACTAATTTTGAGGTCATTGAAAAATGTTGTGGAGCACAAACTCCTGGGAATGTGTTTGGTTATGGAGGGGTAATGAAAAGGAAGAACTTTAAGAAATCTAAATTAGCTTACATTAAAGAACTTGAGGCAAAGTTGCAAGAAAAGGATGAAGAAAATCGCAAACTTAGGAGATGCATTGAAAATATTCAGGATATTCATAAAATGATGGATAGCATGGACACAAGAGCCTTCTAATGCTCCTTCATCTTCTAACAATGAACTAAATCAGGTTTCAAATATTTATATTAATAGTTATCATGTTTGCACTTCTTGCATTGTTAGAATTTAATTTTTATATTATCTTGTAATTTGTTTTAATTTATGTAGGAAAATGCCTAATATCTGGTAGTAGATTCAGATAGTTTCTTTTTGGCTTCTACTATTAGGTAAAATGATTACAATTCTTATTTGTTATTTTTCACGTTTTAGTTTTTTTATACATATAGTTGAAAGTCAAAGATATATATTTTTTTGTGTATTATGGGACTTTTTGAACTGTCTTGCTAAGGGATGGTACAAGGACTTTTGACAAAATTGGATTTAATACATGGTTTCTATGAAACTTTTATTGCTTTGCTTCTAAGCCTATATACATAGTTATTTTTATTTTGTTTCAACCAACTATAATTTTGTTTCTTGAATGTTGATGTATGTCAAAGATCTTCTTTAAATAGTTTTATTAGCTCTCATCATGCAATTAACTATTATCCATTGAATCCCTATACTATATTTTGTGTTCAAATATTATAATGCATTGTTATACAAGAAACATGGAGTTTGAAACAATTGGCACAGGTGAAGGGAAAATGAGACATTTATCAGTATTTCAAAATCTCAACGATTAAGGTATATTTGTTTAATAGTTCTATTCCAATATTTTGTGTTTAAATATTATATTGTAATGTTATAGAAGAAACAAAGACTTTGAAAAGATTGCACAGGTGAAGGAGAAATAAGACATTTATCAGTACATATTTCACAATCCTAATGGTTGAGGTATGTTTGTTTAGTCATTCTAGTGTTTAACTACTCTGCATCCGTTGTATATATTAACTTAGCATGCGATGTTTATAGGGTGAGATAATTGATGTTTAGTTGCTTTGTTTAAGAAAGATTATGAAAGAAGAATAATTGGTAGTTGGTTTCTTTTGTTTATTTATTTCATTTATTATCCTACTTCTTAAGGATTTCAAAGGTAGATATTTATATTTCATTTTCAACTGTCACTATGCTTTTGCGCTTGTTAAGAGTGGTCATTATTGCGTACAGTGCGGAAGTAGGAGCGAGAAAGATAATTTAGTGAATGAGAAGTAATCCAGGTAGGTATCCATTGAAGTGCTTTGATTTTTAATTTTTCACTCATTTTTTTTATTTCGAGTACTTGAGTTGCATGTAGTTACTCTTGTTTGCATCTACTTTTCTTGTAGTTAATTCATTGACAACTCTTATTTTATTTTGCTTTAAGAGAGTAAGACCTACGACCAAATAAGAAAATAATATGAGAAGTTTGTAGAAACTAGGAGGATTTTTTTTTGCAAAAGAAACTAGGAGGATTTAGATAGAGAAGAGTGTAGTCGCTCTACATAATTTATCTAAACATGTATTCATGTGTAAATATCTCAAAACTTATTTGCTTCAATTAATTTTGTGTGAAACTTATTTAACATGATGAAGTGTTATATTTAATTTGCAGATCGTTGCAATTATCCTGGTGCTCCACTTGGTCTTTACAACTTGGTTACACCCTTTTGGTAGGCTCTTCCCATTCGAAGAGAATTGGATTTAATTAGCTAAACTCTTAGCATTCCCTATCTACCTTGCATGCAATTTGAGGACCTTCATTTGATAAATAAATCTCTTACTAGATTTATTTCATAAAGAAGGGAATAAAAAATTTTCATATTTTCCTTATCTACTACTACGCTAGTGTTCTTCAATTGGGAGCAGCACGATAAGTTAAGAACTGCAGATTATTTATTTCACTTTGGGTTGATAAAGTTTTCTCATATTTTGAGACTTGTTATAGAGTTTGTGGCTTGAAAATCATGAATGACACTTTGGGTTTGAACTTCGATCAAAATATATTCTTATTGATATGAAATTATGATAATATGAACTGTTATGGAGTTTGTGAAGATATGAGTCCTTCTAGGCCTTCTTCCATTGTTGTTTATTTTGTTTTGAATTTTTGGCAGCTCTATTTATAGGGGAAACTCTGTCGAAATTTCTATAGAATATGAAAATCATATTGTTCTATGTCATGCTTGTTTTTGCCGTCTTTTTTACTACAACTAGTAATTCTTAAATATTAGTTTCCCTACTGAGAGCTTAGATTTGCTTTGCGTCTGACGTTTTTGTGACTTGTAGGTTTGCCCTTTTTTCGTGTAGTTTATTTACTAATGGGTTAACGGGAATTCTACACTTATAGATACTCCAACAATTGATAAATTGAAGGTAATTTATTTAATTTAATTATTTCTCAATTGTGTATATTTTTCAAGTTAATCCACATTTCATCTCCTTCAATCCATACTATGTTTTTTCCTCCTTTCTTTTCAAAAACACTCGAAAGCAATTTCAAGAAATAATTAGCAATAATTGTTCCTTAGGTTCTAAATTTTTCATCTTATAGACTTACCTAATATTAAAATAGATGAGCACACATTCTTCGTCAATATAGGGAAAGAGCTTTGAGTTACTTGAACTCGTTGGACATTGTACCAATTTCTTCTATTAAGAAATAACTACCTAAAGTGCCAATGCCTTAGTTACTTAGATGTGATTTACTATTTGGTGTTTTATTAATAGTGCAACGAGGAGAGTATTTATAATACAAGCATTTAATAGAACTTAACATTGTCAATTTTAATTTCTCCTTTATCACAATTGTAATATGGGTTCAATTCAACTTCCTGCTCATAGATTAAGGCTTGACAAATAGTAGATTTTTCATGGTCTAGTTTCTTCTTAGTTGTTTGTTTGATATAATGAATTCATCAATTTTTTTAAGTGAGCTGACTAGAAGAAGTCAATCTCAACTAATGTGAGATAAGTACTTAGTGGTGGTTGTTGTTGGTCTATTTGATGAATTGGTTACTTTAAGTGGGTATGAATGCCATGTATATTTATTCGGTATTCGATTTTATAATTACATATGTTTGCTTTTGAAGCTACTCCATAACATGCTTTTGGTGCTTTGTTTCGAACTTAATTTGCATAATCATCCTATTATATATGTTGATATTAGAACTAGAAGGAGCTCTATGTAGTTGTTCAATAAATGCATTTTTTGATGCATCGTGAAAAGGCATACCTCGTGAAAAAATTTTGTTGGTCTTGTTGTGGTAATGCTAAGAGTAAATTGTAGCCTACATTTATTGGTTAGTTATTGCATTCTTTTCTACTACCAGAAGGGATCCTTAATTATTTGTTTCCATACTAAAACTTGATTTTTCTTTGTGTTCAACAATTTTTTAGACTTACAAGTTTGCTCTTTTTTTGTGCAGCTTATTTATGGTTAGCAAGAACTCAACGCTATGAATACTAGAGAAATTGAGAGTGCAAGTGCCCCATATATAATTTCCCTATCCTATTCTATGTTGTAGTTTCATGCATGCATAATATTATTACACTTGTTAAACCCTTGTATTGGGATGTGACATGTATTCGATTAATTAGGAATTGATGGTATGTAGTAGGTTAGCACGTGAATAAAAGTTAATGTACTGCATTTGTAATTTTTTTGAGATGAAATAAAAGTTAATTTTAAAGTTTATAATTTTTCTTTTTATATAAAAAATTAATTGGGAATCAAATATTACAGGAAATCAACAAAAACATAAAAATATAGTTTTAATTTTTTAGGACAGGATTATACCTTTTTGCTACAGCTTTGAAGTTGTAGCAAAAGCAAAAGTTTTGTCACAAATAGTTTTTTGATGACAACATTTAGCTCTACTCATAACCTTTAATGACATGTAAAGTACTCTTTAGTGACAGGAGTAATGACTTTTAAGGACAATAAATTTGGTTGTTTAAAATGGTATTTTGTGATAGGAAAATGGATATATTGACTGAAGTGCCTGTCATTAGAAATGTACTTCTAATGACAGCATCATTCCAGTCACTATAACATTTAATGACAGGAACTATTTTCCTCTCATTATTGACTTTTAGTGAGAGGGGCGGTAATGATAGGAAGCTACTATCATTAAAACTATATACTGACAGGAAAACAACTTCTAATGATAGGAATTCCTGTCATTATAAACCCTTTTTCTTGTAGTGTTAAGTTCATTAGCTACGATTAGCGTGTGTATTGAATTGCATGCCAGATTGTGTATGCATGGACTGTAATATTTATTATAAATGAATAATCGGACAAATGAGGGAACACCTAATAATATGTGTGGATCAAGGAGGACACACATGAGACGCAGGATAGCATTGACGCTCGAATGTGCTCATTGGCATGAATTACATATCGACAGACGTAATGATAGGCGTAGGTATATTTATATATATGGTGATATATATAAATATATATAATAATTAATGAATAACGGGTATTAAGTGACGAGGAGTAGTCATGAGTGGACTCGCGAGAGTTGCAAATACGGGTGCACACTGAGTGGACTCGATGGTGTGCACAAGAATTGATTAAAACTCGAAAAATTTTGTCTGGTCAAAAACCAGCGCGCTGGGAAGTAGGGTTAAAAGGATAAGTGTAAGGGAACCTCGAGATGACGCAATGCATATCTCGAGGCAGTTAATTATTTGAATAACCACCACCGCCTTTCTGTGTTTATAAACAGAGAGAGTGAGAAACGATAGAGAAAGAGAGATCAGGAGAAGGAGGAGCGGAAGGAAAGACGAGAAGGAGAGCTTGCTCAAAGACATCGAGGAGCTCGAGAACGATGAGGAGTCGAGATCAGTTAAGGTAAGTTGTTATTATGGTTGTTGTTGTTGTAGTTGTTGTTGTTGGGTGTGGATCGGTTAGGTAGTTATGGTGATTAAGGATCGTTATGATCATGCATATATGTTGTAAGTCCTCTTTTGAGGCCCTCTTTGAGGTTGCAGGATGTTTGGATCCCGTTTAGGTCAGATTTGGCTAAGTCGATCATTGTTGGTATTGCAGGGGTTAGTCGACGAGCGCTCTAGGCACTGGCCCTACCACGCTAGTCGATCTGAACATGATAGTGACTGTTTAAGTTGGACAGTGCACTAGGCACTGGCCCTAGCACGCTAGCCAGTGTAAATAGTGGAATATTATTTTGAGTTAGGTGGTTTTACCTGGGTTTTAAGGTTGGTTTAGTGGTTTGAACTAGTAAACATTAAACCCGAATTGATACCAATGGGTGTGACATAGGTATTCCAGTATTGGGAGATGCGATAGAACCACGGAAAGCTAGGAAAACTCAGAGAAAACCTTAGGAAAGCTCAGGACTGGTAAGTGAGACTCATATATTTTATCAATTATGCAATGTAAACTAGTATTATTAGAGCACGTATTATAATAGACCAGGAATAGGGCAATGTACCGTGATTTGACTTTGTTTATACAAAAATTGTTTTAAACGAAAATGAATTCAAAAAGAGGTTTGGCGGGACAAATTGGCCTGGGGTTTAGAATTATGTTTAAGGTGGCCTCCCATCACCGTGCCCCCAATGACTTGGAAGTATCCCGATCAATGTTTTCCTATTGAGTTGGTGGCACATCGGTCATAAACCAATCAGATGGTTAGTGATTGGTTAGTGACGATGTGCGAGTGCGACTTTATTTATTTAAGTATGTGACACGTCAATGGGAACTAGTCTGATGTCCAATGACTAGCTCCTGATGATATGGGAGTGCGACTCTGTTCAAATACTGAAATTGAAAATACAAATCATGGATACATTGGAAAAGACCAATGAATTTGCATCTGTTTATATATTGTATATATTGATTCAAATATTCCTATTAAATATGCACTGAATTCATGTTGATATACATTGCCTAGATATTATTTGATAATTGATGGTTGGTATGGGAGTTACTGAGCATGAAGGAGCTCACCCACCTTAACATTTTCAGGTAATGGGAGTGTGTTAGGACTTGGAACTCAGGAAAGGAGAAGATTAGGCATTTATTATCTTCTCTTTGATGTAATGAATTTCCCTATTTTATAGGTATTGTATTTAATACTATTTTGTAATAATCAAGGTGGGATTACAAGTTTTATACCAAAGTTTATACCGATTTTGTATATTTTATTATTATCGAAAAAGGTTTAAATTTTTGCTGCTTTTGTTTTAAGTATTTATTTCGATATTAACAGATACACGTTGTCAGGAATAGGTACAAGGCTGCTAGCTCTAATTAGGTTCGATATGGTTTACTAGGGCTTAATTAGGGTTTCAGGCCAAGTTTCATCAGTTAGTCTATGATAAGTATATTTCGGTAGAGGTTCAGTTGAGGTTGAGGGATGCAACACCCCAATTTTAAATATATCATCATTATTACGTATTTTCAGACGTGGATACCAGCTTAGAACCCCATGGACACTGATGATAGACCAGGGCACACCCAACTAGGTATATAGTCAAGTTTGAGTGATGTTGTGCCTAAATTGTGATGCTTATATTCAATTGTGTTAATTTACATCGCATGTGGGTATTTATATTGTCGCTATTGAGCGAGATAGTGTGATGGGTATTCGTGAGTACCGGGTAGGTGAATTACAGGAATACTATGTCAGGGAATAGTACAAACAGAATAAACAAATAAAATGTGTAATCAATATAAGTCATTGTATAGTTGTTTAGTGGCACGATCGTTCACAAATGATGCGAGTTGCAGTATAGGGTTGGGTACCAAAACACCCGAGGATCAATTATTTATGTTTTGGAGGGATAAAACCAAGAGACCAAGTCACACAAAAGTGTCACTTTAAGTGGACTAATTGACCAAATCAAGGCCATTGATGATGCCTATGGATGGCCACAACATACTAGATCAACATGGGACTATAAATAAGATGAGTTGATGACTTTTCGTCACCTTTTCTTTCTCCTATTTGAAGAAATCCAAAAGTTGGTGGAGTGTTTGAGGGTTTGAGGAGCTTTGATTGGTGATTTGGAGGGGGTTTCATCAAGGAATCAAGTATCCAAGGTTAGATTCACGCTATCCTCTTCATTCTTTAACTTTCTGTATTTGTTTTGTGGGTTCGATGCAAGTTTCGGACATGTGAGTCGGACTCACTGGTTTTAAAGTTGTTGCTATGGTTTTTAATTGTAGTTTTGAGCTATTTTGGTCATTTGTTGATGGTTTGTTGGTGTTGAAGTTTTATCGATGTTTTGACGAAAATCGTCAAGTTTATAGATTTGGTTGGTGTAAATTGAGGTTTGATGGTGCCCTATGGTTGGTTTAGAGAACCATTGGAGGATGGAACAAGTTTGGATCGCGATGACGGAGCCAGGGGTGTCAAAAATACCCCAAAACAGTCACCCAGTTAATCTGGTGCCGCCAATAGCGTCGTGGGCATTAGCCCTAGGGTGCCACCCACGACACCAAATAGTCCAAAATTAAAAATATATATTTTTAATTAGACATTTTGTCTAATTTTCTAGACCAGTTGAGGGTCTATCATAGGGATCAATACCGAGTATCAAATGAATTTAAAATGGTAGAATTTACGTATAAACTTGAATTGTGATTTCCGAGTTTGAGGAATTAATTGATTATTCAGAAACCATGGAATTAGTACATTGTTAATGGGTATTTGACACGCTTGAGAGGCATGAAAGTATTGTGTGGAGTATTTGGAGCGCGGTTTGAGGTGTAGTAACCCAATTGAAATTCATTTGAGTGTTTACTTGCTTCTTATTTATTTCATTTATGTTGATTCAATATTCTCATTTTCGTGTTACCATTTATACGGTTGGTTGAGTTTACTCCCTTCGGGGTTACATTTTGTTACATTTTTAAGGAAAGCCCAGCCTGGGCCCAAGCCCAGTTAGGCCCACTTTTAAATGGGCTGGGCTTGGGCCACCTTAAACGGTTGGTTGAGTTTACTCCTTTCATATGTCGGTGCACCGTGGTCTACATCAGCCATCGAAAGGATCAGGGAATCCAGTCATGTTTGAGTTTACTCACTGGCGATGCCTGGGGATAATCTGAAGTATGGTTCTAGTCTGACCAAGATCCTGCACACACATCTGAGCTTCACTATTGTGATGGCTTGAGTGCAGACCCTAGTACGAGCAAGGGCAAGGGAAAACTAGTTAATTACTTATGATTGCCCACCATCGCAGGCTGACTCGTACGTTTGCTTTTAATATTTTGTTTTCAGTTGGGATTGGGAACTATTCTAAGACACTACTTCATATGTATTTTATACTTTAAGGCTTTTGATTATCATATATACATGGTACTTCTCTTATGGATTTTTCACATTAGGTTAATGCTCTCACATGACATGAATTTGTTTAATTACTTTATTAGTCATGTATGATAAGTCTTCCGTTATATTGATGTTTAATTATGATTTAAAACTAGATGAAATGAGTCTATTGGCTAACTAACTTGAAATGAAAATGATACAAATTAGCCATAATTTGAGGTTAATGACGTGTGGTGCGCGTGGGATACAACATGGTCGGTGATAGGCATGGTTATGGGCCCATGGCGCATGACGTTATGGCCTCGAGTATTGGGGCCGCTACAATGGAGGAGTTTCTAGCCCTAAGACACGGTAACTGTTCAGTTCTACAGTTAATGGAGCAGTACTGATACATGTTGCGATTCGCCACGGACGCCACGAGCACTGAAAGGCTACAGATATACTACTTCATCTGAGGGTTGATCAAGGGCATCACTAGCGCCATTGTTTCCATTGGAGTACATAAATTACAAGAGATGTATAACAGAGCACTCACGCACGAGACCTTCCTTCTGCAGAGAGATAGCAAACGCGCAGCTGTTAATTCTGAGGTACAGTCAGGGCAGAGTTCGAGGTCATACCGGAGGTAGAAAAGATAGAGAGATCAATCTAAGAGGGACTGTGACGGCTCATTTTATTAACGTCGTTATTTTTTATTATTTTCAGACTAGGACATCAGCTCAGACCACTCATGGACGCAGCAGCGCATATGCTAGGGACACACCGACCTAAGTATACTAGTCTATTTTTCTAATTATATGTGCTATTGCGGTGTTTTATTATTATTTTTAATCATTTAATCATCGCATGTGTGTGATTATATCCCTATCTCACGTGAGAATGTGTGACGGGTGTTTGCCTCGAAAAGCATGTCAATGCAAGTATCGGACAGGTGTAATACGGGGACACTGAGTTTAATAATGCTAATTTGAATAAAATTGACTAAGGTCAAGGTAAATATGGCCTAATATGAATAAATAAACCTTAGGCTAAGTCGAATCAATTGGATATACTAAATGTTGGAGCGCCTTGAGATGCATGTCGAACGCGAAGCCCCAGGTAGGCGAGTAGTCGGGGGCTTAGTGGGACCACAAATGGGTCAATTATGTAACCAATTACACTAACTATATGATAATTGTACCTAAGTCAAGTTGATTAAATTAATTTGAAAACATATGCCTATGGTTTGATTGTAAATATAGTGAGATCCAATGGGCAACTATAAAGTGCGTTAAAATAAACTTGTATGTAATTATTTTCAAAGATCATGTGCAAAATGGAAAATGTACTATGCCTAGGGATTGTGGACCAATTAGAGGCTAAGTGCATGATAAGTGTCACATTAAAAGTGACAAGTGTTGCTAGTAGAGATGTAGTGGATTATGTGTTTGAAAGATATTAACCTTAGATGTTTCTTGATATGTTCCTTTGAGGATCTAAATGAAAAAAATTACTTAAACTCCAAGCTTCCCATTTCTTTCTCATTTAAACAAAAAGAAAGTAGAGAAGAGAGAGAACGTGGTGCTAGGAGGTGAAAAAGGAGAAAGGTGAAGGATTGGGTGATTTTGCGTGTGAAATTGTTGGAGTTTTTGGGGATTCAAGAGATGGAAAACAAGAGTGACAACTCCATTTAAATCCATAGGTATGTTCTCCACAAAATCTCGATAATGCATGTTCTAAAATTGTTATTCTTCATGGATTTTGGTGTATGGAGAGTCCATAAGAGTAGATTGACCCTCAATGGGTAAAAATCACTTGTTGAGGAATCATTTTTGAAGATATTGTTGTTGTTGGGTAGTGATTTTGTGAGGTTAAGATAAAAAGTACCTTTATGGAAAGTTGATTAGGTGTACCATAAGATTTTAGAGTTTTTTTTGTCATATAGAGCATTCTGCCCAGAAAGCATGCTCAAGGCTATGAGCATACTAAAATTTTCAAGTATGCTCTAAACTTTGAGTAAGCTAAAACTTTCATTTAAACTCAAACATTGAGTAGACTCACTTTTCGGTAAGCTTAAACTTTCAGTAGACTTAACTACTCAAACCCTCAACATGCTCAATTATAGTTGGTTAGGTTAAATGACTTGAGCTAGCTTGTAACTAATCTAAAACATACATTAAACACCTTCTAATGACCCTAGGGGGCTAAGGGACCGTAGTACGAGGGTTTAGAGCAAGTAGGGGACGCATTCTCAACATGTTTGGGAGAATCGGAGTGCATTTTGAGGTGCGTAAAATCCAATTGAACACCATTTGAATATTTACTTATTGTTTTTACATTGATCAGTCCATTTCTTATTGTTATTCTTTCTTGTTACTGTTTTGGGGATGGTGGTTGAGTTACTCCCACCAGATATCATACGATGTATGTTTAGATGCACTAGATTGTAACACGTGTAACCGACCTTCGGTGAATGGTGACCTAAGCTGTTTCTGGTGCACGTATTGATGTTATGCAGATTTGGACACCACCGCTAGGATATCAGGTGAAAGGGACGTGAAGGCAGCCATTGTAGGAGATCCTAAGGTCCGAAGTACAATCTAGTCCGACAGAACAAGCACACACTTTGTTTATCTCATATGTATGTATTCATACGATGAGCTATATGTTTGGATCTGTGGTGTGATCTAGGTTCCTTGGCCTGTGCTATTGCCCCGTTATTATCACAATACAAACAAACAGGGTTAGCAATACTTGGAACTACACCTAGTTCAGAAATGAACTTTTTGATCCAAACTGCCTCCTTTGCTGCATCGGACGCTGCAATATATTCAGCTTCTGTTGTAGAATCTGTCGCAGCCTCTTGCTTCGAACTTTTCCAGCTTACTGCACCCCCATTCAAAGTAAACACGTATCCAGACTGTGATCTAAAATCATCTATATTAGTTTGAAAACTTGCATCTGTGTAACCATTTACAACTAGATCATTTTCAAAACCTCCATAGACCAAGAACACTTCCTTAGTCCTTCTTAAGTACTTAAGGATGTTCTTTACTGCTATCCAGTGACTCTCACCTGGATCGATCGATATCCGCTTGTAGTGCTCAAAGCATATGATACATCAGGCTGAGTGCATAGCATGGCGTACATGATAGATCCAATAGCAGATGCATATGGAATCTTATTCATACAGTCTCACTCATCATTTGTATTAGGACATTGAGTCTTGCTGAGACTTATGCCATGAGACATTGGTAACAATCCTCTTTTAGAGTCTTGCAAACTGAACCTATTCAGCACCTTATCTATGTAAGCACTCTGACTTAGACCGATTAGCCTCTTAGATCTATCCCTATAGATCCTTATCCCTAGGATATAGGCTGCATCTCCTAAGTCTTTCATTGAGAAACACTTCCCTAACCAAAACTTGACACTCTGCAATGTTGGGATGTCATTTCCAATGAGTAATATATCATCAACATACAGTACCAGAAAAACAACTACACTCCCACTGACCTTCTTGTAAACACAAGGCTCATCTTCGTTCTTAATAAGACCAAAATCCTTGATTGCTTCATCAAAACAAAGATTCCAACTTCGAGAAGCTAGCTTTAATCCATAAATGGATCTTTGAAGCTTGCATACCATCCTAGAATTCTCAGGATGTACAAAACCTTCAGGTTGTGTCATATACACGTCCTCAAGCAGCTTTCCATTACGAAATGTTATTTTTACATCCATTTGCTATATCTCATAGTCATAATATGCAGCAATGGCAATTAAAATTCTTTTGGATTTAAGCATGGCTACTGGCGAAAAAGTTTCATCATAATCAACACCTTGAGTCTGCCTGAAACCTTTTGCTACAAGTCTTGCTTTAAAAGTATGCACTTTGTCATCCATGTCAGTTTTCTTCTTGAAAACCCATTTATATCCAATGGTCTTACCACCTTCAGGTAAATCAACCAAGTACCAAACTTGGTTATCATACATGGATTGCATCTCAGAATTCATGGCACTTAGCCATTTATCTAAGTCTGGTCTAGACATAGCCTCCTGATAAGTGGTGGGCTCATTTTGATCCATAAGCAACACATCATGACTATCAGTAATGATAAATCTGAATCTCTCTGGCTCATGTCTTACCCTACCAGATTTACGTGGGCCTTGTGTCACTTGCGGAGGTTCAACTGATTTAGAACTTTGTTGAACTTCCAGTAGCGGTTCAGTGTTTATCTGTGATTCTTGAACTTCTTCAAGATTTACTTTTCTTCCACTAGTGTCTTTTGAAATAAATTATTTTTCCACAAAGGCACCATACCGAGCAACAAACACTTTGTTCTCTGCGGGATTATAAAAGTAATATCCTTTTATTTCCTTAGGATACCCCACAAATAAACACTTATCAGATTTAGGTGCTAGTTTTTCTGAGACTTGTCACTCTACGTAAGCCTCACAACCCCAAATCTTAAGAAAAAACAAACTAGGTCTCTTTCCGTACCATATCTCATATGGTGTTTTATCAACCGCTTTAGAAGGAACTCGATTTAGAGTGAAAGCTGTAGTTTGTAATGCATAACCCCAAAAGGATAATGGAAGATCCGCATAACTCATCATAGATCGAACCATATCTAATAAGGCTCAATTTCTCCTTTCAGAAACTCCATTCCATTGTGGAGTTGCTGGTGGAGTTAATTGAGAGATAATGCCACAATTTCTAAGATGATCATCAAATTATTAGCTTAAATACTCACCACCTAGATCTGATTGAAGTGTTTTGATAGTTTTACCAAGTTGATTATGCACTTCATTTTGAAATGTTTGAAACATCTCAAATGATTCAGCTTTATGTTTCATAAGATATACATGACCATATCTGCTGAAATCATCAGTAAATGTAATGAAGTACTGATAACCTCCTCTAGCCATTGTGTTTATAGGACCGCATACATCAGTATGTATTAGACCTAATAAATCACTTGCCCTTTCACTATGTCCAGTAAAGGGACTTTTAGTCATCTTACCTAGTAAACAAGATACGCACGTTTCATTTGATTCCAAATCAAATGAATCTAGCAGTCCATCTTTATGGAGCTTCGTTATGCGTTTCTCATTTATGTGGCCGAGACGATAATGCCAAAGATAGGTTTGATTCAAATTATTTGACTTGAATCTCTTTGTATTTATGTTAAAGGCTGGAGTATCAGTGGACCTTTTCATGCTTAGAATATAAAGACCATCACACAAATCAGCATTTGCATAAAAAATGCCTTTACGAGAAATTGAACATCTATTATTCGCAATAATAAAATCAAAACTATCCATATCCAAAAATGAAAAGGAAATGATGTTTATGCTTAAAGCACGCACATAATAACAATTATTTAAAGTTAAAATAAGTCCACTAGATAAGACTAAGTCATATGATCCAACAGCTAGGTCAGCAACTCTTGCTCCATTCCCTACGCGCAGGATGACTTCTCCTTTTTTTAGCTTCCTACTTCTGGTGAGTTCCTGCATATTTATACAAATGTGAGATCCACATCCGGTATCCAATACCCAGGTATCACTAGTAGATAAATTAATTTCAACAACATAAATACCTGAGGTGGTAGTCGCACTACCATTTTTTTCCTTTAGATCTTCTAGATAGAGTTTGCAATTTCTGAACCAATGTCCAGGTGCATGGCAGAAATGACAATTTCCTTCCTTTTCCTTTTGGTGCTTTGAAGCAGGAACAGGCTGGGGCTTGACTTGTTCCATAGGCTTTGCGACAAGTGCAGCAGCAGCCTTGGTAACTTTAGCCTTGGTTTGCCTTTCTTTTTCATTCCCTTTCCCTTTTGGACCATCAGCACATTACTAGAGGGTTTCTTGATATTTTGTTCAGCAGTTTTGAGCATCAAATGCAACTCTGAAATTGATTTCTCCATATTATTCATATTTTAGTTCATCACAAATTGTGAGTAACTCTCGGTAATGAATTTAGGATCAAATCCGTAGCTAACTCTTGGCTTATGGGAAATCCAAGTCTATCAAGTTGGTCAATATAGCCCTTCATCTTCAGAACATGAGGACTAACTGACGCACCCTCAGTCATCTTACAAGAATGCAGGTTCTTGACTGTCTCGAACCTTTCTTGCCTAGCTTGCTGTTGGAATATTTCCTTCAGCGTTACAGCCATGTCGTAGGCTTCCATTAGTTTCATGTCCTTCTAAAGTTCAGGAACCATAGTTGCCAACATAATACATGCAACGTCAGTGGAATCGTTGACATGCTTATTATGCACATCCTTCACAGCTTTCGTAGCATTGGCTGGTGGGTCCTCAGGGATCGGAGCATCCAGAACATACAACTTGCGTTCATGCTTGAGAACGATTCTCAAGTTTCTAAACCAGTCAAGAAATTTAGTCCCAGATAGCTTATCCTTCTCAAGGATAGATCGCAGTGATAGGGGATTATTGTTACTTGAAGAGGCCATTGATCTACAATAAAGATTATGCAGAGTTTATTTTAGTATAGAGGAATAGACTCCCACTAAATTAATAACCCTCCTAAAACATATTGTTTATTTAGGAGACTTAAATCCATATTTCACATAATTCTATGACAGTTATGGCATGAAACACTGAACTAGATTATTTAGGTAGGTAACAGTTACCAATTACATCTTATGAAATTTTAGATACTTTTATGAGATACAGGACATCTTATGTCTTAGCATGTTTTTATCTCATCATATACCTAAAGCCCAAAACTATTTTGATAGCTTTATTAAGTCAGACCAATTTAAACATTTAGGTAACTCTTACTAAACTTATCTCACTAAGATAACACAATACACCCAGCTATGGCTGAAACTATATTAGTGCGATCGAGGCCTTAATAAGTGTTTAAAATTGGATGGCACAAGACTTAAGATTTAATAGAGGGATTTTGTTCAGTTTTAGTGATTTTTAAGTAAACAATGAAATATCATATATTTTATTGATTTGTAGAACCACTAAACAATTTAGGAAATTTGTATGCTATTCACTAATAGAAGAATTTTCGTACGCTAGGATTAGTTAGACGGCGGTCCCGCTGGCCGGTTAGCGGGAAGTGGTTCCGCTGAGCGGTCAGCGGATGGGGGGTACAGGGGCAGCGCCCCCTTTTTTTTTTTTTTTAGAAGACGAATCTCAATTCCGAAAATTGAAATTCGTTATAGAAAATCATATTTTTCGCTAATTTTACTATACTAAATTTACCCCTTAATTTATCTAAAATTAAGTCAATTAAAACGTTTTTAATTAACTCGGGCCCACATCTATTTAATCATCTTATCCTAATCCAATTAAGACTTTAGATATTTGAATCCTAGCATATCACCAATAACAAACTTCTCCACATTTATCTCCTATCCAATAGGGATAATGAAACCGATTTTGCATATATCTCCTAATCTAATTTGTTATCTATCTTTATCAAATAGAAACTTCATAAAAAATGGATATAACAAGATAAATAAATAATTTTGAAAATTAATTATTTATTTTGGATTTAAGATATTTGAATCCTGGTATATCACCAATAACAAGATTCTTGATATTTATCTCCTATTCTAATTTATTATCTATCTTTATCAAATAGAAACTTCATAACAAAATAGATATAACAAGATAAATAAATAATTTCGAAAATTAATTATTTGCAATTTCGATCTTCATCCAAATAATCACAAATATGTAATTGAATCATGAACTGCTATCCCAATCGAATTTAATGGTGTCATGGATCATAGAATACGAAACTCAATTCATAAAAATTATTCAAATTAACCTAACATGGTTACTAGCATATACGAAACTAATTTCAATTAAATCACGAATATATGTATCATATACACAAAACATGATAATAAATCTCACAGAAAACTTATGTATATCACATATACATCAACTATTAACATGCTTTCAATCATATATCATAAGAAAACATGCAAAGAGTTTAATGGAATCAAACTCGAAGGCTCTGATACCACTGTTGGTGTTTGGGGTTCATACGCAGCGGAGATTACAAAACAATTTTGAGAAAAACCCCAACAGGATCCGAATCTGATTCCATTAAAACATGTTTAAACTATGAAAACTTAATCATACCTCAGTCGCAATGTACCTTTATGAAGGTTAATCGATCTCTAAGGCGCTGGCAACGACGAACGCCCTCTATCAGCAGTCCACACACGAACAGCGGCCAAGATTTGAAGTGCTAGCTTTGAGAGATTACCAAACCTTTTTGTTTCTCTCCAAAACGATCTAGAGCATACCAAAAACTCTAAGTCGTTTCTTAAAACGAAAATACAGTTTCGGCCTTATTTAATCTCTCGTACTTGTATTCTAACTCAAAGCATCTATTTATACAACCCTTGTATATAGACGGTTAAGTAAATTACACATATACCCCTACTTAAAGAAGTATAAGTGTAATACACTACAAGGACGTTTCTGTCATGAATTTTATCATATAAAATTTGTTTTTCTGAACCATCTTAAAATCTTGCAAAACCATTCTTAGTGTGCGACCCAATAGGTTCATACAACGTTGGCAGTATACCAAAACACATTTTGGTATACAAGTCATAAGCGGCCTCTAGCAAGACATTATGACTACCCAAGTTGTACGAATATCAAATGATACAACCTAATCGATAGTGTATATAACATCCTTTTGTCACACGATATCCTTTTGATCAAACATAAGGCATGGAATTGTCATCCAACATGTTCAATCGTACTAGTCTCGATCTTTAGGTAGACTGAAAATATCCAAGTGACATTGATCAATATCAATTCACTTAGACTAGGCCTTTTAACATTCTAACACATCGAGGGATCCACTGGATATCTCTCTCTATATGAGAGGGACAAATTTAATCTCGATTACACAACTTCACTACATTATTCACACATTAACCAATCACAACCTTTATAATCGTCCGGTTAAAGACAACGTTTGATTGCATCAAATCATTGTGTTCCTAATGTTGAAGGCTCTGGTAATTTCAAGTCAGAGGACTGAATAATATACATATCATGAGAAACAACTATGACTTAATCCATGTGATGTTCTCATAGCGGGTCAGTCCAGTACTTTTTTCCTAACAAGTACTCATGATCTTGATTCATATTCCTATACGTATGATCATCGTATGATCATCAATCAAGACTCACACTAGTCTTATTTCATTATAGTTCCCAGTATAATAATCGACTAGGGACATTTATGATATTTCTGTAAATACCCATAGATCTTATTATAATGTAAACATGCAAATCAATTATAATAAACAGCAAATGAAATCCTCTATTTTATTAACTAAAATGTATTCATAAAGACTATTAATGGATTCACCTAGGGCACATTTCCCAACACTATATTGCAGTTGCATGTTTTACATTCCACATGTCTATTTAACATTTTATTGCAGTCTATTTATTTACTTATCAAATGCTCAATGGATTTCTTGGAATTTTACTCATTTGGACTCGTCATCAGTTTTGTTGTGATAGCTGAGTGCAGATCCCAATACCACTAAGGGCAAGGGGATCCTAGGCAACTACATCTAATTGCCCACTAACGAGGACCTACTAGTATGTGTTATTTTGATATTTTGCTTACATTTTAAGTATTTGGGAGACTGGAGAGACACTATACATGTATATATTATTGCTATGGTACTATCGCCTGTATACATAGTACTTTCCTGAGTATTCCACATTATGACTGATGCTCTACTTGCAATAAAATCTATATATTATCACTGTTTTGTTTATTTAAGACTTTTGACATTAAACACTGGTTATCTATTTGCAACTCTATTAAAATACAACTCAACATACAAGAAATAAGTTAACCGAATAAATGGTAAATCTAAGTGTTGAAAAAGGCTAACTAATAAAATATGGAATAACATATAAATTTTAACTACGAGAAAAGTTCACAGACGAATCAAGGATGCTGACGTGGAGACAGACGCAGTGGAGCGTGGGACCCATCAGTCAGAGTGGCTTGGCAGGTGCAGCCTGGCCCGCGGGTAGGGAGCAGCAGGCCACGAGGTGGCCTCGAAGTGCGGCGCTGCCACAGGGATAGTAAAGTCAACCGATAGTCTGATGGTAGCCGCAAGGATGACCGGGACTGCAGTGATGACTATCAGTCAGATCGGTATAGGTATGATGACAAACATGCAGTACATGCCATTGCACCCACACAATAGCGTAGTCATCAGATATAATCGTACTGATAGGACCGAGATTAGGGTGGTTGTGACAAGGGTCAGAGGGACCAGGGTCAGGGTCAAAGATCCGGGGACAGAAAGGCAGGGAGGTCGAAAATGAGTCGATGTTTCAGATGCGGTCAGACAAGACATCTTAGAGCGGATTGTTAGAGGGCATCACTACCACCAGAGCCAGATCAGACCCGAGAGTAGGCTCACGCAGTAGGACTGCCGGATAGAGAGGTGATCAGACAACATGTCGAGGGTAAGTTATTAAATGCATTTTTTATGCATTATTCCTTCAATAATATTTATCATGCACATTAGATATTCACTATTTATCTATGCATACGAAGCCTCACTGGTTGTGCAATACACTAGGCCATAACATGTGGCACTGGCTTCCTCAGTGAATTGTGACCTAGGCTATTAGTTTTCGGTGCACATGTCGGTGGGTCATGGGTCCATGCTGACCAACGTGAGGGCTATTTGGTGATGGTCCAATGGGTGCGCTCACTGGTGGGATCCCAACGTACTAAAGTTTGGTCTAGTGGGGTTTAGAGAGTAAGTTTGTGTGTCAGATGTTTTTGCCACATTTTCAGCTCCATGGCACAAGATGATATTCTACTTAAATTTCGAGACGAAATTTTCGTTAGTTGGGAAGAATTGTTACGGTTCAATGTTTATCGATGTCATTATTTAGTATATTGTCAGACTCGGACGCCAACTTAGGCCCATGTGGACGCTTAGGATAGGTTAGGACACGCCTGATTGGGCACGAATAGTTTTTTTGTTTGTTGGTTGCCTATTTGCGGTGTTGGTTATTATTTTATTCATTAATGCATTGCATGTATGTAATTATATTGTTATACCGTGTGAGAGTGTGTGACTGGTATTCCCCTCAGGAAGCATGTCGACGCGAGTATCGAGTAGGTGAAGTACAGGTACGTTAGTGAAACACAAAGAGCATACTTTAAATGTATATTAAGTCAATGAAATGCATAATAGTAATACATAGTAGAACTTTCTAGAAGGAATAGTAAGTGGGTGTGTTGTCCCATTTTTAAGCGACAAAAGTCAAATTCCTAGCCACATGTGGAGACAAGATGGGTGGATATCTATGAACTAATGGATGTTAAGTGTGTCATAGCAAAAATGACAAGTTGTTTCTTAGTGGAGCTTTTTGGGAATCTAAGAGAGAGACAATTACTTAGCCCCTAAGTTTCCATTTCTCTATCATTTGAACTAAAAGAAGATAGAGAGGAGAGAGAACATGGTGCTAGGAGGAAGAGAAGGAAAAGAAGCAAAAAGTGAGGGGTTTGGTGACATTGATTTTGGAAATCCAAGAAAGGAATATGCTAGAACAACTCCATTTAAAGCCATAGGTATGTTCTTCACCAAATCTCTACCATGCATGTTCCATTTTGTTGATTTTCATGACATTTGGTGTATGGAGGGTTCATAAGAATAGATCGACCCTCAATGAGTAGAAATTTCTTATTGAGAATCATTTGTGAGGTAATTGTTGTTGTTAAGTAGAGATTATGTGAGGAAGAAGATGAATAGTAACTTATGAGAAATGTTGAATTGATGTCTTTTTCTTAGGTTTCAACCATATTTTGTTGCATTATGAGGATAAATAAGTGCAAACTAATTTCGGTAGGGTTGCATAAGTCTTGAGGCCGAAAGAGTCAAGACTTTATGAGGAGCCCTGAGATTCTTGGAAATTTTGCCTATAGAGCATTCTGCCCAGAAAGCATGCTCAAAGTTTTGAGCATACTCAAAGTTCCAAGTATGCTCAAAACTTGTAGTAGACTCAAAACTTTCAGTAAACTCAAAACCTTCACTCGGCTCACTTTCAGCATGCTCAAATCTTAAGCACGCTCAATTTCTTAGTGTTAGGTTAAATGACTTTAGCTAAGTTAAAATTAATCTAAAACCTATTCAAACTTCATAGAAACACCCTAAAACACTTATAAATGACCTCAGAGGACTCGAGGACTATAGTGTGATAGCGAAGAGCGCAGCAGGGTTTGATCGGGGTATTTTCGAGGCATTAGAGTACGATTTGAGGTGTTTAAACCCAACTAAAAGTCACTTGAGTATGTACTTTCATTCTTTATTGTTTTACTCTATTCTGTATAGTTTATTCATGTTTTATCCCTTATTCATTTTAGTTATCTATGCTTGTGTCACTATTTGAATGGTTGGTGGAGTTTACTCCCATTGGGTATTCCGTTGTGTGTTCATGGCATGCTAGACCATAGCATGTGTATCAGTGGTCCTCGATGGATAGTCAACCTGAGCTACTTTGCCAGTACATGTGTCGGTGCATCGTGGGTCCACGATGACAACTAAGAGGATTAGGTGATGATCCAATAGGTGTGTTCATTGGTGGGATCCTGGGATATCCGAAATATGGTTTAGTCTGACCAAGACAGTCACACATGTTATCGCTCTATTGTTATTTATGCATGCGATGATCAATTTACAGTTGTTTGTTTACATTACGCATGTTGATTAAATAGTATTTATGGATTCCCTTTACTTTATCATGTGAATGCTCAGTGAATTTTCTAGGGATTTTACTTACCTAAACTCGTCATCTATTTTTATTGCAATGACTAAGTGCAAATCCTTCTACGAGGAAGGATAAAGAGATTCTTCGCGACTATCTTAGAGCTCACCCACTGGTTTAGCACTTTACTCGTAGGTGTTTATTTTGATATTTTGTTTTATTGTGTATTAGGGGACTTGAGACGTCGGTACATGTATATATTTACTCTTATCACCTTATATACAGTGTAATTATTTCTCAGGTTTTCCACATTAAGACATGACAAGCTCACCAAAACTTTTGTATATATGTAATCTATTCACATGTTTTAAGACTCCCGCTGCACTTTTAAAGGATTGTTAACTATAAAACACAAGCAATGTTATAACTCTGATAACTGATGAATAAGTGACAACTTTATGATTGGAATATGAGTTAGCACGCACTCTAAGAGATGCTGACATGGCGGCGGATGACAGCAGCGAGTGGGATCCAGCACCTTGGGGCGCGACGTTGCCACACCTAAGGTTTTGGTTCGTTGGCAGCATCACGAGATAGAGGAACACACCTGGGAGCTCGAGTCGACAATACGAGAGCATTACCATCAGCTATTCCACAGTATGATGTTTTATTTTAACCCAAATTTTGTGACGAGATTTTCCCTAATTTGGAAGAGTTATAACGTCCTGATTTATTAACGTCATTATTTTTTTTTTCATATTAGGACACCAGCTCGGACCCACGTGGACGCCGTAGATAGGCTAGGGTTTCGCCTGACTAAGTAATAGTTTATATTTGTCTAATTTTAATGCTTTATTGCGGTGTTTCATTATTATTTTAATCATTGAATTATCACATGTGTGTAATTAAATCTTTGTACTATGTAAGAATGTGAGGGTGTTCGCCTTGAAAAGCGTGTCGACACGGGTCTCAGGCAGGTAAAATACGGGAACACTAGGTCGAAGTAATGCAAATGTGAATAAAGTAGCTAAGGTCAAGGTGAATGTAGCCTAAAATGAATAATTAGACTTAGGCTAGGTCACATTAACTGGGTACACTAGTTATGGCGCAACTCGAAATGCGTGTCGGGACGCGGAGCACCGGGTGTCGGGGTAGCTGGGAGTTAGTGTAACTTTAAACACCATTTTATAAACCCAAGTAAATATTTAATGTGGTTAAATGTAATTCTATTTGATCAAATCAAATGTAAGTTTAAAGTTGGCTAGAATAATTAAAAGCCATAGATACACATTAAGATGATCCTAGAATATGTAAATATAGGCTGATGTGTTTAATTGGAGTCATAACAGTGTATGGACAGCTGGTATGTGAGCCTTATGATGATCCTCAAGATGAACATAGCACACTTGATCAAACCCACAAATATGAAAACTTGTCTTAGTGGATTTCTCCAACAAAACACAAAATTTACATGCAAATCTGAAAGAAGAGGCTAGATTTTCTGGTGATTCTGAGGAGTATTTGGGAATCAAATATCAAAATCAAGGGCTTCATAAGCAAGGTGATCTTCTTCTCCATCTCTTTTCCATTAAAATGAACTCAAAATTAGGGAATTTTTATGTAAAACAAATTTTGTTGTTTGCTTGCTAGTTTTCTGAGCTCTTTATGTCCAATATGAGTCTATTCTAGCATCGATTTAGAGTTTGAAGATGATATTAATGAAATTTGGGTTTTGGGTTTGATGTTAATGATCAATGCATGTTGGACTTTTAATTTGACGTAAAATTGTTGATTAATCTTGTGGCGCTGGCTTTCGGCATTGTTGTAGTTCCCCCACGAGTCGAGGATGGAGTCGATGGCATTTGGAGAAGGCCACGTGCATCAAAATCACCAGAATTTCAGTGCTAGAATTATGGGTTTTGACACAAGTAGCGCACTAGGCAGGGTCCTTCGCGTGCTACCTATCTGGGCGACACTGTTCTTCTTCTAAATGAATAATAGCGCACTGAGGAAAACCCACAACTCGCTAAACCACCTAGCACGTTGGGGCAGACCCCCTAGCACACTAATGATAGTAAAGCCAGGTTTTTAAAAATGAAACCATAAGGGGATGGTTTGGGACTTAGGTTATTATATCAACCTAAACTCACTGTAATCACCCTAAAACACTTGCAAATGATCTCAGAAGATTAAGGGATTGTAGTAGCATAGTCGAGAGCAAGTCGGGGTTGAATCAGGGTGTTTTAGGACATCGGAGTGCGTTTTGAGGTGCTTGCTTTACCGTTGTTATATATTCCTTATTGATTATTTCATTCCATTATTGTACTTGGGACAATTGGTTGAGTTAACTCCCACTGGTACTTCCATTGTGTTTTCATGACACGCTAGACTGTAGCACGAGTGACCCAGACCTTGATGAATGGCAACCTGAGCTGCTCTCTGATGCACGTATTAGTGGAGCGCAGGTATAGGTCAACCACCACGAGGAACAAGGTAAAAGGGGCACCCACTGAAGGGATTCGAAGTACAGTTTAGTCAGATGGGGACAAGCACACACTTTGTTTATCTACGGTGTTATTTATTCATGCAATGTACCAATTATAGTTGCCTATTTTACTTCCACATGTCTATTTAACATTATCATTTGTTTCATTATTTACTTAAATGCTCAGTGATTTTCCTTGGGATTTTAATCACCTGGACTCATTATTTGTTTTGTGGTGTTGGTTGAGTGTAGATCCTAGTACCTATAGGGCCAAGGGGATCCTAGGCGACTATCTCTGATTGCCTTATGTCCAAGGACCTACTAGTACGTGTTTACTTTTGATATTTTGTTTACTTGTTGGATTTGGGAACTACCAAGAGACATTGTACTTGTATATATATATTTTTTATTCACTTGGCACCTTATATACAGTGTACTCTTCCCGAGTTTTCCACATTATGATTGATGTTCTATTATGTCATGAATTTTATATACTATCACTATTTCCATGTTTAGTTAAGTCTTTCGTTTTAAATTATTATAATACGTTGTATCAACTCTGGAAAACACAACCCAATACTCAAAGAATAACTTAACCAAATAATTGGTGAATTCAAGTGATTTAAAAAAGGCTAACTGATATAATACTGAATAACTGGTAAACCTTAACTAACTACACGATGAGTTCGCATGCAAATTGTGGATGCTGACTTGGCACCGGACGTCAGCGATGCGTGGAGGACAACGGGACCAGTGACGTGGTAAGGCTGCAAGACCCATGGCGCATCGAGGCGCAGGCTGCTACAAATTCCTAGGTAAATCTCACCTATAAATTTGACGACAAAGTCCATTCTACTTAGACACAAGTATAAATAGGTAGTACACGTCATCATTCACAATATTTTCGGGTCGTTACACTCCCCTCTTAATTGACTTGCTGCAATATCCAATCTCGATCCTTGCACGCTCGGGGCTCAATAAGAACCTCCTCACGAATCTTAACAATCCAAGACACATCTCATAAATAGACAAGTCACATTCTTAGTTCAATTTTCCATTTTTAAATCCACTTTAGGGTCCACTTGTGTGGACCCTGCAGCCCTCCCATCGCCCGATGCAAAGGTCGAGAGGTGGGACCCACCCAACTCTTTCTCCTAATGGTGTGAGAGTGTGCCCCCATTGAAGGCAAGTATTTATTTTTATTTTATTTTACATATATAATTATTCTTTTGATGTCAGCTGTTATATTCTACGTATTTGTTTTTGGAACCATTAAACTTTGATTGTATTTTTTTTTGAAACCACAACCAACTCTTATTCATTCCAAATCTCTCGCAAGTACATTCAAAAGAAATGGGGTATAACATCCCACTCGTTTTGACCAGACATAGAACTACCTTCCCTTGCTAATGTATGGGCTGCTACATTAGCAGATCGACAAATAAAAGAAACACTATAGGACCTCAAGTTCGTTACCAACTTCACACAATCATCAATTATACCTCCAAAATAGGATTTATCTTTATGCCTATTTTGGATTGCCTGAACCACCTCAAGTGCATCAGACTCCAACTTTACTCTTCTCTCGCCTCTGTCCTTCAGTCAGGATAGTGCCTCTAACTCCAATAGCCTCAACTACCCTTGCCTTGAACGCCCCTTCATACTTTCCTGCTAAGGCAACTACAAATCGTCCACCATTGTCCCTTAGAACCACTCCATATGAGCTAACCCCTCTCTTTTCAAACACTGATGTATCTACATCAAACACTGATGTATCTACAAATAGTCCACCATTGTCTCTTTTCAAACACTGATGTATCTACAAATCGTCCACCATTGTCCCTTGATCGTTGCCAACTTGTTGGGATCACAGTCGATGGCTTAGCCTTGGGGGTATGCCTTCTCTGTCTCGCTGCTTTCCTGTAACGACCCAAAAATTTGGTTATTTGTGGATGATGATGTGTATTACATATTTATACACGTGTTTGAGTGACCGAACGATTTAATCAGTGAACGAGTACGAAAATTGGGTTACAGGTACACGGGGGATTTAAAACACTGTAAAGAGTACAAATAAATAAATTTTTAATTAATTTAATTAATTAATTGGTGAAACAATGCGAGACTACGCGCGCTACGGGAGTCGGGGCAAGATAAGACGGACCGTGGAATGTAGTTTGAATGCGGGAGTTGGTTAATTATGCATTTCACGGGCTATAGGATAAAAATTGTTAAAGTGACACAACATGATGAGGAAAGCCATGAGATTAGCCTTGAGATGTGTATTTGTGTTAAGTCATGATGATGAGGTAAATGACCCATAAGGGCAACTGTCCAAGAAATGAACAAGTGTTAAGATAAGGGTAAAAGGGTCGTTTCACATTTGTTATGTATATATAAAACAGGTAAACCCTAAATACACTATTCATCTTATTCATATATGCACTCCCGCCGCCACTTCCTTCCTCCTCACTTCATCTCTCTCGTCGGTCTCCCACTCCACCCTCCTCCACGACGGTGCCACGAGCTCGCCAGAGCTCACTCACCGGAGGTCTCTCTCTCTCTCTCTCTCTCTCTCTCTCTCTCTCTCTCTCTCTCTCTCTCTCTCTCTCTCTCTCTCTCTCTCTCTCTTGTCATCTCACCTCTCGGTCTCTCACTACTTCGATCCCTCTCTCGGCCTTCATCTAGGCTCTCCTTTGGTGACGAGACGCTGGAACTCTCACTGGAGTTTCTCTTTCTTTTTCTCTTTCTCATTCTCGGTTTATCTCTCTTTTTCTTTATTTTTTCTCTCTTTCCTACGAATTGGCCGGCTGTCCCGCCGCGCTGTGCCACTGCTGTCTACTACCAGGACATGGGGACACGTCGAGGACTCTTCTATGAACATGTGGGTGCCTCCGAATCCCCAGAGCAGTCAGTTAAGGGGCAGCAATGGTGTTTTCTTGGGTAGGGTATTATTTGAGCTTGTCTTGACTGTTCGCCGAAAAACACCTATATAGGTGGCACTGCTGGCCAAACAACTACGTGTGGGGGGTTTTCGAGGACCTCTCCATGACCTCGATGATGCCTCGCTACCCTTGTGTTTGATTTTGTTGTGTTGGAACTGATTTGATGTTTTGAATCCATGCGAAGTTGTTGTCGTGCTCGTGTTGAACTGTTTTGAGTCATCACCGGAATCCATTTCCGTGGTCGACACCACCGTTGTGCCACCATGACTGGGGATTTCGGGGACCAAGCTAAGTCCATGCTTGTGTCCCACGACTCTCGGAGTGGCCTAAAACAACGACATTATTGTCATTATTATCTATATTATGTTGTAGTGTGTTGTACGCATTTTATACCTTTCTCGCCGGAAACCACCATCATGGTAGCTTTGCCGTCGACGCGATGACTTGGGGAATTTTCGGAGACATTACCATGTCCATCATGGAGTCTCACAACCCCCGGAGCGTCTCTATTAGTGGTGGTAAGTTTTGTGAGCATCATTTCATGTGATATTGTTGTTGCGCGTCTCGTTGCAAACCATCGTGAATGGTGGCATTGCCGTCAGACGCCATGACCAAGGGAGTGTCGGGGATCACAAAAAAACTCTCGTGTGTCCCATAACTCCCAGAGCATCCATATCGATAGTGATGAGTCGTTGCAATGGAAAATTCATGTATGAGTACTTTTATGTCAAGTGATTGTTGGCGTGACGTAGCGCACGCCTACAAATTTTCCATGTCGTATTGGCACTCTATGGGCGTTGGACCACACCCGATGAAGTTCCCTGCTCGCCGGTGTATGGTCATGTTGAGTTTCGTGTGGAGTCGTGATTGTTGAGCAACCTCGAAGCTGTGTTTCACATTGGTTGAACGGTAGTGACGTCGTGGTCACGCCGCCGGTCTTCGAGACTATGGTGTGACCCACATACGACTGAGCCGAGCCTATGATTCATGAGTAGGCTTACATGTGTCATGGTTATCGATGTTGTGATATCGTGGTCGTAGTTATTGTTGTGGTTTTTCAAACCCGAGATAGAGTATTCATTATTTTATCGATTTGTCAAATTGTTTGAGTCCTTAAAACGTTAGGAAAACACTAGGGAATTAACCTAGGGTTAGTTGATGACTCGACCCATTAATTAAAGTTTCCGACCTTTTCAGGTAGCGGAAAACTCGGGGATACGCGTTAGGGACGCGAGAGTGTTGTTACACGGGTTGCGATTAGTCAGGTAAGTACACTTGCCTTAAAAGCTTGTGTATGATTTGTAAGTCTGTAAGAAAATGCCATGTGATTCATTATCATTTATTCAGTCTTGTTATGCTCTATTATTGGTATTCCATTCCATTCCTTGTGTATTTCCCGGCGTAAGTGTTTCGTCTCAAAAGTACTAGGATCTACACTAGAGGGATAAAACGTGGGCACTCATGTACAGGAGTGTGTGACCAACCTAAGTGACCGTGTGACACCGAGTACTGGGTGGGTGGGTTAGAGTCCCTCCCGTCATAGATGTGCCTTCGCTTGTGTCGATGTCCGGGAAGACCTCGCGAGGTCTTCGCCGTTATGCTGTGATTTAAACCACTTATGGGCCTCTTTTGATTCCATGGAACACACATGACTTTCGATTGATATCTATTAGTCTGTTTATCATGCACCTTGTTTATTTAAATTCCTGTCTTTTTATTACCGCATGATATTTAGACTGTTTTACTTGTTATATCATGAATTACTGTTATCTTCTTCTGGCATTACATTCGATTTCTTTAGTTGCTCACTGTCTAGTTTGTGATGGTGGGTGCAGATAGTGCAGAGCGCAGTAGAGGCAAGGAGCCCTGCTTAGGTGACTTTTTGTGAGGATTAGCAGTTGGATTTTGAGACTATTTAGTAGGTTTTATGCTTTGCTGATTTGTATATCGTTTCATACTATTGTTTTTGGGTTTATAGAACTTGGTATTATTATTGAGATTGGTATCATGTATGTTAGTTTATCGAATTGTACATGAATACCTGGGGTTTTTCCACATTATAGAATTCCTAATTTCCCTTTGATTGAGTTATTTTCCCTTGTTATTTACTGTTTAGTCTTCCGCTGTGTATTATTGCAATAACTCTTTCATAAATTACTAAATTGATTAAATCGAAGGCTGACTAGGCTCGTCAGGTTGCTAAGTGATGACTTAGGGTCGGCGCGGGTCTAGGCCGAGCATACCCAATTGCACGGGGAAATTGGGGCCATCACATTTCCATGCTGCTAGGTGTGACTTCGCTACCTTGACAATATATGTATGTGACTGATGTCGATTACTCCAAATTGTAAAGTTTTGATTATTCCATACGATCCATGTCACAATTACTACCATTTCCATTACTTCTTTTGTACAGTCATTAAACAGTTTACTCATCCATTCCATAAAAGAATTATGTGTTTAAGTTGTACCAATTCTCAATTCTTCCCAACATTTCCTTGCCTTAATACATCTTACTAAAGTATGGAATACACTTTCAGATACCCCACACATTGGCTCAATTGGGACTCTCTGATTAATCAGGTTCATCGTCGTTGGCAAGTAGTCGAGGACTGCCCTCCACAGAAAAGTTTTAACTTTCGGTGGTACCCCCAAATTCTAAATCCCACTCCAGAGTTCTACCCTTCTTTAAGTCGTACTGTCATTTACATTCATCGCAACTACTTTATAACCATTATTTACAGTATATGTGTCTTTTGAATTACCTTCCCACATCCATTCATCCTTGCTACAATGATAAGAAATTGGAATTGCCTTTATCAATTTCTAATCTCTTTCCTCAAACATATCATGTAAGATATCCTCATCCCACCTTCGAGAATTTTCGTGCATCAAAGTATCGACTGTTGAGTTAAAGAACTCAGCCTGAGGTATTGTTTGAACCTTTTTGTTTTCCTTATTTGGTAGCCACGGATCATCGAACACTTGGATTGAAGTTCCATTTCTTACTTTCCATCTACATTGATTCAAAAGTGTTGCCTTGATGCTATAATACTTTGTCATACATAACTCAAGTTCCTTCCCAAATTAGCATCTACAAATTGTGTGTCTGGAAAATATCGCGCCTTCAGTAATCTCGCTGACAATGATGTGGGATTTTCAAGAAGACACCATACTTGTTTCAGCATGGCAATGTTAAACTCACGAACCTTTCTCATTCCCAATCCACCTAGCTTTTTTGGCACACACAGGTTGTTCCAGTCACCCCATCGGATCCCTCCATGCTTATCCACATCCGATAGCCCAAAATTTGTTCATCATCTTCTCCAAACTGTTGCACAATCTCGTTGGCAAAAGGAATACACTGATCACGTAAGTAGGGATGCTCTGAACAATTGATTTCGGCAGTACCTCTTTTCCAACTCTAGACAACATTCGTCCTTTCCACACTTGCAATCGACGATGAACCTTGTCATGAATATATGAGAATACTTCTTCCTTGTTTCTCTCAACTTTACTAGTTTGGTACTCCTAAGTAAAATCCAACTGCATCGATCTCTGTGACATGAAGTAACTGATAAATATTCTCTACAACATCGCGTCGAGTATTTCTACTAAAGTGCAAAGACAATTTATGGAAGTTAATAGCAGTCACCTCTTCATAGACTCTCAGGCACTCCTTTGTTGTCTCTATCTTTTGGACATTGGCTTTAAAAAACAAATAACTATCGTCAGCAAAAAAGATGTGAGAAATAATAGGTGCATTATTGGCAATCTTGCAACCATGTAGATTCCCTAGAGATTCTTGCCTTGAAAGAATGGACGAGAGCCCCTCTGCACAAAATAGAAACAAGTAAGGAGAGATAGGATCTCCTTGTCGAATACCTCTAGAGGGGATGATAGGATCGACTTCAAGTTCACCCACAAGGAAAGTGTACTTCACCAATGAGACACACATCATCATCAAATCCACCCACCGCCTCGTGGCCCCATTTTGATCATGATTGCATCCAAGAACACCCATTCAACCCGATCATAGGCTTTGCTCATATCAATCTTCAGATCTGCATATCCGTCTTTTCCTTGTGTTTTTTCGTAAAGCCAATGATTTACCTCAAAAGCAAAGATAACGTTGTCAGTAATCAGCCTTCCCAGGATAAAGGCGTTTTGACATTCAGAAATGATTCCCAGCAATACAAGTTTGAGCCTATTTGCTAACATTTTAGATATAATTTTATAAAGGACATTACAAAGTGAGATAGGTCTCAAGTCAGCGACAAACTCTGCTTATCTTTCTTCGGGATAAGTACCACTAGTGTATCATTCAAGTCCTCTGGCAATCGCCCCTCCTCTAAGAATGTCAAACAAGCTTGAGAGAACAATAGGCCAAAAATTTTGATAGAAAGTCGAATTCATGCCATCCAGTCCTAGACTCTTATAAGGGTGCATAGAGAAAATAGCTTCCTTGACTTCCTCAGGTGACAATTGATGAAGGAGTAGTGCATTCTGTTCAGCTATTATTCTCTCCTCCACACAATTAATTATTGCATTAACATGCCCTGGGTTTGAATTGAACAGTGAAGAGAAATAGTCATTTACTAATGCAACCAAACCAATTCCCCCATAACGCCATACACCATTCGAGTCTTTAAGCCTTTGAATTGCATTTTTTTCTTCCTAGCTGAAGCATAGGAGTGGAAAATTTTGGTGTTCAAGTCGACTCCTTGAAGCCAATGTTGTTTAGCCCTCTACCTCCAAAATTCATCTTGTTGAGATAGGACACGCAAGTACTCCATTTCAATCTCCTTGTAACACTGGATTGAAAAGGAGTCATATAGGCCTTGGAGGGCATTCAGTCTTACTCCCAGATTCTTCGCTTTATTTGTAAATAGGCGTGTTATGTTCTTTCCCCATTGTTTAAGTTTACTTCCATATTCAGCAATTCGATGTGTCACTGGTAAGAATGAATTCGACTCCCAACTTCTCCGAACCACCTTTGAACATCTCTCTTCACGTAACCATGAGTTATTGAATCAAAATCTAAATTTTTTCTCGGTGACTCGCCAACTCGAGATTTCCAAAAACAATGCTCTATGATCAGAGCATGGTGTGATTATGTTCCGAACTTTTACCCCATCAAACATTTGTCTCCATGTTGATGTCGTCACTGCCCTATCTAACCACTCCTCTACCCTGTTAACAGAGCCCATGCGTCTTTCCCAAGTGAAAGGATACCCTTCCATCCCTAAATCAATAAGCAAACAATCCTCCAATACCCCTTGAAAACCATTCATGCACCACTATGGTTGCCTTTTCTCCTCTCTTTTTTTCTTTGTGTGCCATATCATTAAAATCACCAACTACAACCCATGGTACATTGGATTGGTCAACAAGTGATCGAAGTAGGTTCCAAGACTCTCACCTTCTTGAGATCTCCAGGAATCTATACAAACCAGTGAATCGATACGACTCAATACCTTGCAGCGATATCGTAGCATTGATAAGGTTCAAAGAAGAGGACCTGATTTGCACCTACTCTGATTGTTTCCACAAGAGTGTTACGCCTCCCCCATGACTCGTCTTTTTCTGTGTGCAAACCTTCAAATCTCAATTGTTTACGAACCCAATCTACTCTCTCATGATCTACTAAGGTTTCCATAATGGGCTTATCTGTTTGGACAAGGTCCAATATAACTCTTACTGACCGCGCAGAGCCCAATCCGCGACAGTTCCAAAATAGTGGACTCATTTTGTTTGGCGGGCTTGGGTATTCATTAGGCCCGCCGCAAACAAGGTTTTTGGATTATGTATCTCGGATACTTGTGACCCATTTAAATCAATTTCCATCCCCACTCTTAACCGTTTTGGATTTGCCACCAATTGACTAGGGAGTTTTGAATTTGAATTTTCTTTAGTCAACTTTCCATCTAAGCCTCTATCAATTACGTCCTCCTTACTTGTGCAATCCCCCTGATTAGGGAGTTTAACATTTGAATTTTCTTTAGTCAACTTTCCATATATGCCTATATCAATCACGTCCTCCTTGATTTTGCAATCCCTCTGATTAAGGCTTCGATTGTGAGCACGTGAGTTGTCTGCCACGTCACAAGACTCATCGCTACCTCCGGCCACCGAAATTTGCCCCCCGTCCTCGTTCCTCAACCATCTCCTCAAAGCTGGGTTGCTTGTTCTTCGAACTTGGGCTCTCAGAAAACTTTCATACTTCCTTTTTTGTGGATGGATTTTCACAATCAAACAATGCCTCACAGAACTTCTCCGAATGTCCTATCAACCCACAATAGAAATAAAATGTAGGTACTCGTTCATAAACAAATTCGGCCCAAAACCATTTTCCTCTCCTTTTCACATCCATACATACTTTGATTCGTAGGTAATCAATCCACATATTACGCAAACTTTTCTCATCAGTTTTGACATAGAATTCAATGTTGTTCCCAATTGATTTTGCTACTTTGCTCATTCAGAAAACCCACCAGCAACTTGTGAACTTGTACCCATATTTCAATCTCATTCAATTGCAATTCCGCCAGTTAGTTAGACTCCTCTAGTTGTTTCCACAACAGTGCTTGTTGATTAAAAGTCCAGGGGTCGTTGTCCTTAACTCGAAGGACATCTCGTGTGACGGCCCCAATTTCCCCATGCAATTGGGTACGCCCGGCCTAGACCCGTGCAGGCCCCAAGTCATCACTTGGTAACCTGACGAGCCTAGTCAGCCTTCAATTTAATCAATTTAGTACTTTATGAAAGAGTTATTGCAATATTATACAGCGGAAGACTAAACAATATATAACAAGGGGAAATAACTCAATCAAAGGGAAATTAGGAATTCTATAATTGTGGAAAACCCCGTGTTCATGTACAATTCGATAAATCAACATACATGATACTAATCTCAACAATAATACCAAGTTCTATAAACCAAAAACATACATATATAAAGCGATATACAAATGAGCAAAAACATATAACCTACTCTAGGGTTCCTCAAGTCCAGTCGCTAATCCTCACAAAAAGTCTCCTAAGCAAGGCTCTTTGCCTCTACCGCACTCCGCTATATCGCACCCACCGTCACAAACTAGACGGTGAGCAACCGAGAGAAATCGAAAGTAATGCCGAAGAATATAACAAGTAATTCATGAATTATCAAACAAAGCGAGTCTAAATATCATGCAGAATTGAAAGACAGGAAATTATGTAAACAAGGTGCATGATAGGCAGACTGGAAACAATAACAATCGAAACATGCGTGTTCTACGAGTCAAGAGAGGCCATAAGTGGTCTAAAATCCACAACAATACCACAACAATATCCACAACAATCCACAACAATCCAGTACATGGTATCACACAATCACTAGGGGTGGTCAAACACTCGTGCGCACGAGTGCCCACGTTTTATCCCTTCTAGTGCAGGCCGCATGTACCTTCGAGACACACACTTATGCCAAGAACACACATACAAGGAATATGGAATGGAATGCCAACAAATAGGTAATAGCAAACACAATGGAATGAAGATGAATCACATGATATTTTCTTAACTGGCTTACTAACGTACACAAGTTTTTTGAGACAAGTGTACTTACCTGAACTAATCGCAACCCGTGTAACAACACTCCCGCGTTCCTAGTAAGTATCCCCGAGTTTCCCGCTACCTGACAAGTTTGGAAACTCTAATCAACGGGTTGAGTCATTAACTAACTCTAAGTTAACTTCTTAGTACTTCCCGTGTTTTGTAATGACTTGACAACTTAATAACCAATCGATACAACGACCATAAACCCATTGAAACACAACGCGTTTGGATTTTGAATTCACAACACATATATAAGCCTAATCACACATCTTAGGCTCGGCTCGGTCGTAAATAGGTCACGCTATAGTCTCGAGGACCGGCGGCGTGACCACGACGTCATAACCATTCATCGACACGAAAACACAACTTCGATGTCGCCCAACAATTACGATTCAATACGAAACTTAACATGACCATACACCGGCGAGTAGGGAACTCAGGGTGTGGTCCGACATTCGTAGAGTGTCAACACGGCATGGAAAGGCCATGTGCACGCCCTACGTCACGTTGACAATTACTCAACGCAATATAAACAACTCATGCGTATCTCCACCATTACGACTCATCATCATTGATATGGACGCTCCGGGGCTATGAGACTCCATGGCGGGCATGGTAAGGTCTCCGGCAGTTCCCCATGTCATCGCGTCGATGATAGTACCGCCACAACGAGTGGTTTCAGGCGAGAATGTTATAATGCGCATAACATTACATAAACGACATAATATATTAATAATGCCGCTGTTTTAGGCCACTTCGAGAGTTGTGAGACACAAGCATAGACTTAGCTTGGTACTCGACATCCCCGATCATGGTGGCACAGCGGTGGCGTCGCCTACGGCAATGGATTTCGACGATGACTCAAAACAGTCCACACAACATGACAACAACATCACCTAGGTTCAAGACACTAAAACAGTTCCAACATGACCAAATCGATCACAACAAGAACAGCGAGGCATCATCGAGGTCATGGAGAGGTCCCCGACAATCCCCCACGAGCGGTGGTCCGGCCAATAGTGCTGCTATATGCGGCTATTTCCGGCGAGAAGTACAAAACAGCAAGCATTTGAAAATTTGATAAAACAGTAAACATACACCCTATGTGACGCAAACGTGGGTGCTCCGGGGATGTGGGGATCTTGGGGCACCACTAGGGACCATCCCCGACCACCTCGACCGGCGTCACGCCTCCCGAAGACCAAAAACATGACAAGAAGTGAACAATCACAAAAACAGTTTCATAACAACAAAGAAAAAAAAGTGAGAAAAGAGAGAAAGAGTGGAGAGAGAGAGAGAGGAAGATCTCCGGCGAGAGAGGTGGATCTCACCACCTCGGACCTCCGACAACCCATGGTGTGCTCGGCCAAGACAGGGGAAGGATGGACCGAGAGTGGGAGAGAGTGAGACCGTGAGTGCCAAAGAAAGTGAGAGAGAACAAAACCAAGAGAGAACTACAAACCGAGAGAGAGTGACGGATCTCCGGTGGGCTCGTCCACCGCTTGGGGTCCCGGGGACAGTCTTTGGTTCGTCGACGTCGAGGAGAGGTGGAGGGTGGCGGTGAGATGAGGAAGGTGAAGTGAGGCCGTGAGTGAGAAAGGGAGAGAGAGAGAGAAATGTGTGAGCAGAGACCGAGGGAGAGGTGGCGAGCCTCCAACGTCAGCTCCGGTGAGGGTCCCGGCGAGAGGTGTGGCTGGCCTGACGAGGGAGAGGGGCGGTGGTGGTTGGAGAGAACATGAGGTGCGGTGTGTGTGTGGAGGGGATGAATGAATAGTGGATTAGGTTTTTGTTTGTTTATATATATAAGACAAGTGTGAAATGTCTCTTTTGCCCTCCAACTTACTTCTAACCCACCTCAAAACAGTTGCCCTTATGGGTCTTTTGTCCCTTTATCACATCTCAACACACCCACACATCTCAATGCAAATCTCATGGTTCTCCTCACTCACTTGTGTCACTTTAACAATCCTATCCATATTAACCTATTAAATTAACCCCATTAATTTTATTAAATTACCAATAAAGTTACACAAATTCTCGCCTACTCGGTGCACCGTGTCCCGCGTTCGACACGCTTCTTGAGGCGGTCCCACTTCCAATAAATTTCTTCATGTCTAAGTTATACTTTATTAATAAAATTGTAGCTTCCTCAACTTAGGTCATATATTTCTCCGTAAATTGTCTCGCTGCGCCCGTTTTCTCGCCACATCTCAACACTAATTAATTACATTTATTAGATAATTCATTTATTTGTAGGTTTTACTCCCCGTTTACATATAGCGTAGCCTCACTCAATTTAAAATCGCGTAACGGCGCGAGACTCGTAAAATACTAAAATACTAATACACACAATCAAAGAATCATAAAATCACTTCGGTGTCGACTCCCGAAGTTCGAAATACTGTCCAGTATTCACGTAGCCGGGTCACAATTTTGACAAGTGCGATACAAGTCAGATTAAAAATTTGGGGTTGTTACATCTCGATTCTGGAAGAAAGTAAAAATGAATAAGTTTAGAGCCTTTATCTCCCTGGCAAACATACCCTTTATCGATTTCCATATTGTTGTCAAGGTGTCTCTTATGGCTCCAAAGTTGATTGGACAATCTGAGAGAGACCTTCCTACCAAAATCTTAAAGTAATCAATCTTTTCTTTTTCAAACTCACCCTCTTCAAGAACTAATACTTGCTCATCATTTCCATCAATACTTAGATTACCACAGAGCTCATCAATTTCTTCCTCTTTTGATGAAGATGTCATGGTTATAGGGTCGAAATCACACAAATAAAGAAAAAACTATCACAAAAATAAAACGCAAAAACACGCCATTAGGCAAGACAAGAGTAAACTTTGATTGTATTTAAGTATGGCTTTTGGATAGATTGTGCCTCATTATCCTTTAATTGAGCTTCATGGTAATATCTCTATAGCTGTAAAAGATTTGAAAACCCTCATAGTTTTATGGTTAATCATATAAAATTTGTTCACTTTTAATTCCACATTTATTATCCATATGCTCTAATTGGATTCCACAAGTTTATTAGGCAAGCCAGACCTTCTACTTGAGCATGGTTCAAATATTGGACTTAGGTGACAATCTCGGACAAGCAACCTACTCCTAACTAGGGGGGTTGTGACATTTATAGTTGACTTAACTAATTAGTTTATATTTTTAGTGAAAAGCAAAAAAAGAAAATTGGAAAGCTCTCACTTAGTAGAACCAACGCATAGACTTGGATCCACATCAAATGCATGGTGTTGTTGCCTAGCATAAGTAGGGCACGCTAACATTTTCCTTTCAAATTAGGGGGTTTTAAATTTTTGTTTTTGAATCAACTTTTTTTTTATTACGACCCTCTAAAATACAACAATTTGTAAAAGAATTGAAGACAAACCCTCCTAAATCCGAACTCAGATTTATTGCAAAAACCCCTTATAACCCTAGTCGAAACAATCAAATTCAATAAAGGTGCTCCTCTTTAATTCACATCACTTAAACTCTAGCGAAACAATCAAATTCAGTACAATTCCCCACAAATCAGACAAATTAGTATCTTGTAATTTAGGCTTTTTCAAGGCCTGTTAAATGGTAATGATTCAATAAATGAATCATTCATTTACATTGCATCACGATCAAGTAAACACAATTATCCAGGCTAAAATCCCATCAGCTTACGCAGACCTAATCCTCCCGAACAACAGAAACACGAAGGCAATAAGATTGAAGACGGACATTCAAAATCAAGAACTAACTTCCGTAATTACAAGTACGCAAAGACAGAAATGAACAAAACAACCATTCTTCCTACTCTTCCTTCTTGACAGCAAGACTTCCAACCCTAAAACCTTAACCTCCAAACCCGTACAGGGTCCTCCCCTGGCGTTTCAGAGCATACACAACATCCATGGCCGTCACCGTCTTGCGACGGGCGTGCTCGGTGTAGGTCACCGCATCGCGAATCACATTCTCCAAGAAGATCTTGAGAACCCCACGAGTTTCCTCGTAGATCAAACCACTGATTCGCTTCACGCCTCCTCTCCTCGCGAGCCTCCGAATCGCAGGCTTCGTGATGCCTTGGATGTTGTCTCGGAGGACCTTGCGATGACGCTTTGCGCCTCCCTTTCCCAATCCCTTGCCTCCCTTACCACGCCCAGACATTGTTGGAAGAAATTCGTTAACTCTGTTGAGGAAATTGAATAATCAGAGTCAGCAACGGAAGAGTGAAACCCTAACCCTAGTTTTCAAATATTAGGAACTATCACCAAATACCAAAAATTGAAGGTGTCCAAGAACGAATCGGACTGGTGCACGGATTCAAATGCAATTCATGCCCTTATTATAGATGTAATCATACATAAATCTAGGTTACAAAACGATGTGGTTAAACCTAGACAACAAAAGGATCAAGAACAAATTAACAGCACGATTAAGAAAACAAACCGAAAGGGAAATTTAACAATTAGCACAGACTGAAACCCTAAATTTTATGAGAATGAAAATGAAACAAACGAGAGAAGACGAACCTCAAAAAAGGATTTCTTGTTTCGTTCTTGGAGAGCTTGGAATCGCGAATGACTTCTGTGCGTCTCCAAGGCTTTTTTATATTGGATTTGAAGGAGGAGATGAGCTGAGATGTGAAATGCATTTTCCACCGTTGTTTATGTATTGAGAAGTCAGTAATGGACGGATGGGATTTTAAGCTAGAGAAAGGCACGGATCGGTGACGTGGCGCTCAATTTGTGTTTTTGTTTTTGTTTTTGTTGGCTTTGAAATTTTGATTAGAGGGAGTCGCTGCCGCCCAAACATTTTCGGGTTTGCCTCCAATAGTCCAATCCCCAAAGTTTCTTTAATGGTAGTAGCTAGTCCCGGATTAACTATTTCCCACGCCCGCTTCACTTTTTCGCTAATTCGACGGATTTACAAATCCCCAACAAAAGCCGATAAACAAAGTGGTCCTTCACGTACTCGTTAGTTAGTCCGTTGCTTTTGGGATTGCACATTACCAAAATGACCCAACTCAATTAATTATTAAACTCTATTCACCCTAATCTTGTGATTTCTCCACATCTCGAGTGTGCATCCTCGTGTTCGATAGTCTTTTGGCCCAACTCAATTAATTATTAAAATCCTTTCCTAAAAAAAATAATTATTTAAGTTTATTCTAATATTAAATATATCAAATAAGAAAATGGCATGTGTCATTGTTCCAACTTAACACATGTCGCGTATTTGACAAGCCACATCGACAACTATCGATTCTCAGAAACTGTTGATAAGAAAATGTCATGCATCAATGATCTAATGGAACACGTGTTGCACATCCTATTGTGAAGTGCAAATGTATAAGCAAATAGAGAGGAAGATGAAAAGTTAACCTAAAAGATAGGGAAGAACCGAACAACAGAGCTCAAATGTGTTGTATTCACTTTTTGTTGATTTGTACAGTGTTGTGCTCTTGTTCATAAAGAGCTTGAGTACATTTGTTAATTTCTTATTTGCTAAATGTATAAATATGTAAAACAAAACTTTACAGTTGTTACGATATTAATGTGTTGAGTTCATTTGAGAAGCATTGAAGTATTTTTGTGACGTGCTACCCAAGTTATTCTTTGGTTCAACAGCCCCCCTCAAGCTCAGCGGGAAAGTGATGACATTGAGCTTGCTACAAAGATGAGTGTGTGAAGAACTTGGTAAAGGCATGGTAAAGTGTCGGCAAGCAGCTCAGTAGGGGAGACATAATCAGGAAGAAGAGAGCCACCTGCAACCTTAATTAAGCCTTGGTACATCAAATCAAACCTAACTAGAGCCAACAGCCTTTCATTTGTACCTGATAACAACATGTATATTGCATATATCGAATAAACCATAAATCAAATGCATCGAAAAATTAAAACTTTTTCGATAACATTATACAATATACAAAACTACATAATCCGAAAATCCATCGATTAATAAAAATAACCCAACCCAGTTATGAAATATAAAAATAGTCATCCAGTTTATAATACAAGTCCATCAGTATTATTACATCTAGAGAAAAATTTGAGATGCCTAAATCTTCATTTTCCCTTTCTCCTGTGCGCTCAAACGAGAACCTAGAATTGTTAAGTTGGGTGAGCTCCTACATGCTCAGTAAGTGACTCTCAGGAATACATCAATTATTAACTAAATATCAAGATCAATACATAACAATATGATTCCAAAGTATATTTAAAAGGATATTGAAATAATATAAAGAACACATAACTAAATGCAGGTTCATGAATCCTTTTGCAACTGTATTGTGACTTAGATTTTTGTTTCAGTTCAAAGCAGAGAGTCGCGCTCCCACATCTCTCACAAATTACCACTAACAGCTGATAATTGATGATTGATGTATCACAAACTCAAATGAAAAGCATTGATCGAGATACTCCAAGTCACTGAGGAAGGGGTATCAGCCACCGATTCGTCCCACCAAACTTCCTCCCGGATTTCATTTTCGTTTGTAAAATAGTAATAAAAACATTTAAGTCACAATACATTATTGCCCCATTCCCAGTCTCTAGTACTACGTGCTCTAATAGTACTAATTTGCGTTGCATTATTGATGAAAAGCACGGGTCCCACTTACCTTAGTCACATTTTTCTAAACTTGACTTCGGATTCCCTAACTTTCGGGGTTCGCTTCCGTCTCCCACAACTCGAGAACTTATTCCATATTGATTGATATCAAACTATATTCAACATTTATTGACTCAAACACAAATCTAAACTCATAACCCTATGGAAAATGTAACAACCCTCGAATTTTAACCCGACTTGTATGATGCTTGTCAGGACCGTGACCCGGCTACGTGATATTGGACAGTATTTCGAACTTTGAGAGTCAACATCGAGGTAATTTTATGATTCTTTGATTTTGTGTATTAGTATTTTAGTATTTCACGGGTCTCGAGCCGTTCGGGCGATTTTTAGTTGAGTGAGGTTTCGCCTAGTTAAACGGGAGAGAAAAACAAAATAAAGAATACGAATAAATTAATTTTTAATAATTTAATTAATTAGTTGATGGGATGTGGTGAGAAAACGGACGCGACAAACCAAATTTCAAAGAAATGCAGAACGAGGAAATGTAAGATCAATGTGGGAGTTGGATAGTCTAGCAACATATGGACTATGGGATGGAAATTGTTAAAGTGACACAGCTTGATGAGGAGAGCCATGAGATTGGCATTGAGATTTGTATGTGTGTTGAGTTGGGATGATAAGCTAAAAGACCAAAAAGGGCAACTGTCCTAAAATGAGCAATTATTAACTTAAAGGGAAAAAGGGTCAATTCACATTGTTACATATATATAAAACAAACAAAACCCTAATCCTACCCCCCCTCTCTACTGCCGCCCTCTCTTCTCTCCTTCCTTTCCATCACTCACGGCCTCTCATCTCTCTCTCACCCTCACACTCTCTCCTCTTCACTCACTGCCACTCTCTCTCCATCTCCACTATCTCGGTCTCTCCTCCATCTTCACCCTCACGGCTTTACCCTCCTCTCTCCCATTCACTCGCAGCCTCACTCTCGTTCACCGTTACCGCCACCGCCACCCCTCCTCCTCTCGCTCGTTGACGAGTTGCATGGTCCCCGGGAAGCCGAACTCGCAGAAGGTAGCTCACTCTCTCTCTCTCTCTCTCTCTCTCTCTCTCTCTCTCTCTCTCTCTCTCTCTCTCTCTCTCTCTCTCTCTCTCTCACACACCACTCACCTCACGGTTTCTCTCTCTCCCTCTCTTGGTCGGTGTTGTGTTCTCTCTATGTTGAATCACTACTGGCCGGAGGCTCCCTCCATATGCAACGGTTGTGAAACTGTGGTGCATGGTGTGGTGATGGCGTGTGTGTGTGCACCCTACGGTTGGGGTGCATGAGGGAGTATGTATGTGGATTGGAAGGTGATGGGGAGTGGGACAGTTTGGCAGTGGCGTGGTGTGTGCATGTGCATACATGTGTGTGTATGTATGTGTGCGCCCCACGGTTGGGGTGCGTGATGGGGTGTGTGGACTGGACAGCCAAGGTGATGGGGCGTGTGGTGTGGATAGTTTGGCAGTGGGGTGGCATGTGCATGTGCATGCATGTGTGTATATGTATGTGTATGTATATGCATGTACACCCTACGATTTGGGGTGTGTGACAGGGTGTGTGCACCCAACGGTTGGGGTGCGTGATGGTGTTGTGCACCCTACTACTGGATGTAGGGTGTACCATGTGTGTGTGTGTATAATAATAGGATGTGTATAACAGTGGGGTGCACACAACAGTGGGGTGTACTTGGTTGTGGGTGTGCCATACCATGTGTGTGTAAATAAAAAAAGGAGAAGTATGGATAATTTGTAAATATAATAAGATGTATGTAAATGGGCTTATGTTAAGGTTCAATAAGGGCCCAATATAACAAATATATAATATGGTCCATAATAAGTAAATAATTTTATAGAAATGGACTTAAGTATTTAAGCCCAAATAAATAATTTTATAGAAATGGACTTAAGTATTTAAGCCCAACCAGAGTCTAACAAATAAATTAACTTATGCAAATAAACTTAAGACTAAATGCTAAACCTTAAACTAATATTCGGGATTCAAACCCTTATCCGGTAGTCAAAAAATTGCAGAGGACGCGTTAGAGTCTCGGAGTTTGTTACACGGGTCATGATAGTTCAGGTAAGTACACTTGTCTTAAAGCTTGTGTACGTTAGTAAGCCAGTTAAGAAAATACTGTTGGGTTTTGGGGTTCATGCGCAGAGGAGATTACAAAACAATTTTGAGAAAAACCCCAACAGGATCCGAATCTGATTCTATTAAAACATGTTTAAACTATGAAAACTTAATCATACCTCAGTTGCAATACCTCTCTGAAGGTTAATCGATCTCTAGGGCGCTGGCAATGACGAACGCCCTCTACTAGCTGTCAACACACGAACGGCGGCCGAGATTCAAAGTGCTAGCTTCGAGAGAATACTAAACCTTTTGTTACTCTCCAAAACGATCCAGAGGATACCAAAAACTCTAAGTCGTTTCTTAAAACGAAAATAGAGTTTCGGCCCTTTTAAAATCATTCGTACTTGTATTCTAACTCAAAGCGTCTATTTATACAACCCTTGTATATATACGGTTAAGTAAATTACACATATACCCCTACTTAAAGAAGTATAAGTGTAATACATTACAAGGACGTTTCTGTCATGAATTTTATCATATAAAATTCATTTTTCTGAACCATCTTAAAATCTCGCAAAACCATTCTCAGTGTGCGACCCAATAGGCTCATATAACGTTGGCAGTGTACCAAAACACATTTTGGTATACAAGTCATAAGCGGCCTCTAGCAAGACATTATGACTACCCAAGTTGTACGAATATCAAATCGATACAACCTAATCAATAGTGTATATAACATCCTTTTGTCACACGATATCCTTTTGATCAAACATAAGGCATGGAATTGTCATCCAACATGTTCAATCGTACTAGTCTCGATTTCTAGGTAGACTGAAAACATCTAAGTGACATTAATCAATATCAATTTACTTAGACTAGGCCTTTTAATGATCTAACACATCGAGGATCCTTTGGATATCTCTCTTTATATGAGAGGGACAAATTCTATATCGATTACACAACGTCACCACATTATTCACACAGTAACCAATCACAACCTTTATAATCGTCCGGTTAAAGACAACGTTTGATTGCGTCAAATCATTGTATTCCTAATGTTGAAGTCTCTGGTAATCTCAAGTCAGAGGACTGAAAAATATACCTATCTTGAGAAACAACTATGACTTAATCCATGTGATGTTCTCATAGCGGGTCGGTCCAGTACTTTGTTCCCTAACAAGTACTCATGATCTTGATTCGTATTCCTATACGTATGATCATCGTATGATCATCAATCAAGACTCACACTAATATTAATTCATTATAGTTCCCAGTATAATAATCGACTAGGGACATTTAGGATATTTCTGTAAATACCCATGGATCTTATTATAATGTAAACATGCAAATCAATTATAATAAACAGCAAATGAAATCATCTATTTTATTAACTAAAATGTATTCATAAAGACTGTTAATGGATTGACCTAGGGCACATTTCCTAACATCTCCCACTTGCTCTAGGGCCAATCATTCATGCATCTAATGCCTAATGATCTAACATGACCATCGTGTTTTGCTTGTGGAAGACCCTTTGTCAATGGATCCGCAACGTTGTCTTCAGTAGGTACTCTGCAAATCTTTACGTCTCCCCTCTCAATAATTTCTCTGATGAGATGAAAACGCCTGAGTATATGTTTGCATCTGTAGTGTGATCTAGGTTCCTTGGCCTGTGCTATTTCCCCGTTATTGTCACAATACAAACAAACAGGGTTAGCAATACTTGGAACCACACCTAGTTCAGAAATAAACTTTTTAATCCAAACTGCCTCCTTTGCTGCATCGGACGCTGCAATATACTCAGCTTCTGTTGTAGAATTTGCCATAGTCTCTTGCTTCGAACTTTTTCAGCTTACTGCACCCCCATTCAAAATAAACACATATCCAGACTGCAATCTAAAATCATCTATATCAGTTTGAAAACTTGCATCAGTGTAACCATTTACAACTATATCATTTTCAAAACCTCCATAGACCAAGAACACTTCCTTAGTCCTTCTTAAGTACTTAAGGATGTTCTTTACTGCTATCCAGTGACTCTCACTTGGATCTGATTGATATTTGCTTGTAGTGCTCAAAGTATATGATACATCAGGCCGAGTGCATAGCATGGCGTACATGATAGATCCAATAGCATATGCATATGGAATCTTATTCATGCGGTCTCGCTCATCATTTATCTTAGGACATTGAGTTTTGCTGAGACTTATGCCATGAGACATTGGCAACAATCCTCTTTTAGAGTCTTGCAAACTGAACCTATTTAGTACCTTGACTATGTAAGCACTCTGACTTAGACCGATTAGCCTCTTAGATCTATCCCTATAGATCCTTATCCCTAGGATATAGGCTACATCTCTTAAGTCTTTCATTGAGAAACACTTCCCTAACCAAGACTTGACACTCTGCAATGTTGGGATGTCATTTCCAATGAGTAATATATCATCAACATACAGTACCAGAAAAACAACTACACTCCCACTGACCTTCTTGTATACACAAGGCTCATCTTCGTTCTTAATAAAACCAAAATCCTTGATTGCTTCATCAAAACGAAGATTCCAACTCCGAGAAGCTTGCTTTAATCCATAAATGGATTTTTGAAGCTTGCATACCTTCCTAGAATTCTCAAGATGTACAAAACCTTCAGGTTGTGTCATATACAAGTCCTCAAGCTGCTTTCCATTAAGAAATGCTATTTTTACATCCATTTGCCATATCTCATAGTCATAATATGTAGCAATGGCAATTAAAATTCTTATGGATTTAAGCATGGCTACTGGCAAAAAAGTTTCATCATAATCAACACCTTGAGTCTGCCTGAAACCTTTTGCAACAAGTCTTGCTTTGAAAGTATGCACTTTGCCATCCATGTCAGTTTTCTCCTTGAAAATCCATTTACATCCAATGGTCTTACCACCTTCGGGTAAATCAACCAAGTTCCAAACTTGGTTATCATACATGGATTGCATCTCGAGTTCATGGCACTTAGCCATTTATCTTGAGTCTGGTCCAGACATAGCGTCCTGATAAGTGGTGGGCTCATTTTGATCTATAAGCAACACATCACGACTATCAGTAATAAGAAATCTGATTCTCTCTGGCTCATGTCTTACCCTACCAGATTTACGTGGACCTTGTGTCACTTACGGAGGTTCAACTGGTTCAGAACGTTGTTGAACTTCCAGTAGCGGTTCAGTGTTTATTTGTGATTCTTGAACTTCTTCAAGATTTATTTCTCTCCCACTAGTATCTTTTGAAATAAATTGTTTTTCCATAAAGGCACCATACCGAGCAACAAATAATTTGTTCTCAGCGGGATTATAAAAGTAATATCCTTTTGTTTCATTAGGATACCCCACAAATAAACACTTATCAGATTTAGGTGCTAGTTTTTTTTAGGCTTGTCGCTTTACGTAAGCCTCACAACCCCAAATCTTAAGAAAAGACAAACTAGGTCTCTTCCCGTACCATATCTCATATGGTGTTTTATCAACCGCTTTAGAAGGAACTCGATTTAGAGTGAAAGCTGCAGTTTGTAATGCATAACCCCAAAAGGATAATGGAAGATCTTCATGACTCATCATAGATCGAACCATATCTAATAAGGTTCGATTTCTCCTTTCAGAAACTCCATTCCATTGTGAAGTTGCTGGTGGAGTCAATTGGGAGACAATCCCACAATTTCTAAGATGATCATCAAATTCTTGGCTCAAATATTCACCACCTCGATCTAATCGAAGTGCTTTGATAGTTTTACCAAGTTGATTCTGCACTTCATTTTGAAATGTTCGAAACATCTCAAATGATTCAGCTTTATGTTTCATAAGATATACATAACCATATCTGCTGAAATCATCAGTAAATGTAATGAAGTACCGATAGCCTCCTCTAGCCATTGTGTTTATAGGACCGCATACATCAGTATGTATTAGACCTAATAAATCACTTGCCCTTTCACTATGTCTAGTAAAAGGACTTTTAGTCATCTTGCCTAGTAAACAAGATACGCACGTTTCATATGATTCCAAATCAAATGAATCTAGAAGTCCATCTTTATGGAGCTTCGTTATGCGTTTCTCATTTATGTGGCCAAGACGACAATGCCAAAGATAGGTTTGATTCAAATCATTTGACTTGAATCTCTTTGTATTTATGTTAAAGACTGGAGTATCAGTGAACTTTTTCATGCTTAGAATATAAAGACCATCACACAAATCAACATTTGCATAAAAAATGCCTTTACAAGAAATTGAACATCTATTATTCGCAATAATAAAATCAAAACCATCTTTATTCAAACATCAAACAGAAATGATGTTTCTGCTCAAGGCAGACACATAATAACAATTATTTAAAGTTAAAATAAGTCCACTAGATAAGACTAAGTCATATGATCCAATGACAGGCAAAGTAAAGAACTCTTGCTCCATTCCCTACGCGGAGGATGACTTCTCCTTTCTTCAACTTTCTACTTTTGGTGAGTCCCTGCACATTTATACAAATGTGAGATCCACATCCGGTATCCAATACCTAGGAATCACTAGTAGATAAATTAATTTCAATAACATAAATACCTGAGGTGGTAGTCGCACTACCCTTTTTCTTCTTTAGATCTTCTAGATAGAGTTTGCAATTTCTGAACCAATGTCCAGGTGCATGGCAGAAATGACAGTTTCCTTCATTTTCCTTTTGGTGCTTTGAAGCAGGAATAGGCTGGGGCTTGACTTATTCCATAGGCTTTGCAACAGGTGAAGCAGCAGCCTTGGCAACTTTAGCTTTGCCTTTGCCTTTCTTCTTCATTCCCTTTCCCTTTTGGATCATCAGCACATTACTAGAGGGTTTCTTGATATTTTGTTCAGTAGTTTTGAGCATCAAATGCAACTCTGAAATTGATTTCTGCATATTATTCATATTTTAGTCCATCACAAATTATTAGTAACTCTCCGGTAATGAATTTAGATCAAATCCGTAGCCAACTCTTGGCTTATGGGAAATCCAAGTCTATCAAGTTGGTCAACATAGCCCTTCATTTTCAGAACATGAGGACTAACTGACGCACCCTCAGATATCTTACAAGAATGCAGGTTCTTGACTGTCTCGAACCTTTCTTGCCTAGCTTGCTGTTGGAACATTTCCTTCAGTGTTATAGCCATGTCGTAGGCTTCCATTAGTTCCATGTCTTTCTGAAGTTCAGGAACCATAGTTGCTAACATAATGCATGCAACATCAGTAGAATCGTTGACATGCTTATTATGCGCATCCTTCACAGCTTTCGTAGCATTGGCTGGTGGGTCCTCAGGGATTAGAGCATCCAGAACATACAACTTGCGTTCATGCTTGAGAACGATTCTCAAGTTTCTGAACCAGTCAAGAAAGTTAGTCCCATATAGCTTATCATTCTCAAGGATAGATCGCAGTGACAGGAGATTATTGTTACTTGAAGAGGCCATTGATCTACAATAAAGATTATGCACAGTTTATTTTAGTATAGAGGAATAGATTCCCATTAAATTAAGAACCCTCCTAAAACATACTGTTTATTTAGGGGACTAAATCCATATTTCACCTAATTCTATGACAGCTATGGCATGAAGCACAGAACTAGATTATTTAGGTAGGTAACAGTTACCAATTACATCTTATGTAATTTTAGATACTTTTATGAGATACTGGACATCTTATGTCTTAGCATGTTTTTATTTCATCATATGCCTAAAGTCCAAAACTATTTTGATAGCTTTATTAAGTCGGACCAATTTAAACATTTAGGTAACTCTTACCCAACTTATCTCACCAAGATAACACAATACACCCAACTATAGCTGAAACTATATTAGTGCGATCGAGGCCTTAATAAGTGTTTAAAATTGGATGGCACAAGACCTAAGATTTAATAGAGGGATTTTATTCAGTTTTAGTGATTTTTAAGTAAACAATGAAATATCATATATTTTATTGATTTGTAGAACCACTAAACAATTTAGGAAACTTTTATGCTATTCACTAATAGAAGAATTTCCATGCGCTAGGATTAGTTAGACGGCGGTCCCACTGGCCGGCCAAGCGGGCGGGGGAACAGGGGAGCAGCGCCCCCCTTTTTTTTTTTTTTTTTTTTAGAAAACAAATCTCAATTTCGAAAATTGAAATTCGCTATAGAAAATCATATTTTTTGCTGATTTTACTATACTAAATTTACCCCTTAATTTATCTAAAATTAAGTCAATTAAAACGTTTTTAATTAACTCGGGCCCACATTTAACTAATCATCTTATCCTAATCCAATTAGAACTTTAGATATTTGAATCCTAGCAAATCACCAATAACAAACTTCTCCATGTTTATCTCCTATCCAATAGGGATAATGAAACCGATTTTGCATATATCTCCTAATCTAATTTGTTATCTTATCTTTATCAAATAGAAATTTCATAACAAAATAGATATAACAAGATAAATAAATAATTTCAAAAATTAATTATTTATTTTGGATTTAAGATATTTGAATCCTAGTATATCACCAATAACAAAATTCTTGATATTTATCTCCTATTCTAATTTGTTATCCATCTTTATCAAATAGAAACTTCATAACAAAATAAACATAACAAGATAAATAAATAATTTCGAAAAATTAATTATTTGCAATTTCGATCTTCATCCAAATAATCACAAACATGTAATTGAATCATGAACTACTATTCCAATCGTACCTAACGGTGTCATGGATCATGGAACACGAAACTCAATTCATTAAAATTATTCAAATTAACCTAACATGGTTACTAGCATGTACGAAACTAATTTCAATTAAATCATGAATATATGTATCATATACACAAAACATGATAATAAATCTCATAGAAAACTTATGCATATCACATATACATCAACTATGAACATGCTTTCAATCATATATCATAAGAAAACATGCAATGAGTTTAATGGAATCAAACTCAAAGGCTCTGATACCACTGTTGAGTTTTGGGGTTCATGCGCAGCGGAGATTACAAAACAATTTTGAGAAAAACCCCAACAGGATCCGAATCTGATTCTATTAAAACATGTTTAAACTATAAAAACTTAATCATACCTCAGTCGCAATACCTCTCTGAAGGTTAATAGATCTCTAAGGCGCTGCCAATGACGAACGCCTTCTATTAGCTGTCCACACATGAACGGCGGCCGAGATTCAAAGTGCTAGCTTCGAGAGAATACCAAACCTTTTGTTACTCTCCAAAACGATCCAGAGGATACAAAAAACTCTAAGTCATTTCTTAAAACGAAAATAGAGTTTCGGCCCTTTTAAAATCTTTCGTACTTGTATTCTAACTAAAAGCGTCTATTTATACAACCCTTGTATATAGACGGTTAAGTAAATTACACATATACCCCTACTTAAAGAAGTATAAGTGTAATACATTACAAGGACGTTTCTGTCATGAATTTCATCATATAAAATTTATTTTTCTGAACCATCTTAAAATCTCGCAAAACCATTCTCAGTGTGTGACCCAATAGGCTCATACAACGTTGACAGTGTACCAAACACATTTTGGTATACAAGTCATAAGCGGCCTCTAGCAAGACATTATGACTACCCAATTTATACGAATATCAAATCGATACAACCTAATCAATAGTGTATATAACATCCTTTTGTCACACGATATCCTTTTGATCAAACATAAGGCATGGAATTGTCATCCAACATGTTCAATCGTACTAGTATCAATTTCTAGGTAGACTGAAAACATCTAAGTGACATTGATCAATATCAATTTACTTAGACTAGGCCTTTTAACAGTCTAACACATCGAGGGATCCACTGGATATCTCTCTTTATATGAGAGGGACAAATTCTATATCGATTACACAACTTCACCACATTATTCACACAGTAACCAATCACAACCTTTATAATCGTCCGGTTAAAGACAACGTTTGATTGCGTCAAATCATTGTATTCCTAATGTTGAAGTCTCTGGTAATCTCAAGTTAGAGGACTGAAAAATATACCTATCATGAGAAACAACTATGACTTAATCCATGTGATGTTCTCATAGCGGGTCGGTCCAGTACTTTGTTCCCTAACAAGTACTCATGATCTTGATTCGTATCCCTATACGTATGATCATCATATGATCATCAATCAAGACTCACACTAGTCTTAATTCATTATAGTTCCCAAGTATAATAATCGACTAGGGACATTTAGGATATTTCGTAAATACCCATGGATCTTATTATAATGTAAACATGCAAATCAATTATAATAAACAGCAAATGAAATCCTCTATTTTATTAACTAAAATGTATTCATAAAGACTGTTAATGGATTGACCTAGGGCACATTTCCTAACAAATACCATGTGATTCATTTTTATTCTGTTGTGTTTGCTATTATCTACTTGTTGGCATTCCATTCCATATTCCTTGTATGTGTGTGTTTTTGGCATAAGTGTGTGTCTCAAAGGTACATGCGGCCTGCATTAGAAAGGATAAAACATGGGCACTCGTATGCATGAGTGTTTGACCACCCCTAGTGATTGTTTGATACCATGTATTGGATTGTTGTGGATTTCGATGTTGCGACATCGCTGTTGTGGAATTGTTGTGGATTTTAGACCATTTATGGCCTATCTTGACTCGTAGAACACACATATTTCGATTTCTATTATTTCCAGTCTGGCTATCATGCATCTTGTCTATTTAAATTCCTGTCTTTGATTCCCCGCATGATATTTAGACTGCCATGTTTGATAATTCATGAGTTACTATTATATTCTTCTAGCTTTACTTTCGTTTTTTCTCAGTTACTCACCGTCTAGTTTGTGACAGTGGGTGCAGATAAAGTGGAGTGCAGTAGGGGCAAGGAATCTTGCCTAGGAGATTTTTTGTGAGCAACTAGACTTGAGGTATCGAAATATAGGTTCATGTTTATTTCTTTTTGTATGACGTTCTATATATATGATTTTTAGTTTGGAACTGGGGATAGATTTTGAGGTCGATACCATGAATTCATTAAGTTTACTTGGATATGAACCTATCAGGGTTTTCTACATTTATATAGATTCCTAATTTCCGTTGATTGAGTTATTCCCCAATAATTTATTAGTATTAAACTTTCTTCCGCTGTGCTATACTAGCAATAACTCTCTCATAAAACTTGAAATTTGATGATTTGAGGCTGACTAAGCTCTTTAGGCTCGCTGAGTGCCGACTCGGGACTTGCACGGGTCTAGGCGGGGCGTACCCAAATGCATTAGGAATTTGGGGTTGTCACAAAAAATACCCTTTAAACTAACTTAATTTCCTCAGTTTGCACTGGCTAGCGCTTTGCCTGTAGTGGCCAACGCACTGCCCAACTGCCTGTAACCTTGTTCCTGCTCAGAATAGTCAGCGAGCTGGAGCCAGTGCCCAACATGCTGGCTGTTGAACATCTATAACAGAGCATAGTTTCTACTCTGTTGCAACTCTTCCCAAATTCCTCGAAACCCCTGCAACCTTGGAGAGGACATTCCATACACCTCATACATTACACATAAAAGCACTTTCCAATAAAAATCATGAAGATCCATCAAGAAACGAAGAAGAATTTCACCAATAATCAAATCATTCTCAAAACTCAAAAACCATTAAATTCATCGATACCAATCGATTTTTCTACACAATAGTGGTTTTTAGGACCTTTCTAACATTCACAGATCTATTGAAATTGATTACCAACCTCAACTTCGAAACCCATTGTAATGATCAAATTCTAATTTGTCGTTATTTATGACGTTATTACAAACGTGGACGACAGCTCCGATACTTGAAGACCCCACAGTTAGGTCGAAGCACGCCTGGATTAGGTATACAGTGTGCTATTTGATTTGATTTGTTTTGTGATGTATATGTTCAATTTAGTTAAATTGCATCGCAGTATGTGTGTTTATATTGATTATTACTGAGCGAGACTGTGTGACGGGTATTCACCTCGTGTAGCATGTCGACGCTGGTACCGAGTAAGCGAATGACTAGTACACTAGGCTGGGTTTATACACACATAATAAATGATTAAATAAGTTAAATAATTAATATAAAACATTATACATACGTTAGTGACGCGAGTGTACACGTTTGGCACACAACACAGTGTGAGACCGGGAATAGGAACACTTGAGGATTGACTTGTTTGTTATAAAAAAAGGATAAGGATAAGGGCTCAAGTCACATAAACAAGTCACTATTTGGTGGACTAATTGACGTCATAAGGGCCCTTAGATCAAGCTAGTGATGCACACAAGTAAGAGATGACAAAAATTTTGATATAAATATCTAAATTCTCACTCATCCACCACCTTTTCTCTTTCATCACACTCATTTGGACAAAAATTGGAGAAGGAAGGTTAGGGTTTGTGGTTTTTGAATGAAGATTCAGAGCCCTAAACGATGACCAATCGACTAACGAGGTTAGATCCAAACTCTCCTTTTCATTCTTTACGTTTCGGGCATATTTTCTCGGGTTTTGACGAGGGTTTCGGGGTTATGAATTGAGCACACCGGCTTGTAGAGTGTTGCAATGAATTTTAGTGTTTGGTTTGAAGCTAGTGTGGTTGGATTGATGGAGTGTTGTTGTTTTGGATTTCAATTAGATTTTCGGGTTTTTAACCAAGAAATCTCAGATTCATCTCAGACGGATTTCAATTTCTAATGGTTGTTTAAGTGTTTAATGAGAAGTTGGGATGAGCATGGACCGTGACGATGAGCTGGGAGGTCCAAGAACCATAGGCATACGTCCCTGGTTTAGAAGCTGCCAGGGACGCCATGGGTGTTAAACCCTACAGCGTCACCCATGACATTCGAACCAGGGAGTCACCCACCCCACGCTTTAAGTCGCGTCGTGGGGGTGGAAGCGTGACGGCGTGAGTCACGACGTCAGGATCAGTTCTTACCGTCCTGGGCGCTGTGAGGCGCGTTGTGAGCATTTGCTCACGGCGGTGCCACTCACGGCGTCCAGTACAGTAAAAGAAAATTAAAATTTTAAAAATAATTGGCCTATTTGGGGTTCACCTAGGGAATATGATTTGTATGGAATGATTAGTTGATGGATTTGACGATGTTGGTATGGAATGGGGATTTTCGAGGTTTGGGAATTGATTAGGTTTATCAGAAATCATGTTTTAGGATCGTTAGACGGGTAGTTAACACGTGGTTGGTGTCGTGTATTGACATTTATAGATTAGTAGAGTGCGTTTTGAGGTGTGTAGTATCCCAACTAAAATTCGCTTTGAGTATTTATTACTTATTTAATTGAATTCATGTTTTGTTGTTCAATTAAACTCATTTCCAGTATTTATTTACAGTCAGTTAAGTTTACTCCCGCCGGGTTTGTTCTATTGCGTTGACATGTGGCACATTAGACCATAACATGTGTTTTAGGGGTATGTCAGTGGATTATCGACCCGACTGCTGTTTTTCCTATACATATGTCGGTGCATCGTGGTTTACCCGACTACCGAGCGGACTCAGGGATTTCAATCAATTCGAGTTTACTCACTAGCGGGGCCTAGTTGATAGTCTGAAGTATGGTGCTAGTCTGACCTAGATCTTGCAAGAACTTTTGATTCGTTACTATTTGATATTCATGCGAAGATCCTTCCCAGTTGTCTGATTCTTTTCTTCCGCATATTTATTTAAATAATATTTTAATTCCAACATTTATTTATATTATTTACTCGGCGAAGTTCTTTGGGATTACTCACTCTGGGCTCGTCATCTATTTTGTTGTGATGATGGAGCGCATACCCTAATACGAGCAAGGGGCAAGCTTGAGGATATTTTCTGATCTACTTCTGCGCCTGACTCGTATGTGTGTTTACTTTTATTTGATTTATATTGGGTTTTGGGATATAAGAGACACACTGGACATGTATATAACCTACTTGAGGTTTATTTTGATATTTTGGAAACATTTGGATCTTGTTATATTGTTGATGGCATTTTGGTTGGGTCTCCACACTAGGAAAAATGTTCTATTACATAATTTACTGTCTTATTTTGATGAAATTATGATTTCAAGCCTTCCGCTGAAAATTTTGTGGTTTCAACAAATGAAAATGAGTCCACTAGCTAACTTGGAAACATATTATGGAAAATGATATAAAAGTTAGCGGTATTTTGGGTTGACAGATGATACGCAGTGCACGTAGGACACAGCTAGGCCGAGTTATGGCAGGGTTGTGGACTCGTGGCGCATGACGTGGTGGCCTCAGATTTTGGGGCCGCTACACCCATCAATTTCACCTATTTCCCAAATTGAATACTAACACAGTAACTCACCAAAAACTTGCGAGGAACACACCAAACTTGTCGACGAACTTTGTTGCAACTCCGAACACTCACAGGCTCTATTTCCTCTCGGTCTCCCACTCCTCTTGATCGATCAATCTCTCTTCCTCTTCTCGAACTATTGAAATTGATAATGTAGAGGTGGTGTGAATTTTGATTTATATTAAAACTCGCCTTGAGATACGCAATGCGTTATCTCGAGGTCCTTTAAAGTATATCCACTAATTTTTCTGTTTTTATTAATTTATATTATATATACATCTACACTTGTTTTATTCCAACCTTCGTACGCCAACGAGTTCACTCGAGCGTACTTGCACTCTCGCGACTCTATAGGGGTATCTATACCATTCACAAATACCCGTGTTATCTAACTAGTCCATTAATTATTTAATTCATAAATATTATACACTCCATTAAAACATAATTACATTACAATAACGCACACATACACACTGAGGTACACCGAACCTAATTTTAAGCTTGATCCCACTAAATTACGATTCGGGTTACCACTAATCACTAAATTAAGTAACGAGTTATTACAGGATTGGTGGTCAAGTGCAGTGCACTTATATTATCAAGCATTGGAGAATGAGAATGAACATGTTGAAGCACCTTTAAAAGAAACTCAATCCAAATTAGATTTGCAGCGGCATACTTTATTCATTGCAAAGCTAATGTCAAGTCCCGTCATAGGGCCCATTTGGTTCAGCTTATGCTCTTACTTATTATTGATGTGACACTCAATAATTAACTTTTGTATCGTTTAGTTACATTTTATGTGGCTAACGTGGCAACCAAAACTATCATAATAAGTGTGATTCTCAAAAATATCTCGCTACATGCTTTTTTATTACCATAAGTACTTATCCATATCATCAAAGCATAAGTTAAAAACATAAGCTAAACCAAACGGGGTCGTAGTGCAATATTGAAGAGCACCTACAATGTTCTTAAACATATAAGAGTCTTCAAGAGGAGAACCATCATACAATGATAAGGAAGGAGAGGTAGCCATGGGAGTAGAAACTGATTTAGAAGATGCCAATTCAGCACGCCTTAAAAAATCTTCTATATATGTCGATTGAGATAAATGCAACGAATCAGCGTCACGATATACTTGAATACCCAAAAAGTATGATAAACTACCAAGGTCCTTTAAGGAAAATTGAGAATTCAATGCAGTCACAAGGTTGTAAGGGCATTAGAACAAGACCCAGTTACTGTAATGTTGTCCACATACACAAGAATGATGAGCATCACTTTCCCTTTTGTATTTACAAACATAGAAGTGTCGGCCTTTGATAAAGAAAAGTCATACGACAGAAGGAAAGTGCTAAGCTTGTGATACCACGCTCTTGGGACTGTTTGAGCCCACATATAGCTTTGCGGAGGTGACAAACAAGAGGAGGTTGAGCTTGGATCGATCTCAAAACCTGGAGGTTGTTGCATATAGATCTCCTCATGTAAATCCCCATTAAGAAAAGCATTATGAACATCAAGTTGCTTGAGAGGCCACCCATAGTAAAGAGCCAAAGTACAATGCGAATGGTAGGAGGCTTTATGACTGGACTAAAGGTTTCAAAGTAATCTAAACCATAAGTTTGATTAAAGCCTTTAGCTACTAAACGAGTTTTGTACCTTTCAAGTGACCCATCTGCATTAAATTTATGGCGATACACCCATTTGCATCCTACCAAAGACATTCTCGGTGGAAGGGGAGCCAAATACCAAGAAGAATTAGCATGCATAGCCTTTAATTCAGCTCTCATAGGTTCGGTCCACTCTTCCGAGGCAAGAGCTTTTCTTGATGTTGGTAGGTTCGGGAGTAGCAACAAGAAATGTTTTAGGTTTGAATATGTCATCCTTTGCCCGAGTGATCATGGAATGGGTATCGAGTGGAGGAGAAGGGACGGTGGTGTAGAGGAATGAGGTAATGATTGTTCATAAGTAGAAGAATCATTTGATGGTGGCACCAAAGGGAAGAACAAGGAGAGAGGGTATATCAAAATTAATTTTTATAGGAGGTGAAGTAGAAAATAGGGTAGTAGTGGTCACTATAAGAGGTGAAGAGCTTGTTACAAATATTAGTAGTGATGCATTCTCCTTAAAACGTGTAGCTTCTGAATACTTGAAAGGAAATTGATCTTCAACAAAGTCTACATGCCTTGGGAAATATAAGCGGTGAGATGTCATAGCACAAGTAACCTTTATGAGATGAACTATAGCCCAAAAAAGCAGACAAGCGAGACCGAAACTCCAACTTATGTTTGGTGTACGGGCGTAAATATGGATAGCATGTACACCCATAGACCCATAAGTGTGCATAATCTGGAGCACGATCATACAACATAGAAAATGGAGAAATCCCAATAAGAACTGAAGTAGGCAGACAATTAATCAAATAAACACTTGTAAGAAAAGCATAAGGCCAAAATGTTTGTGGCATGCCACTATAATCAAATAAACACAATTAATCAAAAGGATATTTAGCAATAGATGACAACGAAAAAGGTGTTTTGAAACTTTTTAGTTAAATGACATGAGTGACATGGAGATACACTAGAAACATGAAACATGAAACAATTTGGTGATAGAGGAAACATTACTTAAAGTAGAAGAAGGTGGATGACCAAGACAAAGATGCCAGACCTGTGGGGAGATCAATTGGACCCCGAAGTAGAACCTGGTTCGTATGTTGATCCTTTATAAGGAAGTGATCGGAATGGAAATGAATCGAGACATTGTTATCAATGCACAATTTATAAATACTAATAAGTTGTTTAGAAATGGAAGGGGAATGTAAAACAGTTTGTAAGGATTGAGATCTGGATTGAGCAGGGATAGAAATAGTACCAACAGAGTCGATTGTTGAAGAGAGTTGAAGTTGGGAGTATATGGGCGGCCCAAAATACTCTCTATCGTAACAGGATGAGATGGAGCAGAGCGAGGAAGCTCAAAAGAAGGAAACAACTGCGATTGAGGAAATGAAGGAGATCCATGAGATATGGCTACATTAGCTTGAGGAACATTGAGCTTATCAACAGAAGTTTGTCTCTGAAGGCGTAAAATCATAGCTTAAAAGATGACTATGCGCTTCTTCCAAAGTGGGGAGAACAGATCGTGACTAAAGTGTTGTCACCAAAGGGTTATATTCCAACCCCAAACCAGCATAAAAATAAATGAGTTGATCACGCACAGAGATAGTTTCACCAATAGAAATTAGTGGATCAACAATGAATTTCAGTTTCAAAATATATTCATCAGCATCCACCCTTCTTTTTGATAGAATGAATCTTCATTCATTAGCGGAAGACTTAAAAACATGATAAATTAAAGTAAAATATCTATATCATGTTAATAGAGCTTTTGTCTGATGTAGAAAACCCGTAAACCATGCATCATATCGATATCAATATCAAAAGCCTCAAAATATCAAAGTATATGTCATGGGTATCTCAAAATATCCCAAAACTCAACATAAACGATAACAAAGTATATATATAGTCCGACATGTATTATGAAAATCAAAGGTAATCGACTAGCTTGCCCTTGCCGCAACTCGTACCAAGATTTGCACTCAAGCCATCACAAAAAGGCAAATGATGAGTCCAGAGTGAGTATTCCCCAGGAAATTCAATGAGTAATTACGAAAATAAATATAGGAATTTAATAAGCTATTAAATAAACATGTGGAAAAATAAACAGACAACTGTTCTCATCGCATGAATAAATAATAGAAGAGCTCAAAGTGTGTGTCTAAGCCTATGACAGACTAGCACCATACTTCGGATTCCACCGCGAGCACTGCCAGTGAGTAGCACTCTAGCATGGCCAGCTTCTCAGTCCTCTTGATGGCCGGTGTAGAGCCATGACGCACCGACACGTGCCCCGTTATGATGCTTGGGTTGAACTATCCACCGAAACCCCTAGCAACACGTGCTATGGTCTAGTGGACATACACATAAGGAATAGCATGATGAGGGAACACCCTACCAATGGTCTATATACAAATAAATAATGATTTTAAACACCGCAATATAGTCGAGCATCATTTATAAATAACATATGTCCTTGATTCTCTTGTTGAGTCAATTGAGTTGTCCCCGTAATGCCCAAAATACGACCTGGTAATTAGCACTAATTCTTGTTTAATTAATTTGTGTCATTGCAATTCTTCCCAACTAGGGGAAACTTTTCCTCGAAATTTAGATCTTGAGAAACCTCGGTTCACCAAACTAATCCTTGTGTGAACGCCTCACACTCTGGTAGTACCATTACCAATACTGAACTTCTCTATAGCCCCTTGGACACTCCTACTACTCACGTACCCATCACAGGGAATGTATTGTTGCACCGAGATACAGGCGTGTGCTGCTAATATGATCAAAATAGTCACTCCACCTACACCCCCGCAACCTGTAGCTCAGCCTAATCCCGTGCCCAAGAAGCTCTAACCCAGTCAACTATTTCCCAGCAGCTTGAAACCTCTCCTATCGTGTATGACAACACAATAGACCTAGACGGGTCATAACAAACAACATACCAAAATACACCATGCATGTATAAAACTTGACTAAATTTACAAATTATTTAAATTTACTTACCCTGAACTCTCTGCTGAGACGTCTACCAGCATGGCTCAGTTACCACGTGCACTAGCTATTGAGTATGCACTAGTGTCACTACTGCTGGAGTCACCGATCTTCATGGATAGTCCCTCCTGATGTGCCATTCCTGCCTACATCGCCAATATTTAGTACTTTGTCCTAGTCGCCAATCCCCTGACCTTTGACCCCCCTGCGATCACCAGTTTCTACCTCATTGGTCCTGAGTATACCTTTGATGTGGCACTGGTAGTGTTGGTACATGTACGCTCTGAAGGTCTGGACATCGTCCCTATGATCTCGATCATACTGCCTGTAATCCGTGTCATGCGCTCTCTCTATCTCTTCTACCTGTGATCCAGCCTATAACCCTGTCTGTTCTGCCTTTCTATCCCCACAAATCTGTGTCGGTTGTCCCTCTGTAGCAGATATGTCTCATGTGAGAAAGTTCTATCGTACATGTCTTATAGTGTTTTTTCTCCGGTGGAGACAATGGTGTTGGCAATGTCCTCTTCTAAACCTCAAATGAAGTATTATATCTGCAGTTTCTCCGTGCCCGCAATGTTCATAGTATACTACAACAAGTATCGATACCACTCCATGCACTATAGGACTGGACGATTACCTTATCTCAAAGCTATGAAGTCTTCCCTTGGCCTCAGTTGAACCTTTACTAGGATGTACTGATTGTGGAAAATCTATCGAAACTCAGCCCATTTGGATGGATCTGGATGAGAATCCTGGTACCTAATCCACCATATTACAGCATCTTCTTTCAGCTTGTGCCCTGATATCTGGCTTGTATGCTCTCATCAATGGTAATAACTTGTGTAGCCTTTGATGAACAATCAACCACTTCCCAGCTACCTCCGGGTCTCCACCTCCATAGAAGTTTTTGTAATTGAATTTGATGAACTCCCTCACCAATTTGACCTCTGTTGTCAATGAAGTCTCAAACACGTCTATCTGTGTCGTTGCATATGTCAATATTGGTATAGTCGTAGGTGTCTCAGTTGGAACAATTATTTGTGCGACAACCTCCGTCGAAGTCTCCTATAACACTGCCTGAGTCGAGTACACTCAGAATAATAGTAGCAGCCATCATCTTTTTAGTGCTCGGTAATCGGGTGGTAAGTGATGCAAGTGTCGTTGTTTGTATGCACATCATCTCCATTAGCAGTTCGAATTGTCTTTCGTATACTGTGAATCGTGTGGCTACTGCTAGATCTAAACTCTCATCCTAAGTCTGATCACTTGTCTGGACAACATCTGTAACTAATGGAGTCGACTATCCATCCATCGTGATTTGCATCGAAAAATGTGTGTCGGGTCACCTTCCATATACATGTATATAATATATACAAATCAAAACATAACACGTACATAAGTCCTATCGCTACCTAACTCAAATTGCTTCCCAAATAGGATTCTAAGTCAGGGTCTTTGGGCTTCCACATCTAAGGTTTGTTCGTTAAGTTTTATTCCATTTCGTTAAATGTTTTCCCGAGGCTCTATCGAGAACCTTGCTCTGATACCATCTGTGGTGGCCCCGAACACCAATGCAACCCTGAGCGCCGCCAGGTCATCGGGCACGTCATCAACATCTGCCACATCTACAATCCCATTAATGACGGTCTGTGAACTCGTTCGGCTGCTTACTCATTTTCTAATGAGACCTAACTTAACTAATTATTCGGTTGTCGATAATTTAGATAATTAAATTAGTTAAGTTAACAAATTAGCAATTATATCATCTCGAAAGCATTTAAATGTGAGTAATTTATGCGTATTAGTAGTGGAAAAACTCGACAAAAAGATACCATGTATATAACTAAGGCGAATAATAAAGCAGAGCCTCCATATACATGTATTTAGTGTACTACAACACCTAAAACCCAACAAAAATGTATATATATACACATATTGTAGGTAAACATGAGCTGAAAACGCAACAAACTCAAAGGTAATCACCTAACACCTCCTTACCTTTGCTCCTGCTCATTGAAGGATCTGCACTCAGTCAACCAACAAATACAGTGACGAGTCCAGTAAATAAAATCACAAGAGAAGTCCACACAATATTTATGAAAAAATAGATAAACTACAAGACATGCAAGTATGGCCTCTGGCAACAAAGACATACTCTTATGAAGGTAGGCAACATACGAATAAGCAGAAAACCAACACCAATATAAACTTAAAAATAAAAACATTTATTTAGCAGGCTCAAATGTAAAGCAGTTGAATAAATAAACATTTTGGTCATACGAGGAAACCATGACCTAAACCGGTTGATACGATAACACAAATATAAGAATCATACACTGCATTGCGTAGATGATTCAGCCTTACAATGACTAAATACCAACTTTAGTAACTGACGTACCCCTCTAAACGCTATTTCAAGTCAAGGGAACCCCTAATCCCTCCCTCGAGTCATAGATATATTCTATTGTCGTTGACACGAGTGATAAAACAAGCAAACTTGCACAAGAAATCTAGCCACAACCAAGAGTAAAAACCCAATGTGTGACCACCAACAGTCACACATGAAACGATATTCGATGAAAAACCACGCCATGAATAAAGTGAAGAATTCTCAAGGGTTTTACGTACCTCAATACATGCTCTGACTTCCCTAGACTCCCAAATCCAACCCTACCTAGCTCCCAGTACCTGAGCTACGATCCTTGAAGTCCAAATGTATCATTTTTAATTGATTTAAAGCCACATTAAGTTAATTATTAATATTAAACTAAAAATTAGAATTTTATTTCAATTTTTAGTTATGGCACATTTTTCGAGTAACATCGAGGTGCCAAACGCACGAAAAAGTCTCAAAACCAACTTTCATACCTTTTTTTCAATTTCTTATATTTGTTCTAATTTTTCTGAAGTTTCTCATAATTTCCCATCTATTTTTCCAATTTTTTTGTAATTTCTTTGATTTAAAGTTATATTTAATTAAATTTTAATTAAATAATGGGGTTGGGCCCCTGAACAGGGTCTAGTTCAGCCCCAACTGGGCCAGACCTGGCTAGCCCGGCTCGACTATGGATTCGCAGGCACACATGCGTGTGAATCCCTCCCCCCTCCATTTCGTTCGTTTTCATTTTTTTTTTGTTGAGAAAACCTATTGTGTGCATTTCTATTTTTCCCACTAAGTTCCTCATATTTATAGCTTGTGATTTAATCTTGAGCGTGCACATATCTCGAGGACAATCCTAAGACCCTTGACTAAGCTATGCAACACTACAGTGACACACATTGTGACACATCTAACCCAGAAATACATAACTCAAGATCATCACCATGAACATCAAAGGTCCTCAATTAAACTGTCCAACTATAGGCATAGGATTGATTTGATCAAATAAAAATCCTAATAATATATTTAGGTAATGAAATGAAGATATAAAATTATTCCACACCCCGACTACTCATACACAGTGCTCTACGTCCCGAAATGCGCCATATTTTATATTATTAAATTAACTAACTTAGGCTATGGTTCAATTGTACTCATTAATATTTAGCCTAGTCTAGCATCCCTAAGCCACTCATACTCGTTACTGCATCGAAATGCATTTCAGGACAAATACTCGTCACACCAACTCGTCCGATAACATTGTGACACAAATGCGATGCAATTCAAATAAATAATAATTTTAAACACCACAATATAGTCAAACATCATTCATAAATAATATATAGCCTCGATTCTTGTGCCGAGTCAATTGAGTTATCCTCGTAATGCCCAAAATATGACTGGTAATCCTCACGATTAACACTAACTCTTGTTTAATTAATTTGGACCGTTACATGATGTCTCGACCGTTTGGATGGACTTCTTTACCTTCAAAAATATAATTGTCTCATTAGTGTCAATACTCATGGTGATCTTCCTCTTTTCAATTTCCATGATAGCGTTTATCGTATTCAAGAGTGCCCGTTCAAGTATTAGAGATTCATCATCCAACAACTTATGGTCCATAACATTAAAATCAACTAGGAATGTGAATCTCCCACTTTTACATGCACGTTCAAGATCCGACCAATCGTTGGCATCAATTTACCATCTACGCTTGTACTTGCGTTCCTTCTAGATTCTTAATATTCAAATCTATTGTTATTCTTATGTCCAATTGGCATTACATTCACAAAAGCTCCCGAATCACATAGCATATCCTTGAATATGTTCCCATTGATGTTGATGGGAACGTATATAACATGAATCTTTCTTTTTAATTGGTTGGAGTCTTGTTATGAACTTGAACTTGGGTACCGCTTTCTTTGGTGCTACCTTGATAAGGTTCTCCTTGAATCTTTTAATTGATGTACCTTCACTCGGTTGCTTTGCAATCCATTGTTTTCTCCCTATTCTTGCTTCTCGGGGTGTTGATCTTTTCTTGCCTCGGCCTTTCAAGTTCTTTATTCCTCATTTCGATCCCATAAAATATCTTAACCCTTTGGGCGTTTACCTTAAAGCTCTTACCACTATTATTCATTAATTCTACCACTACATATGGCCATGTGGCAATATTATTAATTAATTCTATCACTATTATTCATTAATTCTACCACTATTATTTCTTACCATTGTGATTTTAATTTGCCCAAAACTAATTTTAGTCTTGAATTGTATAATAAGACTAATTGTCCCGGTTCAAATGATCGATATTCAATCCTCTTGTCATGCCATTGCCTTGAGTTATCTTTGTATAACTTGGAATTTTCATACGAATCCAATTTAAATTCATCCAATTCCATCATCTTAAATAATCTAGCTTTTCTTGCGGCTTGAAGATTCATGTTGAGCTTTTTGATGACCCAGTATACTTTATGCTTTAACTCTACTAGTAGATGACATGTTTTTCCATACACCAACCAATATGGGGATGTTCCAATTGGTGCTTTGAATGTTGTTCTATATGCCCACAATGCCTCTTCAAGGCGGAATGCCCAATATGTTCTATTGGTATTAATTGTCATCTCCAAGATCTACTTCACATCTCTATTACTTACCTCCGTTTGTCCATTTGTTTGAGGATGATATGCAAGTGATGTCTTATGCCTAACCCTGTATTTCTTAAGCAATGTGTCCAAGGCTTTGTTACAACAATGTGACCCTTCATCACTGACTAATGCTCATGGTGTTCCAAATCAACAGAAAATGTTCTTCTTTATGGCCACCACCCATTTGGAAACATAATCCACGGCTAACAATATGTATCGTTCCCCATTTGAAGTAGGAAATGGTCCCATGAAATCTATCCCCCATACATTAAATAGCTCAAATTTTTGAAACATCATTTGTGGAAACCTTTACTTTCTTGAAATATTTCATGTTCTTTAGCATTCATTGCAAGTTTTCACAAATATGTATGAATCTTTAAATATCCTTGGCCAATAGAATCCACATTTATCGCCATTCTTTGTGCTCCGAAATGTCCCCTATATGGCGATGAATGACATCCTTCTAAAATACCTGCAAACTTCTCCTCTGCTACATCGTCGAATTAAACCATCATTGCATCTTTTGAATAGATATGACTTGTCCCAAAAATATGACTTTACATCACTCAAGAATTTCTTTCTTACTGCATTTATCAAATCAGGAGGAAGCATGCCGCAAGCCAAATAATTGACATAGTCTGCAAACCATGGTGCATTTTTATGAACTTCTATCTTTTTCACTTCTTCAGACTTTCCAACTTTCTTGCATGCTATGGTGTTTACCCTTTTTGGCTTTGTCACCACTTGTACCACATTTAAATTATCTCTAGGATTTGTGACTGTGTTACTTGGAAATTGTCCTTCCTTCCTTGAATTCAAAGCAATTGCTAGTTTACCAATTTATCTTTCCAAGTTCTTTATGGACTGATTCCTCTCATTATCCATTTATTTTAGAGCTTGCTTCACTTTCTCAATTTCCTTCTCATTCCTCTCATGGCATTCCCTATTGTTGATGTCAATGGCTTGCAAGAATATCTCAATTGACTTCAAAGAAGTCATTTCTTCACTTTGACCTAACTTCAAATGTTGGACTTATTGCTTAAAACCTGGAGGCATCTTCAATGCATTATTAGGATTTGTATACGAGAAGTTCGGGTTATTTTTATATCTGTGATAGTATCTTTGAGAAGCCACTCCTCTCTGCCTGAAGTTGTTTCCATAGTTCTGATTGTTCATGAAGTTGATATTTTCATACTCTATTCCTTGTTGCATATCCAATGGATTAACAACCATTGCTAGGTTATTAACGCGTTGTTGCATTGCTTGCATTTGTGGGCTTGACTATCTCATTTGTATCTTTGCCACTTGACTGCTCAAATTGGATAACTGAGCCATGATTGCCGCTTGTGAATCAATTTCATAAACTCCTGCTAACTTTCTCACTGTTAAACAAGTTCCTACAATTGAATTTTAAGACATAAGATAAAGAAGACCCAATGCTTCATCTTCACTTTTCGTTAGTAAAGAACCACCAGCTGTAGCATCTACTAGTGTCCTCGTGCTATGATTCATCCCATAGTAAAATATTTGCAATTGAGCCCATTTCACATATCCAAGTTCTGAACATCTTCTCCGCATCACTTTGAATCTTTCCCAAGCATCACTAAGAGACTCGGTATCATCTTAATTGAATTGGTTGATCTCCAATTTCCTTTCATTCACTGGGTGAAAGAACTTATCTAGAAATATCTCATTAATGTCCACCCATGACATCATGTTTTCCGCATTTAGTCCTTGAAACTAGGATTTGGCTTTTCAACTCAATAAGAATGGGAAATGTTTCATCCTATTCACTTCTTTCATAACTCAAGTAATGTGAACAATATCACACTTCTCCAAAAAGTTCTTCATATGTTCAACTGGATCCTCGTTTGGTAACCCATTAAATATGCTATTCTGCACCATGTTGATGAGAGACAGTTTTAACTCAAATTCAATGGTGTCAGTTGGAAGCCTCATCACTCCATTGTATGTCTCTTGAACTTCCGATATGAAATAGTCTCGAAGACATCTTTGTCCTCATTCTATGTCTTGCGCTACTAGATCACCTTCGAGTTGATTGTTCCCTCGGCCTTGTATTTGATTCCGGTTCCCCGCTTGATCTTCCGCCATCTTAGTCCCTTTTCCTCTTCTTTCCCATGCTAGTTCTATCATTTTGCGAATCGTAAGGTATTAAATCCTTATCACCTTTGCTTCGCATGCACTACCTGTCTCCTAAGAAAGAATACACTAAAAAGACCAAGCGTAGATTGTCAAACTAGAAACTAAAACACTCTTTTTTCACACTTAAAAGTAAATTGCGGAAAATAAAATTCTTAACAATTATGTAAATTAAAACTAATTGTGGCTACCTATCCCCAGCAATGGCGCCAAAAACTTGACACGTCCACCGTAAGTATAATGGTTCAAGTGTAGTAATAGTGTGATCGACAAGGTTGATCACAGATATCGTTCCTCTGGGAAAGGTATATATGGACATAATTGCTAGTTTAGTATACTATATTGTTAAGAAGATATCTTTTTTTTGTTTTAATTATTCTAAACTAATCTAATCTACCAAAGTAATGTATATTGGATTGTTTATTGGTTGTGTTCTTATATTAAGAAAAGTCTTAGTTCACAACTTCACCTTAAGTAATGAATACTATGCTTCCTATGCAAAAATCACACTTTCATTCATCTTTTATATGTGTGTGTTCAATTAATAATTAGAATAGACATATTTCCTTCAAATTCACTTCAATCCACTATCGTGGTGAAGAAGATCCTAATGTGCAAACTAGAACTCCACCTATCGGTGGGAATAACGTAAGTTTCACAAAGCATAAAGTATCAAATATTTAGATTCATAAACAATCAAGTTTACTCATCTATGTTTCCCTAATCAATAACTATCTATCGATGTTGTAATGTTTTATGATTGTGCAGTTCATGTTCGGCTTAAAAGCTCCAATGGCCATGGTAACTTCCTATATCCATAATCAATAAACACGTGATCAAGATGTTTATAGCATTAAGCATGAAATCAACATAAATTCTAATCATTGCACATTTAAATATTAAAATCATAACTTTTGCATAGTATTTATACCATAAGATCCATTGATTCGTAAGATAAAACGATTACTCACTCATTATCATGAAAAACACACAAATCATGGTATTTATTATAATGATAAAATCAAATAAAACTTCAATTAAATCAAAGAACAATACCGAATCACCATAATTGGAGTCTTCAATGTATCTCTTTCAAAAGCATTTCTGAATACTAAAAAAGAACTCTCCAAAACTTAAGACTTAAAAACTCTCTCTAATTCTATGGAAACTTATTGAATGCTATGATAAAGTATGAGTTTACCACGTCCTAACTTCTATTCTCCTAAACCTTCAAAAATACAATTAAAAAACCTAAATAATAATCTAAAACGAAAGAGAAGTCCAAAACTTTCTAATTTTATATCTTGGTGTTGTTTGTAAGTTGTCCACGCCACCTTTGTAAGCCCATAACGCCATCACAACGCTGAGCTTTCCTCTTTATTTTTTATCTTTTGGGATGGTGTTGTCTGTTGTGACTCTAGGGCCACCTGTGTTATCTCACGGTGCCTCCACATCGTCATTGCTACTGTGTTGATTTTCTGAATCCAACGCCATTCATGTTCTGATCTGACACCATCCATTATGCTCCACAACGCCAACTCTAATCTTAATGTTGTTAACTCTACTTTTGTATTTTTTCTTCTATTTTTTTTCATGAATTCCTTCCTTTGTCTTTTTTATGCCTTATAGACCTAAAAATATATAAATACCATCATTTAAAGCTCATTTTAGGATATTTAGACCTAATATGCAACTATTCTAACCATTTATATAAGTCTAATTAACTACTTATCAGGTCCCTTAGTCTCCTGGAGTCATTTCAATGTGTTTTCAAATCGATTTTAGTTTTTTGTTAAGTGTATAGGTCAAAAATGCACGACAACCCTTTAAAATTGGGTTGTCTATTGTCATTAGTGTGCTAAGTAGCCTGTCTAGCACGCTAGGGAGGCACCTAGTGTGCCACTATTCTTGAGATGAAGAGCAATTGCACACCTTGGCTGGTTAGCGCGTTATCTAGCTTAGATAACGCGCTACCCAGGTCGAGTGGCAGAATTCTCAGCTTGAGAATTCTGTCCCCAACTCCCAATTTGGCCCACTCCAACGCCATCGCCCATTAGTGCCACGTCGTTCGACACCAATAATAGTCCCTAATACGGGCTACTAATTAAATGTAGTACTGGTAAATGGGGTCGATCCCACAAAGACTAGTTTGTCTATTTTTTGGAAGTTAAAAGGAAAACTAAGGGGGAAACAAAAACTTCGACTACACTAATGACTAAAATTAAACTTAATTTAAAACGTGATAACTTAAAACATAATACAATGAATGGAAAACATTTAGATTAAGGCACGACAAGATATTTTTGTGAGTGAATTCAGTTGTCGGTCTCAAAGGAATGTCTCAGTACCGATTCTCATAGTTAGGCTTATAGTTATTTTTATCACCTTGTTCTTCTCAAGTCAGTGATAGGTCAATCAGTACTATCACATACTAATTAACCGCAAGGCTCCCGGAATCCTGTAAGAACCTTCAATGAACTAGCAACATTACAGTCATTGAGAACACCTAACATAAGCGATAATGATAACTAGCAATTACTGCTACCTTTCTCATATCGTAGAAATATAGAGGCACAATACTGGTTGCCAATAGAAAAAGCCTCAGTTGTCACCTCACGAAATACCAATCAGGCAGTGGAACTACTAACTATAGTTTAAAACCAAACCGAAGCGTACGTGCACTTACACATCGATAGAGGAAAAACTTAAGATCAATTGTTGTAACAAAAGTCTCAAATCAGAAGTATAATTAAAAATATAAAAATCAGAACGTATCACATATAGAAATCTAACAAAAAACCTCACTAATTCATAACCCCAAGAAATCTATCGTCTTAATCTAGTTAATAAAAAGCTTAGCCATACATGGCTTTGAATCAAACATCTTATTAATGGAAAGCGATAAAATCGATGTATAAAGAATTGTCAGGTGTTAAGTGTGTAAAAAACAAAATTTACTTACAAATATGCAAGCATAAGTGAATGGATTATTCTGAGAAGAAAAACCAAAAAACTCCCTTGCTCTATGTCTATAACTCTTAAAAATTGTCAAGTGTGTAAAGAGAGATCTTAAACCCGTATTATGGTTGCCTATTTATAGCAAAAAAGTGATGGGAAGAAATCTAATCTAACATCTAAAAAATAACAGAATTTAGAAACTTAATCTTTCGATTTGATGTAGTGTCATACGTTCAAACTTCCAAATCGCTGCAAAATCGTTGTGGAGGTATTTGTTATGCTCGTTTTGCGTTTAATTTAATTGTTTCGAATTGTGCCCAGCACCATACATACACTCCAAGGAATTTTCAAGGTGTTGGGTGTTTCCTTGGTCTTTGACACTCGATTTTCTTCTGGGTCTTCACAAGGCTTATTCCAGTCCAATTTCAGTATCTATTCTTCAATACAAACAAACCAGGTTCAACAAATCCATGGAGATTTTGGATCAACTGGAGGCGTTGAACATTCTCTTGGCTTATTTACTAAATTTTGGTGAGAAATTCTTCCTTCTCACCTAATAGCTTGTTTTAACCCTGAAATGACAAAAAGAAGGATTTAATAGCAAAAATGGGTACAAAAGACTCAAAAATCATAGTAAAATGACACCAAAATATAGCATATTTGATATCTTATCCCAATCCTCGACTCGTGGGGAAATTAAACACTAAAAACAAGCCAGATATTAATAGATTTCATCAATTTGATTAATTTACATGCATTTATACGAAATAACCATTTCATCAATTAAATAGAAATTCAATGTATATACTCCAAATTAACAAAATATAAGCCCCAAAACACCAATTTCAACTAATAATATTGAGCTATGAGATCATATTCGTTTTCCATCAAATTTCACATAATTAAACTCACTTTTCATGAATTTCCAATCAAAATAAAAGCTCACCTTGGTTGATTTGAGTTGGTTGATCAATTGATTCCTAAACTCTAAGTTTTTCCGGCAATTCTACCCTTCATATTCTCTAGAATAATTGTGTTTTGCATGAAAAATTGTAGTAATTTTGATGAGAATTTCACTAAGTCCCATATATATACTTGTTGATATGATCAAGTGTGCAACTTGTATCTCAAGGATAGTCTAAAGGCCCTTAGTTAGGTTGTCCAACTCCTTGTTAACAGATGTTTTACACTCGTCTAGCCTCAATTTCCTCACTTTAGATCATCCCTGCAAAGATCAAGGGTTCCTAATTTTTCCATTTAAACCGTAGGCATTCATTGATTCGATTTAATTCAAATTATATACTCATTTTTATGGAGTCATATTGGGTTGGTAAATATTTCATAAGGCCACGCTAACCCCCAACTACCCAGCAATCAATGCTTCGCGCCTCTAAGACACATCTCGAGGCATGTCATAGCTTGTATTATTAATTATACTATCTTACGCTATGGTTTATTTTATATCAAATTATGTCACATTACCTTTATAATATCCTTAATTATTAATATGACATTTCTAACTTAGTGCACCCATATTTTGCCTAACCGATACCCGCATCGACACACATCCCGAGATAAACACCTTGCACACCAACTCGCTCGATAACAACGTACATACATGTGATGTAATACCATAAATAACCATTTTTACACATCACAATATAGTCAACCACCATTTACAAATGACATTCACCCTCGGTTCTCGTGTCCAAGTCAATCGAGTTTTACACATATGCCCAAATCACAACCTGTTAATCCTCGAGATTAGCATTAAATCCGGTTTAATTAATTTAAGTCGTTACACCCCCTATGTGTGTGCTTCTCGTTGGCTCCTTGTCTTGTCGAATGAACATTTTCGCAATAGCTCTCTGCGTGTGTGCTTTTTGCCGGCTCCGTGTACGCTTTTATGCAAGCCTTTTTGTCTACATCTTCATTTAGTGGTGCTCACTGCTTCGCCTTCCGCTCATCATCATGCCTTGGTGCTCACCGGAGTCAGTTATTATTATTATTTTCATTCCAGTCGGTTATTATTTTTGTCTATTTATTTCAATGTATTAATTCGCAAACTCAAGATTGTTGAGCCTTGAGTTTGAGGGAAGGTGTTGAGGTATATATATATATATATTGACCTAATTGGTCCTATTATAATTAATTCAGTCTTTTTCTCAAAACCTAATAGAACATAAACACTTTTGAAGTACAAAACAACATAATATCACTTCTAAGAAATGGATTATAATCCTATCAAAATTGCATATAAAAAAACTTTAAAATTAAATATATAAAGAAAAAAAACATTAAATGTTATTCAAAAGAATTTTAATGTGTTATTAAAAAAAATTAGAATTATTTTATGAAATCGTGTTTTGATGAAACTTAGATGTTTTCGTAGCACGTAATTAGGTGAAGCAATTTATACTTTTTGTAATATCAGAATTATATAAAAATTTCTAACAACAAATTACACTTTCATAAAATAATTCTAGAATTTTAGTGAGCGAAGTCATATATAAAATCGAATTTTGAATTATTGGATATAGAGGCTCTATTTGCAGGCATAGACTAGCTTAAATAAAAAAAATTGTATTTTTTTAACGTTTAGTAACTTATTCTTAGAATAAACTAGATGAAACTCTAAAATTTCGGACGCTACCCTAAGTAGCGTCCCTTCACAGAACGCAAGATCTCGTTTTCTTTTCCTTTCATACCCTCAAGTTCGTGCAAATTACATGTTCATTTTTTTTAATGTTTTCGATTTTCGCGTTATTCATTAGGTTTCACGCTGCACATAAGAGTAGCAGTACATGTCATATTATACTTTTACAAAAAAAGGGTAAATAGTCATAATAATCTCAAACTTTCTACATTTTTTCCAAATAATCTTAAACTTTTAATTTTCTCAAAAAAATCCTAAACTTTATATTTTGTCTCAATTTTATTCCAATTGATTTAGGAAAGAATAAAAGGATGTCTAATCAATTTTCTTACTTCAAGCAAAAAAAACAAAAAAAAAATAAAAATGGAATGAAAGAGCTCAACACTGCACATAAAAAAAGGTTCTTCCTGGCGTTGCTCCATGTAGTCGTCACGGTAAAAAAAAAACTCCCTATCCCTTTCTCTCTAGTGTCCTTTGTTACAAACATGTGAGTTGCAGCGCTGTTCATCACATTTGGTGTTTAAGAAGAGTGATTGAGAGCTATGATGGTGATTTATTTTCTATTTCTTACATAACCATTTCAATTTGATTTGTAAATCAGATGCCCAAATCTTCAAAATCTCAAATCGGCACAAAATTTTGGTTTAAAGTCGGATATGGATTTGTGAAAAGTGGGCTTTGAATGTGAAGATGCGATGTGTGAAGAATTTATTGATCTTTTTTTTGTTGTTGTTGTTTTGGTTTAAATTAAAGTAAAAATTGATTAGATAATTCCTAAATAAGTTGGGATAAAATTAAGTCAAATCGTAAAGTTTGAAATTTTTTTGAGAAAATTAAAAGTTTGGGATTACTTTGAAAAAAAAATGTATAAAGTTTGAAATTATTTTGACTATTTTTTCAAAAAAAATTATGTCATGATATAATTTCATAATTTTCTCAAAAAAAAAGAAGATAAATACGTGATACATATTTTTTTGGGGGAAGATTGATACGTGTATTAATTTGTAGTTAACGATGACATGTGTTAGGATACATGTTAAAGAATACTAGTACATGTCATGCAAAAACAATGTTAATATTATCTATATAAAGATATTTTGTTTTGAAAACGTTACAAATATATTAATTAAGTCAAAAATACTAGCTTTCAAAATAAAATGTCAAAAATACTAAATTATAACTTTAGTATTTAATATTTCCTTTTAAAACTACTAAATAAACATTATTAAATAAAAAATAATACATTTACATTTAATATTAAATAATTATGTTTATTGGCATAAAAAAATAAGGAAGCGGCTATTCGGACTCCAATTTTTGCCAAATGTACCCCTTTACTTCTTGTACCCTACTTCAAAATTTATCTTCTCAACCTCAACTCCCAAGAATATCTTTATCTCATCCCAACACCCATCAATCCTCTCATTTTCTTGGTTTTAGCCATTGTATAGAAAAAACTGAAATACAAAAAAGTGGGATATATTGAAGTAATGGGTTCGAATAGCCTCATCCAAAAATAATTATGTATGTAGATGAGAAAATCTCTATAATATAAGTACTACATTTAATAATACATATCATTTAATAATAGGCAAAACCCATCTTTTGGTCCCTGAACTTTGTGTATTTTATGCTTTTGGTCCCTCAACTTTTATTACTACACATTTGGTCTTTGAACTTTCACAAAGATATACATTTAGGGGGGTGTATTCAATTCATGAAATCCATGGATTTTAAATGATTTTGAAGGATTAAGAAATCTAGAGGGTTTTAATTTAGATTTTGATGGATTTCGATGGAGTTCTTTAAAATCTAGGGGTATTTAATTGAGATTTATATGTATTTGTGTGGAGTCTTAAAAAGTCAATGGGTATTCAATTTTTTTTGAAGTTGTGTGGATTTGGGGGAGTAGGTGGATTGTGATGGATTCTTGTTAAGATTTGTATATAAAACTTTTCAAGAATTCTCAAGTGGGTAGAGGTGGGATTTGAAGGGATTTGTAGAAGACCCATCGACTCTTCTCTTCTATGCGTGTAACTGCTCGTCTTCAAGCCCTAGCACCTCCTCTGCTCCAAGTCTTTAGTAGACGAACGAGTATCCTTCCTAGCAGTCTTCGTCATCCACCTCTTCGGTAATCTCATGCCTCTTTTCATTTTTCATCTCCTTTCTTCTTGTTATTTGTGTGGCTATTTGTGTTTTTGGTGGTGGATTGCAATGATGGTATGCTATTGATTTTTTTATTTTGTGGTTTATGTTTGAGTAGTACGGGGAGGGATTTCATGGGGGGAAGGGGCTTGGAGGGCTTTGGTCGGTGTGGCTTGGAGGGTTAATGATCCCATATCTCTCTATTTTAGGCCTCGCCATTACTAGGTCCTGGAAAAGGTTAGCAGAAACATATGAAGTAGCAGTGAACCTAATGAATTTTAGTTGTCCATGCCATTGTCTGTGATGCAGATCTTAGGAATGAGATGAACTCTAATTGAAAAAAAAGGGTTTCATCTTTTCCTCTGTTGTGGTTTCCATCACTATCTGTAAACTTTGGTTGGATGGAATGCTTCCTTGGCATTGTTCTTGAGAACAAAAATGTCAATGATTGCAAGTGAAAGTTGAAGGTATGCAGTGAGTAAAAGTTGGTGGTAATTAATTAATTGGTTTCTGCCATATAAAGCTAATGTCACATGCACGCCCAAGCTAACAACCAACCCTGGAGTGTTTAATTAATGTAGCACATTCACACAACTTTTGAAGTTTTGTGGATTAGGGAGATGACCACCAAAACATGTACAAAAACCATCCTCTCTAATATCTCCGCCAGAACCTCTTTTCCATTATACTCCATCCTCATGTACATCTATAAAGACCCAAAAAAGTGGCATAGTAAGACACTTACCATTCTTGCCACTTGTTTAATGTGAGCCCACTTGCTAAACTTACCATTCTGGCCAATCCCTTCATACACTGAAACTGTCGCATCTCACATCTTCAAGCCACTGCCCCTACACCCATATCAAAACCAACTTGCACAGCTCTCCCTATTGTGTGTCCAACAATGCTCCATCTTGCCTACACATAATTAGAACATATAATGATCCTTCCCCATACATCATAAGCACCACCATCCATACAATATATCCAAACAAAACAAAGCTTTCTACCCCATATCCAATGTTGTCTGTCTCACAGTGAAACCTGCACACGCCACACCAAAAACAAACACCAAGGCACAAAGACGTAAACCACATAAACCTCCACAATACAGATTAGTTCCATAGAGGCAATACAAAATAAAAATCCAAACATAAAAACAAGCCAAAATATTATACTAACAACAAACACTAAGGTCCCGCTAATAACTGTTTTCATTGTCTACCTCTAAATTCCACAGAGATAGATTTTTGAGATCTTACCAATCTTGTTTAAATCTTTAAGATCATATTGAGGGAGAGGGAATGAGGAAGGAGAGTAACCGAAGTCTCGCATTGATGAAGAAATCAATCGACTTCTTAAGAAGATATGGGTTTTGCGTTGAGGAGAGGGTTAAAATAGGGATTTTCAAAAAATATTATGTACACACGAAGGACTACATCCCCCACATTTGTGCTCACATTAAGTTGCATTGACCCAAAGTGTGCTAAACTCTTTACATGCTTCATTCACCTCTCTAGTTACATTGTTGCTCTTCAAAGTTCAAACCCTTCAAAATAGATATACCAAAATCACATTTTAAGCACTCTAGTTTATCATCAAATACATCTAAAAAATGATTAGACAGAAAGATATGTGACTTTTTGTTTTAAACTCCATTGTTCTGTACAAGTGCTTGCTCTTGCCTACATTTGATAATTAGCCAAAAAGGTCAATAAATACATGAACATTTGTATGTATATATTTTAAAAAATAAGATAAAAGAAGTGAAGTTTGTTCAATGAAAAAAAAGTTAAGTTTTTTTGTAGAACTAAAACTAAGTTTTAGAGTAACTAACCTTGCAAAACAAAAGGGCTACTTGCAGAGTAAACTGAGAAGGGCATGATTAGAACAAAAGTTGTGACAATATAAATCTTTCCCAGTCTTCTCATCTTATGTTGCTCTTCCATAAACCATATCATCATCAATTATAATTTATAACCCTTAGAGGAGTTTGGTACTACAAGTGTCTATGCATTTAAAACTTTTTTATTGTTGACGAAGACTTTTGCATTACTTTTTTTTATAAAATTGTTACATTACTTTATATATATATATTTATATATATATAGCACCATTAGACAACTGTGCAAGTAATCTTATTTAAGGTTCAAACATTTTACCTTATTAATCTTATATTCCATTCATTGATAAATAGCTTCATACAACAAATAATTTTTATTTTAATCTCAATAATGATAATAGTGTTGATGGAAGACATACAAGTAAGTAATAAAAGTAAAGGAAAAGGAAAAGGAAAAGGAAAAGGAAAAGGAAAAGAAGTGAAGGAGGAGAAGAAGCAAACCAATATAGCACATGGACAGAAAAATAAACTAAGGAGTTGATACGTTTATTGGTTGATGGTGCAATGCATGGGTGGCGTGATAGTAATGGTACTTTTAGCAAGGCTACCATCACAAATAAAATATTCCTTGCTCTTAATGCAAATCTTAATTGTGAGAAATCTTTTTGTCATTACCAAAATCGTATAAGATGGCTTAGAAACCATTTTCAAGGTTGTTGTTTGCTTATGCAACATAGCTTTAGATTTGGATGGGATCCTGTTACCAAAAAATTCAGTGCTAGCGATGAAGTATGGGAGGATTTCCTCAAGGTAAGGTTTTTACGTTATTTTTATATTTGTATATTAATTATTGAAATGTCTTGCATGTATACCTTCACATAATAACATTTGTTTTGTTTTTTGTTCTTTATCAGTCTACCCTAAACTCAAATTAAGGAGTATGCAGATTATGAAGACTTAATGATTATTTTTGGAAATGCAACTGCTGTGGGAAGACACTCCATTGCACTTGGTGATGAAAATGATGCCACGCCATTTGAGGAAGAAGAAATTATAGTTGAAGGTAGATTTGATGATTTGGTTTATTCTCACGATATCAATGCATTTATATCAAGAAACGAACATGAATATTCAAGTCAACCTCAATCTCCTGTTATTCACACCTCAGCTCCATATTCACCACGTGAACAAATAAATTTGGAGGCTACCTAAACAACTAGAAAAAAAATCAAGAGTTGTCAAAGAAGGTTCTTAAATCTCACATGGAAACGACATGGTTCAAGTGGACATTTTGAAGAAACTCACTAAAACTCTTCATAATTTTAGTTAGAAAGTAGACAACTTTATCTCAAAAGACCAAAGGTGTTGGAAAATCATTCGAGAGATCTCGGATTTAGATGACAATGCTCGTTTCCCAGATTTAGATGACAATGCCGTTTCAAATTGCTAAACCGGCTAAGTACTCGATCAAGGGAGATAGATTTCTTGGATATGACTGATGAAGAACGTGCTAAATGGATTAGCATTTCAATTATCAGAATGACCTGGAGTTCTAGAATGATGTTGGAAAACTTATTTATGATAGCATTGTGGTATTTTGTTTTGAATTGTTTTAACTACTGTCAAACTTATTATTTTGTTTACATGATGTTGGAAGGTCATCTTCATTTTTTGTCCAACTTATGACATTGTGAATTATGTTGGAATGATGTTAAAATATCATGCTCTTTTTTTTTGTTAGAATGATGTAAGAATGTCATGCATATCCCCTTTTTGCTGGAATGATGTTAGAATCTTTTACTTATTTTTTTGTTAGAATGATATTGAAAGGTCATATTCCTTTTTTTTGTTGGAATGATATTAGAATATTTTATTTATATTTTGTTAGAATTGTATTGGGATATCATATTATCTTTTTGTTGTTTGAATGTTATTTTTTTTTTTTTTTTTCTGTTAGAATGATGTTGAAATGTCTTATACCTTTTTTGTTTCACTTTCATATGATATATACCTATTTTTTGTTAAAATATTTACTTGAATGACGTACCTACAAACATGTTTAATACGCTTTTTCTTCTTTTTAATTAGGTGAATTCATTTGTGTGAAGTCGTTAACCATGGAAGGATATGATGATCTTGATGTAGAAGACATGATAGAAAACGAGATGGACGAAGAGTTAAACGAAATCCTTAAGTGTTTACTAATATCTATCCAAGCCATTTTGCATGCGCTATATGAACTCATGCAATCATTGTGTCATGAACACGTTGCACATCCCCTAACAAGGTGACCAAAAACGAGGAATGGTTCTGAATACATATGCAAGATATTGAAGGAGGATGGTGAACACTTTCGACAAATTTATAGGATGTATCCAAAAGTGTTTCAGAAGCTATGCTACATTATCAGAGAAAAAACTCAATTAGATGATACATGATTTGTTACTGTTGAAGAAATGTTGGCAATATTTTTACTCAATGTTGACCAAAATTCTCGATATTGTGTGATTCCTGAGAAGTATGGTCAATCTCATTATACTACTAGCAAGAATTTCAATAAAATTATAAAGGCATTAAATATAGTTGCAGTAGATATGATAGTCAAGCCAGGAGCTACTGTACCACAAAAAATAAGTGAAAGTACGAGATGTTATCCTTACTTCAAAGTAAGTATTACCATTAAGGTTGTTGTTCTTGATGATAGTCATGATGATGAATATGATAATGTTATCATTGTTTTATTATTTAGGACTGCATTGGAGCTATTAATGGTACCCACATCCCAGCAATAGTTATTGGAAGAGATACTGATAGTTATCGAAATCGTCATGGATTCCATTCGCAGAACGTGTTGGTTGCTTGTAACTTTGATTTAGAATTCATATACGTACTTAGTGGATGGGAAGGATCAGCACATGATTCGAGAATATTAACCGATGCTCTATCAAGGAGAAATGGACTTCAAGTATCGCAAGGTACACCTACATTATATGTAACTTATTAGCTATTTTTAATATATACATTAGTCTCATAGTAATTTATTAATATTTTTATGTATAGATAAATATTTTTTGGTGGACTGTGGATTTCCAAATTGACGTAGGTTCTTAGCACCTTTTCGAGGTATTCGCTATCATCTTTCAGATTTCTCCGGTCAAGGTCGTCATCTTGAAAATGCAAATGAGCTATTTAATCTTCGGCATGCATTTTTAACGAACGTAATTGAGAGGTTGTTTGGCATACTCAAGTCGAGGTTCACAATTTTTAAAATAGCTCATCCATTTTCATATAAAACTCAAGCAAAGTTGGTGTTAGCTTGCGCAAGATTACACAACTTTTTGCGTAAAGAGTATCGTTCTAACAAATTTCCAATTGAAGAAGATAATGAAGGTCTCTTGTCGGATGATGAAGAAGATCCAGAATTACTTTTGGAGACTCAAGAACAACAAAGAGAACAAGCCAATGAATGGAGGGCTACTATAGCATCTAATATGTGGCATGATGTTGAGATCATGAACGGTGTTAGACATTAGGATTATTTTATTCATATTTTTGTGATGCACATATTTTGAAACATGTTTGTCTCTAGATGAAAATAGAACATGTTAATTAGTACTACATGGGGTTAATGGTGGTGATGGAAAGAAAATAGTAGTGGGGATAAAAGGAAACGATGGTAGTTGATGTTGTTGAGGTCAAAAATGGACAATGGTGGTGTGACTCATCTTTTTTTTTTGGTAGATGATGAGACTCATCTTTTTGATAAAGAAATGCCATCTTTTTTTGTTTGTCACAAAGTTTTTTTTTTTTTGGCAATACTATATTATTTTTGTGCAAAAGTCCACAAAACTCCAGCAATATCCATGAAAGTTAATATTTGATCCGTGTGGTTCCTTGAAAGTCCTTGAAAGTCTTTAAAATAAAAGTCTTTCAAAATCTATAAAAATCCTTGGAAGTCTTTATAGGAAGTCCTTTAAAATCCATACAAATCCACAAAAGAAAGTCCATTAAAATCCATGGATTTCACGAATTGAATACACCCCCTTAATCCTTTTACAATTTAAAGTGTTAAATTTCTCCAACATGGGTAACAAAAAGTATCGCATGACTAGTCAAGAAGAGTAAAGGGGTTTATATTATTGAACCAAATGACTCATGTCAACCAACAAATGTCGAAAAAAAATTTAATTTCTCCCAAAAACATTAAAAACTCAAAGATCAAGGACCAAAAACATAAAAACTCAAAAGTTTAGAGACCAAATGTACAACAATAAAAGTAAAGGGACCAAATGTACACTAATAAAAGTTCAGGAACCAAAAACATAAAAGATTCAAAGTTCAAGAACCAAAACATATGTTTTGCCTTTATAATATATAACATGTTTTTTTTATGTCATTTTGTATTTTTCAGCTACTTGACCAACTATTTCTCCCAAACAGTTTTAGATGATCAGTTTTTAGCTACTAGTTTGTAGCTTTTCAGTTGTTAGCTGGATTATCAGTTGTATCAGCTACTGTTGCCAAACAGACAAGCCAAATTTTCTTATTTGTTAATTTTTTTTAGCCCGACTGAGTGTACCTCACTTTTTACTAAGTGCACCCAATTATGCGTGGCACCCCTAATTCAAATTTCAATTTATAAGTGCACCACACATTTTTACCAAAATACCTTTCATCTGAATCGAAGCACCCAACTCCAAAACTTTAGTCAAAACATCTATTTTAGGTTCGACGACTTATGGTTGAGACTTATCCTCTAAGCTCGATGCCGTCCAACCAAACCTCTTTGGTGAGATTTAGTTGACAACTGTCAACCTAAAGGTTTGGTGGGTTCCGACTGACTCTTCAATTAAAGGTTCGGCAGGCTATGTCCGACTCTCAAACTAGAGGTTTGGTGGACTCTGACCACCTCTCAGACAAGATATTAGGACTTGCGAGGCCGAACCACTTATGATGCCTACAAATCGCAAGAAGAGAGTGTACGTGTGGAGGGATGATGGTGGGATGCACAAAACGAGAGGAAAGTGCAGTGAGTACACTAATCACAGTGAGGGGAATAAGGGTCATTTTGTAGTAGGATTAACCTTTTTTTTAAGTTTGACTTTTTTAGGTGCACTTAGTAAACGGTGGAGTGCAATTAGCTGGGCTCTTTTTTTTGGAGTTATCACATGGTATTCAGTGCCAACCCCATGCTTCAAACGTAAAAAGCGGCCTAATTACTAAGATATCCAATTTGCAAGTCATTGGAGTAATTTTAGACGCTTTGAAGAGTTACTATTCAATCCATTTGGACTTCCCTTCTCAAGACTACTGCTTTACAAGGTCAATTTTAAGGCCAACAAATACAGGTTGGGACCAAAATTGTGTTTCATGTGTCTATTGACCAGTGCCAACAATTGATTGGCATAATTAGAAGTGGGTTGTTGTCCCTTAATTAGTAACTTATTTTTGAGTCCTGAAAAATGGAAAATCCGACGTTAGGAGCTCCCCCATCTATATGGTGCACGACTCAGAGGCGAACTCGAAGTAGTTGGACAGTCCAGATACAGAGTGGCTCAGAACAAAAAAAAAAAAAAAAAAAAGAGGGAGGCCTAGATCCCACCCACATATTGGCTTAATTTATGAGGTCCCAGAAACTCTCATTTGGTGATCAGTCTTCCAATACATGTTGTCGTTACTCCATACAACTCGAAGGGTAAGTAGTAACAACAGAATCCATCCAAAACCCTACTAAAAAATGGTCCAAACACCCCCTCCAGTGCACAACAAACAGTGCTAGCAAGTTCGTAACCCATATCAAGACTAAAAAGTCCCAAATCGATAATACATCTATAAACCCAATGGTTGATAAACGAACGAGTAGCACAATTAGTTCGCCGAGCTCAGTAGCGTGAGCTTGTGACTCAGTGAGGGCAATAAAGTGGTTGAACATAGTTTCGGTCTCGGTCTGGACGCGGCTTGTATCTGGCACGCCCTGTCCAAGTGGGGAGTTCGAGCTGGGTGGCTTGGGCGAAGGCGTAAGGCCGAACAGTTCTTAGAGTGGAGGGCAACGCGTGCTAGGCTGGCTTCACAGAGCCGCGAATACCTCCCGCTTTCTACAGTGGAAGGATTACGAGCCGTTGCCGCCTGGATCCTACATATGCCTCTCGACCCGAATCTCAAATGGACAACCACTTTTTTTATTTTTCAATTCACTTCAATGTTTCTCTCAAAACAAGATCTCTCACATCCCTTCTTTTTGGCTATTTATTTATTTTCCCTATTTCATTATGGTACTTTTTATTTCACCTAGTGTATTACAACGCAGACTTCAAAAGAAATTAAGTTTTGCACTTCCCTGTAACATATATGCATAGTATTGAATACGTACTAAGTCAATAAATAATTTTTTTTTGTTTAGATTTCTTTGACCTAATAAGCCTCAATATTGTTTTGATATATATAAGAAGGCTTCACTATTAATAGAGGTTCAAAACCTCTATTAAAGATGGGTGTTATAAATGCCATGTGAGAAACATATTCGTTGGGTCATGTTTTAATTGTTTATACAGATAGTACATAGAGGTTGCTTAAAACCCTATCAATTATGTGTTATTAAATGTCAAAACTCTTCTATAATTAAAACACGACCCATCGAACACGTTTCTCACATGACATTTAATAACATTCATCTTTAATAGAGTTTTGAAACCTCTATTAAAGACCAAAATTGTTCTGGTGCTTCAAATCAAGTTCAATATTTTTTCCTTAAACTTATATCTGTCATTTGTGTATGAAATATGTTGTCTAGAAAAATATCCTTTAGCTTACACCACTCTTTTTTTTTTTATAAAAAATAAAAATAAAAAAGAAAGAAAAGTTAGTCAAAGCATTAAAAAGGGTATTAGTAATTAGTCTTGAACTTCTGTTTTTCTAAAAAAATTACTTGTTTTAATTTTTATTACTTTGCTACTACTTGTTTTTTTGTTAATTAGTGTGCATCTTTTTCGGTACTTAACCCTATTTTTATTTCTATTTTATTACTTGTTGCTTTTTTGTCACTTCGTCTTCTTTTTAATACAAACTCGTTTTTAACTCCGTCAATAATAAATGCTATACTTTTTATTATCGATCAGTTTCAAGTCTAGAGGAGGAGGGTAAAAACATCTTAATTAGTTGATTTTAATTAAGTTTAATGTATGTTGTTCATAACATCACCTAATCGTCAATTTAAATTAATTAAATTTTAAAAATATTTTTATCAAGAAGACCCCATTTTTAAGTTTGCCCCAACCCTAAAAAATGACAGGGCCAGGGCCTCTGACATTAATCTAGAAAGAGTTGTCCTTTATTAACGTGGAAGGTGGAACTGAAGAGACATCTGAGGAGCTCAATCTTATGTTTGTACTCAATGGAGATTGCTTATTTGGTGCGCGCGGTTGCTTATAGATACTAGCTAAGTTTTGTACCATTGCTCATCGTGATTTATCGTTTGTGACCTGCAGACTGCTGTGATACGTTATATCTTCTGTCCATAGATAAGATTACGTGGAACCTCTTTCTTATTCTTTAAAAATACATAGTTTTTTTTTATTTTTTTTTATTTTATTTCCTACAACTAAACACATGGAGGGAGGGCAAGACCATGTCAAGTTTAATGAACAAGCAACCATAAGGTCCATGACACAATGACGTAGCATGTATCGAATGTTAAAAATGGAAGTGAATTTGGATTTGGAATAACACAGATAAAGAGAAAACAGGTGAAATACTAACATGAAATGTGTAAGAGTTTGTGTTGAGTACAAACAAACAATAAAAAAAGCCTCGGCCCTGGATCCTACATTGTAAATTCGAAAGTAGCGCAAGCATTGTTTCATACTTGGTAGCATTTTTTGAATTGTTGAGATCTTCCCCTTTTTTGAGCATTTTCAGGCTATTTATGTGCATCCTACATTTTCATTTTGCTCTATTTTTCATTTTGCTCTATTTTGTAGTTGATGAGTAGAACATAAATAGCAAATTCCCTACCTTGATGGTCTGAGTGGTCTTAGGCTTATCTTGTGATACCTCTTAAACTAGATTGTAGGAGTACCATAGCTCTCATTTTTTTGATAAATACTATAGCTCTTATTAATATTTAGGTAAATTTTATCTTCTTTTTTTAATGTTTTAAAGCAAATTAGATAAGTTTGTGAATGAGTTGAAAGAAGCTCTCAATGCAGATATCCAAGATAGGATTTTGAAAGAAAGGGAAGGAGAAGATGGTGAGAAATAGGCAGCTTGGAAGGCTGAGTAATCTCGTCAAGAGGTACGTATGTGGGAGTTCATTGGAAAATTTTGCTTTTCTTATGATGAACATGATATCTCTTGTTGTTTGCAAAATTTATTTCTTATGTGTTTGTGATGGTCAGTGAAATGGTAAAGATTTTAATTTCTTACTTTGTCTCTTGAATTTTCTTGTCTTGAGATGGTACAAATTGGTTTATTGAGGTTTCGATTTGTTGGGGAGGCAAAATCTTGCCATATTAATATGAAATCTCTTATGGTCGAATTAATGTTAATGCGAGCTGGAGTTTCTGAACTATTCTTTTAATGTGCTCTTCTGAATTTAGAATTGCAAAAGCTGATCAAAAGACAATGCAGAAGCCCATTGCTTCATTTTTTCGAGTCATAGTTTCTGCTTTATTGATTAGAACTGCAGATCACTGGGGATTGATTTCAGTGGGATCTTTTATGATGCTGGAAGAGATTACATTCCAAGTTCTCTCCATAGTTTGAGAAGGCCAGCAGACACTATGGTTTTTATGAATAAATTAGCTCAACTGCTAATATCAACTGTTAATTGAATTTTTGAAGAATTATATATTTCTACGTTTTACAAGGTTTCAGTCGGATAAACTCTTTTAGTGTGGTTTCAAAAAAAATTAAGTTTAGCTGCTTAACATTCCTAGAGAAAGTGTACGAGAGCCTGGATTTGACATTTCATTATGATTACAGCAGTATCTGAAGCTCCTATTTTATTATTAAGAACATCAAATAAAATATATGAGTAGAGAACAAGTTGAGAAATCTGAACTAATTTGTTATTTGATTGAATAAAACCGAGGCAGATTTGTTTTGGGTGGTATTACAAATTCAGCTCGGAAGAGTAGGTTTTTTTTTTTCTTTTTCTTTTTTTTTAATGAAAATTGAGAAGGGTAGTTACTCTATGGTAATAATAGAAGTTGTTGAAGAAATGAAGATAAACAAAGATAACGGTAGCCTTTATCGTTAGTTTTTGATAACCATAACCGTTATCTATAGTTCAAAGTATACATACAATCCGACCCTCTCTTGACTCTCTCTGTCGACACTCATCATCGTCAAGTTGCTTTCAAGAGTTCTCTCGACTCTCTCTGTCGACACTCACGGCCTCTCTCTCAACGCCCTCTCTCGACACCCTCTCTCAACGACATCTCTCTCTCGACGCCCTCTCTCTCAACGACCTCTTACTCTTAACGACCTCTCTCTCGACCCTCTCAATCCTCTCTCTCGACCGCTCGTCTCTCTATGCATCTCTCGAGCTCGTCTCTCTCAAGGAGGGATTTGATTTAGGGTTTCATTTGGAGGTTCGAATTTGCCTCTCTCACTCTCTCTGTTTTGATATAGGGTTTCACATGCGATTAGTTTCTTGTTTGATTTTTTTGATCTGAATTTTTTGTTGTTGTTGTTGTTGTTGTTTTGAAGCATTGATTGATCGATTCTAATATACGTTGTGAAGAATCGGTTCGTGATTTGGAGGTTCAGTTGATCGTTCATTTGGGGATGAATGTTGATCATCTAAGCTCGACGAGTGGAGGAATCGGGAATGTGCTAAGATTTTCGATCAGGTTTTGTTTATGCCTCTCGCTCTTCGTTTAATTTCTGTTTCGTTGATTTAGCATTGCAGTTATGCAGACATGAGGATGAATTATTTGAGATTTGATTTAGGTTTAGGTTAACGGCATTGGCATGTACAGATGAAATTCAATAATTTTTGTTTTTGTTGCATCTCCTTTTGAGTTTGTTTGTATCAATTCGGATGGTTTGAGTATCGAATAATACATTGGAGAAGGTCAAAAGGTCGAATCGATTCAGCTGATGGCGAGTCGGAGAATAGCCTTAGTTCTTCTAATATTACAGAGCAATTTGAGATTCAAATGATTGGTTAGTTCTTGCAAATGATAGGGGAACTATAACATGATAAATTATTCCTGTGTTGAAGTTATTACAATTTCTTAGAATTTGAAGGAACCAATGTCCAAGTATTATTTCTATCCAAAGCTAGAATCTCATCATTCATGGTCTTCAACCAATTAGCATCCTTAGGAGCAACTTTAGCTGAAGTAGGTTGAAAGTGTGTATGCACTAAAGCATGTGGTGAAGAAACAACCAATGCTTTAGGCTTAAAAAACCACACTTGCTCCTATTTAGCATAGGATGAGTATTACCATTTTTAGTTGTATTGATAATAGTTGGCAAAGACAATGTAGGACTAGAAAGAATAGGAGTAGGAACTGCAGATCTGTGCACTGATGTACTGTGCACTGCAGGACTGGTCACTGCAAGATTATGCACTGCAGGACTATGCACCGCAGGACCAGTCACTGCAGGACTATGCACTGTATGCACTGTAGGAGTAGATTTTGCAAAAGTAAAGGAAAAAGGAAGAGAACAAGAAGAAGGAAAATGTGACAAAGGACTAGATGAAGATATTGAATGAGATTGAGAAGGAGTTTCAGGAAATAAAGAAGAAAAAGGAAAATCATGTTCATTGAAAACAACATCACGAGAAATATAAGTCTTGCCATTTGTATGTGAACACTTGTAGCCATGATGTCTTGGGTTGTACCCCAAGAAAGACACATTTTTAAAAGCGTAAATTGAATTTGTGTTTTAAATAAGCAGTAAGATTAGGATAGCAAGCACACCAAAAAGTATGGAGATAGGAATAACTAGGACGTTTATTGAAACAAAGTTCATATGGAGTTTTAAACTGAAGTACAGATGATGGCAAACTATTAATAAGAAACACAGAAGTTAAGAAAGCTTCTTCCCAGAGGCATTTTGGAGTGAGCTAGAAGAGTAAGTCCCATCTTAACAATAGAACGATGTTTCCTTTCAGGAACACCATTCTGTTGATGAGCATAAGGACATGAAAATCGATAGACAATACCAGACTTGGCACAAAGTATCCCTTGATGATAGCATCATTGAATGCTAGCGCTACAGAGAACGTAGAGAAGGCCTCCAACGACGAAGTGAGCGGCAGTAATGAAGAGATGAGCGGCGGTGCACCTACAAGCGCTGGAATGATGAGCAGTGAAGCATTGCCTGTGGAGGGAACTCTTGAAAACAAAGAAGATGAGGTCAGCACTACTTACTTAACTCTTGTGGAATTATAGTATTAACCTTCATTACTAAAATCACGGCTAGGTATTCCCATGTATAATTACTCTCTGCCAAGTAAAACAGTAATTTTACACTAGCTTCAATAACTTGTATATTCAGCGTGACATTAAAGAAATGCCAAGTTATTCAGCGTGACATTAAAGTTGCTTATTGTTATTTAGAAATATTGTTGTGTTTCCTCTTGTTGTTGCTTTTACTTTCTACTTACTATACTCACTGTCTTTTTTATGATGGTGGGTGCAGATTCACAAACTAGTAATGGAAAAGCGCAAGTACTTGGTGACTACCTCTAAGCTACTCTCAGAGCCAGCTCCACTTCTCTTACTTCGTAGGTTCTTTTGATTCTTTTGTTGTATATATGATTATGTATTTATGATGTTTTAATATTTTTGGGTGTACTTGGGGAGTTGAAACACACTTGTGATACATGTATATGCTTTATATTTCTTTTCACCATCTATATACATGAGATCACCTATTTTTGCAGGATTTTCAAATATAGGTTTGTCCCGACTATTAAATGGTTTAATTATGTTGCTTAAATTATCTAAATTGTTTTTATTGCATATATTGTCGTTAAGACTTAATCAAACTAACTTAACGACTTACTAAGTAAGTAACGATGATTGAATTGAATTAAGAGGCTGACTAGTCATGCGTTGACTCTAGAGAAGTTGAGCGAGGGTCCACGTAAGCTTAAGTCAGGCGAGGACCAGTTTGAAGGGTTGAGGCCATCACAATTTACTCAAAAAATGATGTGTAAATAATCTATACTATCAATATATCTTCATTATAATATCATCATATGTTGATGACTTAAATTTTGTAAGAAATTATGGTGACATCGTTATATCATTTGAATACTGAAAAAGGAATTCAAGATGCAAAATTCTTGAAAAATAAAACTTACCCTTGATTTGGAAATCAAGTATTTTCAAGTAAAATAGTTCTCCATCTATTAATTTATTTTACTAAAAAGAGTAAATTTGGGTTTGCAAAGATTTGTTGCAAAACAATTAAATGTTTCACTCATATCAACATGAGGGGAAAAATAAAAAGGATTTATTAGTGTTTTGCACTCTTTTTCCCTTGGCTATGATTTTATCCTATTCAATTTTCCTAGCAAAGTTTTTAATGAGGAAATCCTAACAATATTATACTCCTTATCAAAATTGATTATTGTATTGTACTTTTGTTCCCTTAGCTATGGTTTTATCCCACTAGTTTTCCTAGCAAGATTTTTAATGAGGCAATCGTAACAATATATACCCATATAAAAAACTTATGAGAGTAATGTCCTCTTTTTCCTATACTAGATTTTTCCCACATTATTTTTCTAGTAGTGGTTTTAATGAGGCTTATATATATTCTCTCAGAGTATTAATGTGTTGCACTCTTTTCATTAGCTATGGTTTTGTCCCATTAGGTTTTTTGGACTCTTAGGTTAGTCACTCTAACTCCGACCGGGATTTTGATGGAAACAAACAAGGAGAAAATATACTAATAAGTTTATCAAGTGTATTTCAATTTCAGTTGCAAAACATCACAATCTCAAGTATTCAAGCATTAAAGCCATACAAGTTCAAGATTCGGCAAACATAATGAAAAGAAGACGAAAGATCGAACCACGAGTTGTAACATTGATGTAAGGTATACAAGTTCATTTACGCAAGCCTATTGCATTAGTTCATGCACATCGAGCTTTTCAAATAGATTTTCAAATGTCAAGTGATTACTTGAAGTTTTAAGTGAAATTTAACACATGACTCGGTCTTATAAGTTTAAACAATGATAAACTATGTGTTCATGCTCACATCGCATTTTGAAAACCATTATGGAAGTTTTCAAAAAAGTAAAACTGGTTTTTGAAATGTTTTTGAAAAGAAAACTGCATATTTGCAGAAAAGCCCCTCGCATGTCATGAAACCGAGATTTTCTATTTTCAGGATTTGTGAAAATATTCGGACCATCCAAATAGGCTTTATGACCCATAACAAATATATGTAATATGTTATATGAGGGTTGGTTGGGTCCCAAACGCGATAAAAGGTCACTAACCAAAGGGACGAAAATATTTATTTTGAGGTCCCTGCAGTTAGTGCGCTAATAACTTTATTAGCGCGCTAAGTGCAGAGTTAGCGCGCTAGATCTGAATATTAGCGCACTAACTACTTTCCTAGCAGCTTTTTTCTGAAAAACACACTTTAATTTGAATTTTTGATGAAATCTCAGCCCTTGGATCCCTAGAACGGTCATAAAACTATTATATAAGAATATAGAACACTCTCAAACAACCAAGCACAAAGGATTTGTTTTGAGGAGAAAGAACAACACAAATGTTTTTCAAGAGAAGGAGCTTGGAGTTTTGTAAAGAACACAAGGAATATTTTGAGGTTGTTGAATCAATCTTAAAACCAGCATTCTTGAGGCCATCTAAGGTGTACTACAACCCTTCCAAAACTGATTTTCAAGGCATCATCTTGGGGTTGTAAGAAGGTCCTATTTTCTAGCTTTTCTTGTGCTTAAATTATATATTCTTGTGTGGTTGACTTGGGAAATCACTTGTTGTGGTGTTGAACACATTTGTCTTGAGTTTTGCACTTAAACTTGATTTACTAAACCCAATGACTGATTTGGACAAGAGTTTGCACTTAAACTTGATTTTTATCAAACTTCTTGTTCTTTGGATTTGAAACCAGATTTGTTCTAATTGATTTGTTTGAAACGGTTTCATATTTGAGTTTTGCATAGAATCAATGATATCTTTGCATTTCTCAATTGTTTTCATACTTGCATGCATTAGAGTGGTTAGGCTCTAGGAGGCTTGCTTGTATTTGAACTTGGTGTCGCTTTACTTTGTAAAGTGTATTTCATTGTATTCATCAAACTTTGATTGTAAGACTTAGTGAGATCTAAGTGGAAAGGGAAGACCTAGTTGAGGCTAGGCATAAATCCTAGTTGCGGCTAGGTGGGAAAAATCCTAGGTGTGTCTAGGTGGGGAAAATCCTAATTGCGGCTAAGTGGTTGTATAAGACCTTATTGCGATAAGACATCTTGTAAAAGACCTAGTTGAGGCTAGACATTCACTAGGCTAGTTAGCTTAGGGTGTAACACTTATTGGTAATATAAGTGGGGGTTAAAAATCCTAACCGGAGAGATTAGGTAGTGGATGTAGATCGGTTGGATCAAACCACTATATATCGTGTGTCTCATTTCCATCTCTTCTACCCCATTCACTTGAATAGCATCCATATTTGCGTTTTGGTGAGCATATATCATTTTGATTATTGAATTATATTTAAAAAGAACTACTCGGTAACCTAATTCACCCCCCCCCCCTCTTGGGTGACCTTCAAGGTTTTCCTAGCAAGGTTTTTAATTAGACAATCCTAATAATATTATATTTATCTCAAGATTAATGAGAACAGTGTACTCTTTTTTCTTGTGCTAGATTTTTCTCACAAGATTTTTCTAGTTTAAAGTTTTAACGAGGCATATTATCTCAGCAATAGTCATCCAAAGAGGGAGTGTTGTGATATGGATTATCACTTTGATCAAGCATGTGGATGACCACATTGTATTATAACATCAAGCATAACTATCATTGAATGTAACTTGTCACTCCATATAACTTGTACACCCACTTGATTATCATATAGCTTGTACACTTCGTTTTACTTGTATTATTATGTGACTCAAGATTTTGGTGTAACTTGTACACATTGTATTGCTTGTAATCTTTATTTAAAGTACATGAGGTGATCATGACAAAATACCATAAATAAAGGGGTTATTTCTCTTGTAATAGATACACAAGTATTGAATGAAATCTCTACATTCTCTCTAGCTCTCTTCTCTCTTGTCTCCCCTTCTCGACGTGTTCTTGTAGTTTCTAATTCATGTTTTCTTTGTCTTAGTTCTACAAGTTCGTAGTTGAAGTCCCAACTTTGTTTACAATATATATATATTAAAATCATGAATCGAAACATGTCGAACGTGATGAATTGTTCAATCTACCCACCCTTTCATTTCAAGTCTCACAAACAATTATGAGTATCAACATGTGCCTGCCAAATTAAAATAGTTTGGTAGAGCCATCGCTCAAACTTTGTAATTGGAGTCAAATTGTTGACATGTACTCTTATGCATATTTGCATGTTTTTGTACAGTGTTCAACATGGACTCACTGTTTTGGAGTCAACATGTTTATGTAACCAGATACAACTTATTGTTGTACATGGACTCAAGTGATGATGTGCGCATATAACACACGCGGCCATCCGGGTTGTGTGTGAATAGTTGCTATTTGAGGTGTGGGTGTTTATTTTTCTTTTTCTCTTTCTTGATTTTGAGATTTTTCATGTCTAACTTTGTCTATGTTATCTTTGCTCTATGTTTTATTTCTTTTGACTTAATTTATGTGAATGTGATCTTAGAATTTCGCGATGATTAACAAATTAAAAAAAAAATCTCTCACAACAGGCGGGTTGTGCAATTCATGATGAGCCTACAATTGATGAGCCAAGAATGTGGATTGTGCCGACCGGCATATGATTCATCACAACTCTATATTTGTTTAGCCACAAATTGTTGTGGTTTTGTATAATTTCTTTTTTCAATTTTTAAATATGTAGGACTAAGTTTTGATAGGCAACATTTAACATGTACGTTCATTGTCACTCAAATTTATTTAGCACAATTATTTATATTAAATTTTATATTTATAATAAAGTTTGTTTAATTTTATAAACATTATTTTACGTAGCGTGTGCTCCGCATATCTATCAATCTATCAAATCTATAAAAGCACAAATCACAAATTTCTAAGTAGTAAGGAAAAAGTCTTATTTACCCTTTAATTTCTTTGATTTTATTTTCTTCCAGTCGTATCTATTTCGCCCTCAACCTTTTTGAAAGGTTCAACTCCAACTCAATCGTGGGATGTATCTCAGCCCTCATCGAACTTGAAAATGAAGAATTTATGTGCCCTAACTCGAAATTCCTCTCAATCTTCTTCGATTTCTTCTATGTTCTTCATTCAATTTGATGTCTTCGATATTGTCATCAAGCCGAGTATTTGATTCGACATCTCTTCGCATTGGTGAGGAATTGATTGCGAGTTCTTTTCAATTTGAGTTTTGTTTTTTTTTTTTCGGGTGGGAATCGGTGTTTTTAGAGTGAACTTTTCGACTACTCTCCCTCTTATAATAGCATATGGTAAAAATTATTCTTCTTAAAAGTATATCAATATAGCATCAAATGAAACTTATTATTAATATTTATCCTTTCTTCAATAGTTTTACATGCATTTACATTATTTATTTCCTTAATTGAATTCCAGCGAGTGAAGCGAGCGGGCTCAGTCGTGCGTAGCACAATCATGAAACTAGTATATATATATATTTCACATATAAAACATTATCATTGATTACCTATTTGATCTCCCATTAGTCTAGGATACACCCGTTTTCTTCAAGTGTTAGCATACCTAAACTTTGGCTTAACTTTAAGTTTGGTGTTTGGTTCGAGTGTTAGCTAGCACTTGGTCTTACACCTAAACACTCAAACTCCTTCTTTCCAAATGACTCACCTCTCTCTATCTTTATGTAAGCCCAACTTAAAAGAGCAAAAAGTACAACCTTACTTTCTCCCTATCTAAAAAGACAAAGATGAAGGTGATGTAGAAGAGGCTTAAGAATCCAACAAAAAAAATCTAACTTAACACAATATGTGTAAAGGCAAACAAAGGATTACGTAAGATATGACTTGTGTAATGCAACCACCTTTGCCCTTACACACTCCATTTTTATTTTTATTTTTTGAGCAAACTACCCTCACCTTCCTCACACGCCACCTTTCCCTTCCACCACCTTTCGGCCACCGTTGTCTTCAATGTCGTTGTCATCCACCTTCTCACCGCTGACGACCTCTCTCTTTCTATCGCTATCTCCTCATTAACTCTCTCTCCCCTCTCTTTTCCCTATTGGTGGCGAATCTAGGTCTGGACTGGCCAGATCTAGCAAGACTTGGCTAGACCGTCTAGAACAGGATCAGATCTACTGCTTTACAAGTTCAATTTACAAACGAAGGTCGGGTCCAAAATTGTGCATCACGTGCCTATTGACTAGTGAAAGTATAAATGAATTTGACATTGACACAATGGTCCCGAGTTCGAGTAGCAACAACTACCTTACGTCTTCCAACTACTATGGGGTTTTGGAGAAGATGCTCCCCGATCATCACTCGTGAGACTAGTCGGCCTTTAATCGAAAAAGTCGAGACAGTTTGAACGCCCTTAAATGTCAAAAAAAAAAGGGAAAGAAAAGTATAAATGAAGTTCTAACTCTTATCATATTCTCTAGTTGATGAAGGTGCCTAGATCCCACCCACATTTTGGCTTAATTTATGAGGTCCCAGAAACTCTCATTTGGTGATCAATCTTCCAATACATGTTGTCGTTACTGCATGCAACTCGAAGAGCAAGTAGTAACAAAAGAATCCGTCTATAACCGTACTCAAAACTGGTCCAAACACCCCCTCCAGAGCACAACAAACAGAGCTAGCAAGTTCGTAACCCATAACAAGACTACAAAGTCCCACATCGATAATACATCTTAAAACCCAATGGTTGATAAACGAACGAGAGGCACAGCAAGCTCGCCGAGCTCAGTAGCGTGAGCTTGTGACTCAGCGAGGGCAATAAAGTGGTTGAACATCGCGATTCGGTCTCGGTGGGTTTGGGTCTGGACGCGGCTCTGGCACGTCCCACTCAAGTGGTCGAGTTCAACCGGTTGGCTTGGACGAAGGCCTGGGCCAAACACGGTTCTTAAGAGAGTGGCGGGCACCGCGTTAGGCTGGCTTCACAGAGCAGCGCTTATTACTTCCCCTCCTCCCTCTACAGTGTAAGGATAGCGAGCCGTTGCCGCCTACATCCCCTACATGCCCCTCGAGCCGACCACGAATTGGATAACCACTTTTTTATTTTTCAATTCACTCGTTGGTATTGTAGACTGATGAGTGTAAGAAGAGAGAGTTTTCCATGCATGAAGCCTATCTGATGAAATGCTTACATGAACTATTTTCTCTGTTTTATTTCTCAATTCACTTTTATGTTGGTCTCTTCTTTTTTTGTGCTTTGTCAAATCCAACACAAATGTTTGAAGGTTTCAAAATTTAATTTACTTCCTCTAGTTATAATGTGTGTACCTTGCATCTTATAATAAAATCAGAGTCGACTTCACTATACTTTGTTGAGTATGTGAATTGTGAAATCCATGCCTTGGAGCAAACATATCAAATCAATTTGAGTCCCTTCACTGTTTATTTTGTAAAAGGATCAACGAATTTAGCGTCTCTCACAAGATAGCTAGGGAAGCCAGTACTTTGTCTGATTGGTGAAGATTGAACTTCCCCTACTTTATTAATGATTTTACTCTGATGCTTGGAGTGAATCAAGTTGGATTTTGGTCACATGAGCCAAATGAGCAAAGCTTATTACAAACATACACTTTTTTCCATCAAAATGGTCTAAAGAAAAGCCTTGTAAAGGCAAGAAATATAGAATATGCCAAATTTTAAGAACTGTAATGTCCTGCGTGTTGGTAATTGTAGTACGGTAGGGTTGCTCAAGATGGATGCCAAGAAGAGGAGAAAATTTGTAGAGCTGAAGTGATTTGCTTATTCATGCTGTGGTTCGATGCTGATACCATACATGTAGCATTCTACCCCTCTTTCTTCATTGAAGATTCTATTCTTGGAGACAATCACAGAAATTAGTTTTATCAATTTAAAAAAAAAAAACAAAAAACAAACAAACAAAAGCAAACAAACAAACTTATAAGAATTCCTCTTGGAACAACTTAAATGATGTTGGGCTTCTGAAAGCTTTGCTCCATCATCTATCACTAATGGGCTCTGATTTTTGATGAAGAAGCATTAAGTTATTCCTTCCACTTGAGCTCCACTTTTGAGCTTACAAACTCATACTAGCAAATTAAGCAGTAAAATGAAGTTATAGGACGACGTCTCCGCTGGCGAACTTTCACTAGACCGTGGATTGAAGCTAAATTAGAAGATCTCCATTTGAATTGAAAGCTTTACCGCGAAAAAAATGAACAATGTTTATGAAAGCAGAGAATTGGAGAAGAGGTTGATTGAAGCAAACATTCAAGGGGAGCACTACTGCAAGACATATTGCTACTGCAATTGAATGTCACAAGGAGCTTATTAACAAAAAATAATAATAATAAAAAATAAACATTTACTTGATGCATGCACAAGCAGCAGGTGCAGTGCAACTGGTAATTTCACAAAAAGAGGACCACTTATTACTTAAAAAAAGAACCAAGTTATATATTTGACAAGAAAAAAAAAATTATCATGAATGATAAACCAAAATGGCTCAAAAGGTGAATTTATTGAGATGCAACTCGCAGAAAAAAATAATAATAATAATAAAAAAAAAAGAAATGTCGAGAAGCTTTTCTAGTTATATCACCTACACCTTTTTCAGGAATGGGATATACCTATTTAGAAGAAATGCTTTAGAGATCCAAATCTCTTAGAAAAGAGGGTGCAACAATTGCCTTTTGAATTGCAAAACCTGCCTTCTTGCAAGCGTTTTCAAGGAGCTTTGAAGCGGCACCCACTCTTCTGGCTACCTCCACCATTTCAATATTCATTGAACCAAGAGCATCGTCTCCAAACATGACCCTGTGAAATTGAGAAGCAACGTAGAAAACCTTTTATAGAGTCCTCAGTCACCCAGAAAGAGGGAGAAAATGAGAAATCAAATTCATGGCATCAAATATATCTACCTTCGTAGATCAAAATTCTTATTCATCAAGGCTACAGGCTTTGAATAATTCTTCGCAAGCAAAGCATCTCGTCCTTCTAAAGCTATATCCGCAACCTTGTTCATTGTTGATATTATAAATTCGTCCCCATCAAGCCACCTCTTGCGAACTGTACTATGAACCTGCATGAGTGAATTCAATTCAACTGGGTAGGAACGAACCGACAGTAGGCATAAAATCAAGCAAACGAAATAATCAACCATATAGTTTTTAACTCATCATAGGTTATGAATTGAAAAGTTATTGCTACGACAACTCTCAAACTCTCAAGTTTCACTTTGAGACGGAGGTCTAACCAATGACCCATTTCTTCTGATGCATGCTCAACACCATGCAAATGTTACATCTTCAAAGCAGGGAAGGTGCAAATGCTTTAAGCCAGAGGAGTAGAAGAGAACATCAAACGAGGGCTCAGATGTACCATAACATGGATCACCGTTATACAAAGAAAAGCCGATCATGAGCACTACTGGACCATAACATGGGTCAATTAAGTTCTTTGCAACCATGTCAAATGAAAGAATAAGATGACAGGAAAGCAAAGAAGATAAATTTAGGTTGCCTGAGGTTTGGGATCCTAAAACAAGGAAAATTCCTCCCTCGTTTCCAGTGAAAATTCTAAGGAAAATTTTAAGAACTCAAAAGTTGTCACCAAAGTTTGTTAACTTATTTAAATTTTTTTTGTTAGTCTAATCAAAAGTTAATTTCTGGGTCTTTCACACCAAATACTCATCTTGTTAAGTTTTTTTTGATGGAAAGCTGTTTCTGGATACTAAACCAAATACATGCTCACCTTTCCAGAATCACTTGGATTTTCAGCATAAATGAGGTAGAGAGGAGGAAGAAGACTGCTATCCATCGGCACATACACACCATACCCCCATTTATCCATGTATTCTTTTCTAAAATCCTGCAAGAAAGCAATGTAGAGTTTATGTGAAGAAAGCATGGATAATAGGTTATTAAATAAAGTATTTAGAATCAATTGCGTATAGCAAGGCAATGTTGAGATGTTTACTATGAAGCTGTTCTATCTAAATCTCAACTTTCAAGCTAAACATTACATACCATGTAAACAAGTCCTCCATAAACCTGTGCAACCCGATCTTGGAGGCCAGCGACTATTCCAAGTTCTTTTTCGGCATCAAGAATCAGATTAGGCCTCACATCCACCTTAACAAGGTGCCTCACTTTGTAGAAGTCGAGCAGACAACTAAGCGCAGCACAAACAATGGCACTCGAACCCGAAAGTCCTGTCTGAAGACAAGAAATTCTCAAAATACAAGAGGCACCATATTATGCTTGTATCGTGGTCATAATGATTGAAAACGTAATAAACACCTTCCACAACAGTCTACGTCATGAGGCAAAATATTGAACAAATTCAAGTCTCAATAAAAACTTCATTAGTATAAAGATTCTTTTTTAATGGATTCCCACGTGGTACCCAGCGCCAACTACACCAACTAATCCACGATTGGGCACTGTTTAACACCATATAGGGGTGGCCCTCCCATCCCATTATTTTCCATTCACAAGACGTTAGTAAAGTTGATATTAAGAAAATGCAACAACTTGGATTGGGGAAGAACTAGAAGTAATTCATGCATGAAAAATGTAAAATACATGCTGGATCAATACAAACAAAGAAAACATGTCCGCCACTTTTTATGAAATCAAAATTATTAAGTTTAATACATAAAGATCCAGGAAATTTAAAACAAACTATGACAAGAGGGGATATAGAAAGTATGATTTGACTCTGCTTAGGAATAAAGACAGCCTTTAATGTGTTCTTCCATATGTGGCTAAAGTAGAAAACTAACTAGAAAACAGCAACAAAGCCTTAATACTAAACTAGTTGGGATTGGCGACATGGATAAAACTCTTCCACTCCACTCAATTTAATCGTAGGTGGGAAGAAAATCAACTAGATAAGAAAGAAAACAAGAGGTCAGATGAAGGTGGAGAATATATTTTGCTTAATGAATTTCATGAAAAAGCAAGGAATAATACATGAGGTGACTCTGTTTCATTCACCGAATCAAATGGAGTAGTGGAAAGGAAACATAAAAAATTAAGGGAAATAATGTGCTACTTAGTTCTAATGCCGAAGAAAAACCTTGGTGTGAAAGGATATTATTTACATGTCACTTACATCCATATACTGGAAAAAAAAAAAAGGTTATCCACTTAATTTCTAATATTTAAAGTGCAAGGTAGCAAACTCAAGTTAACTTCACCTGATCCTAAGAAAAGAGGAATAGGTTCCAAGAACTTCTCACTGCATGCTTATTAAACTGCTGAAAATATGCTACTCATACATTTTTTGTTTTGAAAGGTGATGTGCTAAAATGCAAAACTATAGTTGAAATAAAGGTGCTGAATTTCTAGAAAATATTTTTCCTGTAAGAATTAATAATATTTCTCATGCACTGTTTCTCAAAAAGATGCATCTACTTGTCAAAATAACTTTTCAAATAAGGGTTTGGGAAGAAGTAAAAGAAGTAAGAACTGAAAAAAAAAATCTTTTGGAAGTGATTTTTACACTGATTGTGTTGATAATGATCAATCAAGATTTTCTAATGCTCCTTGGAAAGAAAGAATTGAAGTAGGACTTGATCCCACTTTACGAAATATTACTTGAGAATTAATTGATTTACCACCTAGAGCAAAACCAGCAAAATGTTTTTCAAAAAGAAATTTAACCCTGATGGTTCCATCGCTAAACATAAAGCTAGACTTATTGCAAAAGGTTTTGCCTAAAAGAAGAATGTACATCGTTTTAATACTTGTGCTCCTGTGACTAGAAATTCTTCTGCTAGAATTTTGATCGCTTTTGCTTCTATTTTTAAACTTTTTATTCACTAAACGCAGGTTAAAACAACTTTCTTAAATGGAGACTTGGAAGAAGAAATTTACTTAACACAGCTTGAAGGGTGAGCGGTGCGTGGTCAATAAAATAAAGTTTGCGAACTTCTCAAATTATTATATAGTTAGAAATAAGTGTGTCTATACTAAACTTGCAGGTAATGCTTCTGTTATTATAGGCTTGTATGTAGATGAAAGTCTATTTCAGTACCATTCTGTTTTTATTTTAATGATGTCAATTAATGCATTAGCTAGCGTAAAACTTTTGTCACTCTTTATGAAATGATCAAGCGTATATATGTCAATTAATGCATTAATGGAACATGTTTCACCAAACAGAACCTTGGATTTAATCAGTTTTAAGTCTAACCTTTTAAACTCATTCAAAGGCTCAATTATATTCTTAATAAATTAGTCCTTACTCCTTAGTGCATTTAATTGATGTTCAAAGCCCAAACTTGCCCAACAAGGCACCCAAACTCTCTTTTGATGGAGCACTACCAATTGTGCTCTCAATTTGACCGACACCAAGTCTCTTTTCTCACGTTCTCTGCAGCCTAGTCTCCTCTTTGTATGATCTAACAAGAAAAGAGATCCATTGAAGCATTTTATTACCTTGAAATCATTATTTCTTGGATTCAACCTAGTTCTTACAATCTTTGGTTGAAAGGAAGCCGACCATTAACATTTCCAGCAAAAAACATTCATTCTAGAGATCCTTTTCCGAAGTTCTGAAGACCTAGAAAAAATCCACATCGCTTTTGTATCTATAATCAAAGTTATCAAGGTAAGACATTGAAGAAAGCAAATTCACGGCCCAAACTATTTTTATGTTGTTTTGTTCTTCTACATTGAACAACTGCTTCATATGAAGCTTTCTCATTTCATTTCACATGGTCCAAAAAGTAGTAAAAAGGGAAAGCAGTAACCAAAGAAAGCGGTCCAATTTTTAAAAATCCTTTGAACTTCCATATGCAAAATTAAAAAAGAACAAGAAAACAATCATAAATCACAATCTACAATTGGAATGTGTCATGCTAAAGATTTTTTGGTCTAACATGCATAAGAAAGTTTTTTACCTTCATCAGTAAGTAGGTGGATGAGATTAATGTAAGACCATTATGTGTCTCAAACTTATGTCTTAATTTATTTAACCTAATGAATTACCTAAAGTCTCTTGAGCTCCCTTTAAGTTACTAATTTGATGGAAATTAATAATGGGAGAAACTTAAAGGTTCTCCCTCAATCCTATAAAAAGGTCACTTGTACCATCGACAAAGTGTCGAATGTGTTGAGGCTCATGAGGGCGATGCGATCTTTTGGTTTCTTTTTTACGAGTCTATATAATCACTTCGGCAGGTAATTCTCTATTTGATCTGTTTTTTATGTTTAAGAATGCTTACAATTAACCCTTGACATCAAGGCGTGAGTGTTTTCTATCAAAACAAAATAATGTAGTAAGTAAACTCAAGAAAAGATGACAACCACAGCGCATTTTCTGATTTGATTCCATTTACATAAGACAAGAATCATCAGTGTTGGTCATATGGCACATTTTACATGTGACTGCAAAAAATAATCTCACTCTCTCAACTATTATGTGTAACACTAAGTATTAATTAGAAGTTATACACTTCTATTTTGGTTTCTCCTATTCTTTTAGTCTATCACTTTAATTCTTTCAAAAATTTGCATTAAAATGGATTTGAAACAAAAACAATAACAAAATAGCTTTTCATTAATATCATCTACCTACTTACATTACTAAGTTATATAATAACATTTTTAACCTAAATGATATACATAAATTTTTATTAATTGGAGACAACATACCACAAACAAAAATATTACATGATTCTATAAAATGGTTCGGAAGAATAAATTTTATATGATAAAATTCATGACAGAAAGGTTCCTGTGGTGTATTACACTTATACTTCTTGAGTAGGGGTATATGTGTAATTTACTTAACCGTCTATATACAAGCGTTGTATAAATAGACGTTTTAAGTTACAATACAAGTATGAAAATTAAGGGCCGAAACTCTAATTTTCGTTTCAGAAACGAATTAAGGTTGACTGCTACGTTCAAAATTGTTTTGGAGAGAAACCAAACGTTTGGTATTCTCTCGAAGCTAGCACTTTGAATCTCGGCCATCGTTCGTGTGTGGACAGCTAGTAGAGGGCGTTCATCATTAGCAGCGCTTTAAAGATCGATCAACATTCTGAAAGGCATATTGCAACCGAGGTATGATTTAGTTTTCATAGTTTAAACGTTTTAATGGAATCAGATTCGGATCCTGTTGGGGTTTTTCTCAAATTTGTTTTGAAATTTCCGCTGCGTATGAACCCCAAACACCATCACATTAACCATGGAAGGATATGATGATCTTGATGAAGACAACATGATAGAAAATGAGATGGACGAAGAGTTAAATGAAGTACTCAAGTTTTTACTAATATCTATCCAATCCATTTTGCATGCGCTACATGAACTCATGCAGTCATTGTGTCATGAACATGTTGCACGTCCCCTGTCAAGGCAACCAAAAATGAGGAATGGTTCGGAATACGTATGCAAGATATTGAAGTAGGATGGTGAACACTATCGACAAATTTATAGGATGTATCCAAAAGTGTTTCGGAAGCTATGCTACATTATCATAGAAAAAACTCAATTAGATGATACACGATTTGTTACTGTTGAAAAAATGTTGGCAATATTTTTACTCAATGTTGGCCAAAATTCTCAATATTGTGTGATTCTTGAGAAGTATGGTCGATCTCATTATACTACTAGCAAGAATTCCCACAAAATTCTGAAGGCATTAAATATAGTTGGAGTAGATATGATGGTCAAGCCAGGAGCTACTGTACCACAAAAAATAAGTGAAAGTACGAGATTTTATCCTTACTTCAAAGTAAGTATTACTATTAAGGTAGTTGTTATAGATGATAGTCATGATGATGAATATGATAATGTTATCATTGTTTTATTATTTAGGATTGCATTGGAGCTATTGATGGTACCTACATTTCAGCAATAGTTACTGGAAGTGATACTGACAGTTATCTAAATCGTCATGGATTCCATTCGCAGAACATGTTGGCTGCTTATAACTTTGATTTAGAATTCATATACATACTTAGTGGATGGGAAGGATCTGCACATGATTCGAGAATATTAACTGATGCTCTATCAAGGAGAAATGGACTTCAAGTACCGCAAGGTAAACCTATATTATATGTAACTTATTAGCTATTTTTAATATATACATTAGTCTCATAGTAATTCATTAATATTTTTATGTATAGGTAAATATTTTTTGGTGGATTGTGGATTTCCAAATCAATGTAGGTTCTTAGCACCTTTTCGAGGTGTTCGCTATCACCTTTCAGATTTCTCGGGTCGAGGTTGTCATCCTGAAAATGAGCTATTTAATCTTCAGCATGCATCTTTAAGGAACGTAATTGAGAGGTTGTTTGGCATATTCAAGTCGAGGTTCACAATTTTTAAAACAGCTCCTCCATTTCCATATAAAACTCAAGCAAAGTTGGTGTTAGCTTGCGCAGGATTGCACAACTTTTTGCGTAAAGAGTGTCGTTCTGATGAATTTTTAATTGAAGAAGATAATGAAGGTCTCTTGTCGGATGATGAAGCAGATCCGTAATTACTTTTGGAGACTCAATAACAACAAAGAGAACAAGCCAATGAATGGAGGGCTACTATAGCATCTAATATGTGGCATGATGTTGAGATCATGAACGGTGTTAGTTAGACATTAGGATTATTTTATTCATATTTATGTGATGCATATATTTTGAAACATGTTTGTCTCTAGATGAAAATAGGACATGTTAATTAGTACTACATGGGGTTAATGGTGGTGATGGAAATAAAACAATAGTGGGGATAAAAGGAAACAATGGTAGTTGATGTTGTTGAGGTCAAAAATCTACGTTGTTGAGGTCAAAAATCTACAATGGTGGTGAGACTCGTCTTTTCTTTTTTTTTTGGTAGATGATGAGACTCATCTTTTTGAGAAAGAAATACCATCTTTTTTTGTTTATCACAAAGTTTTTTTTTGGCAATACTATATTATTTTTGTGCAAAAGTCCACAAAACTCCAACAATATCCATGAAAGTTAATATTTGATCCATGAGGTTCCTTAAAAGTCCTTGAAAGTCTTTAAAATAAAAGTTCTTCAAAATCCATAAAAATCCTTGGAAGTCTTTATAGGAAGTCCTTTGAAATCCATACAAATCCACAAAAGAAAGTCCATTAAAATCCATGGATTTCACTAATTGAATACATCCCCCTTAATTCTTTCACAATTTAAAGTGTTAAATTTCTCCAACATGGGTAACAAAAAGTATCGCATGACTAGTCAAGAAAAGTAAAGGGGTTTATATTATTGAACCGAATGAATCACATCAACCAACAAATGTCCAAAAAAAATTAATTTCTCCCAAAAACATTAAAAACTCAAAGATCAAGGAAAAAAACATAAAAACTCAAAAGTTCAGGGACCAAATGTACACTAATAAAAGTTTAGGAACTAAAAGCATAAAAGATTCAAAGTTCAAGAACCAAAACATATGTTTTGCCTTTATAATATATAACATGTTTTTTTATGTCATTTTGTATTTTTCAACTACTTGACCAACTATTTCTCCCAAACAGTTTTAGATGATCAGTTAGATTATCAGTTTTTAGCTACCAGTTTTTATTTTTTCAGTTGTTTGCTAGATTATCAGTTGTTATCAGCTACTGTTGCCAAACAGACAAGCCAAATTTTCTTATTTGTTATTTTTTTTTAGCTCGTCTGAGTACCTCACTGTTTACTAAGTACACCCAATTATGTATGGCACCCCTAATTCAAATTTCAATTTATAAGTGCACCCCACATTTTTACCAAAATACCTTTTATCTGAATCGAAGCACCCAACTCCAAAACTTTAGTCAAGACATCTATTTTAGGTTCGGCGACATATGGTCGAAACTTATCCTCTAGGCTCGATGTCATCCAACCGAACCTCTTTGGTGAGATTTAGTTGACAATTGTCGACCTAGAGGTTTTGTGGGTCTGATTGACTCTTCAATTAAAGGTTCGGCAGGCTGTGACTGACTCTCCAACTAGAGGTTTGATGGGCTTTGACCACCTCTCCAACAAGAGATTCGGACCTGCAAGGCCGAACCACTTATTATGCCTACAAATCGCAAGAAGAGAGTGTACGTGTGGAGGGATGATGGTGGGGTACACAAAACGAGAGGAAAGTGTAATGGGTGCACTAATAACATGAGGGGAATAAGGATCATTTTGTAGTAGGATTGACCTTTTTTTTTTAAGTTTGACTTTTTTGAGGTGCACTTAGTAAACAAGTTGAGTGAACTTAGCCGAGCTCTTTTTTTTGGAGTTATCACATGGTATTCAAGTGCCAACCCCATGCTTCAAACATAAAAAGCGACCTAATTACTAAGATAACCAATTTGCAAGTCATTGGAGTAATTTTGGACGCTTTGAAGAGTTACTATTCAATCCATTTCAACTTGCCTTCTCAAGACTACTGCTTTACAAGTTCAATTTTAAGGCCAACAAATACAGGTTGGGACCAAAATTGTGCATCATGTGTCTATTGACTAGTGCCAACAATTGATTGGCATAATTAGAAGTGGGTTGTTGTTCCTTAATTAGTAACTTGTTTTTGAGTCCTGAAAAAATAGAAAATCCACGTTAGGAGCTCCCCGCTCCCCCATTTATATGGTGCGTGACTCGGGGGGTGAACTCGGAGTAGTTGGATACTCCAGATACGGAGTGGCTGAGACCAAAAAAAAAAAAAAAAAAGGGAGGCCTAGATCCCACCCACATTTTGGCTTAATTTATGAGGTCCCAGAAACTCTCATTTGGTGATCAATCTTTCAATACATGTTGTCGTTACTGCATGCAACTCGAAGAGCAAGTAGTAACAAAAGAATCCATCTATAACCGTACTCAAAACTGGTCCAAACACCCCTCCAGAGCACAACAAACAGAGCTAGCAAGTTCGTAACCCATAACAAGACTACAAAGTCCCACATCGATAATACATCTTAAAACCCAATGGTTGATAAACGAACGAGAGGCACAGTAAGCTTGCCGAGCTCAGTAGCGTGAGCTTGTGACTCAGCGAGGGCAGTAGAGTGGTTGAACATCGCGATTCGGTCTCGGTGGGTTTGGGACTGGACGCGGCTCTGGCACGTCCCACTCAAGTGGTCGAGTTCAACCGGTTGGCTTGGACGAAGGCCTGGGCCAAACACGGTTCTTAAGAGAGTGGCGGGCACCGCGTTAGGCTGGCTTCACAGAGCAGCGCTTATTACTTCCCCTCCTCCCTCTACAGTGTAAGGATTGCGAGCCGTTGCCGCCTACGTGGCCCCTTCGAGCCGACCCCGAATTGGACAACCACTTTTTTATTTTTCAATTCACTTGTTGGTATTGTAGACTGATGAGTGTAAGAAGACAGAGTTTTCCATGCATGAAGCCTTACAAGAACTATTTTCTCTGTTTTATTTCTCAATTCACTTTTATGTTGGTCTCTTTTTTTTTTGTGCTTTGTCAAATCCAACACAAATGTTTGAAGGTTTCAAAATTTAATTTACCTCCTCTAGTTATAATGTGTGTACCTTGCATCTTATAATAAAATCAGAGTCGACTTCACTATACTTTGTTGAGTATGTGAATTGTGAAATCCATGCCTTGGAGCAAACATATCAAATCAATTTGAGTCCCTTCACTGTTTATTTTGTAAAAGGATCAACGAATTTAGCGTCTCTCACAAGATAGCTAGGGAAGCCAGTACTTTGTCTGATTGGTGAAGATTGAACTTCCCCTACTTTATTAATGATCTTACTCTGATGCTTGGAGTGAATCAAGTTGGATTTTGGTCACATGAGCCAAATGAGCAAAGCTTATTACAAACATACACTTTTTTCCATCAAAATGGTCTAAAGAAAAGCCTTGTAAAGGCAAGAAATATAGAATATGCCAAATTTTAAGAACTGTAATGTCCTGCGTGTTGGTAATTGTAGTACGGTAGGGTTGCTCAAGATGGATGCCAAGAAGAGGAGAAAATTTGTAGAGCTGAAGTGATTTGCTTATTCATGCTGTGGTTCGATGCTGATACCATACATGTAGCATTCTACCCCTCTTTCTTCATTGAAGATTCTATTCTTGGAGACAATCACAGAAATTAGTTTTATCAATTTAAAAAAAAAAAAACAAAAAACAAACAAACAAAAGCAAACAAACAAACTTATAAGAATTCCTCTTGGAACAACTTAAATGATGTTGGGCTTCTGAAAGCTTTGCTCCATCATCTATCACTAATGGGCTCTGATTTTTGATGAAGAAGCATTAAGTTATTCCTTCCACTTGAGCTCCACTTTTGAGCTTACAAACTCATACTAGCAAATTAAGCAGTAAAATGAAGTTATAGGACGACGTCTCCGCTGGCGAACTTTCACTAGACCGTGGATTGAAGCTAAATTAGAAGATCTCCATTTGAATTGAAAGCTTTACCGCGAAAAAAAAAATGAACAATGTTTATGAAAGCAGAGAATTGGAGAAGAGGTTGATTGAAGCAAACATTCAAGGGGAGCACTACTGCAAGACATATTGCTACTGCAATTGAATGTCACAAGGAGCTTATTAACAAAAAATAATAATAATAAAAAATAAACATTTACTTGATGCATGCACAAGCAGCAGGTGCAGTGCAACTGGTAATTTCACAAAAAGAGGACCACTTATTACTTAAAAAAAGAACCAAGTTATATATTTGACAAAAAAAAAAATTATCATGAATGATAAACCAAAATGGCTCAAAAGGTGAATTTATTGAGATGCAACTCGCAGAAAAAAAAATAATAATAATAATAAAAAAAAAGAAATGTCGAGAAGCTTTTCTAGTTATATCACCTACACCTTTTTCAGGAATGGGATATACCTATTTAGAAGAAATGCTTTAGAGATCCAAATCTCTTAGAAAAGAGGGTGCAACAATTGCCTTTTGAATTGCAAAACCTGCCTTCTTGCAAGCGTTTTCAAGGAGCTTTGAAGCGGCACCCACTCTTCTGGCTACCTCCACCATTTCAATATTCATTGAACCAAGAGCATCGTCTCCAAACATGACCCTGTGAAATTGAGAAGCAACGTAGAAAACCTTTTATAGAGTCCTCAGTCACCCAGAAAGAGGGAGAAAATGAGAAATCAAATTCATGGCATCAAATATATCTACCTTCGTAGATCAAAATTCTTATTCATCAAGGCTACAGGCTTTGAATAATTCTTTTGCAAGCAAAGCATCTCGTCCTTCTAAAGCTATATCCGCAACCTTGTTCATTGTTGATATTATAAATTCGTCCCCATCAAGCCACCTCTTGCGAACTGTACTATGAACCTGCATGAGTGAATTCAATTCAACTGGGTAGGAACGAACCGACAGTAGGCATAAAATCAAGCAAACGAAATAATCAACCATATAGTTTTTAACTCATCATAGGTTATGAATTGAAAAGTTATTGCTACGACAACTCTCAAACTCTCAAGTTTCACTTTGAGACGGAGGTCTAACCAATGACCCATTTCTTCTGATGCATGCTCAACACCATGCAAATGTTACATCTTCAAAGCAGGGAAGGTGCAAATGCTTTAAGCCAGAGGAGTAGAAGAGAACATCAAACGAGGGCTCAGATGTACCATAACATGGATCACCGTTATACAAAGAAAAGCCGATCATGAGCACTACTGGACCATAACATGGGTCAATTAAGTTCTTTGCAACCATGTCAAATGAAAGAATAAGATGACAGGAAAGCAAAGAAGATAAATTTAGGTTGCCTGAGGTTTGGGATCCTAAAACAAGGAAAATTCCTCCCTCGTTTCCAGTGAAAATTCTAAGGAAAATTTTAAGAACTCAAAAGTTGTCACCAAAGTTTGTTAACTTATTTAAATTTTTTTTGTTAGTCTAATCAAAAGTTAATTTCTGGGTCTTTCACACCAAATACTCATCTTGTTAAGTTTTTTTGATGGAAAGCTGTTTCTGGATACTAAACCAAATACATGCTCACCTTTCCAGAATCACTTGGATTTTCAGCATAAATGAGGTAGAGAGGAGGAAGAAGACTGCTATCCATCGGCACATACACACCATACCCCCATTTATCCATGTATTCTTTTCTAAAATCCTGCAAGAAAGCAATGTAGAGTTTATGTGAAGAAAGCATGGATAATAGGTTATTAAATAAAGTATTTAGAATCATTGCGTATAGCAAGGCAATGTTGAGATGTTTACTATGAAGCTGTTCTATCTAAATCTCAACTTTCAAGCTAAACATTACATACCATGTAAACAAGTCCTCCATAAACCTGTGCAACCCGATCTTGGAGGCCAGCGACTATTCCAAGTTCTTTTTCGGCATCAAGAATCAGATTAGGCCTCACATCCACCTTAACAAGGTGCCTCACTTTGTAGAAGTCGAGCAGACAACTAAGCGCAGCACAAACAATGGCACTCGAACCCGAAAGTCCTGTCTGAAGACAAGAAATTCTCAAAATACAAGAGGCACCATATTATGCTTGTATCGTGGTCATAATGATTGAAAACGTAATAAACACCTTCCACAACAGTCTACGTCATGAGGCAAAATATTGAACAAATTCAAGTCTCAATAAAAACTTCATTAGTATAAAGATTCTTTTTTAATGGATTCCCACGTGGTACCCAGCGCCAACTACACCAACTAATCCACGATTGGGCACTGTTTAACACCATATAGGGGTGGCCCTCCCATCCCATTATTTTCCATTCACAAGACGTTAGTAAAGTTGATATTAAGAAAATGCAACAACTTGGATTGGGGAAGAACTAGAAGTAATTCATGCATGAAAAATGTAAAATACATGCTGGATCAATACAAACAAAGAAAACATGTCCGCCACTTTTTATGAAATCAAAATTATTAAGTTTAATACATAAAGATCCAGGAAATTTAAAACAAACTATGACAAGAGGGGATATAGAAAGTATGATTTGACTCTGCTTAGGAATAAAGACAGCCTTTAATGTGTTCTTCCATATGTGGCTAAAGTAGAAAACTAACTAGAAAACAGCAACAAAGCCTTAATACTAAACTAGTTGGGATTGGCGACATGGATAAAACTCTTCCACTCCACTCAATTTAATCGTAGGTGGGAAGAAAATCAACTAGATAAGAAAGAAAACAAGAGGTCAGATGAAGGTGGAGAATATATTTTGCTTAATGAATTTCATGAAAAAGCAAGGAATAATACATGAGGTGACTCTGTTTCATTCACCGAATCAAATGGAGTAGTGGAAAGGAAACATAAAAAATTAAGGGAAATAATGTGCTACTTAGTTCTAATGCCGAAGAAAAACCTTGGTGTGAAAGGATATTATTTACATGTCACTTACATCCATATACTGGAAAAAAAAAAAAGGTTATCCACTTAATTTCTAATATTTAAAGTGCAAGGTAGCAAACTCAAGTTAACTTCACCTGATCCTAAGAAAAGAGGAATAGGTTCCAAGAACTTCTCACTGCATGCTTATTAAACTGCTGAAAATATGCTACTCATACATTTTTTGTTTTGAAAGGTGATGTGCTAAAATGCAAAACTATAGTTGAAATAAAGGTGCTGAATTTCTAGAAAATATTTTTCCTGTAAGAATTAATAATATTTCTCATGCACTGTTTCTCAAAAAGATGCATCTACTTGTCAAAATAACTTTTCAAATAAGGGTTTGGGAAGAAGTAAAAGAAGTAAGAACTGAAAAAAAAAAAATCTTTTGGAAGTGATTTTTACACTGATTGTGTTGATAATGATCAATCAAGATTTTCTAATGCTCCTTGGAAAGAAAGAATTGAAGTAGGACTTGATCCCACTTTACGAAATATTACTTGAGAATTAATTGATTTACCACCTAGAGCAAAACCAGCAAAATGTTTTTCAAAAAGAAATTTAACCCTGATGGTTCCATCGCTAAACATAAAGCTAGACTTATTGCAAAAGGTTTTGCCTAAAAGAAGAATGTACATCGTTTTAATACTTGTGCTCCTGTGACTAGAAATTCTTCTGCTAGAATTTTGATCGCTTTTGCTTCTATTTTTAAACTTTTTATTCACTAAACGCAGGTTAAAACAACTTTCTTAAATGGAGACTTGGAAGAAGAAATTTACTTAACACAGCTTGAAGGGTGAGCGGTGCGTGGTCAATAAAATAAAGTTTGCGAACTTCTCAAATTATTATATAGTTAGAAATAAGTGTGTCTATACTAAACTTGCAGGTAATGCTTCTGTTATTATAGGCTTGTATGTAGATGAAAGTCTATTTCAGTACCATTCTGTTTTTATTTTAATGATGTCAATTAATGCATTAGCTAGCGTAAAACTTTTGTCACTCTTTATGAAATGATCAAGCGTATATATGTCAATTAATGCATTAATGGAACATGTTTCACCAAACAGAACCTTGGATTTAATCAGTTTTAAGTCTAACCTTTTAAACTCATTCAAAGGCTCAATTATATTCTTAATAAATTAGTCCTTACTCCTTAGTGCATTTAATTGATGTTCAAAGCCCAAACTTGCCCAACAAGGCACCCAAACTCTCTTTTGATGGAGCACTACCAATTGTGCTCTCAATTTGACCGACACCAAGTCTCTTTTCTCACGTTCTCTGCAGCCTAGTCTCCTCTTTGTATGATCTAACAAGAAAAGAGATCCATTGAAGCATTTTATTACCTTGAAATCATTATTTCTTGGATTCAACCTAGTTCTTACAATCTTTGGTTGAAAGGAAGCCGACCATTAACATTTCCAGCAAAAAACATTCATTCTAGAGATCCTTTTCCGAAGTTCTGAAGACCTAGAAAAAATCCACATCGCTTTTGTATCTATAATCAAAGTTATCAAGGTAAGACATTGAAGAAAGCAAATTCACGGCCCAAACTATTTTTATGTTGTTTTGTTCTTCTACATTGAACAACTGCTTCATATGAAGCTTTCTCATTTCATTTCACATGGTCCAAAAAGTAGTAAAAAGGGAAAGCAGTAACCAAAGAAAGCGGTCCAATTTTTAAAAATCCTTTGAACTTCCATATGCAAAATTAAAAAAGAACAAGAAAACAATCATAAATCACAATCTACAATTGGAATGTGTCATGCTAAAGATTTTTTTGGTCTAACATGCATAAGAAAGTTTTTTACCTTCATCAGTAAGTAGGTGGATGAGATTAATGTAAGACCATTATGTGTCTCAAACTTATGTCTTAATTTATTTAACCTAATGAATTACCTAAAGTCTCTTGAGCTCCCTTTAAGTTACTAATTTGATGGAAATTAATAATGGGAGAAACTTAAAGGTTCTCCCTCAATCCTATAAAAAGGTCACTTGTACCATCAGACAAAGTGTCGAATGTGTTGAGGCTCATGAGGGCGATGCGATCTTTTGGTTTCTTTTTTACGAGTCTATATAATCACTTCGGCAGGTAATTCTCTATTTGATCTGTTTTTTATGTTTAAGAATGCTTACAATTAACCCTTGACATCAAGGCGTGAGTGTTTTCTATCAAAACAAAATAATGTAGTAAGTAAACTCAAGAAAAGATGACAACCACAGCGCATTTTCTGATTTGATTCCATTTACATAAGACAAGAATCATCAGTGTTGGTCATATGGCACATTTTACATGTGACTGCAAAAAATAATCTCACTCTCTCAACTATTATGTGTAACACTAAGTATTAATTAGAAGTTATACACTTCTATTTTGGTTTCTCCTATTCTTTTAGTCTATCACTTTAATTCTTTCAAAAATTTGCATTAAAATGGATTTGAAACAAAAACAATAACAAAATAGCTTTTCATTAATATCATCTACCTACTTACATTACTAAGTTATATAATAACATTTTTAACCTAAATGATATACATAAATTTTTATTAATTGGAGACAACATACCACAAACAAAAATATTACATGATTCTATAAAATGGTTCGGAAGAATAAATTTTATATGATAAAATTCATGACAGAAAGGTTCCTGTGGTGTATTACACTTATACTTCTTGAGTAGGGGTATATGTGTAATTTACTTAACCGTCTATATACAAGCGTTGTATAAATAGACGTTTTAAGTTACAATACAAGTATGAAAATTAAGGGCCGAAACTCTAATTTTCGTTTCAGAAACGAATTAAGGTTGACTGCTACGTTCAAAATTGTTTTGGAGAGAAACCAAACGTTTGGTATTCTCTCGAAGCTAGCACTTTGAATCTCGGCCATCGTTCGTGTGTGGGATGACTAGTAGAGGCGTTCATCATTAGTAGCGCTTTAAAGATCGATCAACATTCGAAAGGCATATTGCAACCGAGGTATGATTTAGTTTTCATAGTTTAAACGTTTTAATGGAATCAGATTCGGATCCTGTTGGGGTTTTTCTCAAATTTGTTTTGAAATTTCCGCTGCGTATGAACCCCAAACACCATCACATTAACCATGGAAGGATATGATGATCTTGATGAAGACAACATGATAGAAAATGAGATGGACGAAGAGTTAAATGAAGTACTCAAGTTTTTACTAATATCTATCCAATCCATTTTGCATGCGCTACATGAACTCATGCAATCATTGTGTCATGAACATGTTGCACGTCCCTGTCAAGGCAACCAAAAATGAGGAATGGTTCGGAATACGTATGCAAGATATTGAAGTAGGATGGTGAACACTATCGACAAATTTATAGGATGTATCCAAAAGTGTTTCGGAAGCTATGCTACATTATCATAGAAAAAACTCAATTAGATGATACACGATTTGTTACTGTTGAAAAAATGTTGGCAATATTTTTACTCAATGTTGGCCAAAATTCTCAATATTGTGTGATTCTTGAGAAGTATGGTCGATCTCATTATACTACTAGCAAGAATTCCCACAAAATTCGAAGGCATTAAATATAGTTGGAGTAGATATGATGGTCAAGCCAGGAGCTCGTACCACAAAAAATAAGTGAAAGTACGAGATTTTATCCTTACTTCAAAGTAAGTATTACTATTAAGGTAGTTGTTATAGATGATAGTCATGATGATGAATATGATAATGTTATCATTGTTTTATTATTTAGGATTGCATTGGAGCTATTGATGGTACCTACATTTCAAAGAATAGTTACTTGGAAGTGATCTCGACAGTTATCTAAATCGTCATGGATTCCATTCGCAGAACATGTTGGTCGCATCTTATAACTTTGATTTAGAATTCATATACATACTTAGTGGATGGGAAGGATCTCGCACATGATTCGAGAATATTAAGCGATGCTCTATCAAGGAGAAATGGACTTCAAGTACCGCAAGGTAAACCTATATTATATGTAACTTATTAGCTATTTTTAATATATACATTAGTCTCATAGTAATTCATTAATATTTTTATGTATAGGTAAATATTTTTTGGTGGATTGTGGATTTCCAAATCAATGTAGGTTCTTAGCACCTTTTCGAGGTGTTCGCTATCACCTTTCAGATTTCTCGGGTCGAGGTTGTCATCCCGAAAATGAGCTATTTAATCTTCAAAGCATGCATCTTTAAGGAACGTAATTGAGAGGTTGTTTGGCATATTCAAGTCGAGGTTCACAATTTTTAAAACAGCTCCTCCATTTCCATATAAAACTCAAGCAAAGTTGGTGTTAGCTTGCGCAGGATTGCACAACTTTTTGCGTAAAGAGTGTCGTCTCGATGAATTTTTAATTGAAGAAGATAATGAAGGTCTCTTGTCGGATGATGAAGCAGATCCGAATTACTTTTGGAGACTCAATAACAACAAAGAGAACAAGCCAATGAATGGAGGGCTACTATAGCATCTAATATGTGGCATGATGTTGAGATCATGAACGGTGTTAGACATTAGGATTATTTTATTCATATTTATGTGATGCATATATTTTGAAACATGTTTGTCTCTAGATGAAAATAGGACATGTTAATTAGTACTACATGGGGTTAATGGTGGTGATGGAAATAAAACAATAGTGGGGATAAAAGGAAACAATGGTAGTTGATGTTGTTGAGGTCAAAAATCTACGTTGTTGAGGTCAAAAATCTACAATGGTGGTGAGACTCGTCTTTTCTTTTTTTTTGGTAGATGATGAGACTCATCTTTTTGAGAAAGAAATACCATCTTTTTTTGTTTATCACAAAGTTTTTTTTTGGCAATACTATATTATTTTTGTGCAAAAGTCCACAAAACTCCAACAATATCCATGAAAGTTAATATTTGATCCATGAGGTTCCTTAAAAGTCCTTGAAAGTCTTTAAAATAAAAGTTCTTCAAAATCCATAAAAATCCTTGGAAGTCTTTATAGGAAGTCCTTTGAAATCCATACAAATCCACAAAAGAAAGTCCATTAAAATCCATGGATTTCACTAATTGAATACATCCCCCTTAATTCTTTCACAATTTAAAGTGTTAAATTTCTCCAACATGGGTAACAAAAAGTATCGCATGACTAGTCAAGAAAAGTAAAGGGGTTTATATTATTGAACCGAATGAATCACATCAACCAACAAATGTCCAAAAAAAATTAATTTCTCCCAAAAACATTAAAAACTCAAAGATCAAGGAAAAAAACATAAAAACTCAAAAGTTCGGGGACCAAATGTACACTAATAAAAGTTTAGGAACTAAAAGCATAAAAGATTCAAAGTTCAAGAACCAAAACATATGTTTTGCCTTTATAATATATAACATGTTTTTTTATGTCATTTTGTATTTTTCAACTACTTGACCAACTATTTCTCCCAAACAGTTTTAGATGATCAGTTAGATTATCGTTTTTAGCTACCAGTTTTTATTTTTTCGATTGTTTGCTAGATTATCGGTTGTTATCGCCTATCGTTGCCAAACAGACAAGCCAAATTTTCTTATTTGTTATTTTTTTTTAGCTCTACTGAGTACCTCATTTTGTTTACTAAGTACACCCAATTATGTATGGCACCCCTAATTCAAATTTCAATTTATAAGTGCACCCCACATTTTTACCAAAATACCTTTTATCTCGAATCGAAGCACCCAACTCCAAAACTTTAGTCAAGACATCTATTTTAGGTTCGGCGACATATGGTCGAAACTTATCCTCTAGGCTCGATGTCATCCAACCGAACCTCTTTGGTGAGATTTAGTTGACAATTGTCGACCTAGAGGTTTTGTGGGTCCGATTGACTCTTCAATTAAAGGTTCTAAGCAGTCAGTGATCGACTCTCCAACTAGAGGTTTGATGGGCTTTGACCACCTCTCCAACAAGAGATTCGGACTCGCAAGGCCGAACCACTTATTATGCCTACAAATCGCAAGAAGAGAGTGTACGTGTGGAGGGATGATGGTGGGGTACACAAAACGAGAGGAAAGTGTAATGGGTGCACTAATAACAAGTGAGGGGAATAAGGATCATTTTGTAGTAGGATTGACCTTTTTTTTTAAGTTTGACTTTTTTGAGGTGCACTTAGTAAACAGTTGAGTGAACTTAGCCGAGCTCTTTTTTTTGGAGTTATCACATGGTATTCAAGTGCCAACCCCATGCTTCAAACATAAAAAGCGACCTAATTACTAAGATAACCAATTTGCAAGTCATTGGAGTAATTTTGGACGCTTTGAAGAGTTACTATTCAATCCATTTCAACTTGCCTTCTCAAGACTACTGCTTTACAAGTTCAATTTTAAGGCCAACAAATACAGGTTGGGACCAAAATTGTGCATCATGTGTCTATTGACTAGTGCCAACAATTGATTGGCATAATTAGAAGTGGGTTGTTGTTCCTTAATTAGTAACTTGTTTTTGAGTCCTGAAAAAATAGAAAATCCACGTTAGGAGCTCCCCGCTCCCCCATTTATATGGTGCGTGACTCGGGGGGTGAACTCGGAGTAGTTGGATACTCCAGATACGGAGTGGCTGAGACCCAAAAAAAAAAAAAAAAAGGGAGGCCTAGATCCCACCCACATTTTGGCTTAATTTATGAGGTCCCAGAAACTCTCATTTGGTGATCAATCTTTCAATACATGTTGTCGTTACTGCATGCAACTCGAAGAGCAAGTAGTAACAAAAGAATCCATCTATAACCGTACTCAAAACTGGTCCAAACACCCCCTCCAGAGCACAACAAACAGAGCTAGCAAGTTCGTAACCCATAACAAGACTACAAAGTCCCACATCGATAATACATCTTAAAACCCAATGGTTGATAAACGAACGAGAGGCACAGTAAGCTTGCCGAGCTCAGTAGCGTGAGCTTGTGACTCAGCGAGGGCAGTAGAGTGGTTGAACATCGCGATTCGGTCTCGGTGGGTTTGGGACTGGACGCGGCTCTGGCACGTCCCACTCAAGTGGTCGAGTTCAACCGGTTGGCTTGGACGAAGGCCTGGGCCAAACACGGTTCTTAAGAGAGTGGCGGGCACCGCGTTAGGCTGGCTTCACAGAGCAGCGCTTATTACTTCCCCTCCTCCCTCTACAGTGTAAGGATTGCGAGCCGTTGCCGCCTACGTGGCCCCTTCGAGCCGACCCCGAATTGGACAACCACTTTTTTATTTTTCAATTCACTTGTTGGTATTGTAGACTGATGAGTGTAAGAAGACAGAGTTTTCCATGCATGAAGCCTTACAAGAACTATTTTCTCTGTTTTATTTCTCAATTCACTTTTATGTTGGTCTCTTTTTTTTTGTGCTTTGTCAAATCCAACACAAATGTTTGAAGGTTTCAAAATTTAATTTACCTCCTCTAGTTATAATGTGTGTACCTTGCATCTTATAATAAAATCAGAGTCGACTTCACTATACTTTGTTGAGTATGTGAATTGTGAAATCCATGCCTTGGAGCAAACATATCAAATCAATTTGAGTCCCTTCACTGTTTATTTTGTAAAAGGATCAACGAATTTAGCGTCTCTCACAAGATAGCTAGGGAAGCCAGTACTTTGTCTGATTGGTGAAGATTGAACTTCCCCTACTTTATTAATGATCTTACTCTGATGCTTGGAGTGAATCAAGTTGGATTTTGGTCACATGAGCCAAATGAGCAAAGCTTATTACAAACATACACTTTTTTCCATCAAAATGGTCTAAAGAAAAGCCTTGTAAAGGCAAGAAATATAGAATATGCCAAATTTTAAGAACTGTAATGTCCTGCGTGTTGGTAATTGTAGTACGGTAGGGTTGCTCAAGATGGATGCCAAGAAGAGGAGAAAATTTGTAGAGCTGAAGTGATTTGCTTATTCATGCTGTGGTTCGATGCTGATACCATACATGTAGCATTCTACCCCTCTTTCTTCATTGAAGATTCTATTCTTGGAGACAATCACAGAAATTAGTTTTATCAATTTAAAAAAAAAAACAAAAAACAAACAAACAAAAGCAAACAAACAAACTTATAAGAATTCCTCTTGGAACAACTTAAATGATGTTGGGCTTCTGAAAGCTTTGCTCCATCATCTATCACTAATGGGCTCTGATTTTTGATGAAGAAGCATTAAGTTATTCCTTCCACTTGAGCTCCACTTTTGAGCTTACAAACTCATACTAGCAAATTAAGCAGTAAAATGAAGTTATAGGACGACGTCTCCGCTGGCGAACTTTCACTAGACCGTGGATTGAAGCTAAATTAGAAGATCTCCATTTGAATTGAAAGCTTTACCGCGAAAAAAAAATGAACAATGTTTATGAAAGCAGAGAATTGGAGAAGAGGTTGATTGAAGCAAACATTCAAGGGGAGCACTACTGCAAGACATATTGCTACTGCAATTGAATGTCACAAGGAGCTTATTAACAAAAAATAATAATAATAAAAAATAAACATTTACTTGATGCATGCACAAGCAGCAGGTGCAGTGCAACTGGTAATTTCACAAAAAGAGGACCACTTATTACTTAAAAAAAGAACCAAGTTATATATTTGACAAGAAAAAAAAAATTATCATGAATGATAAACCAAAATGGCTCAAAAGGTGAATTTATTGAGATGCAACTCGCAGAAAAAAATAATAATAATAATAAAAAAAAAAGAAATGTCGAGAAGCTTTTCTAGTTATATCACCTACACCTTTTTCAGGAATGGGATATACCTATTTAGAAGAAATGCTTTAGAGATCCAAATCTCTTAGAAAAGAGGGTGCAACAATTGCCTTTTGAATTGCAAAACCTGCCTTCTTGCAAGCGTTTTCAAGGAGCTTTGAAGCGGCACCCACTCTTCTGGCTACCTCCACCATTTCAATATTCATTGAACCAAGAGCATCGTCTCCAAACATGACCCTGTGAAATTGAGAAGCAACGTAGAAAACCTTTTATAGAGTCCTCAGTCACCCAGAAAGAGGGAGAAAATGAGAAATCAAATTCATGGCATCAAATATATCTACCTTCGTAGATCAAAATTCTTATTCATCAAGGCTACAGGCTTTGAATAATTCTTCGCAAGCAAAGCATCTCGTCCTTCTAAAGCTATATCCGCAACCTTGTTCATTGTTGATATTATAAATTCGTCCCCATCAAGCCACCTCTTGCGAACTGTACTATGAACCTGCATGAGTGAATTCAATTCAACTGGGTAGGAACGAACCGACAGTAGGCATAAAATCAAGCAAACGAAATAATCAACCATATAGTTTTTAACTCATCATAGGTTATGAATTGAAAAGTTATTGCTACGACAACTCTCAAACTCTCAAGTTTCACTTTGAGACGGAGGTCTAACCCAATGACCCATTTCTTCTGATGCATGCTCAACACCATGCAAATGTTACATCTTCAAAGCAGGGAAGGTGCAAATGCTTTAAGCCAGAGGAGTAGAAGAGAACATCAAACGAGGGCTCAGATGTACCATAACATGGATCACCGTTATACAAAGAAAAGCCGATCATGAGCACTACTGGACCATAACATGGGTCAATTAAGTTCTTTGCAACCATGTCAAATGAAAGAATAAGATGACAGGAAAGCAAAGAAGATAAATTTAGGTTGCCTGAGGTTTGGGATCCTAAAACAAGGAAAATTCCTCCCTCGTTTCCAGTGAAAATTCTAAGGAAAATTTTAAGAACTCAAAAGTTGTCACCAAAGTTTGTTAACTTATTAAATTTTTTTTGTTAGTCTAATCAAAAGTTAATTTCTGGGTCTTTCACACCAAATACTCATCTTGTTAAGTTTTTTTTGATGGAAAGCTGTTTCTGGATACTAAACCAAATACATGCTCACCTTTCCAGAATCACTTGGATTTTCAGCATAAATGAGGTAGAGAGGAGGAAGAAGACTGCTATCCATCGGCACATACACACCATACCCCCATTTATCCATGTATTCTTTTCTAAAATCCTGCAAGAAAGCAATGTAGAGTTTATGTGAAGAAAGCATGGATAATAGGTTATTAAATAAAGTATTTAGAATCAATTGCGTATAGCAAGGCAATGTTGAGATGTTTACTATGAAGCTGTTCTATCTAAATCTCAACTTTCAAGCTAAACATTACATACCATGTAAACAAGTCCTCCATAAACCTGTGCAACCCGATCTTGGAGGCCAGCGACTATTCCAAGTTCTTTTTCGGCATCAAGAATCAGATTAGGCCTCACATCCACCTTAACAAGGTGCCTCACTTTGTAGAAGTCGAGCAGACAACTAAGCGCAGCACAAACAATGGCACTCGAACCCGAAAGTCCTGTCTGAAGACAAGAAATTCTCAAAATACAAGAGGCACCATATTATGCTTGTATCGTGGTCATAATGATTGAAAACGTAATAAACACCTTCCACAACAGTCTACGTCATGAGGCAAAATATTGAACAAATTCAAGTCTCAATAAAAACTTCATTAGTATAAAGATTCTTTTTTAATGGATTCCCACGTGGTACCCAGCGCCAACTACACCAACTAATCCACGATTGGGCACTGTTTAACACCATATAGGGGTGGCCCTCCCATCCCATTATTTTCCATTCACAAGACGTTAGTAAAGTTGATATTAAGAAAATGCAACAACTTGGATTGGGGAAGAACTAGAAGTAATTCATGCATGAAAAATGTAAAATACATGCTGGATCAATACAAACAAAGAAAACATGTCCGCCACTTTTTATGAAATCAAAATTATTAAGTTTAATACATAAAGATCCAGGAAATTTAAAACAAACTATGACAAGAGGGGATATAGAAAGTATGATTTGACTCTGCTTAGGAATAAAGACAGCCTTTAATGTGTTCTTCCATATGTGGCTAAAGTAGAAAACTAACTAGAAAACAGCAACAAAGCCTTAATACTAAACTAGTTGGGATTGGCGACATGGATAAAACTCTTCCACTCCACTCAATTTAATCGTAGGTGGGAAGAAAATCAACTAGATAAGAAAGAAAACAAGAGGTCAGATGAAGGTGGAGAATATATTTTGCTTAATGAATTTCATGAAAAAGCAAGGAATAATACATGAGGTGACTCTGTTTCATTCACCGAATCAAATGGAGTAGTGGAAAGGAAACATAAAAAATTAAGGGAAATAATGTGCTACTTAGTTCTAATGCCGAAGAAAAACCTTGGTGTGAAAGGATATTATTTACATGTCACTTACATCCATATACTGGAAAAAAAAAAGGTTATCCACTTAATTTCTAATATTTAAAGTGCAAGGTAGCAAACTCAAGTTAACTTCACCTGATCCTAAGAAAAGAGGAATAGGTTCCAAGAACTTCTCACTGCATGCTTATTAAACTGCTGAAAATATGCTACTCATACATTTTTTGTTTTGAAAGGTGATGTGCTAAAATGCAAAACTATAGTTGAAATAAAGGTGCTGAATTTCTAGAAAATATTTTTCCTGTAAGAATTAATAATATTTCTCATGCACTGTTTCTCAAAAAGATGCATCTACTTGTCAAAATAACTTTTCAAATAAGGGTTTGGGAAGAAGTAAAAGAAGTAAGAACTGAAAAAAAAAAAATCTTTTGGAAGTGATTTTTACACTGATTGTGTTGATAATGATCAATCAAGATTTTCTAATGCTCCTTGGAAAGAAAGAATTGAAGTAGGACTTGATCCCACTTTACGAAATATTACTTGAGAATTAATTGATTTACCACCTAGAGCAAAACCAGCAAAATGTTTTTCAAAAAGAAATTTAACCCTGATGGTTCCATCGCTAAACATAAAGCTAGACTTATTGCAAAAGGTTTTGCCTAAAAGAAGAATGTACATCGTTTTAATACTTGTGCTCCTGTGACTAGAAATTCTTCTGCTAGAATTTTGATCGCTTTTGCTTCTATTTTTAAACTTTTTATTCACTAAACGCAGGTTAAAACAACTTTCTTAAATGGAGACTTGGAAGAAGAAATTTACTTAACACAGCTTGAAGGGTGAGCGGTGCGTGGTCAATAAAATAAAGTTTGCGAACTTCTCAAATTATTATATAGTTAGAAATAAGTGTGTCTATACTAAACTTGCAGGTAATGCTTCTGTTATTATAGGCTTGTATGTAGATGAAAGTCTATTTCAGTACCATTCTGTTTTTATTTTAATGATGTCAATTAATGCATTAGCTAGCGTAAAACTTTTGTCACTCTTTATGAAATGATCAAGCGTATATATGTCAATTAATGCATTAATGGAACATGTTTCACCAAACAGAACCTTGGATTTAATCAGTTTTAAGTCTAACCTTTTAAACTCATTCAAAGGCTCAATTATATTCTTAATAAATTAGTCCTTACTCCTTAGTGCATTTAATTGATGTTCAAAGCCCAAACTTGCCCAACAAGGCACCCAAACTCTCTTTTGATGGAGCACTACCAATTGTGCTCTCAATTTGACCGACACCAAGTCTCTTTTCTCACGTTCTCTGCAGCCTAGTCTCCTCTTTGTATGATCTAACAAGAAAAGAGATCCATTGAAGCATTTTATTACCTTGAAATCATTATTTCTTGGATTCAACCTAGTTCTTACAATCTTTGGTTGAAAGGAAGCCGACCATTAACATTTCCAGCAAAAAACATTCATTCTAGAGATCCTTTTCCGAAGTTCTGAAGACCTAGAAAAAATCCACATCGCTTTTGTATCTATAATCAAAGTTATCAAGGTAAGACATTGAAGAAAGCAAATTCACGGCCCAAACTATTTTTATGTTGTTTTGTTCTTCTACATTGAACAACTGCTTCATATGAAGCTTTCTCATTTCATTTCACATGGTCCAAAAAGTAGTAAAAAGGGAAAGCAGTAACCAAAGAAAGCGGTCCAATTTTTAAAAATCCTTTGAACTTCCATATGCAAAATTAAAAAAGAACAAGAAAACAATCATAAATCACAATCTACAATTGGAATGTGTCATGCTAAAGATTTTTTGGTCTAACATGCATAAGAAAGTTTTTTACCTTCATCAGTAAGTAGGTGGATGAGATTAATGTAAGACCATTATGTGTCTCAAACTTATGTCTTAATTTATTTAACCTAATGAATTACCTAAAGTCTCTTGAGCTCCCTTTAAGTTACTAATTTGATGGAAATTAATAATGGGAGAAACTTAAAGGTTCTCCCTCAATCCTATAAAAAGGTCACTTGTACCATCGACAAAGTGTCGAATGTGTTGAGGCTCATGAGGGCGATGCGATCTTTTGGTTTCTTTTTTACGAGTCTATATAATCACTTCGGCAGGTAATTCTCTATTTGATCTGTTTTTTATGTTTAAGAATGCTTACAATTAACCCTTGACATCAAGGCGTGAGTGTTTTCTATCAAAACAAAATAATGTAGTAAGTAAACTCAAGAAAAGATGACAACCACAGCGCATTTTCTGATTTGATTCCATTTACATAAGACAAGAATCATCAGTGTTGGTCATATGGCACATTTTACATGTGACTGCAAAAAATAATCTCACTCTCTCAACTATTATGTGTAACACTAAGTATTAATTAGAAGTTATACACTTCTATTTTGGTTTCTCCTATTCTTTTAGTCTATCACTTTAATTCTTTCAAAAATTTGCATTAAAATGGATTTGAAACAAAAACAATAACAAAATAGCTTTTCATTAATATCATCTACCTACTTACATTACTAAGTTATATAATAACATTTTTAACCTAAATGATATACATAAATTTTTATTAATTGGAGACAACATACCACAAACAAAAATATTACATGATTCTATAAAATGGTTCGGAAGAATAAATTTTATATGATAAAATTCATGACAGAAAGGTTCCTGTGGTGTATTACACTTATACTTCTTGAGTAGGGGTATATGTGTAATTTACTTAACCGTCTATATACAAGCGTTGTATAAATAGACGTTTTAAGTTACAATACAAGTATGAAAATTAAGGGCCGAAACTCTAATTTTCGTTTGAAACAATTAAGGTTGATCGCTACGTTCAAAATTGTTTTGGAGAGAAACCAAACGTTTGGTATTCTCTCGAAGCTAGCACTTTGAATCTCGGCCATCGTTCGTGTGTGGACGGACTAGTAGAGGGCGTTCATCATTAGCGGCGCTTTAAAGATCGATCAACATTCGAAAGGCATATTGCAACCGAGGTATGATTTAGTTTTCATAGTTTAAACGTTTTAATGGAATCGATTCGGATCCTGTTGGGGTTTTTCTCAAATTTGTTTTGAAATTTCATTGCGTATGAACCCCAAACACCATCACATTAACCATGGAAGGATATGATGATCTTGATGAAGACAACATGATAGAAAATGAGATGGACGAAGAGTTAAATGAAGTACTCAAGTTTTTACTAATATCTATCCAATCCATTTTGCATGCGCTACATGAACTCATGCGTCATTGTGTCATGAACATGTTGCACGTCCCCCGTCAAGGCAACCAAAAATGAGGAATGGTTCGGAATACGTATGCAAGATATTGAAGTAGGATGGTGAACACTATCGACAAATTTATAGGATGTATCCAAAAGTGTTTCGGAAGCTATGCTACATTATCATAGAAAAACTCAATTAGATGATACACGATTTGTTACTGTTGAAAAAATGTTGGCAATATTTTTACTCAATGTTGGCCAAAATTCTCAATATTGTGTGATTCTTGAGAAGTATGGTCGATCTCATTATACTACTAGCAAGAATTCCCACAAAATTCTGAAGGCATTAAATATAGTTGGAGTAGATATGATGGTCAAGCCAGAGCTACTGTACCACAAAAAATAAGTGAAAGTACGAGATTTTATCCTTACTTCAAAGTAAGTATTACTATTAAGGTAGTTGTTATAGATGATAGTCATGATGATGAATATGATAATGTTATCATTGTTTTATTATTTAGGATTGCATTGGAGCTATTGATGGTACCTACATTTCAGCAATAGTTACTGGAAGTGATACTGACAGTTATCTAAATCGTCATGGATTCCATTCGCAGAACATGTTGGCTGCTTATAACTTTGATTTAGAATTCATATACATACTTAGTGGATGGGAAGGATCTGCACATGATTCGAGAATATTAACTGATGCTCTATCAAGGAGAAATGGACTTCAAGTACCGCAAGGTAAACCTATATTATATGTAACTTATTAGCTATTTTTAATATATACATTAGTCTCATAGTAATTCATTAATATTTTTATGTATAGGTAAATATTTTTTGGTGGATTGTGGATTTCCAAATCAATGTAGGTTCTTAGCACCTTTTCGAGGTGTTCGCTATCACCTTTCAGATTTCTCGGGTCGAGGTTGTCATCCTGAAAATGAGCTATTTAATCTTCAGCATGCATCTTTAAGGAACGTAATTGAGAGGTTGTTTGGCATATTCAAGTCGAGGTTCACAATTTTTAAAACAGCTCCTCCATTTCCATATAAAACTCAAGCAAAGTTGGTGTTAGCTTGCGCAGGATTGCACAACTTTTTGCGTAAAGAGTGTCGTTCTGATGAATTTTTAATTGAAGAAGATAATGAAGGTCTCTTGTCGGATGATGAAGCAGATCCAGAATTACTTTTGGAGACTCAATAACAACAAAGAGAACAAGCCAATGAATGGAGGGCTACTATAGCATCTAATATGTGGCATGATGTTGAGATCATGAACGGTGTTAGACATTAGGATTATTTTATTCATATTTATGTGATGCATATATTTTGAAACATGTTTGTCTCTAGATGAAAATAGGACATGTTAATTAGTACTACATGGGGTTAATGGTGGTGATGGAAATAAAACAATAGTGGGGATAAAAGGAAACAATGGTAGTTGATGTTGTTGAGGTCAAAAATCTACGTTGTTGAGGTCAAAAATCTACAATGGTGGTGAGACTCGTCTTTTCTTTTTTTTGGTAGATGATGAGACTCATCTTTTTGAGAAAGAAATACCATCTTTTTTTGTTTATCACAAAGTTTTTTTTTGGCAATACTATATTATTTTTGTGCAAAAGTCCACAAAACTCCAACAATATCCATGAAAGTTAATATTTGATCCATGAGGTTCCTTAAAAGTCCTTGAAAGTCTTTAAAATAAAAGTTCTTCAAAATCCATAAAAATCCTTGGAAGTCTTTATAGGAAGTCCTTTGAAATCCATACAAATCCACAAAAGAAAGTCCATTAAAATCCATGGATTTCACTAATTGAATACATCCCCCTTAATTCTTTCACAATTTAAAGTGTTAAATTTCTCCAACATGGGTAACAAAAAGTATCGCATGACTAGTCAAGAAAAGTAAAGGGGTTTATATTATTGAACCGAATGAATCACATCAACCAACAAATGTCCAAAAAAAATTAATTTCTCCCAAAAACATTAAAAACTCAAAGATCAAGGAAAAAAACATAAAAACTCAAAAGTTCAGGGACCAAATGTACACTAATAAAAGTTTAGGAACTAAAAGCATAAAAGATTCAAAGTTCAAGAACCAAAACATATGTTTTGCCTTTATAATATATAACATGTTTTTTTATGTCATTTTGTATTTTTCAACTACTTGACCAACTATTTCTCCCAAACAGTTTTAGATGATCAGTTAGATTATCAGTTTTTAGCTACCAGTTTTTATTTTTTCAGTTGTTTGCTAGATTATCAGTTGTTATCAGCTACTGTTGCCAAACAGACAAGCCAAATTTTCTTATTTGTTATTTTTTTTTAGCTCGGTTGAGTACCTCACTGTTTACTAAGTACACCCAATTATGTATGGCACCCCTAATTCAAATTTCAATTTATAAGTGCACCCCACATTTTTACCAAAATACCTTTTATCTGAATCGAAGCACCCAACTCCAAAACTTTAGTCAAGACATCTATTTTAGGTTCGGCGACATATGGTCGAAACTTATCCTCTAGGCTCGATGTCATCCAACCGAACCTCTTTGGTGAGATTTAGTTGACAATTGTCGACCTAGAGGTTTTGTGGGTCTGATTGACTCTTCAATTAAAGGTTCGGCAGGCTGTGACTGACTCTCCAACTAGAGGTTTGATGGGCTTTGACCACCTCTCCAACAAGAGATTCGGACCTGCAAGGCCGAACCACTTATTATGCCTACAAATCGCAAGAAGAGAGTGTACGTGTGGAGGGATGATGGTGGGGTACACAAAACGAGAGGAAAGTGTAATGGGTGCACTAATAACAGTGAGGGGAATAAGGATCATTTTGTAGTAGGATTGACCTTTTTTTTTTAAGTTTGACTTTTTTGAGGTGCACTTAGTAAACAGTTGAGTGAACTTAGCCGAGCTCTTTTTTTTGGAGTTATCACATGGTATTCAGTGCCAACCCCATGCTTCAAACATAAAAAGCGACCTAATTACTAAGATAACCAATTTGCAAGTCATTGGAGTAATTTTGGACGCTTTGAAGAGTTACTATTCAATCCATTTCAACTTGCCTTCTCAAGACTACTGCTTTACAAGTTCAATTTTAAGGCCAACAAATACAGGTTGGGACCAAAATTGTGCATCATGTGTCTATTGACTAGTGCCAACAATTGATTGGCATAATTAGAAGTGGGTTGTTGTTCCTTAATTAGTAACTTGTTTTTGAGTCCTGAAAAAATAGAAAATCCACGTTAGGAGCTCCCCGCTCCCCCATTTATATGGTGCGTGACTCGGGGGGTGAACTCGGAGTAGTTGGATACTCCAGATACGGAGTGGCTGAGACCCAAAAAAAAAAAAAAAAAGGGAGGCCTAGATCCCACCCACATTTTGGCTTAATTTATGAGGTCCCAGAAACTCTCATTTGGTGATCAATCTTTCAATACATGTTGTCGTTACTGCATGCAACTCGAAGAGCAAGTAGTAACAAAAGAATCCATCTATAACCGTACTCAAAACTGGTCCAAACACCCCCTCCAGAGCACAACAAACAGAGCTAGCAAGTTCGTAACCCATAACAAGACTACAAAGTCCCACATCGATAATACATCTTAAAACCCAATGGTTGATAAACGAACGAGAGGCACAGTAAGCTTGCCGAGCTCAGTAGCGTGAGCTTGTGACTCAGCGAGGGCAGTAGAGTGGTTGAACATCGCGATTCGGTCTCGGTGGGTTTGGGACTGGACGCGGCTCTGGCACGTCCCACTCAAGTGGTCGAGTTCAACCGGTTGGCTTGGACGAAGGCCTGGGCCAAACACGGTTCTTAAGAGAGTGGCGGGCACCGCGTTAGGCTGGCTTCACAGAGCAGCGCTTATTACTTCCCCTCCTCCCTCTACAGTGTAAGGATTGCGAGCCGTTGCCGCCTACGTGGCCCCTTCGAGCCGACCCCGAATTGGACAACCACTTTTTTATTTTTCAATTCACTTGTTGGTATTGTAGACTGATGAGTGTAAGAAGACAGAGTTTTCCATGCATGAAGCCTTACAAGAACTATTTTCTCTGTTTTATTTCTCAATTCACTTTTATGTTGGTCTCTTTTTTTTTTGTGCTTTGTCAAATCCAACACAAATGTTTGAAGGTTTCAAAATTTAATTTACCTCCTCTAGTTATAATGTGTGTACCTTGCATCTTATAATAAAATCAGAGTCGACTTCACTATACTTTGTTGAGTATGTGAATTGTGAAATCCATGCCTTGGAGCAAACATATCAAATCAATTTGAGTCCCTTCACTGTTTATTTTGTAAAAGGATCAACGAATTTAGCGTCTCTCACAAGATAGCTAGGGAAGCCAAGTACTTTGTCGATTGGTGAAGATTGAACTTCCCCTACTTTATTAATGATCTTACTCTGATGCTTGGAGTGAATCAAGTTGGATTTTGGTCACATGAGCCAAATGAGCAAAGCTTATTACAAACATACACTTTTTTCCATCAAAATGGTCTAAAGAAAAGCCTTGTAAAGGCAAGAAATATAGAATATGCCAAATTTTAAGAACTGTAATGTCCTGCGTGTTGGTAATTGTAGTACGGTAGGGTTGCTCAAGATGGATGCCAAGAAGAGGAGAAAATTTGTAGAGCTGAAGTGATTTGCTTATTCATGCTGTGGTTCGATGCTGATACCATACATGTAGCATTCTACCCCTCTTTCTTCATTGAAGATTCTATTCTTGGAGACAATCACAGAAATTAGTTTTATCAATTTAAAAAAAAAAAAACAAAAAACAAACAAACAAAAGCAAACAAACAAACTTATAAGAATTCCTCTTGGAACAACTTAAATGATGTTGGGCTTCTGAAAGCTTTGCTCCATCATCTATCACTAATGGGCTCTGATTTTTGATGAAGAAGCATTAAGTTATTCCTTCCACTTGAGCTCCACTTTTGAGCTTACAAACTCATACTAGCAAATTAAGCAGTAAAATGAAGTTATAGGACGACGTCTCCGCTGGCGAACTTTCACTAGACCGTGGATTGAAGCTAAATTAGAAGATCTCCATTTGAATTGAAAGCTTTACCGCGAAAAAAAAAATGAACAATGTTTATGAAAGCAGAGAATTGGAGAAGAGGTTGATTGAAGCAAACATTCAAGGGGAGCACTACTGCAAGACATATTGCTACTGCAATTGAATGTCACAAGGAGCTTATTAACAAAAAATAATAATAATAAAAAATAAACATTTACTTGATGCATGCACAAGCAGCAGGTGCAGTGCAACTGGTAATTTCACAAAAAGAGGACCACTTATTACTTAAAAAAAGAACCAAGTTATATATTTGACAAGAAAAAAAAAATTATCATGAATGATAAACCAAAATGGCTCAAAAGGTGAATTTATTGAGATGCAACTCGCAGAAAAAAATAATAATAATAATAAAAAAAAAAGAAATGTCGAGAAGCTTTTCTAGTTATATCACCTACACCTTTTTCAGGAATGGGATATACCTATTTAGAAGAAATGCTTTAGAGATCCAAATCTCTTAGAAAAGAGGGTGCAACAATTGCCTTTTGAATTGCAAAACCTGCCTTCTTGCAAGCGTTTTCAAGGAGTTTTACTTGTGAGGGCCCATCAGGGCAGAATGCGACGACAGCTCCTCCGCTCCCTGTAAACTTTGAAGCGGCACCCACTCTTCTGGCTACCTCCACCATTTCAATATTCATTGAACCAAGAGCATCGTCTCCAAACATGACCCTGTGAAATTGAGAAGCAACATAGAAAACCTTTTATAGAGTCCTAAGTCATCCAGAAAGAGGGAGAAAACGAGAAATCAAATTCATGGCATCAATGATATCTACCTTCGTAGATCAAAATTCTTATTCATCAAGGCTACAAGCTTTGAATAATTCTTTGCAAGCAAAGCATCTCGTCCTTCTAAAGCTATATCCGCAACCTTGTTCATGGTTGATATTATAAATTCGTCCCCATCAAGCCACCTCTTGCGAACTGTACTATGAACCTGCATGAGTGAATTCAATTCAACTGGGTAGGAACGAACCGACAGTAGGCATAAAATCAAGCAAACGAAATAATCAACCATATAGTTTTTAACTCATCATAGGTTATGAATTGAAAAGTTATTGCTACAACAACTCTCAAACTCTCAAGTTTCACTTTGAGATGGAGGTCTAACCAATGACCCATTCTGATGCATGCTCAACACCATGCAAATGTTACATCTTCAAAGCAGGGAAGGTGCAAATGCTTTAAGCCAGAGTAGAAGAGAACATCTAACGCGGGCTCAGATGCATCATAACATGGATCACCGTTATACAAAGAAAAGCCTCATGAGCACTACTGGACCATAACATGGATCAATTAAGTTCTTTGCAACGATGTCAAATGAAAGAATAAGATGACAGGAAAGCAAAGAAGATAAATTTAGGTTGCCTGAGGTTTGGGATCCTAAAACAAGGAAAATTCCTCCCTCGTTTCCAGTGAAAATTCTAAGGAAAATTTTAAGAACTCAAAAGTTGTCACCAAAGTTTGTTAACTCCTTTAAATTTTTTTGTTAGTCTAATCAAAAGTTAATTTCTGGGTCTTTCACACCAAATACTCATCTTGGTAAGTTTTCTTTGATGGAAAGCTGTTTCTGGATACTAAACCAAATACATGCTCACCTTTCCAGAATCACTTGGATTTTCAGCATAAATGAGGTAGAGAGGAGGAAGAAGACTGCTATCCATCGGCACATACACACCATACCCCCATTTATCCATGTATTCTTTTCTAAAATCCTGCAAGAAAGCAATGTAGAGTTTATGTGAAGAAAGCATGGATAATAGGTTATTAAATAAAGTATTTAGAATCAGTTGCGTACAGCAAGGCAATGTTGAGATGTCCTGGAAGAAATTTACTATAGCTGTTCTATCTAAATCTCAACTTTCAAGCTAAACATTACATACCATGTAAACAAGTCCTCCATAAACCTGTGCAACCCGATCTTGGAGGCCAGCAACTATTCCAAGTTCTTTTTCGGCATCAAGAATCAGATTAGGCCTCACATCCACCTTAACAAGGTGCCTCACTTTGTAGAAGTCGAGCAGACAACTAAGCGCAGCACAAACAATGGCACTCGAACCCGAAAGTCCTGTCTAAAGACAAGAGATTCTCAAAATACGAGAGGCACCATATTATGCTTGTATCGTGGTCATGATGATTGAAAACGTAATAAACACCTTCCACAACAGTCTACGTCATGAGGCAAAATATTGAACAAATTCAAGTCTCAATAAAAACTTCATTAGTATAAAGATTCTTTTTTAATGAATTCACCCAGCGCCAACTACACCAACTAATCCACGATTGGGCACTGTTTGACACCATATAGGGGTGGCCCTCCCAACCCATTATTTTCCATTCACAAGACTTGAACTCGAGACCACGTTAAAAAGGAACAATGTCCCTTACCACTCAGACCAACTAGTTGTTCGTTTCAAGATTCGTTATATGCCAAATATACAATTGCCAACAAAATTCAAGGAGTTATTGCATATGTGTGAGTTTTTAGTCAACAAATAGTCGTGGTGGCAAAGTGTAGAATGGATATGACTCTCCTAGCAATGGTGTAAATTTACAGCACATTGCCAATTTATTCCACCATTTCAGTACAGCTTAGTTTTTCAAGTTAAAATGAGAAAAAAAAATTCCATCTTCTTTTTCTTTGGGTGATGCAAAGCAACAAGACAGAAAAAGGAAACAAGAGGTCAGATGAAGTGATTCATGCATGCTAGACAAGGTCACGTTAGTAAAGTTGATATTAAGAAAATGCAACAACTTGGATTGGGGAAGAACTAGAAGTAATTCATGCATGAAAAATGTAAAATACATGCTGGATCAATACAAACAAAGAAAACATGTCCGCCAGTTTTCATGAAATCAAAATTATTAAGTTTAATACATAAAGATCTAGGAAATTTAAAACAAACTATGACAAGAGGGGATATCGAAAGTATGATTTGACTCTGCTAAGGAATAAAGACTGCCTTTAATGTGTTCTTCCATATGTGGCTAAAGTAGAAAACTAACTAGAAAACAGCAACAAAGCCTCAATACTAAACTAGTTGGGATTGGCAACATGGATAAAACTCTTCCACTCCACTCAATTTAATCGTAGGTGGGAAGAAAATCAACTAGATAAGAAGAAAGAAAACAAGAGGTCAGATGAAGCAAGGAATAATACATGAGGTGACTCTGTTTCATTCACCGAATCAAATGGAGTCGTGGAAAGGAAACATAAAAAATTAAGGGAAATGATGTGCTACTTAGTTCTAATGCCGAAGAAAAACCTTGGGGTGAAAGGATATTATTTACAGTCACTTACATCCATATACTGGAAAAAAAAAAAAAAAGGTTATCCACTTAATTTCTAATATTTAAAGTGCAAGGTAGCAAACTCAAGTTAACTTCACTTGATCCTAAGAAAAGAGGAATAGGTTCCAAGAACTTCTCACTGCATGCTTATTAAACTGCTGAAAATATGCTACTTATACATTTTTTGTTTTGAAAGGTGATGTGCTAAAATGCAAAACTATAGTTGAAATAAAGGTGCTGAATTTCTAGAAAATATTTTTCCTTTAAGAATTAATAATATTTCTCATGTACTGTCTCTCAAAAAGATGCATCTACTTGTCAAAATAACTTTTCAAATAAGGGTTTGGGAAGAAGTAAAAGAAGTAAGAACTGAAAAAAAAAATTCTTTTGGAAGTGATTTTTACACTGATCATGTTGATAATGATCAATCAAAATTTTCTAGTGCTCCTTGGAAAGAAAGAATTGAAGTAGGGCTTGATCCCACTTTACGAAATATTACTTGAGAATTAATTGATTTACCACCTAGAGCAAAACCACTAAGGGTGTGTTTGCTAGCTTTGACAATTTTCTTTCAAAAAAAAAAAAATTTTCTATAGAGAATTCTCTAAAGAAAATTGTTTCGAAAGAATTTTCTTAAATATGTTCGATTGCAACTGTGAAAAAATTCTTTCAACAGTTGTGGGTGTACCTTCAACTACCCTCCCGTAAGCAATTGTAATGCCCCAACTACTGCAATTTGGAGATCACGTTGTTAATGGCGGATTACTGAATTTAGCTTTGACAATTTGTTTTGCGAGGTAGATACACGAGTTGTTTTGCGTCGGTCAGAGAAAAAAAAAGGGGTCGAGATAAACTTGAATCGGATATGATCACATTTTTTCTCCCAATGGAACTGCTTTCTCCCACCTCTGGAAGAAACAGTTACACTAAAAAAATGGACAATTTTCCATAAAAATTCACCTTTTCAATGCTATCAAACACACCATAAGTTGCAAAATGTTTTTCAAAAAGAAATTTAACCCTGATGGTTCCATCACTAAATATAAAGCTAGACTTATTGCAAAAGGTTTTGCCTAAAAGAAAAATGTACATCGTTTTAATACTTGTGCTCCTGTGACTAGAAATTCTTCTGCTAGAATTTTGATCGCTTTTGCTTCTATTTTTAAACTTTTTATTCACTAAACGCATGTTAAAACAACTTTCTTAAATGGAGACTTGGAAGAAGAAATTTACTTAACACAACTTGAAGGGTGAGTGGTGCGTGGTCAATAAAATAAAGTTTGCGAACTTCTCAAATCATTATATAGTTCGAAATAAGTGTTTAAACTAAACTTGCAGGTAATGCTTCTGTTATTATAGGCTTGTATGTAGTTGAAAGTCTATTTCAGTACCATTCTGTTTTTAGTTTAATGATGTCAATTAATGCATTAGCTAGCGTAAAACTTTTGCTACTCTTTATGAAATGATCAAACGTACATATGTCAATTAATGCATTAATGGAACATGTTTCACCAAACAGAACCTTGGATTTAATCAGTTTTAAGTCTAACCTTTTAAACTCATTCAAAGGCTCAATTATGTTCTTAATAAATTAGTCCTTACTCCTTAATGCATTTAATTGATGTTCAAAGCCCAAACTTGCCCAACAAGACACCCAAACTCTCTTTTGATGGAGCACTACCAATTGTGCTCTCAATTTGACCGACACCAAGTCTCTTTTCTCACGTTCTCTGCTGCCTAGTCTCCTCTTTGTATGATCTAACGAGAAAAGAGATCCATTGAAGCATTTTATTACCTTGAAATCATTATTTCTTGGATTCAACCTAGTTCTTACAATCTTTGGTTGAAAGGAAGCCGACCATTAACATTTCCAGCAAAAAAAAACATTCATTCTAGAGATTCTTTTCCGAAGCTCTGAAGACCTAGAAAAAATTCATAGCGCTTTTGTATCTATAATCAAAGTTATCAAGGTAAGACATTGAAGAAAGCAAATTCACGGCCCAAACTATTTTTATGTTGTTTTGTTCTTCTACATTGAATGACTGCTTCATATGAAGCTTTCTCATTTCATTTCACATGGTCCAAAAAGTAGTAAAAAGGGAAAACAGTAACCAAAGAAAGCGGTCCAATTTTTAAAAATCCTTTGAACTTCCATATGCAAAATTAAAAAAGAAAAAGAAAACAATCATAAATCACAATCTACAATTGGAATGTGTCATCCTAAAGATTTTTTTAGTCTAACATTCATAAGAAAGTTTTTTACCTTCATCGGTAAGTAGGTGGATGAGATTAATGTAAGACCATTATGTGTCTCAAACTTATGTCTTAATTTATTTAAACCAATGAATTACCTAACGTCTCTTGAGCTCCCTTTAGGTTACTAATTTCATCGAAATTGGTATTAATGGGAGAAACTTAAAGGTTCTCCCTCAATCCTATAAAAAGGTCACTTGTACCATCAGACAAAGTGTCGAATGTGTTGAGGCTCATGAGGGCGATATGATCTTTTGGCTTTTTTTTTTTACGAGTCTATATAATCGCTTCTGCAGGTAATTCTCTATTTGATCTGTTTTTTATGTTTAAGAATGCTTACAATTAACCCGTGACATCAAGGCTTGAGTGTTTTCTATCAAAACAAAATAATGTAGCGAGTAAACTCAAGAAAAGATGACAACCACAGTGCATTTTCTGATTTGATTCCATTTACATAAGACAAGAATCATCAGTGTTGGTCATATGGCACATTTTACATGTGACTGCAAAAAATAATCTCACTCTCTCAACTATTATGTGTAACACTAAGTATTAATTAGAAGTTATACACTTCTATTTTGGTTTCTCCTATTCTTTTAGTCTAACGCTTTAATTCTTTCAAAAATTGCATTAAAATGGATTTGAAACAAAAACAATAACAAAATAGCTTTTCATTAATATCATCTACCTACTTACATTACTAAGTTATATAATAACATTTTTAACCTAAATGATATACATAAATTTTTATTAACTGGAGACAACATACCACAAACAAAAATATTACACGATTCTATAAAAAGGATTAGCTACTTAAAAGATGGGTGTTTTAGTACAGATTTTTCCCGTTTATCAGAAATGGCTTTTTGTATTAGTAGAAAATATAATATATGATAACTAAAATCTCACAAGTTTATTAAGCATTTAGAATATCCATATCATGATTGTATTAAGTTACAACGCAAATAAACGAAAGCTTTTGACTTTTCATTGTTGATTCCAATTTAATACACTTTAGGTTGAATCCCCAAGATTGGAGAATGAGTACATCTGCCTAATGCATATAATCAAGTTTAGGTAAAATAAACTCTGAGTACCTCACCATTATAATTCCCTTCAAAACATTACTATAGAGAAATGCCACCATAAAAACATCATTCCTTGTAAATATATAAATACCAGCAACCAAACTTAAATACTCCCAACTAATCATGTTGCCTTAGCCAACAATCAAAATGTGTTAAGATTTACACCTCTTATCCACATGATCTCTACCTCCATGCCAAAAACCATGGACATTGCCTTGAGAGAAATTTGTTCCTAGTTCCCAAACCTCCAAACACTAGTACGGTTGCACCCAAGTACAATTGCGGAGCAAGCCTTGCAAGTTACACCACCTCCATTTTTGTTATTGCTTCCAATAACAAAAAAGACAAGAAACCCATGCAACTTCTAGCAAACTGAAGCTACTCTAACTAATCCCATTTGTCGTGCAGACTGAAATTTAGACAATTTCTAATGGTTTTCACGATTTTGTCGATATTTCTTTGGGGTTTGACATGTATTCATATCAAATTTGTTTATAGGACTGAAAATGCTGAGTTGTGGTGGATCGGAGCACTTAAACGACTCGGGAAGCTCGGCTTAAGATAGAAATTGGCATATTCTATTTTGTAAGTAAAACCATGCTTTAACTCTTATTATATCATTGACTCTCAATTAATTTTCAGCGTGCTCTACATTCTATTCTTGCGTATCTTTCAAGAGAAAGGATCGAAACTTCGATTTCGCTTCATAACTGGCCCTCTTGAAAATCAAAATTAATTCAAAGAAGTTTAATTCAATGTGAAGAATTTGTTGTAAAAAATTGCCAACTTAGAAAAGTTTAGGAATTTTTTTATTTGAATTATAAATAAAGAAAAATCTGTAGTTTGCTCCAAAAAACTAAAATTTGTTGTATGAGTTGCCAAAATAAACATAATTATACATTTGTAGAATAATTAAATTACAATTTAATAGTTTTCCAACATTTTTATTAGGTCCTGCTTGTTTTTGTTAATATTCTAATATGGTTTTATGTTCTTTGCAAAAAAAAAAAAAATGGTTTTCAAGTCTTTTTCTACTGATAACGTAGTTGTGCCAAACTTGCCAGTCACATAATTTTGACTATCAGTCAAGTCATTTTCATATGGACAAGGATTGATAATGTAGTATTGAATCTCAATGCAAAATCAAGGGCTATAAAGACTAGCGTAGATTATGTGTGTCACTAAAATAAGTCCTACTCAATCACCCCAAACCTTCACATATGCGCTCTCCTCTATTTTTCCATCTTCAAAAGGGATGACCAGACTTGGACACCTAGTTTTGAGAGCAGCGAAGAAAAGGAAAGGGACAAGGGCTGCGAGTGTTCAACTTAATACAAGCGGAAGAAATATGAAATTTAAGAAGAGTAGATCTAGAAAAAAAAAAACACAAGAAAAGTAAAAGAAACAATGAAGGACTGGCTAACTGAGGAAGAAGAAAAGACCTTGGAGTCTCCAACCAACGAGCGAGTCTGAGATCTAACAATTTGCCTCGTTTTAGAATTTGTAGATATAAAGCGTGAAAGATGAGGATACTAGGAGGTAAGTATGAATATTCTGATAAGGCCCCAATTAGATAAAAGGCTACACCAATACTATAGGTGTGAATAAAGAGAGTAAGAGAGTTAGTTTTAATGATGTTAGTGTGTTTTGGATTGTGAATTAGTTGTATAAATAGAAGTTGTATGATAGAGAAGGGCGTCCTGAAATTTGAATGTAATTTGGGGGACTCTTAGGAGTTTGGGTTGAAGGAGTCTTAAGACTCTTCTCCGGGGTTACTTTTGTGTTCTTGTAATCGTTGTGAACTCTCAAATCAATCAATCAATATTAGTACTCTATCAATGGTATCAGAGCATAGATCCATGCCTTCGAAGATGGAAGCGCGTATCGAATCCTTGGAAGAGCAAATGCGACTGATCCCGGTTGAGTTGCAGAAGATCCCATCGTTGGCGACCACTGTAAGTGGGTTGGAGATGGCGGTTAGTGATCTGCGATCAGAGGTCCACGACTTGATACAACAAATCCGAGAGTTTACAACCTGCAATCTCCAGATCCACCAGATCTGGTAGTGCTTCCAAAGTGACGAAACGGTGGTGATCTAGATCCTCCAGATCCTGTAGTGCTTAAGGAGTGGTGGAGCAGTGGTGATTCAGATCCAGCAGTGCCTGAGAAGTTGCAAATCGATGTTGATCCGGCCATGGTGCTATTGGATGAGATGTTGTTAGCAACACCGGATGCAATCTCCATGAAGAGTGGATGCCACTTCGCTACCCTAGATCAACATTCTTGGCTGCCTTCGCGCGCTTCTCAGCTAATGGATGTTTTTAGAGCTTCTTCAAAGGTTATTAGCACAACCACAAATCCATCGGATTTGACTGTTCTCATGGAGGTTTTGAGTGATGTTGCCTTAGATCCACCGAGGCCACCGCCATCTTCACCAAAACCAACGATCGTTGTCATTGATTTCCCATTTGACTTCGACAGAAGTCTTCCCTACTTTCTTCCTATTCACGTGATTGGGAATTTGGAAGCGTCACGTCCTGTCCCAATCGATTCTTAGTTTGGTGTGATGACAACTTAGGTCAAGCAGTCAAGGATGGTGATTAGTGTGAAGTGTCTATTGAATGTTGATCCCCCTCCCTGGCATCCACTCTTGTTGTTGGCGAAAAAATTTCTTGCCAACTTCGCGTTACTCATCCTTCGTGTTGATTGCTTTAGGCATGGTGAATCTTGTACTTCTCTTTTGCGTCCAGACTCCCCACTAGGTGTTTATAGAGAGGGCAAGATATGAACAATGGGAGAATCGAAGTGATCTAATGATGAGTGGAACGACACATCTATGTACTAGTCAAGCACTCTTTTTTCACATACATGATGTAGAGCTTTATGTGTTCCATCTTTGGCCACCCGATTGTTCAAGAACAGTGTTGGAGTCCTCAATAATTTCCACTGTCCAGCACATTTTAAGTGGGTGGACCGCTGGCTTGCCACATTTTTGAAGAATCATCTATCGTTTCTTGTTTTACCTTCCACCTTCGTCGAGTCTACATTCCTTCTTTGCTACATGTTTCTAATGCATGCTTCCTTGCCATTATTCCAGTCGATTTCGTCCTCAATCACATGCGATGCCTTCGACAAGGACGACGTATTGGACAACAATGTGGAGGTAGGCCTTGTGCTACATGCTTCAATTTCAATTTTAGGTTTTCTTACAGTCAACAATGCGGAGGATGCTCAATTATGTGCTCTATGGATGTGTGCCAATGATGGTTTTGTTCCACTACAAGAGAGCCATCCTGTTATTTTAGTTTTTGTTATTGTACTTTGCATTATGAACTACTTCAGGTGGGTTCATTTGGAGTTGTCTCTAGTTGGTTGCGGCACCTTGTCTTATAGGTGGTTTCTTTAGTTTATGCCACATCTTTGTGTCCATTTTCCTATGTTTTCATTGTTGAAAATTCAGTTCGAACATCACAATTCTTGTGCTTTCCTTGGCTCCTTCTTTGCTATTGGGTTTGCACAGTCGTTGAAGGCCAATCGCGGTCCTAGTACTAGGGTCTCCACTACGGGGATGTTGATCTGCATTTTTCTTGTGATTGGATAGACACATTTCTTTATTGCATGCAATTGAAGTTTGAATTGTTCTCCTATTCTTACATCCACAAATGGTGGTATCACTCACAATGTTGTTATGGGAAGGTGTGTGCGAATTGGGTATTCTAAAGTTGCACTTGAGATGCACAATGACAAGCCGTGGAACAATATAGCATGTGGGGTTGTATTCTTTGTCTACATTGTTATTTCAGATCTTGATGATGTAGGGTGTTATCATTCAGCTGCCAAGGGGTTGATAGGCATCATTTCATGGTTGTGATTGCTGTGGATTATACCTTGGTCTCCTTTTGTGTTAGTTTCAGCTACACTCCTACAAGGCTACATGATCCTGGCTGACCAATTGACTCTTTGCCACCTTGAGGACAAGGTGAATTTTTAAAAGGGGGAGTAATGATAAGGCCCCAATTAGATAAAAGGCTACAACAATACTATAGGTGTGAGTAAAGAGAGTCAGAGAGTTAGTTTCAATGATGTTAGTGTGTTTTGTATTGTGAATTAGTACTATAAATAGAAGTTGCAAGGTAAAGAAGGGCATCTTGAAATTTGAATGTAATTTGGTGAACTCTTAGGAGTTTGGGTTGAGAGAGTTTCAAGACTAGTCTTAGGTTTTCCCTTGTCGATTTTTTGGGTTTTTGTTACATTTTTTCTTGTTTTTAGCATCCAACTTCAATATTTTTCGATTTTAGTCGAAAACTTCGCTGAAACTTCGTACTTTTCAAGTTACTTGAGAGTTTTGGTTCAGTGCTTGAAATAGAGGTGTACATGAAATCCATGAATCCGTGAATCTAGTTCGATCCAATTCAATTAGCTCTAATTGGTCCATAGTTTGAGTTTGTTAAATTGGATTGGATTGCAAAAGTTAAAATCCGCGTGGACTGGACTAGATTGTGGATTGCATACCTTCATCCGCGAATCCAATCTTCAATCCAGTCCAAATAATCTTTACATACATTACATTGTATTTGCACATATAATCTTGAGATCTTGAACTATATTGAGATGATATTAGCATTTCTATGCTTCATTCATCTACTATTTATCTATGCACACCTAAAATCTAATTTTCTGCAATTTAAATTGATTCTTTTCTTAATTTGATATAAATTTTAAACTATGAAGTCAAATAAATATAGAAAAATCAAAAACTAAATTATTTGAACTCAAAGTCTTATTCATCATTTTCCATTAATCGCAACTTTCTTTTTTACTTATTACGATTTGCTGAATTTCTAATCTTTTAATATTAGTTTTGTAATTTTATAAGTTTTAATTTTACAATTGTCAATCCATGTAACTTGATCTAGTCTAATCCACATTTAGTAAATTGGATCAAGTTGGATTAATAAAATAAATGAGTTAGAATAGATTGCGATTTTCCAATCCGTGATAATTGGACTAGATCATGGATTGACCCTAATTGGACTTGATCCAATCCATGTACACCCCTAGCTTGAAATATCAAAAACTTTTGCCTAAAATTCGGCAAATTTTGTTGAAATGTCAATCCTTAGTCATGAGTACTTAGATGACTTTGGTCCCAGATGGTTGGATGTCCAATTGACTCAGGTACAAGTGCCTTGCGGCCTAGAGCTCAGATTAGTCTTGAATAGGTTAAAGTGGCTAGAGTAGGCCACCTACTTACAAGACTTGATAAATCAGTAGAAGTAGCTCATGTAGCTCATTGGCTTGAATGGTTTACAGTTGATTGACGTGGCAACTAGCTTAATATAAACAAAAAAATAGCAACTAGCTTATATAGCTCACTTGTATTACACAAGCGACCCAAGCGCGTCGGTTTCGTTACTATTGTTGTACTCATGTTATCGTCGTTGATGGTAGGTAGATTTGAACTATTTATACTTGTTGCACATTATTGTTTGGTTTCGCTACGCTACCATTTCATGGATTCTACGGTGTCTGAGATAAACATGGAGTTTACTTACTTGTAACTGTTGATTTTCCTAACAATTTTATATATCAGACTAGCATCAAGGGCAAAGAGACGCAGATTGAGACAGGAGTTGTTACAAGCCTCCTAGGTATTTGGTTGTTGTATCTATATATGTTTTTTTTTTTGTTTGAAACTTGGGATGAGTTGTGAGATGATACAAACGATATGGTATGACATGTTTTAAACCTGTGGACATGTATATTGGAGATGCTACATGCATTCTCTCATTTTGTATCACTTCATATTTGTTCCAGGTTTTCGCATTAGGCTCCAGTTATATGATTATCATGCTTTTTATCAATTTAAATTCTTATTTTGTGGATTTCGAGATATTCTTATGGACTATCAGGTACCAAAGACACGTTTTAAGGATAATTAAGGCACCACTCGGCTCAGTTGCTCCTTCTTCTGGGGTTTAGTGGTGGTTTACTGTCATGCAGTGCGCTAATTTGAAATAGGGGTCGTCACATTAACTTTCAAATTAATTATCCTCAGACTCGTAATTTTAGTAAGCAACTACATGTTTTCGTATATCTATCATGTATCTATTGTTTTCTTATCTTTTCTATGTGCTAAATTTGGCAATGCATACGTGGCAATGATGACATATATAATCTTGTTAGACCACTATATAATAAATATAACATTAAGAATATAGTCTGACACCCGGCTGCTTGCCATGTCCATTACATAATACATATTCTTGGTCTCCTTGGGCTGAAAACGTGTTTTCTTTTTGTGTGAGGAAAAATAACATTAAAGATGAAAGTAAGGTAAAATCATGGTCCTCAAATCCACTGAATCTCTCCAAAGTAGACAAATTCATTTAATTTTTTTTAGAAACCGAATTAAAAGTTATATGCAAACGAAACTTCAAATTTCTCACCGAATTAAGAGGAAAAATAAATGTTTTGCAAATTTTAATCTTAACTTGCAAGAAAAAGATATTATAGTTGATATTAGATTTATAAAGATACTCCTAAGTATGATGCATGAATTCTAACTTACTACCAAAAAAAACAACTAATATCTAAAAGGATCAAACCTATTAAAATTGAACTTAAAAAACTTTATATCAGGTATAGGAAGAGAAAAGACAAGAAATACTAAAAACAACATGCTTCTTTGCAGTTCCTTGAAAACAAACAGAGTTTCACTAGCACTTAATGAGACTTTTTTTTTTTCTTTCTTTCAGCAACAAATGGACTTATTTCAACTTCTCCCTAGTGTCGAGATTTTGTGAAAAAACTCCCTTAAAGAGTACAAAACTAGGTTGAGTGCACAAGTTTTAAATATAGTATTGTTGGTTATCAATATTCACACTATGATGTAATTGTGCAAGTCCAATAATAAGACTTGGTTAGCATGTACAAAATGCCAATTGCTAGCAAAAGCTTCTGAAAGACCTAATATGCAATGCCTTATAAAGAAATTCATGAAAAATGTGAAAAATGTGGAAAAGGAAACATAGACGGAAAAGATGGAGATCTATGGTTATCCAACATTTCATAGCATTTCACATATTCATCAACATTTTGCACCTTGCCAAATTAACCTACACCTCTCTTTAATTACATTTGAAGATTCACATATTTGTGTTTTAATGAAAAGTTAACCTTTTAATTTTATCATAGAGAGACAATCACAATACACACAATAGGCAGGAAACACAAACCCATTAGGCTCATATAAATGCTTTGCCTACGCCTAAAAGACATTGACACAACAAACATGACATAAGGTTATTGGTCAAAACAAACCACTTACCAATTAAGAAATAAATAAATTTCTTTAATAACTTTAATCAAGTATTCAAGGAATAAGCACAAAAAAAAAATAAAAAAAATAAAAACTGAGACTTCACTTCAATATGATGATCTGCAAGAAATATCAAGAACATTTGTTGATACAAACTATAGACATTTTAAGTCCTCACCTGGCGAGGAATATTGGTATCATAAGATAGAGTAAAATTTCCACCATTAAGTTCAATCTCATTATCCTTGCAATATCTATAGAAGATTTTACAAAGGGCCATAAGCAAACGCACCCCTCCATAGTAGCCTTCATTTTGCAACCTATTTACCTGTAAAATGTATCCTATGAGTGAAGCATATTTAACTACTAACACAATAAATCATAAGCAAGAAATTTTATTTGAATATTCTCACAACATTTTGAATTTGTTGTGCATTCACTGCTCATAGAAATAGAAAACAAGGTCATGTATTATAAGTGTCATCAAAATCTAGAGCTAAATACCAAGTATACATATCATCAAATACCTATCAGCTATTATGTGATTATTTCTTTCCATACAAAACGGCTTTTGTATTAGTGTATTACTAAAGGTTTTTTTGTTCCTATACAAAAGCTGAGATTTCAAAAAGAGAACAGCATCTTGTAACCCATTTATCAATGGGAAAACCCCAAGTTCTTAAATGCAACCAGTAACTTAACGACTTAGTGCTTGACGTGTCTCCTACTCCTCCACGCAAATCTTCAACTCTTCTCAAGAAGAGGAAATATCATTCATCAGTAGTCACATTCATCTTGCCAAAGCCCATAAGCATCGTCATCCATACCATTTTACCAAATGGAAGTGATGCAAAGGTTGGGATGGCCATAATTAAAGGTGGCTTTGTGAAAGGTTGTGGAGAGATAGAAAAAGAGTAGCTAAGACGAATCAGACAGCTTTACCTACTTTAAACATAATGGAAGGTTTCATTACCTAGTTGTAAATAAGACGAATGATTAAGGGCTTTCAAATGTGCCTTGGGTGTCGATTCTCATGAACTTTCCATTTTTCATTGTTCCATATCTACTGGATATTATTTTTGCGCAACTCTCCTCTCTAATAACTTCCAATTCCACTTTCTTCATAGAGTAATGCTCCTTTTTTAATATGGCCAATTGTTAGATGTCCAAGCTCTTGTAATTTACATACTTCGCCTATTCCACCAAGTGGATTGTGTGGTCCTCACTTCAATAGCACTAGAATCCTTGAAAAATCTTCTCCAACTTCCTGCACACTTGATAGAACATCAACAATATTAATAAGCAACAAGTAGGAAACGGGATCACACACAAAACCACCCATATACGAGATAATTTTCCACTTCCAAGAAGTTGTTACCCTTGCATCCTTCTAGTTTCTTGGAGAGTTTGGTAATCTAGTTCCCAGAATTTCCTCTTGCAAGGTTTTTCTTCCAAGGGTAGGCCTATCTACCTTATAGGCTAAGATCTCATAGAGCAACCCAACTTACTTGCATCATCGCTAATTTTGACTACATCCTCCATGTTAATGCCCAACACATCCCTATTTTCCATTTTCACTGCAAAGCCTAATGTAGCACAAAAACTATTAACCAATTCAAGGGTTGAACCGTAGGCTTTCCTCTCCTCCATCAAGGAGAAAATGGATACAATTTGCAACCACCAAAAAGAAGGTTTCATTGTTTACAAAATAAAATAAAATAAAATAAAAGAAGAAGCTTTCATCTGCAAATCAAAAGGTCAAAGATTTCAAACCCATTGATTCCTACTTTGATACCCTTTACAAGCTTCAATTGTTTTGATTTCCCCACCACTCTACTAAGCATCTTAACCAATGTTTACAAGGTTGCGCGGCGTTAGCTGGTTTAGCCCCGCCTACTCTAGGAAGTGTTTACGGGACGAAAAGATATTTACTTAAACCTCCCTAAGAAATAATTTAATTTATTTACAGACCCCTCAATAGTACGAGGCATATTTTTTCACCTTACATATCCTCATCAACATATTTTCACCTCCAAACTTTTTCACACATTTTAAATAAAAAAAATTTTCAAACAAATAAAATGATAAAATAATAAAAAAGTTTTCAAAATTACAGAAACCTCCTTAAAAAGTTTTAAAAAATATTTTCAAGCCCACTACCTACCTAATTAAGGACTAGGCAGTTGACACCCCAAAACTGCTAAGGCGGTGCCTAAGCAGCGCCTTGAAAACACTGATCTTAACCATTCACATGAATAAGAAAAGGAATGAGGGGTCTCTTTTTCTTATTCCCCTCGATGCTTTAAGTCTTGTGTTTGGTCTCCTATCGATCATGGTTGAGAAAACTACTGAAGACATGCATACACTCCCCCATTTCACCACCATTCTCCCATCCTTTTCACTTCCACCACATAAGCGAATAAATGCCACCTAACATGGTATAGGATTTGATGAGATAAAGCTCTAAGCACAAACACTTCCTTTTCACATCCAATAGCCCTCAATAACACAGTTGAAACAAGCATCATGAAAAATCTACCTTTCCTAAAAAAACCAAACTAGGGTTCTCCACCATGGTTTTGTGAATGACGTCCTATAGCCTTGTTGCTAATGTTTGAGCAATAACCTTGTAGAGACAAGGGGTCAAGCTAAATGGATGAAATTTTTAAATCTTACATGAACCCAACTTTTTAAAAAACTATTATGAGGTTCTATTCAATACTAACTTGCTGAGCAACAATCTTTGTTGATGCAACGTCTCCAAATTTGATCTTATCAGTGCAAATCAAGTTATTTATGATTCCTCACCAATTGAGTCATTGTATAGACCAAATGAAATAATACAACCTTGAGATAACCATGTTTAAAACCAAATTGCCTTCTATTATCTTTTTTTATATATATTCATTAAGAAAGCGGGTTAAATTCAACAAGCAACATAAGTAATCGTCTTAAATCTAAAGCAGTTCCTCAAAATCATCCACATTCTAAACCCTTCCTAAACCAAGACCTCCATCTCCTGTTTTGAAAACCTTCTCCATTTTCTTTAATGCAGAACAGTCATTGATAATTTCACGTCACGATCCACAGATAAAACAGACTTTTGCATCGAAGCAACTGAGATACAATCATAAAACAGACTACAAAGTATGTTTCCCCTCCACTTAAGAGATCGCCCTTCCTCTCTAATTATTAAACATAATAGATCACATTTCAAGAACCAAGGACCATCAATTTCATAATTTGTACCTTGACATATGGCAGAAGCTTAGCATTGGGTATGACATAAGCAAAACAAGTGATTCAATAATCAATTAATTTAGCACTTTAGCCAAATTTTATTTAGGGCCTACGACTGCTGGAGACCAAAAAAGTCTTTTGAAACAAGTTGGGTAGGCCACTTATCAATTCATTCTTTCAATTGCTTTCCCCATTTGTACATGCGGGTTTGAAACTACAACTTTACAATAATTCTAACCCGGTTGAATTAGCCACTACATTTATCCTTATGTATCTAACATATCAGTGAAAATTGAAATACATAATCAATCATGATCGTGAAGATAATAAATAGATTTGCGCAGTTCAATGCAGTCCAAACAGGTCCTAAGGAGTGGTTCAGTTGAAGAATGACCTTCAAAACGGTTAGGGCTTGCATTGGGAACTAGTCCTAGGAATGTGAGTTTGGGGGCTTTAATCAAGAAGAGCGAACTCACGAGATGATCGATTGAGTTGAAGCGAACAAGATCATGAGAGGGGTGTGGCTGAATGATGAGATCCTGAGAGGGTTCCAACTTCACCGATGCCCAGAAATTGGCGAGGCTAAAGGAGATGGTTCGGCCAAAGTAAACGTCGCTAGGATTACCAAGAAGACCAATCCTGGCATAGGCCTTGTGTTCGATCACATCGCCATCTTCCATTGCCATCGTCGTCCTTATCTCTCTACTACTATCCACTGTATAAAGCAGAATAGTAGCACTAACCAACCTAATTTCTCTCTCTTTCTCTCTTGGCGCCGAAGATCTCTCGCTCCTCAGAAAATCTCTCTCCCTCACTTTCTCAGATGCTCTCTCTCTCTCTCTCCCTCGGCTTCCGTCAACAGCGGTCGACGTGGCGGAGCCAGCCACAACCTCGAGGGGGTCAAACCAATCTTCGTGAAAAAGAAAAAATTACTTCCGTGCCGTAGTTTTTTTTTTTTTTAAAAAAAATTTATAAATTATTGTGATTTTCTTTTTTATTCTTTAATTACGGTATATCACCTTTTGAAAAGGCGTAATTGGTCTGACCTGGCGCCACGGCACGAATGGCACCTTTACAAAAAGCGTCATTCGTGTGACATGGCGCCACGTCGTCTCACTAACAAGAATGGTGCCTTTATAAAAGGCGTCATTCTTGTTCATGGGATGCCACATGCACACCACGCGACCACGCATGAGGACACCACGCATGCATGCACTGCATGCGTGGGATGCCACACCACGCAGCTACTGCGTTGCAGAGATTCTCTGCATGCATGCAGAGAATCTCTGTAAGCACCCCCCCTACAACCCCCCTATCGACGACCTAGGGTCATCAATGGGGGGTTGAATGTTGGTTGGGGGCGGTGGAGGTGTTTAAATGTTTAAAATAGGGAGAGGGAGAGAGGTAGTGAGGAAGAGCAGTGAGAGCAGGCAGTGTGAGAGAGAGGAAGAGAGTGTGTGGGAGATCGAGAGAGCAAGAAGAACGGCGATCGCGAACCGAGCAAAGAATGGCGGCGCGAACACAAAGCGCAGTGTAAGTAGAAGTGTGTGTGTGTTTGGGTTGAGTTTGTGAGCCAAGAGAGAGAGAGAGAGGGAACAAGAGAGAGGGAGGGAGGAAGAGAGTGTATGAGCCGAGAAAGAGAGGGAACAACAGAGAGGGAGGAGGAGAGAGAGTGTGGGGATTTGAGAGAGAGAGAGAGAGGGTGAGCCGAGAGAGAGAGAGGGAGAGAGTGTGAGAGAGATGGTGAGAGGTGTCGTGAGAGAGAGTGGGAGTGAGTGTGAGAGAGATGGTGAGAGGTGCCGAGAGAGAGAGAGAGGTGCCGTGAGAGAGGTGTCGAGAGAGAGAGAGAGAGGTAGGGAGTGACATGGAGGGTGAGAGTGTGCCAGAGAGAGAGAGAAGAGAGAAAGGTAGAGAGTGTGAGAGAGAGAGGGTGAGGTGCGAGAGAGAGAGAGGAGAGAGAGTGTGCCGTGAGAGAGAGAGAGAGAGGGGGAGAGTGTGAAAGAGAGGTGAGGTGTCGAGAGAGAGAGAGGAGGAGAGAGTGTGCCGCAGAGAGAGAGGGGGGGGAGAGTGTGAGAGAGAGGGTGAGGTGCCGTGAAAGAGAGAGGAGGAGAGAGTGTGTCGTGAGAGAGAGAGTGGGGGAGAGTGTGAGAGATAGGGAGAGAGGTGCGAGAGAGAGAGAGAGAGGAGGGTGAGAGTGTGCGTGAGAGAGAGAGAGGGGGAGAGTGAGAGAGAGGGTGAGAGGTACCTTGAGAGAGAGAGGAGGAGATAGTGTGTCGTGAGAGAGAGAGGAGGAGATAGTGAGAGAGGGGAGAGTGTGAGAGTGTGGAGAGAGAGAGAGAGAGAGTGAGAAAGAGGGTGAGAGAGAGGGGAGAGAGTGTAACGGCCCGTTATTTTATTAACGCCGTTATTATCCTTATTTCAGATTAGGACGCCAGCTCGGAAGATGCGTGGACGCCGCGGATAGATTAGGCATGTTCTGGACCTAATATTTCGGTATTATTGTTTTTCTAATTTCGGTGATTTATTGATAATGATGTATTATCTGTCACCGGTGTGCAATTAAAATAAACTTGTCGGGTGAGTTGTGAGCCGGGGTTTTAGTTCGGTGAACATGCCAACACGGGGTTTGGTAGCTGTGAGGCTAGGCGTTGGGAGTTAGACAAATTCAATCAATATTATATTAGCATGGTTGAGGGTTTAAATGTAACGAAATTCATATGTGACTATAGGCTAAATGAATGAATAATTGGTACACTAGGTGTGGGACCGCCTTGGGAAGCGTGCCGGACACGGGGCACGGGGAGCCAGGTAGTCGGGAGCGTAGTGGGACCATATTTGGCATTTTACGAAATTTAGTTGACAGCTTGGGTAGAGTGTACAAGTTAAGATAGATATAATTGAAGAAAGTCCTATAGTTGAACTGGAAAATCAGCACACATTGGATTATCCTCGAGATTGACAACAGATCAAAAACTAGGCAATATGTGTCATGATAAGGTGGCTGGATGGAGTGACACGGGCTGGATAAGGACCGTCTGATGGGCCTCGAGATACGTGTGCACTTCAGATTATATTAACAACTATAAATACCACCGATCAAACCCACATGCAAACCACAAGCCATTCTAAACCAAAACTTCGGATTTCTGAGAGAGAAATCAATGTTATGGAGCTCAACTATGGCGTTTTAGAGGCTGGATTTGAACATTAACTACAAGCTTGAGGTAATCTACTCCCCTGTTTCTTGGATTTTTGATGAGAAATGTTGCATGTTGTGGTATGTATGATTGCAACGAGTTTTTGTGAAATTGTCACTGATTTTACTAGATTTGAGGACTGTGAGGTTAGTTGTGATGTTCTATGTTTATTGGAAACGAGTTGGTGGCAACAAGATGATTGTTCGATGAATTCATTTTCTAACATGCATGTTTGGATTTGAGAATTTAGCAGGATTTTCTAGTTTAAATTGATGTTTTTAAGAGTAAATCGATGATATTGAAGTATATTGGATGTTGCATGTTGGTTTTGGAGTGTTTGAATCAAGTTAGGGAAGAGTTCGGATTTTTAGAAAAATCGGGCAGAGAGAGAGTAATTAGCGCGCTAATGATGAATAGTAGCGCGCTAATCTCTCGGGGAAGATGAAGATCTTCGTGCATGAACAAGACACGAAGATCAATTAGCGCCGCTAATACCACACCTAGCGCGCTAATGACCCCCTGAACCTTAATTAAAACATGAAAATCGAAACTAATTGATGTTAAACCAAAGTTAACTAATCAATGAACCCCGGGATTAGACTTCAGGAGTCTCGGGACAGTAGTTGGAGTCGGGGACTTAGTCGGGGATCGGACCGGGGATATATTTTGGGATTTTTGAGCGCGGCGTGAGGTACGTAAAACCCAACTGAACACCACTACTGCATTTACTTATTGTTATTCATTTGAGCTATTTTTCATTGAAAATCTTCGAGTCAAATCTTACTGGGACGGTTGAGATTTCCCGTCTATGTATCTGAGGGTTGTGCGGTCGTTTGCTAGATGTGTGGTTTAGGACAGTGGTAGAGTCAATGGTACAGACCACGACAGGGCTCCTGATCCTCAGTATGCATCTTGGATAGATGGTGCACACTCATTTGTTTATCTTGTGTTTATATTCATGCGATGAGCTTTGAGCAGTTGTCTGCATTTACCTTCTATTCCGCATGTTTGGTTAACACTATTTACTTGTTCCATTTATATTCTTAAATTATAATGCACGGTGGTTTTCCTTGGGATTTTACTTACTGGGCTCGCCATCTGCCTTTTTGTGGTGGCCGAGCGCAGATCCTAGTACTAGCAGGGGCAAGGGGATCATCGGCGATTTCATCTGACTTGCCTACGCCGAGGCTCATTGGTACGTGTGATGTCTATATTTTTGATATTTTGTACTATATTTTGGGTTGGGAAACTGGATACACACTTGTACTGGTATACATACTCTAGCAGTTGATCGCCTGTATGCACAGTACAGCCGTGTTTTCCACTATAGGTTTGATCAGTAAAACTTTTATATATATATATGAATGCATTTTTGTCAAACTTTAAATTCTTCCGCTGTTAAATTTTGACTATAACAACTTATATGATAACTACCTAAGTACGAGGGCAGACGAGTGACGTGGCAGGCGTTTCCGGTGCACGTGCAGCTGGTAAAGGGAAGCCACGGGGCGGCCAAGGAAATTGGGGCCGCCGCAGAGAGTGTGTGTGAACAGCCGAGAGAGAGAAGGATAGAGTGTGTGGGTTTGGGTTTGGGTTGAGTGTGTTAGCTGAGAGAGAGAAAGGGAACAGCTGAGTGTGTGAGCTGAGAGAAAGTATGTGTGTTTGCGTGTATTTAGCAAACGTTCGGCGTTTGAGGAACGTTTAGCCGAGAGAACCAATATTTTTAATTATTCTTTTTATGAATATTTTTTTGTTGTTTAGTTTTCATTTGAATAAAATAACTAAATTTATATTTTTTTTCACAGGGAATATTAATTTTTTTGTAGGTCAAGGAATATTAAATTGAAGAACAAACTGGAAGGAAAATAGTAAAAACAAAAATTTATTTATTTATTTATTTAATATATTTATAGTGTAATAGATTTTTTAAGAAAATGTGGTTAAGTAGCATATGTTTATTGCATGGTGTGTGTAATTTAAATGTTTTATTTTTAAATAGCTATTAAAGGATGTTGCAGCATAACATCGTAGTTAATAAAATGTTACAAATGTTAAACCCTATATAAAAACTAATTTTTTGTAGTGGTTGTCGTAGCTTATTGTGTATAGTGATATATGCTTGATAATTATTTGGCACATTTTACATGTGAGTGGCAAATCGACTCAAAGATAAATATGATCGGTGTTATTTATTATCAGTGTTTGATTATTGCGACAAGATATCAATTACAAGTTAGTATTAATGGAGTGTCCGGTGTATACACTATTAGTCCCCTCACCATTTCCAAAAACGACCATAAGGAAAAAATCTTTTACTTACAAATTTAATTTGTATGTAAAAGTTTTAAAATTGTAAGTAAAAGTTTTTACTTACAAAATGTCGTTGGTAAAAACATCGTAAGAATAGACTCGTCGATAAAAGTTTACACTTACAAACTTAATTGTAAGTAAAGAGATCCTTTTTTACTTACGAACCCACCATCATAAGTAAAAGTGTATAATATCCGTTAATAAAATTTCTATTCGTTTTCAATAATATTCATTAATATAACTATATTTTTCATTTAAATATTATTTTGTTTAATTTTTGTGCCTTTCATTATTTTTTCAAAAAACATTATGTAAATATTTTAATGAGTTTCGTTTTGGTAAAAAAAAATTAATGAGTTAGAGAACTTAAATAAAATACAGTTAATTATTCTTGATTATTGTTCTAATCAGTTTTTCATCAATTTGGCAAACTTTGTCTTCTTCGGGAGCCCAAAGCTAGCTAGAGTAGATCTAGCTGGGTAACCAAACAATGTACCAAAGCTTCTTCAACCAACAACTAGAAAGAGAAGAAAAAATAAAGTTAGACAGTTTAAAATTGATTTATAATTTTCTTCATTAAAAAATTAAAGAAATTAAAAAAATTAAATACAACCTTCAAAAAAGCCACAGGATGTTTGAAGCTTGTAGAGACTTTGCAATAGGCTCATGCATCTTACATGCACCTAATTACTATGAAGAAAATAAGTTGAAACGTATAGAATGCACTAGGATTAATCAACAAATGTAGGTGAAATGCAAATCAAAACCTTTGTAGAGATTGCATGTACTGACATGGATGAACCTATGAAATTAAGAGACGATGCAGAATCGAGATGAAGTGCAAGGCGCAACAACGTCAAGAGGAACTCTTTGATGATTTGCAACGTGATGAAATAGAAATTAGTTGTGAGGTCAACGTGAGAGATAGGACTGTGAGCCTAGGAGATAGGGAGATAAATTGTTGAGTTTTTAACTTATTATCTTTTGAAACAACGTGTGTGCATTGGGGGTGGGATGTGGGGGGTTCCGGGTGTGCGTTCCCATGTTCGTGTTTGTGTACGTAGCAAGATCCTTATCTTTTTTGTGCCTATCTTCTTATTTTTGAGATATTTTTTTGTGCCTATCTTTTATTTTGGATTTATCCAACAAAATAAAAACCAATTACTTATTATTTACTTGTAAAAAGACAAAATTAAAAATTAAATATTACATTACTGTTTTGTCCCTTTTTAGTGAAGGTTTAATTTGTTAATTAATTTTTCTTCTTCTTCTTCTTTTTTATAGTTTGGTAGTTTCCTTTTTATTGAGTATATATATTGTAAGTAAAAATACATATTTACTTACAAAACTATACATATTACTTTCCACTAAGATTCATAAGCAAAAGTTAGTATTTTTACTTGTGAACAAAAGTAGTTTATATAAATATATTTTGCGAGTAAAAGAAATTCTATTACTCACTAAAAATTATTATCGAATTGGGTCGATATTCACTTATTAATTATTAGCTTTTGCTTACAACGCATGAGTCATAAGTACAAACAATACTTTTAGTTACAATTTTATCAATTTTTTTACAACCTTAAGAATCATAAGCAAATATGGACTTTTACTTACACTTTTTATATTCGTAATTGAAAGTTTTGTAATTAAAAGTCGAATTTCTTGTAGTGAACATCAGTAACAAAATATGTAATCTTGCATTCACAAGTGTCCTCACTCTGCTTTCTAGTACTGACAGTAAACTATAGGTGCTGCCCCGTCCGGATATATTTATTTCCAATTGTTCAGTCAATTATCGTACAATGAAAAAAATCAGGCCACTACTCATCTTTGAATACGTCAGACCATTCTTCTCCCTCTTCTCTGGCCACGACCATGCAAGGAAGTAGCTAATTTGTTAACTGTGACTGCAATTGATCATATTCGAACTCACTATCTACCACTTGAAGCTCCGAAAACCACGGATTAAGAATAATAACATTATAGTCGATATATTTAGTAAAAACAATTAAGCATTAGTGTATAACATAAGCCTTTTACAAACATCTCGTTAGAGAAGCATAAAACAAGAAATGATTGTTGTCCATACAAGTATATAAATGATGTAATGTGTGTTGGCAATCAATAGGAATAGACTTTTTTGTTAGGCAGTGCAAACTTCCACTTGTAGTACACTTGAAAAGTAGATTAGTGTCGATATATATATTAATAAGTTCACATTGTAATGTTTTGATGCTAGAGAGTTCAATGAGATTCCTACCATATCAAAGAAGAAGATAATTCTCAACTTTATTCTGTCAAATTTCTCGATAATTTATTCTGTAATAATATTTCTTATCAAACACTTTGAAAAGTATGGATGGATTGATATTGTCAATATTGACAAGATTGATTATGCTAACAAGATTGACTATATTAACAATATATTTTGTCAATAGTGATCAAGGAAACATGAAACCTATGTACGTCAACCTGTCATTTTTCCTTTCTGGTTTACATAAACATATTGATTTGTGTTGAATGAAAGTTTTTAATTGCAAGTGATAATAATTACTATTTCTTCTACATTGTCCATATCGGCTATATTGTCAATAAATATTGTCATCATGAGACTATAACCTACTTCAATTAATCAATCAAATTTTGAATTAAATAAACACTAAGTGGTAACTACTTTTATGCCCATATTGTCTATTTATTACTTATTGACAACATGCATTTGAAACGACATACAAAGATAAAGAAAGCTTGTTTCTATCCAAAAAAGTAAATAAATAAAACTTGTTAGACGTGCCATTATTGTTGAATAACTGACGTAATACTTATGTATATCTGTACTATCAAGAACTTTTGTATATATGTGAGAAGCTCTAAGGCACGTGATAACATTCGAATGCTTATATATATATATATATATATATATATATATATATATATATATATATATATATATATATATATATATATGCAAGTGGGTGGTCTAGAAAAAGATTTTTATGTTAGAGTTTAACTGATTTGTTGAGAAGCTGGCAATCCCTAATAACATTTGATCTAGGTTGATATGTCCTTTTTAGAGTTAACGCAAGCATGAGAAAATTTTGTTGGTATGATGCTGATCGTTTTTGGCGTTAAGACAGGCACAACAAGACTTTTGGATATGGTTTTTGCTTTAAAAATCTCCATTTTTTGTAAATATCATTCATATAGAGAACCTCTCAAATTGGAGTACACACTTTTGTAAGGAGTCAACAAAAAAATCATAAACCCTAGAATCACAACTCGTTTAATTGAAACCAACAAACAACATAAAACAAGAATCAAAACCAACAACCGTTCAAGAAGTCTCAACTCCTTCCATTATAAATTAAATCAAAGTTAAAGTGAAAACAAACCTCCGTTTCTCCTCCTCACACCCAAACTCGAACAACAACTACTCAAGCAAAATCCAAACACGAATAAGACTTTTCACCGCCCAAATGCCCTAGGCACCATCTTCCTATTTGTCAAATCGAAATCACTTGTACATGGAGTGTTCAAAGTAACTAATGTAACATGGAGAGGGAGAGAAAAGAAGACCTTCGAGAGTGCAGAGAGAGAGAGAAGTTGTTGAAAATTACTACAAGATGCTCCATTTTGATATAGGAACAAGAATAATTTTTTATGAGGATTCTTTGAAAAGTTCGATCGTGCCTCAAATCCTCATTTTGATCAATTTTTCGCTTGATATATATGTAATCTTTTTTAGATTATCAATGCGGTAAATTATATAGGTCATGGAAGGTAAGAACATCCCGTTTCAATTTTATGCATATGGAGAAATTGTTAAGGTTTCGCAAGCATCACGTACAGCAGACCCCCATCAATGCTCCTGATTATTAAGTTTGGAATGAGTAAACATGAGTTGATGGATCACGTGTATAACGTGTTTGGTATTTCGTCCACTGAGACTCTCATTACGATGACGTATCGCCACATAATAACTCATCCATCAGGTTCACAATATTTTATCCCCGTGTCATTGCAAGACGAGACCCACTTTGAGTTGATGTGGTCAACAGTGGCATATCTACCATTATCAACGAAGGTAGAGATTTATTTAACCTTCGAGCCAATCGAGCCTTTTTAAAATTCTACTGTACATTCACAAATGGTTGAAGAAAATGTGGGCATGACTTGCCCTGCATCAATGATGGAAAGATTACGTATGCAATCACCTATAGGTGATGTTGTGCAAGATAGATTTGTTACTCCGATTAATGATGACATTAGTGCCCCCAGTGATGGCCCTAACGAGGACCACGACAACGACATTGACGAGGACGTATGTCCCCTCGAGGATGCTGCGCCATCTGTTAATTGGGAAAATATAAATGTTGTTACAGACGACCCAACCTACGAACCTTAAGGGGCGGAAAACTTGCAAGATGATGAGCAATTTGCAATTGACGAGGAGGAGTGTATGGAAGAAGCAAGTGATGAAGAAGTTTACCAACCATTGCCGGTGTATAATGAAATTGATTGGGAAGTGGCTAATTCTACTGCAATCAAACATTCTCATCATTCGACTGGATGGTACATGCCTAATTTTGAGTTGGAAAGAAGAATGTGCTTTGACAATAAGAAAGACTTGCAGCATGCCATCAAAGTATGGCATGTTAACAACCATTGTCAATACCTTGTTATGGAGTCAACTACAACCTTATGGGCAGTGAAGTGCAGAAGTGCGCCGTAAGCTGGGTGCATGTGGGGTCTCCGTGCTTGTTTGCGAAAGAAGAAACAATTATGGGAGATCACTCAATTAGACGAGCTGCACAGATGTATAAATCTCGACATAGAACGTAGTCATGCCCAACTCGATGCCAACATGCTTGCACGTGAGATACAAAGCGTTGTCCAAATAGATCAGACAATTACTATCAAGGCTTTGGTAGAAATGATTAAGCTAAAATACGGACATGAAATTCCCTACAAGCGAATGTGGGATGCTAAAAGGAAAGTAGTTGCAAATGCATTCGGAGATTGGGACGCGTCGTATGCTAGGTTACCAAGATGGTTGGCGGCTGTACATAATAAGAGCCCAGGGACAAAGATTGAGTGGTCACATAGACAATGGGCTGCAGATGAGATCAGGACAGAGCATCCTCAATTTTGTCGTGTGTTCTTCGCATTCGAAGCATTAATCAAAGGGTTCAAGCATTGTAGGCCTCTTCTACAGATTGACGCAACATTCTTGTATGGCAAATACAGTGGTAAGCTAATGATTGCCCTATCTGTTGATGGCAATGGACATCTACTTCCAGTTGCATTTGCAGTTGCGGAAAATGAATCAACAGACTCGTGAGGGTGGTTTTTAAGGATATTGCGCAAACACGTGACCGATAGAGATGGTATTTGTATTATTTCTGACCGTCATTGGCATTCTCGAGGCTGTTAACATACCAGCAAATGGTTTTTGTCCACCAAGAGGATACCATCATTATTGCTTACAACACTTGACCAGTAATTTTAACACGAATTTCAAAAATGAATCGTTAAAGAACATCCTTTCTCGAGCTGCTGGTCAATCAAGTGAGGAAATTTGATGCATGCATGGAACGTTTTGCTTATTTGTCATAAGGAAGTCCTCAATGTCTTCAATATGTCAATGCCATTCCCAAGGAACTCTGGACTCAATCGCATGATGGAGGCCTGCGGTATGGATGGATGAATTCTAACGGGGTTGGTATGTAATCGATAGTAGTTATGTTTGTTATCCTATATTTTTTTTCACTGTGTTGATATTACTGACACGACATTATCTTACCATTGTATAATATTTTAACGGTGTATTGAAAGGGGCACGATTCTTGCCAATAATAGCAATGGTTCAAATGATTTACTACAGGTTGGTGACATACACTAACCGACGCAATGAGGAAATCGATGAAGCAATCTCGCACGGGCTCAATTACACGAAATATGTCATGGATAAAATTGCACATTATGAACAATCTGCAAGGAGACATTGGTGAGTTTAAGGTGCTCACTGGACGTCATGGTGATCGCATGCATAAAGGCAACAATACACAGATTATTATCCTGAAGAACTGGTATTGCAACTGCAATAAATGCCAAACGTTTGGTTTCCCTTGCTCACACTTGTTAGCTGCATGTGCCCTTGTTCGACTTGATTATACACAATTTATTGAGCCATACTACAGGATGGACGTATACGCACGATGCTACTCCTCTTAATTCAAAGCCATCTCCGATGAGAAGTATTGGCCGACTTTAATGACGAAGATTTTACCAGATCCTAGGTTTAGACGTGGTCGAGGGAGACCAAAGGGAACACGAAGGCAAAATGAGATGGATCTTCCTAATGTTTCGAGGACCTTGCGATGTGACATATGTCATCAAGAAGGACATAAACGAATAACATGTCCGAACAGAGATCGTAGTCGTGTCCCTACTAGGAGGAACCGTTGTAATCTTTGTCGTGCAGAGGGACATAACAAAAAAAATTGTCCATCAAAAGCTCAACCCCCCAATCCAAACCAATGAGAGGATTTGTATTTTGTTTGTAAATAGTGTCAGTTGGTAATTTCATAACATTTATATTAATATAGTATTCGGATATGTTACGTAAAGTAATAGATAGGTATTTGTTAATGTTATAACTCGTACTAATGATTAGTTGTGACTTTTAAAACTACTCGACCAATTTCTCTAATCACACAGTTGTAGCGAGTACACATGGAACCAGGACCATCTAATCATTCTCTTCTACGCCTCCAATCTACACACAGATCATCGCAAGTCTCGGGGGTCAGGTATATACAGTATGCGCCTAATATTTATGCAAAAGCGTTTAATACACACACACACACACATATATATATATGGACATATTTTTTAATTGTAAGGTACATGATACGATGCGCGTGCGAAGAAGACGGGGTGTCGTTGATCGACGGGTGAATTACCATTCTCGAATGATCCATTACCTACGTTCTAGTGGCTTTTATGGGGTTTTACGCGTAGGATTTTTTAGACTTGATTGGGCTTTGATCACCGCTTTTGTTGAGAGATGGCATTCAGAGACACATGCGTTGTGACGAGTGTACGATAACACTCCAAGACGTTGAGATTCAGCTCGGGTTACCGATTAATGGTATGCTTGTGACTGGAAGCACATATGTCGACTATCTTGCGGTGCATGAAAGACTACTTGGTGCAAGACCTGAACCACTTGACCTTTCTGAGAATAGAGTTCTTGTTTCATGGCTCGAACAAAATGTGCCACCTATAGAGGATGACAGCAATGAGGAAATTGTTCGACGTTATGTTCGTTCGTACATTCTACAACTTATTGGTGGTTGTGTGTTCGCTGACAAGTCGAACCGATATGTACATATGATGTTTCTTCCGTTGCTTGAGGACCTTCAAATAGCTGGACAGTATAGTTGGGGAAGTGCATGTTTGGCATATTTATACAGGGAGTTGTGTCGTGGATCTCGCTCTGGTGTGTACGAGGTCACTGGTGCGTCAATTCTTATACAACTATGGGCCTGGGATAGGTTTCCATTTATAGCACCAACGTGCATGCCTGTTCCTAGAGCTCGACCACGAACATGTGATGGAGTATACATGCCCAATGACGTTCCTTTGGGATATCGGTAATAAAAATGTTTCTCATATTATTTTTAATTATTCATTGCGTCTTTTTAATTTATGACTAATTTATTGTTTTGTATATAGATGGATAGTTGCATTTTCGGTAACTAGGACTTCCACACATGTTTTATCATCATATCGTGATGCACTTGACACGCAGCGAGAGAATGTCGTGGAGTGGCAACCATACGCTGATGTCATCAAGTCACTTCCACAATTATGTACTCAAGGTCACGGGAGCTGGCGTTCGACGTGTCCTTTAATTTGTTTCCATATAGTTGAGTGGTATAGAGCGGAAAGGGTCATGAGACAGTTTGGGCTGACACAGGTCGTGCCACCTCACTGTGATTTTGACACACGTCTGCACCGCGTCCAATTGAGAGGACACCCTCAAGAAAATTGGGTAGTGTATTACATAAGATATATAAAGTTGTGGGAAAATCGTAGTAATACCATAGCCACGATGGAAAAAGAAGGGGAACATGATCAGGAAGAGTACATGAGGTGGTACAGATCTATCACCAGGCGATACATTGGACATGACGAGGCTCTACGCGAATTTTCGGTAACCTTGAAACTATAATGTTGTTATCCTCATGAGTCATATTTAAAATTGTTAACCAACACTGCATTTTTTTGTATATCAGTCTATATTTGCACGTCAATTGGAGTGAGTGTTCATTAATGACGGGATCGATCAAGGCATTGCTGCTCTACATGAAGGCATCAAAATCTTAGATGAGGATGAACGACAAAGGACTACTCTGTGGAATAATGAAAATGTAGTTGAGCCAGAAATAGATGACGAAGCTTCTCAAGAAGAAGAGGAAGAACAAGAAGAAGAGGATCAAAGCCTAACAGATAGAGGGAGGAGAAGAAAAACAACGACTCAGACTTTAGGTGAGAGCAGTAGATGTTCTTCTCCACCACCTCCAACTCGTCCAACACCAAGAACGTCAGAGATTGTTAGTGAGAGCATCACACGTTCTCCCCCACCACCTATAACTCGCCCTTCTTCTTATGGGTACTCTCCTTTGCCGCCCCCAACGCAACCAGATGCTCATATGTTTTTGCCTAGGACACCGAGCATGAGTGTTCATCCTTATCATTTTGATCCATATGCTCCTGGGCCATCATCTTCCTACATGGACCATAGAATGCCTACACATTCAATGCATGGTTCATTGCCTCAATACATGCCAAGTTCATTTACTCCGCCATATTATAATTAAAATATTCCATATAGTGGAGATGGCTCATTCATGCCCTTATTAGGTATGCCACCTCATGTTCCTTTCACCCTGCCACATATAGGAAGTCAGTATGTTAGAATGGTTCAACCCCCTATCTTTGATAGCACTGGTAGTAGAGGTCAATCGAGTCAACACGAGGAAAAAGTTTAGTCGAGTCATCGAGCTCAACAGACTCAGTCGGACGTACAAGCACACAGAAATCCACGTCGAAACAGAGTACGACCGATTTGCCATACAGAGGAGCAACATCGACGTCAATAGATTTGCATCATATCTTTTTATGAGTTTCTTTCATGTCATGGTAATTTCTTTGTATCAACGAACATATCCTACTCGAGAATGTTGACATTCCAATTGCACATGAAGATGTTTTTCAAGAGCAAGTACATGAACATGATACTGAAGTTGATATTGGCAACAATGTTGCAATTTCGCTTGCTGATCCTAGTGGCACGCACATGTTAGACGTCGATGACGAAGAATGTAACGAAAATGATAATTCTGATTTCTCAGTGGATGATGAAAATAGTGACAACGAACCATGACATGCTCACTTAAGTAGGTTTAAGAAATCAAACCTAATTAGTAAATTTAGTTACACATTTGTTTGTTCCTTTCGTAATAATTGATTATGACATATACATTTGTTTCTAACTTACTCTTGAACATTAAAAAAGTCATGTCAGGCAGAAATTATGCATCGTCATCTGGGGAGGGATCTGGTGGACGATCCAGCAGACGATTCGCTGGACGATTCGGTGGTTGCAGAGATCGTCCATCTCGCGACTTGGATCGTTCGCTAGTACAATCTCCCGCTGATGATGCTGAGCCTCGGCAGCGTCAAGAGCAATTCACTCCGCAATCGCTTGCTCAACAGCAGTTTGCTTACCATCAACATCTTTTTGTCCAACAACTGCTTTCTCAGCAACACCATCAATCACAATTATTTCAGCAGTATCCTTGTCCGCCTTATGCGCAGCACCCCCACCAGGCCCCTCTCCTTCAGCCATCGGGGCCATCTTTATTTGGCCCTAATGATCCAACCACTCTACAGGCTTACTCCTCTCTTTTGGCGTCGCAACTCCCTCCACCTATCGTTGGTCGCGTTACTTTTAGAGGATCTACCCATGCATCTTCCTCCCATCAGCAGGACTACCAGCATGTCCCGATCGCTCCCTTCAACTCTAGTATGCATGCCTCCCCATCGAGGAGTCATGATCATGTCGAGCATGCATCACATTCGCCCAATACTTCAAGCCACCCTTCGAGTGAGCCGTCTATTAGTGGTGCCTCGCGTAGATCACAACGAGGCGATGAGCCAGCTAGGGCCTCGAGACGTAGATGTAATGATGACTGAGGCACGGGGCGTGTGTTATTGACCGTAAAAATTGTGAAAGAATTGTAAGTCAACGAAATATTATTACGTATATATACTTACGTTTAATGAACTTACTATAATATTGGTCTAACTTTTTTTTGTAAAAATGTAGTGGTACTTTCTTGCATCCGTCATCCGAAGCGTCAAAGCAAATGACGCGGGTATATAAATTCGATTTACATAAGGATGGCTACTGTTGGGATACGGTCGCCAACCATATCAAGGAGCAATATTTTAACAAATGGGCGGTAAGAGATTTTTAAATAAAAAAAATTAAGTTTCTTTTACTTAGCATATGTTGAATATTTGACTTTCTATTATTACAGACTAATTTCGATTGGAGACGATCGGATGACGCTATGGTTGAACATTTGTACGACAGGCAAATTGCCACTCGTTACACTGACTTTGTTAGTAAGATGGTGAGGAAGCCGACAAAACCAGGACATGTCTCTCAGGAGGTTTTTGAGCATTACAAGAAGATGCGGTCTACTCCAAAATATAAAGCAAAGTCCGCACAAGCGAGCCGAAATTGGAGATCAGTGGTGGGGGGACCTGGTTTGGGTCCGTCTGTGCATGGAGGTGGAGCCATATCCATCTATGAGCATTCGTTGAGACTAGTATGTTTTGGGACAAACATACATAGATACATACATACATATGTATGCATTAGATTCATGTAAGTTTCAAACTTAATTTTAAGTTAAACATATTTTATAGGAGAAGAAACTCGGTCGAAAGCCGACTGCTTTGGATTTATGTTTATATCTCCATACAAAGGATCATGATGGCGTCACTTTCTTGGATCCGAGAGTAGAGGTGATTGCCGTAAGAAACTATTTTACCATAATTGTTTTTTGTTAATTATAGGTATCAATGATTTATACGACTTGTCAATATTGAAATTCTTAATACAGGCGGCTATACACGAAAGGACCAGAGAGTTTTCCCAGCTGCAGCTTAAGACTCCAATTGATGAAACAGAATTATATTTGGAGATTATGCAGCGAAATGATAAAGGCCGAAGATTTAGTCTTGGCTGGACACCGTCAAGGTCTATGATGCGTAGACCTGATGAAGCTGGATCTTCTCGTCCTATATTTGCAGATGATGAGCCATTTGACCAGTTCAAGAAGGAATTCAAGGAGATGCAAGCAATGATACTAAAGTTGGTTAATGACACGTCTGTAGATCACAAGCAATTGTTTGAAATGCAAGGACGGTTACATCGCATGGAACAGGGTTTCATGGAAAGATCAGCTGCACAAGAAAGGCAAGATGATGTTGATGATGATGATGATGATGATGATGATGCTGCTCACAATGACTCAACAACCGAGGATGATGAATGATGATTTCTTTTTCACAACATCCAAAAAGGTTAGATTTTTTTGGTTCATTTTTTACTTGATACTTATAAGTTTTTTTATTAGGAACCATTATAAATCTTATGAATTTATTAGGAACCATTATAGAAACATAAATCATGTAAACTATATATTGAATCGAGATTATTGGAGTAATGTTTGTTATTCACTAGTTTTTTCTATTGTATTCTTTATTTGAATATTGAATGGGAGACTCAAAAAGGTTTTACTTATAAATAGAATGTTTATTTTAGGTCTACATTGAACATTTGTTAAGAATGATTTTAGGATTTTGTGTTTTAATTGGTTCTACACAAAATAACTTGTTCAAACCATATTAACATCTTTTATTTTGTGTTTTCATATTTGTGATATTGAATATATATGCTAACTGTTAATTAATTTTACTAATTTGTATTTATTTTTTATTTTTTATTGAAATAAATATGATTTGTTCTTTATTATAGGTTGTTTTTCATAAAATATATGACTTTTCTATATGTGAATCTCAATTTTGTATACCTCGGAGCTTAACTTATTTTATTTTGCTTTTTCTATTTTTTTGCAGGAAACTATGGTATATATGATGGATGGATTGTATTTTTATGATGGTTTTCTTGGAAACTTATTTTGTGTTCTCCTATTTTGATTTTTTTTTAATTTTTTGTATAGAGACAATTATTGATACACTGAGTTTATGTATTCAAATTTGATTAATTTCCATTGGAATGTATTGGAATGTGTGAATTCATTGTTGTTGTATTGGCATGTATGCAAGGAATGTATGAAAAGTATAAATTCATTATATTGTATGAAGGGAATGTATAAACCCTAAAACCCTATAAACCCTTATTAACCCTAAATGTATCATGCAGGAATATATATATATATTTTATATATATAATAATATATATTTAGTGACGGGCTCCCTGTCACCAAAATGGATTGCGACGGGGAGCCCGTCGCCATTTTCTACACCACGTTGCTGCCAACTCAATCACACATCGCCACATCAATATTACATCGTCAATAACGCTTTTAGTAAAGGTGATATACATTATTTATGAAATTTTAAAGAAATTTACCCTATTTAATGAATTTAAAAGAAAACCAACCCTACTTTTTTAATAACCCCAGTGAAAAATGCGCTTAATGATAAAAAAATGGGTAACGCTATTCTAACCCCACTTTTTGCTCTTTTTATCTCATTACTTCATTTTATCCTATTTTTAAATTTTTGTTATTGCTTCTGCATAACATTTTTACAGATAATTCCAAAATTACCCCCAGCCCTCAACGACTCCAACTCCCCTCTTCCCTACATTCGAACCCAGCATACCCCATTAACAAAAATCATCACACCATCCATTCTTCAATCTTTCTACCTTATTGACCCTCAATCGAACTCTCTAGTGTATTTGGTGTCTTTTTATGGGTGAGATCTTATCAGATCTGTAGACGACGGTGGTCGGCAAAGCCACCGTCTATCCCTCAGTCCGCCACTAGTGTATTCGGTAAGTTATTTATCCTAAATTTTCATAGGTTTTGTTCCCCTTAAGTTTGCGATTGTTTCATCAGTGTTTTTACGTCAATTGGTTTTTGTATTTACGGATTAGTTTTAAGGTATGTTGAAAGTGACAGTCTCAATGGTGTCAGTCACACAGGACTGACATCTAAGGATGTCGGTCACATATGACCGTCAGAAAATTCTACTAGCAATAGTAAACAACCTTTAGGTCTTAAGCCCTATCAATTAGTTTTGGCCGATATTATAGGTATTTGTCTTGGATCTGTTTAACCCACAATTAGGAAATTGAATTGTTTGTCACGTTTATTGATGTTTTGTCTTTGATTTGTCTTTGATTTTGTTGATTTGGGACTAATTATACATTACCATTTATTATGTATTTAGGTATGGCTAAACAAAAGATGTCTACGCGAAACCATCCTTCGTTACAGAGAAAAAAGAAGGATGTCAAGTGTGATGGCCCCAAATTCCACAATCCTAAAATCGGGCGCCTCCTGGCCTGAGCCTGTGCGAACCCCAGAACCAATCCCGCCAAGTCGCGCGGGACCAGTGAGTCTATCCTTACCATTCAATCATTTATAAAGCATTTAAAGCTGAAGTCAATTAATTAGCGAGTTATCAAAGTATAAAACGGAAGCAATAAACCTCAACTAGTCAATCAACCTCCAAAGCTCCAAAGCTCCACTAATCATATATATATATATATCATGTGAAACAAATGAGAGTATCATCCATATCATAAATATCCAAACAATCTCTCTATGCATAACCCCATGTTCAAAAACAATGTACGTAAATAATACACCAAAAGGTCTCCTATGTTAAGTAGAGGAGGGGTCGCTCAAAGTAACTTGCCTAACTGCACAGCCTTCCCTTACTGGACTGCGGATCGCACTCGGTCAAACACAAGAATGACGAGCCCATGTAAGTAACGTCAAGCAGGAACAACAATAATAGTATTTCGAAATAAATAAATTAAGTAGTCAATTTATGCAGATAGAAAGAAAGAACAAGGAACGCATGAATATATAAAGACTGTAAATAAATGAATGAGCAATTGAAATTGAGTGTCCTAAAATACAAATGAAAGGCACAAGTGGTCCCGACCAATCAAAGTCGTTTGGGCCGATGACAGAATCTCCTCAAAGGCTTGGAGTCGATGACAAAATTTCCTCTAAGACCCCTACGCGAGTAGAGTCCCCAGCAATCTGGTGGAGAAATCTCACCCCGTACATGTCACCACAACCAATTATGTGTCCTCAGCCGTAAATCCTCGATATAAATACACCAAAGGCCCGAAATTTTGCCAAGATCGCGTTTGACTCACTTGCCTTAGGACAACTCATAGGAATGGAATCTCAAGATAGCATTGAAGCAATATCAATAATATATTTAAAGCTCAAGAAATAACTATAATGTTCCTCAATTCAAGCTAATCGCACTCTCGCGGACTCAGACTCATCCCTACGTAGTCTCGCATGCTAATAATCCCGATAATACAATTTATTGTGGTGTTCCATAAATTTTTATCCAATTTTTCTTATTTATGGTTATATTGTTTTCGAGTCGAATTCTAGGTTATTGGGTACCATTTAGGTACTACAGGAAATCCCCAATTCATTTTGAAGATTCCATAAAATCTGGGAAAATCTGGGTTCTGGGCGCCGTTGAGACGCTGTGAGGTTCTTCCTCTTGGCGGCGCCTCCATAGGTTGAAGCAGAGCGCTTCAACCCCAGATGGCGTGGGGGTTTCATACCCCACGGCGCCTTCACAATGTGGGGCAGATTGACTCTACCCTAAATGTCTGTGGGGTGCGGCGTGAGGGTTTATCCCTCCACGACGCCCTCAAGGAGTGGCAACAGACAAAACCGATATGTATTGATCAAAGTCGGTGAAAGCAGACCGATAGGTATGAAAATGTGGCGGAAATAATCTACCGATACATTAAAGTTATCAGCGGTAAACAAATACCGAAAGTTATGAAAGTGTGTCGGTTGTAACATACCATGAACACTCTTTCCCTATCGATCTTATGTGACCGTGCACCATAGGTTTGAAAACCGTCGACAACGACTTGTAAAAAATGACGAAATATGCAAAAAACTATAACAAAACTTACAACTTCTTGTTGGATATCGGTTCATTCAACATGACCTTAAGACATTGTGGGAGATCTCGCGCAAAGCACGCGTGCAAAGAGGAAGCCTTAAAAAATTGAAAATGAAACAACAACCTACATTCAAACAACCACCTAATAACAGACAAAAATCGTCAATACGAAGATAAAAGTTTTGATAACAAACTTACCTACTCGGAAATCACTTGTTTCGCAGGAGATGGCTCGATCAGAGGTTACAAGTGAGAGTCAGTTCGGCTTTCCCGCGGAGTACAATTGCTTCAAACCGTGGGATCAATGGGATATAGATGAGTAAAACACATATTTATGTGGGGACATCAAAGACCTTTCATGTGGGGGCTAAAAAAAATTCAAAATTGGGGTATAAAAAGTAATAAGTGGGGTCCGAATAGCCGCACCCAAACGAAATTGGGGTTTTGGTCGAATGAAGATAATATGGTTACATTCCCTATGATACATACTGTCGCACGACACACGTGGCGTACACTTATTCAACTTTTGTCTATAGTGGGTCTTACCAGCAACCATTTTTGTCTGCTACGTCCAAATTGTGTCACAAAGGTCACCAAATCATTTTCCTTTGGTCGAAACCCTCGTCGACCCAACAGCTCTCTCTCTCTCTCTGGTCGTCATCTTCCTCGCACGCACTCATCATCGTTTGCTCTCACTCTCTCTCAGCTCTCCACTCATGTCTCTCACTCTCTCTGTAGTCTATCTCGGCTCTCCATCTCTCAACTCTCTATCTCTCGGCTGAACCCTTTTCCTCTCTCTTCTCACTCACCTCGCGACTCACTTTCTCTTTAGTTTTCTTCTTCTATCTTCCCTCAATCCACTCTTTTGTTGTACTGGAATGAGTTGAAGAAGGGAGAGAAAGGAAAAAGGAGACGAACAGTGGAGACTCTTAATGCAGAGGTGAGTTTTGATGAGAATTTTCATTGAATCAAAGGGTTTTGATTGGACTTCAAGGTCAAGGATGACTTGGTGATGTTATTGTGATCAATTGAAGGGAATTAATAGGTTTTGGTTTAATTTCGTGTTTGGTGACTGTTGGTTTGAGATTTGATAATGTTTTGGAAAACCAAGGTAAGTTTCAAGCCTTTGATTGAAATTAATAGTTGTGGGGTCTTGATTTTGATCGATGTGAATGATGAGAATTGTGGTTAAATGAAAATTAAAATAAAATAAAATTTGCCAGAAATCTGTTCTAAACACTCCCGAGTGCGTTTCCTGTGACTTGGGAACTTGGGACCACGTTCAAAAATTACAGAAAAATGGATTTCAACAACGTAAAACCCTAGAAATCCTTAGAAGGTGTTTTCTTGATAGGAAATTATCGAGTTTTAGAGATTTTGGACTATTTTGAGGAATTTGGTCAAATTAAATTGATTAAGTAAATATATGGGATTCGAAAGGGTTTGTAAATTGGTTTTTCAAGTCATCTAAACGAGTTATGACCGCGATTAATGACTAACTTATGGAAATGAGACTTGAAATGAAAGTTCGAGTCTTAAAAGGACTTTGTTATCATTTTTTAAAAAGTTTCGGGACTTAGAGAAGTAGTTCGAGGTTTTAAAATACTTTTGACAAAGCTTTGAAGGGTTTAAGTATCGACTTGACTTGAAAACTATATGAAATTGTTTCTAAATTATCAAATTGAGTCAAAACTTTAAGATATAAATTTTATTGACTCTATATGACTTATGGAGGCTCGTAAAGCCTGGGAAACGCGTGAGTGAGGCTTTACAACCAATTTTGAGTTAGTTTGATAGTAAGTAAACACTACGCTTGCTTTTTACAGTAATATGTAATATATTTTGCATGGTAAGGGAGTGTTATTGTTGAACAGGCATTCATGGCATACAGATAGAGTTGCCCCTGCTTTGGTCAACGAGTTAGACGAGATCCAATCCAGACTAGACGTACCTGAAGGCGTCTAAGGCAGGTAATGTCAATTTTGAATAGCATGAATTGAACTCATAGTATTGTTCTAGGTTCATCGTTAGAAGGCGAGCTTATTATGAGTTTATAACATGAATTGAGGGATACACATTGTATATTTACTTTTTTGAATTTGGTTATTGTGCAATACTTCATATTATCTCTTGTTAATACATGTTGTACGAAGCAAAATAACTTTGTCAGATTATGCGGTGAAAGTGGACCACAAAGGAAAGAGTAGAGTTGAAGAACTTTGGTGAATGAAATCTTTTAAATTAAAATTTTGTGGTTGTATATTGTTTATATATTGTGTTTTTGTGTTCTTGGGGTGAGTAGGTCGTGTTTTAGATTTTAAATTACTTATGAGATATTTATGAGACGTTTAAGAGAACTTTAGAGCGTTTTATGATTCATTTGGATGGAAAAATAGTTAATGGAGTCATTATGGTGTATTTTGGGAATGTAAACTTGAACACATAAGAATAACTTAGATCTAGTTTGTTAAATTCAATTTGATGATTTATATTGTGAACTGCAGGAAGAATTGAGTCCTTTTAGGTTTTCTTCCCAAGCTGCTTATCAAGTTTTGGAATTTGTCGGTAGTCTATTTTTCGGGTAGGCTCTGCCAAATTTTTTATAAAAGTCTTGAAAATCTAATGGAATGATTTCCTAATTTGCTCCACTTTAAAAAAGTTAAGAATTTAGATTGTTGGAGGTTCTAATTTGGATTTTGAGGCTATAAATGATGAAAATAGGAAAATCTTGATATTTGTAATGATTGAAATGGATTACGAGCCTAATTAGGGTAATTTGGTTAACTCAGGGCTTAGTGGAACGGGTCTTGACAGCTTTCGTTCCATTTTTATTGCGTATCTTTTGTTAACGTCGACAACAACAACGTCATTGGCATTTGGAGTTCTATTAAAGATTTTGATTTAAGAGGTGTCAATGCCAATTTTAGATAATTAGGTTTTAATGCTTTAATATTGAGGCCCAAAGCCCCTGTAAAGAATCCTCAAATGGACCACACCACATCAGAGGCGTGTGTAACAACCCCAAATTTTTAACTAACTTGCGTTACACTTGTCAGAATTGTGACCCGGCTACGTGAATACCGGACAGTATTTCGAACTTCGGGAGTCGACACCGAAGTGATTTTACGATTCTTTGATTGTGTGTATTAGTATTTTAGTATTTTACGAGTTTCGGGCTGGTCGGGCGATATTTAATTGAGTGAGGAATCGCCTAGGTAAATGGGGGAGTAAAACACATTAAAGAATACATATAAATAAATTTTCTAATAATTTAATTAATTAGTTGACGGGATGTGGCGAGAAAACGGGCGTAGCAAGACAATTGACGGAGAAATACGGACCGAGGAACGCAAGACCTACGTGGGAGTCGGATAATTACACAACACACGAGCTATATGATTGGAATTGTTAAAGTGACACAGCCCAAAGAGAAGTAACCATCAGATTGGCCTCGAGATGCATGTGTGTTTTGAGATGCAAACAAGGGGATATAAATAGGATCCCACCCACCTAACTTTACTATTCCATCACTATTCATCTCCTTCTCCACCGATTCTCTCCTCCGCCTCTCCTCTCCTCCTCCTTCCTCCCTCCCTTGGTGAGCAAGCCACCGACCCTAGGTGGTCCAGTGGTGGTCGGACACTCACCGGAGGTCCGAGAGCTCGTCGGAGTTGGTGAGTACTCTTTCTATCTATCTCCCGTATTCCCTCACGGTTGTTAGTGTCGGGCTCACTGGTTTTTAGCAACTTGCCGTTGTTGTGAAGGTGGCGATGATCGAGGGCGGTCGAGGACAGTTATTATTGGTTCACTAGAGTCCCTACGTCCTCGGAGCACCCCAATATCATGGCATAGCAGTAGAGGTAACAAATTTTCTCTTCTTGCACTGTAGCACGAATAACTCACTATTTTACGTCTGTCTGTAGAGGTGGTGGCTGTCCTGACCGAAAATTGGTTGGAGATAGCTCTCTAAAGTCCTAACAGTCACAGAACCCCTCCCCAACCTCGTGATATGAACGTAGAATAAACTGTTTATATGTTGTGCCCTATTTTTCTTATCAATGGTGACAATTTTGTGTCTCACCGAAATATGCATGAGTGGGCGACCCTGCTGGCCAAACCACCAAGCGTAGGTTGTCGGGGACCTCTCCATGACCTCAATGATGCCTTGCCACCCTTGTTGTGTTCGATTTGGTCGTGTTGGAACGGTTTTAGTGTCGTGAACTGAGGTGATATTGTTGATGTGTTGTGTGGGACTGTTTTGTGACGGCCCCAAATTTCCCGGGCCGCCTCGTGGTCAGCTACCTCCCTTGCCTCAGCTCCGGGAGTCGCTGCCACGTGTCCCTCTGCCTTCGTACTTTAGGTAATTTGTTAAAGTCATTAAAACTTATCATTTACAAAGAAATTAACAGCGGAAGAATTTAAAGTTTAACAAAATGCATTCATATTTATATATAAAAGTTTACTGATCAAACCTATAGTGGAAAACCCGGCTGTACTGTGCATACAAGCGATCAACTATAAGAGTATGTATACCAGTACAAGTGTGTATCCAGTTTCCCAACCCAAAAGATAGTACAAAATATCATAATATAGACATCACACGTACAAAAGAGCCTCGGCGTAGGCAAGTCGGATGAAATCGCCGATGATCCCCTGCTCTCGCTAGTACTACGATCCGCGCTCACCACCACAAAAAGGCAGATGGCGAGCCCAGTAAGTAAAATCCCAAGGAAAACCACCGTGCATAAATAATGGAAATAATTAACAGAGCCAATAAGTAGTGTTAAATAAACATGTGGAAGGAAGGAAAATATGCAGGCAACTGCTCAAAGCTAATCGCATGTATATAAACACATTGATAGACAAAAGGGTGCGAACACAGCCACTAAGTGTGTACTAGGACCAGGAGCCCTAGTCGTGGCCCATGCCTCCGACCCTACGACTGTATCCCAGCGACATTAACCCTAATGGGCTAATCGAACGTGTGAAATGGAGTCCAACTCGGGATATCATCTACCGAGTTCCTAGAACACGCGCTACACACCTAGCCAGCGACCTCAACTACCCGTGGATACATAGACGGTCCCATAACCGTCCCAAGAGGGAATATAAATCACAGATTTTCAAGGAAATAAAGCTCAATGGAAATAAATAAGTAAATGCAGTAGTGGTGTTCAGTTGGGTTTTACGTACCCGAAAATACGCATTCCGACTTCCCGGACCCGTCAGTACGCCCCACCTAGCTCCCCAATGTCCGAGCTATGGTTTCCCGGTCCCTGAAGTCCATTTTATAGTGTTTTATACTTTTTGGAAACATAATATATCATTTTATGATATTATATTATATTTTTAATTACCAGTTGTAGTACCTCTTCTGGGCTGGGTTGGGGTTCCAAAAATACCCGAAAAGTCTCGAAACCACTTTTCTACCTTTTTCAAATTTTCTATATTTCTCTAGAATTTTTCTAAATTTTTCTGATATTTTTCACATATTTTTCCTATTTCCCAACAATTAAAACTGTTTTTTTTTAGAAAAATAAAATAAAATAAAAATATTATTAAAATAATAAGGGTGGGTCCCCCGAACCGGGTCCGACCCGACCTAACCGGGTCGGCCCGGTTAGGCCCATCTGGCCGGGTTCGGGTCGGGCCTGGTCCAGGCCCACCCGGGTTGGGGGGGGCGGTTTGGCCGCCCACTGGGATGGGCTCCGGGCCGGCCCAGCCGCCGCCGGGGTGCACGCACGCACGCACGCGTGCGTGCCCCCTTCTTCTTCTTCCCACCAGAGGCGCACAGCGCCTCTGGTGTGCGCCTCTGGTTCTTCTTTCTTCATTTTTTTTTCTTCTTCTTTGTTGCCTCATCACTCCCCTCTCGATTTCTCTTCAATCTCACTCCATAGGTGACCTCCAAACATCAAAGTCTCACCACAAATTCATCAAAACAACCCCAAATTCTCGGATCAAAAATACATGCAAATAACCCAATATTTATCAAATCACCTCAATTTTTCCACAAATTCGAACCAAATCAATGTAAATCATCGAAACCAACTTCAATAACAACGAATTCACCAAAATCAGTGACCCAATATCTCGAAATCGAAATCTCACTACAACATCCATTTTAATGGAAAATTAACAAAAATGAGAGTAAATTACCTTAGATCGGTTGTTGTGAGGCTCAATCTCCTCTCCAAGCTCAGTTTCGTCCCTCCTCAAACCTCAGACTTATCCCTGATCTCCCAGCAAATTTTCAAGAAAGAAGAAATGTTTGATTTGCATGTTGGATTGATCAAGGTGTATATATAGTTGGTGTTTTAATCTCACGTGCGCACGCATCTCGAGGTAAATCCAATGGTCACTGAACACCCTGTGTCACCAACTTCATGAACACCCTATCATGACACCATGTATCTCGAATTTCCTTGTTGTGCATCTCGATGACAATCCTATGTATACTGATTATTGATTTCAAACTATAGGACTTTATTATAATCCAATTGATTTAATTCATAACACCTATTCTAGTCATCAATAAATTTCATAAATTTGTGAATATGGTCACACTAATTCTCCGACCACTCGGCACCCTGTGCCCCATGTCCGGCACGCTTCCCGAGGCAGTACCTCACTTAGTGTACCCAATTTAATTTCCTTAGCTTAGCCTACGCTTATATGTTTACATCTAATTAAATAAATTCTCAACCATAACATGTTTAAATAATTTAAATCTAATTAACCCCAACGCCCGGCCTCACTGCTACCAAACCCCGCGTTGGCGCATTCACCGAACTAAAACCCCGGCTCACAACTCGCCGGAAAAGTTTATTTTAAATGCACACCGGTGACAGATAATACATCATTATCATGAAAATGAAAATATCAATAAATCACCGAAATTAGAAAAACAACAATACACAGTCAATACTAGGTCCAGAACATGCCTAATCTATCCACGGCATCCACGTGTCGTCCGAGCTGACGTCCTAATCTGAAATAAGGTAAATAACGGCGTTAATAAAATAACGGGCCGTTACAGTTTTGAGCCCTCATCAGAAACTACCCCTAGAGGCAGCGCCGCCACTTGACCACCAGGACTGGAGGTTTTCGGGGACCCAACTAAGCCTTGGCTTGGGTCCCACAGCCTCCGGAGTGGTCAACAACAGTGATGCGAGCACAAACTTTTGGTATTTCATGTTATGTTCATTTCATGGGTGTTATGCTTCTCCTCGCCGAAATCCGTTGCCGTAGGCGACGCCACCGCTATGCCACCATGACCAGGGATGTCGGGTACCAAGCTAAGTCTATGCTTGTGTCTCACGACTCTCGGAGCGGCCTAAAATAGCGGCATTATTGATATATTATGTCATTTAAGTAATGTTATGCGTGTTATCACCTTCTCACCCGAAACCACCCATCGTGGCGGTACTGTCGTCGACGCAATGACATGGGGGACTGCTGGTGACCTTACCATGTTCGTCATGGAGTCTCATAGCCCCGGAGCATCCATATCGATGATGATGAGTCGTAATGGCGGAGATACGCGTGAGTTGTTTATATTGCGTCAAGTAGTCGTCGACATGACGTAGGGCATGCATGTGACCTCCCCATGTCGTGTTGATATCCTACGGACGTTAAACCACACCCACGAAGTTCCCAAACTCGTTGGTGCATAGTCATTTTGAGTCGCGTTTGACGGATTTGAGTTTGAAGGTCGGGAATTGGCTATGACGTCGTGGCCACGCTGCCAGCTCATCGAGGCTATGACTTGACCCACATACGACTGAGTCGAGCCTACAACATATGAGTAGACTCATATGCATTGTGAGTACCGACGTTGTGATGGCGTACTCGTGATTATTGTCACTATTTTGCAAACCCGAGAGAGTATATGTTTTTCCTAACAATTTGACGAGTCATATAAATACTTAAAACATTAGGGATACACTATGGTTTAAATTAAGGTTTAATTAATGACTCAACCCGTTAATTAAAGTTTCCAACCTTTTCAGTAGAGGGAAACTTGGGAATATGCATTAGGGACGCGAGAGTGTTGTTACGCGGGTTGCGATTAGTCAGGTAAGTACACTTGCCTTAAAAAGCATTTGTACGTTAGTAAGCCAGCTAAGAAAATACCATGTGATTCATTTTCATTCCGTTGTCTTTGCTATTATCTACTTGTTGGCATTCCATTCCATATTCCTTGTCTTTGTGTTCTTGGCATAAGTGTGTGTCTCGAAGGTACATGCAGCCTACACTAGAAGGGATAAAACGCGGGCACTCGTGTGCACGAGTGTTTGACCACCCCTAGTGATTGTGTGATACCATGTACTATATTTTTGTGGATTGTTGTGGTATTGTTGTGGATTTTAGACCACTTATGGCCTTTCTTGACTCGTAGAACACGCATGTATCGATTGTTATTGTTTCCAGTCTGCCTATCATGCACCTTGTTTATTTAACTTCCTGTTTTTCAATTCATGCATGATATTTAGACTGCCTTGTTTGATAATTCATGAATTACTGTTATATTCTTCTGGCATTACTTTCAATTTCTCTCAGTTGCTCACCGTCTAGTTTGTGATGGTAGGTGCAGATAGAGCGGAGTGCAGTAGAGGCAAGAGCCCTGCTTAGGCGACTTTTTGTGAGGATTAGCAGTTGGACTTAGAGACCATTTAGTAGGTTTTATGTTTTGCTCATTTGTATATCGCTTTATATATGTATGTTGGTTTATCGAATTGTACATGAATACCCGGGGTTTTCCACACTTATAGAATTTCTAATTTCCCTTTGATTGAGTTATTTCCCCCTTTGTTATAATTGTTTAGTCTTCCGCTATATATTATTGCAATAACTCTTTTATAAATTACTAAATTGATTAAATAAGAGGTTGACTAGGCTCATCAGGTTGCCAAATGATGACTTGGGACCTGCACGGGTCTAGGCCGGGCATACCCAATTGCACGGGGAAATTGGGGCCGTCACAGCGTGCCCTACTAGGGTTGTGATTTCTTGTATTTTTTCTTGTTACCCTTCCTAAAACTAATCCAATTTCTCCTATGTATCTATTTTGTAGGTTTGTTGTCATGGGAGACCTTTCAATATGCATCAAGTGTAAGCTAAAGGTAATAATTGAAAGTATAAGCTCCCCCTATCAACATGCATGTCCAAATTCTTGATACCAATATATTTCATACCAACAAGAATGGGTATGAAGTCTCTCCCTATCAATATGCATCAATATCATTCACACTATGTATAATTCTCCCCAATATAAAACAATGAAAACATGAACTCAGTTATGGCTTTAACACATGAGTTAACAACATAGTTAATGTCTAATTTTTCTGGCCAAGCGGCATTAGCACGCTAATTACAGAGTTAGCGTGCTAATGGGTCATTTAATTAATTTGGGCCAGAACAGTATTAACGTGCTAAATTTTGCAATTAGCACACTAATTGCTCTCTAGAGTTTTGGAAATAAAAGTTTTGAATTTTTGACACACAACTCTAATTCACCTCAAACTTCATGGACACTTCATTAACACCATATAAACATGGTTAGAACAGCTAAAACATGTGTAGAAGGTCTGATTCACGAGACATGCCTAACTCATGCCGTGTTAGTGGCTTCGGCCCAAAAGTGTTTGGCTACATTGTATTCAATTATCATGGTCCCGCACATAATGCATATGAAATGCAAGCATGTCATCAAAAATAATAATATAAGCACGTTATGTGTGTGTGATTAATGCAAGACATATTATGCTTAACTCTTATTCATTTATCTATCATTTACGAACATTCATATTCCAAAGTAAATCTAATTCACTCTATGAATCATGAACTTTGGTACCCATACATCTTTATGTTCTATAAAATGTGTATCATATACATTTTTTTCTACCCATGCTAGTTTACCTCTATTAGTCTTATTTAAGACACATTTGCCAATATTATGAGATCTATTGCATTTGAAGCATCTCTTAAATTTGGCCTATAGCTTTCCATAGCTCAATAGGCTAGCACCATAGCCTATGCCTCTCTTGTTGAGTGCACGTCGTTGTGCGCCCAACATCATGTCAAACATCTTAGTACCATTTGTGAACTTGGTCACCGTGGTGGTCAAGTCCTTTACATCTTTTGTTAAGCCATTTCTCTCATTTATGACCAATTCTAAGTCATTTTGGAGATCATCGATAATCTCATTTTGAGATTCAATCTCACTATTGGCTTTGATCAAGCTCTTTTTATGTTAATTAGTCTTTTTAACTTCTTTTTCTAACTCATTCCTAAGGTCATAAACATTAGGCATATCATTCAATGCATTTACATTATCACAATTAAAAGAGATAGAGTCACTTACTGTGACGGCCCCAATTTCCCCGTGCAATTGGGTACGCCCGGCCTAAACCCGTGCAGGCCCCGGGTCATCGCTCGGCAATCCTGACGAGCCTAGTCAGCCTTTGATTTAATCAATTCCGTAATATATGAAAGAGTTATTGCATTTATACACAGCGGAAGACTAAAACAATTAGAACAAAGGGAAATAATTCAATCAAAGGGAAATTAGGAATTCTATAAGTGTGGAAAACCCTGGGTATTCATATACAATTCGATAGGCATATATACATGATACCAATCTCACAAAAGAAATACCAAGTTCAATGATCCCGACAATATAATTATAAAACGATATACACATCAGCAAAAAAATATAAACACCTACTATAGAGTCTCTCTGATGTCGCTGCTAATCCTCACAGTAGATCACCTAGGCAGGGCCCTTTACCCTTGCTACTCTCCACTCTATCTGCACCCACCGTCACAAACTAGACGGTGAGTAACTGAATAAAATTGCTAGTAGTACCAGAAGAATGTAACAGTAATTTATGATTATAACAAGAAAAGCAGTCTAAGTATCATGCAGAAATGAAATAACTGGGAAGTAAATAAATCAAATGCATGATAAAGAGACTGATAGATAAACAATCGATATTTGCATATTCTAAGATTCAAAAGAGGCCTATGAGTGGTCTATTTCACAGCAATACGGCAAAGATCTCGCAAGATCTCCCTGGGCAATGTCGCAACACTAGCGCAACGTGAAATCGAGAGGCATCGCAACACCTCTCGAATCCAGTACCCAGTACACACATCACTAGGGGTGGTCAGTTACCCCTACAGAGGGCACCCTCGTTGTCCCAGCTAGTGCGGGACCACATGATACCTTCGAGACACACACTCATGCCAAGAACATACAACCAAGGATATGGAATGGAATATCAAGCAAAGGATCAATACAACAATAACAATAAATAGATTAGGTATAAATCACATGTTATTTTCTTGCTGGTCTACTAATGTACACACATACAAGCCCAGTATTCACTTCGAGACTTTAACGCGTTACCCGTGTTTCTCGATTACCTGACAACGAATGAAACCCCGAATGTCGTTTTAGAGTTCGTGTTTAGTTTTAGGGTGATTCTCATAAACTTGGTTTGAATTCATTTAATTAACGCAATCCATACTATAGTTGATGCCCTTTACACCCTGGTTGGGCTCTTGTTGGGTCCATGTGTCAAGCCTATATTCACCTAAGTAGGCTTAATAGGTGGACACTTGTTGGACTTAGGTCAATATGGACTATTTCCTTCATTTTATGCATGTATTTGGGCTTTAAGTTGTACCTATTGTATTGGGCTATTATTGTAATGTGTGTTAAATGTGTGTTGGGCCCTCATTACAATGTATATTGGGCCCATATTGTAATAGGTGTTGGCTGTGTGTTGGGCCCTTATTGGGCCTCAACACAAGCCCATACTCATCATTTCATTTTTTGAATAAATGTCCATCCACTTGTTTTATTTATTCACACACACAAACTGATGTGTACACCCCACTGGTGTGCACACTCACACTTCACACACACACCCCCGCTGTTTTGTGCACACAACACCCCGCAGTTGTGTGCACCCCACTGTTATTTACGTTTTATCACGCACCCCAAATGTGGGGTACACATGCATATATATGCATGCAACCATATACCTTTACCCACTCACACGCCATCATTTTTCACTATGCACACACCTAAAACTGTTGTGTACACCACTGTGGTGTACACACACTGTTGTGTACACCCCACTGTGGTGTACACTGTTGGGAAATGTGCCTTAGGTCAATCCATTAATAGTCTTTATGAATACATTTTAGTTAATAAAATAGAGGATTTCATTTGCTGTTTATTATAATTGATTTGCATGTTTACATTATAATAAGATCTATGGGTATTTACAGAAATATCCTAAATGTCCCTAGTCGATTATTATACTGGGAACTAAAATGAATTAAGACTAGTGTGAGTCTTGATTGATGATCATACGATGATCATACGTATAGGAATACGAATCAAGATCATGAGTACTTGTTAGGGAACAAAGTACTGGACCGACCCGCTATGAGAACATCACATGGATTAAGTCATAGTTGTTTCCCATGATAGGTATATTTTTCAGTCCTTTAACTTGAGATTACCAGAGACTTCAACATTAGGAATACAGTGATTTGACGCAATCAAACGTTGTTTTTAACCGTACGATTATAAAGGTTGTGATTGGTTACTGTGTGAATAATGTGGTGAAGTTGTGTAATTGAGATAGAATTTGTCCCTCTCATATAAAGAGAGATATCCAGTGGATCCCTCGATGTGTTAGACTGTTAAAAGGCCTAGTCTAAGTGAATTGATATTGATCAATGTCACTTAGATGTTTTCAGTCTACCTGGAAATCGAGACTAGTACGATTGAGCATGTTGGATGACAATTCCATGCCTTATGTTTGATCAAAAGGATATCGTGTGAAAAAAGGACGTTATATACACTATTGATTAGGTTGTATCGATTTGACATTCATACAACTTGGGTAGTCATAATGTCTTGCTAGAGGCCGCTTATGACTTGTATACCAAAATGTGTTTTGGTACACTGCCAACATTGTATGAGCCTATTGGGTCGCACACTGAGAATGGTTTTGCGAGATTTTAAGATGGTTCAGAAAAATGAATTTTATATGATAAAATTCATGACAGAAACACCCTTGTAGTGTATTACACTTATACTTCTTTAAGTAGGGGTATATGTGTAATTTACTTAACCGTCTATATACAAGGGTTGTATAAATAGACGTTTTAAGTTAGAATATAAGTACGAAAGATTTAAAAAGGGCTGAAACTCTATTTTTGTTTTAAGAAACGACTTAGGCTTTTTTGGTGTGCTCTGGATTATTTTGGAGAGAAACAAAAAGGTTTTGTATTCTCTCAAAGCTAGCACTTCAAATCTCGACCACCATTCGTGTGTGGACTGCTGATAGAGGGCGCTCGTTGTTGGCAGCGCCTTAGAGATCGATTAACCTTAAAAAGGGTACATTGCGAGTGAGGTATGATTAAGTTTTCATAGTATAAACGTGTTTTAATGGAATCATATTCGGATCCTGTTGGGGTTTTTTTCAAAATAGTTTTGAAATCTCCACTGTTAAAACCCAACATACACACAGTGATATGCACACCCCGCCATACACACACATCAAAACCGTCACCCACACACAACAAAAATGGTCCACATACACTTAAAACAACCACACCTACACACTCCAAAACAACCACACATGGGGTCACCTCCGGCCAGTAGCGTCGCCAAAGGGTGACCTTCGACCAGCCTTGACCGACACCGGGGTCGATCATCCAAACAGTGGCCACCATTAACCCAAAAATAGTCGTAAAAACACCACAAATTCGTGTAAACAGTGAGAAAAAAATGAGAAGCAGCGAGAGAAACAGAGAGAGAGCGAGATGGGTACTCACTTAGCCGTCTCCAGTGACGGTTCGATGTTCCAGAGCCATGGATGGAAGTGGTGGTGACTGGAAAACGAGAGTGGAAGGCGACCGAGTGAGAGAAAGAGAGTGCAAACCGAGAGAGAAAAGAAGGGAAAGAGAGAGAGAAGCTGACCTAACGTCTTCGGTGGTGGTGGAGGACCCAAATGCAGTGGTGGGTGGCGGTGGTGATGTCCAGTCGAGAGGAGGAGGGAGGGATGACGTGAGGCCGAGAAGAGGGAGGAAAGAACGTGAGTGAACGAGAGAGGAATAGAGAGGAAGACGTCTTCCTCGTCGACAGTGACTCAACGATCACCTTTGGCCTCGTCGGGGTCGGTGTCGCCTGTGGGAGGCGGCGGCAGTGGCGAGAGGGAGGAGAAGTGAACAGTGACGGTTGTTGGATGGAGGAGATGATGAATAGTGTACATTAGGGTTTTAGGGTTTCCTTTGTTTTTATATGTGTGTAACAACGCGAAATGACCCTTTTGTCCTTAGACTAACACTTGTTCATCCCTTGGACAGCTACCCTTATGGGTCATTTGGCTCATCCTCTTAATCTAACACATATCCACATCTCTATGACCATCCAATTGCTCTCCTCACTCACTTGTGTCACTTTAACAATCTTATCCTATATTAACCCATTAGATTAATTTTATTAAATTATAAATAAGGTCACACAAATTCTCGCCTACTCGGTACACAGTGCCCCGTGTCCGACACGCTTCTCGAGGAGATCCCACTTAGTATTGAAATAAATTTCTTCATGTCTAAGTTATACTTTATTGTTAACATTGTATTTCCTCAACTTAGGTCATATATTTCATTTGACTTTGTTTATTAATAATGTCCACTAAAACGGTCCCCGAAAACCCCGTTTAACTAAACGACACCTCACTCAATTAAAATATAGCCCGAACGGCTCGAGACCCGTATACTAAAATACTAATACACAAAGTCAAAGAATCATAAAATTACCTCGGTGTCGACTACCGAAGTTTGAAATACTATCTAGTATCCACGTAGCCGGGTCACAATCCTGACACGTGTAACACAAGTCAGTTAAAAATTCGGGGTTGTTATAGTCTCCCCCACTTATTAGAATTTCGTCCTCGAAATTTAAACTAATAAGTAAATTAAGTTACAAACTTACCGGAATCAAACAGGTAGGGAAAATGCTCGCGCATGTAGGATTCTAACTCCCAGGTCAACTCCTCATCTCTATGAAATTTCCATTTCACGAGCACCGAAGGAATTTCTTTGTTCCTCAACGTTTTGACTTTGCGGTCAACGATCTGGATCGGTTGCTCCACGTACGTAGCATCGTCCTGCAACTGGATCTGGCTCAAGTCTACCATCAGTCGTCGTCCTCCACTTGACTTGTCTAGTCGAAGCATTGAAATATGTAATACTGGGTGAACACCGACGAGCTCTGGCAGTAACTCTAACTGATATGCAACCTTACCGACCCTCTTCACAATCTTAAAGGGACCGATAAACCTCAGAGCAAGCTTCCCTTTGATTCCGAACCATTTGTAATCCTTCAGATGTGAGACTTTCAGGTATACATAGTCTCCCAAGTCGTACTGAAGCTCATCGTGATACTGATTATAGTATTTCTTATGCCGCTCCTGGGCACCCTTAAGTTTCTGACGAATCTGCCGTACCTTCTCAATATGATTAACAACAATCTCATGACCAACTGTCACAACATCCTCTGGCTCAGTCTAGCAAGAAAGTGATCTACAAGGCCTACCATAGAGCGCCTCGAATGCTGCCATACCGATACTCGCATGATAACTGTTGTTGTATGCAAACTTGCACAAATGAAGGTACTCTTCCCATGACCCGCCGTATTCCAAAACACACATCCTGAGCATGTCTTCCAACACCTGGATCAACTTCTCAGATTGTTCGTTTTTCTGTGGATGGAACGCCGTACTCAACTCCAGTCTGGTGCTAAACTGAGCCTGCATGCTCTGCCATAATAACGAAGTGAACTGCGTCCCTCGATCGACACAATCGATAACGGAACTCCGTGCAATCTGACAATCTCGCGTTCGTAGAGGATGCTCAGTCTGTCAACTCTATGTGTAGTGGATACCGGTATGAAATGAGCAGATTTTGTCAATCGATCCATAATTACCCAGATGCTGTCGTGACCACGAGGAGATCAGGGCAAGCCACTGACGAAATCCATAGCAATGTGCTCCCACTTCCATCGAGCAATGGGTAGGGGCTGCAGCAATCCTCCAGGCCTTCGATGCTTAGCCTTCACGCGCTGGCATATCTCACACGCTCGAATAAACTCCGACACATCGGATTTCATCCCTGGCCACCAGAAAAGACGTCGCATGTCAGCGTACATCTTGGTTCGACCCAGATGCACAGAAAAAGGGGAACGGTGAGCCTCCTGAAGTATCTCGTGCGTAAGTCAGCCGCCAATGGAATCCACTGTCGCCCACGATACCTTAAGCAAGAGTCTATCGACCGACTTCAATCTGGATACTCTGAACTGTCTGCCATCTCACTGTAACGCTGGTACGACTTATCGCCCTGCTGTCCCTCGAGAACAGTCTGCAGTGAAACGGTCTGCAATCTCATCTGACCACACATCTGTTTCCTGGTAGTCGTCGGCACGTCCGCTGAACTCATCATCTCGGCTGCCTCAAGTAACGCATACTCGTGAGTCATACGACATACGACTACCTCTGCATCAGATCCTCTGCGGCTCAAAGCATCGGCAACAACATTGGCTTTCTCTGGATGATACTCAAGTGCGAAATCGTATTCCTTCAGGAATTCAAGCCAACGTCTCTGTCTCAGGTTGAGTTCCTTCTGAGTAAACAAGTACTTCAAGCTCTTATGGTCTGTATACAACTCGAAACGCACGCCATACAAATGGTGTCTCCAAATCTTCAACGCAAATACAATCGCCGCCAACTCTAAGTCGTGGGTTGGGTAGTTCCTCTTATGAACTTTCAATTGTCGGGATGCGTAAGCGATAACTCTGCCCTCTTACATCAGCACACCACCCAAACTAATCTTCGACGCATCGGTATACACGACTAAGTCTTTCCCAGTCTTGGGCAATGCTAAGATAGGTGCGGTCGTCAATTTCTCCTTCAAAGTAGAGAATGCCTGCTCACACTCTTCGTTCCAATCAAACTTCGCGTTCTTCTGCGTCAGTTTCGTCGTTGGTGTAGCAATCTTGGAGAAATCTTGCACAAATCGGCGATAGTATCCTGCTAATCCCAAGAAACTACGAATCTGAGTCACGGTAGTCGGAGTAGGCCACTTAATCACGGCTCTAATCTTCTCTGGATCAACGACAACACCGTCAGCTCCAACTACGTGCCCTATAAATCTAACCTCTGGTAGCCAAAATTCGTACTTGCTAAACTTAGCGTAGAGTCGGTGGTCCCTCAGAGTCTGCAACACTGTTTGTAAATGTCCCTCGTGCTCCTCACGAGTCCAGGAATAGATGAGGATGTCGTCGATGAACACAATCACGAATCGATCTAAGAAATCCCTCATCACTCGGTGCATCAGGTCCATGAACATCGTCGGCGCATTAGTCAATCCAAACGGCATGACTGTGAACTGGAAGTGACCGTATCTCGTGCTAAATGTTGTCTTCTCTTGATCCTCAACCCTGATTCTGAGCTGGTGATAGCCTGATCTCAGATCTATTTTAGAAAACCACTGCGCTCCGGTTAACTGATCAAACAAATCGTCAATACGCGGTAACGGGTACTAATTCTTCACTGTAACCTTGTTCAATTGCCTGTAGTCGATATAAAGCCTCAAACTACCATCCTTCTTCTTGACAAACAACATTGGTGCTCCCCATGGCGACATACTAAGACTGATGAAGCCTAACTCTAGCAACTCATTTAGTTGACTCCTCAGCTCCTCAAGCTCTCGTGGTGCCATCCTATACGGTGGTATCGAAATCGGTCTAGTCCCTGGGACTAAGTCAACTATGAAATCTATCGTCCGTTACGGTGGTAATCCTGGCAGATCCTCGGGGAATACGTCAGTGAACTCGCACACGATCGGTACATCTTCTATGTCAACCTCTTGTCTCACACCAGTACTCATGACGCTCACAACAATCTCGAAATTGCCATTTATGGCCTCTCTGCCTCTGGTGATTGGAAGTAACGGTGCAATACCCTGAATGCAAATCTCTGTACCGTATGCCAACGGAATCGTGATCATCTTCTCGTAACAACCGATATAAGCATGGTATGCTCCTAACCAATCCATGCCCAATAAGGCATCGAACTCAAGAAACTCAAGTACTCACAAGTCAGCAGGAAACTCGTAGCCCTCTATCTTTACCGGACACTCAACACATAGAAAGTTTAGGTAAATCTTGTCCCCAGCAGCCGTGCTAAGGATCAAGGGTCTACTAAGTATAATGGGTCTCAACCCTAACATGTCTACCATAAGTCCGGAAATAAACGAAACAGTCGAACCAGAATCGAACATGGTATGCATGAATGTACAATAGATAGAAATCATACCCTTAACTAGGTTTCGGGACACCCCCGGATCTAGCTCAACCGCTGCCTGCACCCGCTCTCTCTGGTGCTGATAATGCTGTGCCTGTGTCCTCTCAGGCTGAGTACACTGAGCCTAGATATGGCCCACTCTACCGCATCTGTAACATGTACGTGTATCCTATGTACTCTGAGCCTGACCCTGTCCGCGACTCTGTGTAGATCTATGGATCTGAGTCTGTCCTGGCCTGGATGTCTGTCTCTGTCTACCTTCTTGCCAGAATCTCGGCTCATTTGTAGATCGTCCCCGTGATCGTCTGATGTGTCTCGTAGGCTGTGGAGGATGACTAGCGAAGCTCGGCACTGGTGGAGACGTCCGTGCTGGTCGAGTAGGTGGTGCAATGGATCCTACACTCGGAGCTCTAAAATCTCGGTAACGAAGTCTGTTCTTCCTCCGTTTCTTGTTCTGATGATCCTCTGATCTAGTCTCCAGTATGACCGGTCTCACCTCCTCAGGGTGAGAAATTAGGTAGCTCTCTCTAGCCAAACTCCGTTCGTATGCCCTTTGAAGAGTCTCTGGCTCGGTAGTGATTACTGAACCTCCAATGGCAGGTAGCAAACCCACAATGAAATAGTAGATCCGATCGGCCTCTGAATCTGCTGATCCTCCCGCATAAGGTAGTAGCTGAATAAATCTGCCCATGTAATCCATCACTGGCTCTCCCACTGACTGTCACAATAAAGTGAACTCATTCCTCTTCACCCATAACACTGTTGGTGGGAAATACTTCTGGTTAAACTGGGTCTTGAAATCGATCCAGTCTCGCGGAATGCCTCGGGTAGCGACAATGGTAGTCCACCAATCATCCGCCTTCCCCTGAAGCATGGATGAGGAAATCGTCGCTCTTATGTGATCCTCGGTAGCGATAATAGTATGAATCTTCTTATGGTTCTTCAGGAAAAGCCCTGCCACTGCCACGTCTATACCACCGAAAAACTTAACTGGATCGTGCCTCTTGAATTCTCTTCACTACCTCGCCTCAGCAGTGGCCTTAGAGCCCTTCTCCAGAGTATTGACCGGAGTAGTCTCTACAGCAGCCACCAGCGTAGTCGGTGTCTCCGTCACTCGTACTAGCTCTATTTGTAATGGAGGTGTCTCCGCCTCGGTTTGTGTACCTGTCGCAGCAACTGCTCCCTCAGGAATCGTCGCTAACGGAATCGGGGCGGTGGAAGCCGTAGCTGCTGGAGTCTCCATCCTCTGAGTGGTAGAAACAGGTGGAATAGGTGTGGTCGGGGTCGATGGCGTCGCGATAGTCAGTGCGGGTGTCGTCAGCGACCGCACTAGATCCTCAAATCTCCGTGTCCAAGCGCGAAACTCCTCCGAAGTAACAAATCGAGAATCAGTCGTCCCGCTGTCGTCGCTCGGACCTGCCTAATCCGCCATCGCTGTCTAAGCCAAGAGAGCGATACTTCGGATCAATACATAGCTACCGCGTACCATATAGTACACACAACAATCGTAATATGTACAAAGTTAAATCTGACTCATCCCCAACTCCCCCATCTAAGTTTCAAAAAGGATTATAGGGTTTCCACTCTAATTTCAACCATTCCTAACTTCCGCTGGTTTAATGGATTGTGTTTTAAATCAAGATTCGGGACTATATAACCTTAAGCACAGATACCAACTGTGACGGCCCCAATTTTCTCGTGCAATTGGGTACGCCCGGCCTAAACCCGTGCAGGCCCCGGGTCATCGCTCAGCAATGCTGACGAGCCTAATCATCCTTCGATTTAATCAATTCCGTAATTTATGAAAGAGTTATTGCATTAATACACTGCGGAAAACTAAAACAATTAGAACAAAGGCAAATAACTCAATCAAAGGGAAATTAAGAATTCTATAAGTGTGGAAAACCTCGGGTATTCATGTACAATTCGATAGGCATATATACATGATACCAATTTCACAAAAGAAATACCAAGTTCAATGATCCCAACAATATAATTATAAAACGATATACACATCAGCAAAAAAATATAAACACCTACTATAGAGTCTCTCTGATGTCGCTGCTAATCCTCACAGTAGATCACCTAGGCAGGGCCCCTTGCCCTTGCTGCTCTCCACTCTATCTGCACCCACCGTCACAAACTAGACGGTGAGTAACTGAATAAAATTGCTAGTAGTACCAGAAGAATGTAACAGTAATTTATGATTATAATAAGAAAAGCAGTCTAAGTATCATGCAGAAATGAAATAACTGGGAAGTAAATAAATCAAATGCATAATAAAGAGACTGATAGATAAACAATCGATATTTGCATATTCTAAGATTCAAAAGAGGCCCATGAGTGGTCTATTTCACAGCAATACGACAAAGATCTCGCAAGATCTCCCCGGGCAATGTCGCAACACTAGCGCAGCTTGAAATCAAGAGGCATCGCAACACCTCTCGAATCCAGTACCCAGTTCACAAATCACTAGGGGTGGTCAGTTACCCCTGCAGAGGGCACCCTCGTTGTCCCAACTAGTGCGGGACCACATGATACCTTCGAGACACACACTCATACCAAGAACATACAACCAAGGATATGGAATGGAATATCAAGCAAATGATTAATACAACAATAACTATAAATAGATGAGGTATAAATCACATGTTATTTTCTTGCTGGTCTACTAACGTACACACATACGAGGCATGCATGTACTTAGCTGAACTAGCGTAACCCGGTATTCACTCCGAGACTTTAACGCGTTTCCCGTGTTTCTCGACTACCTGACAACAAATCAAACCACGAATATTGTTTTAGAGTTCGTGTTTAGTTTTAGGGTGATTCTCATAAACTTGGTTTGAATTCATTTAATTAACGTAATCCATACTATAGTTGATGCCCTTTACACCCTGGTTGGGCTCTTGTTGGGTCCACGTGCCAAGCCTATATTCACCTAAGTAGGCTTAATAAGTGGACACTTGTTGGACTTAGGTACATATGGATTATTTCCTTCATTTTATGCATGTATTTGGGCTTTAAGTTGTACCTATTGTATTGGGCTTTTATTGTAATGTGTGTTAAAAGTGTGTTGGGCCCTCATTACAATGTGTGTTGGGCCCTTATTGTAATAGGTGTTGGGTGTGTGTTGGGCCCTTATTGGGCCTCAATACAAGCCCATACTCATCATTTCATTTTTTGAATAAATGTCCATCCACTTGTTTTATTTATTCACACACACAAACTGATGTGTACACCCCACTGGTGTGCACACTCACACTTCACACACACACCCCCGCTGTTTTGTGCACACAACACCTCGTTGTTATGTGCACCCCACTGTTATTTACGTTTTATCACGCACCCCAAATGTGGGGTAGACATGCATATATATGCATGCAACCATATACCTTTACCCACTCACACTCCATTTTTCACTATGCACACACTTAAAACTGTTGTGTACACCACTGTGGTGTACATTGTTGTGTACACCCTACTGTGGTGTACACACAGTGATATGCACACCCTGCCATACACATTTATCAACACCGTCACCCACGCACAACAAAAATGGTCCACATACACTTCAAACAACCACACCTACACACTCTAAAACAGCCACACATGGGGTCACCTCCGGCCAGCAGTGTCGCCGGAGGGTGACCTCCGGCCAGCCTCGACCGACACCCGCGTCGATCATCCAAACAGTGGCCACCATTAACCCAAAAACAATTGTAAAAACACCACAAATTTGTGTAAACAGTGAGAAAAAAATGAGAAGTAGCGAGAGAAACAGAGAGAGGGAGCGAGATGGGTACTCACTTAGCCGTCTCTAGTGACGGTTCGATGTTCCAGAGCCATGGATGAAAGTGGTGGTGACTGGAAAACGAGAGTGGAAGGCGACCGAGTGAGAGAAAGAGAGTGCAAACCGAGAGAGAAAAGAAGGGAAAGAGAGAGAGAGAGAGAGAAGCTCACCTAACGTCTTCGGTGGTGGTGGAGGTCCCAAATGCAGTGGTGGGTGGCGGTGGTGATGTCCATTCGAGAGGAGGAGGGAGGGATGACGTGAGGCCGAGAAGAGGGAGGAGAGAACGTGAGTGAACGAGAGAGGAAGAGAGAGGGAGACGTCTTCCTCGTCAACGGTGACTCAACGGTCACCTTTGGCCTCGTCGGGGTCGGTGTCGCCGGTGGGAGGCGGCAGTGGCGAGAGGGAGGAGGAGTGAACAGTGACGGTTGTTGGATGGAGGAGATGATGAATAGTGTACATTAAGGTTTTAGGGTTTCCTTTGTTTTTATGTGTGTAACAACGCGAAATGACCCTTTTGCCCTTAGACTAACACTTGTTCATCCCTTGGACAGCTACCCTTATGGGTCATTTGGCTCATCCTCTTAATCTAACACATATCCACATCTTTATGACTATCCAATGGCTCTCCTCACTAACTTGTGTCACTTTAACTATCTTATCCTATATTAACCCATTAGATTAATTTTAGTAAATTATAAATAAGGTCACACAAATTCTTGCCTACTCGGTACACAGTGCCCCGCGTCCGATACGCTTCTCGAGGCGGTCCCACTTAGTATTCAAATAAATTTCCTCATGTCTAAGTTATACTTTATTGTTAACATTGTATTTCCTCAACTTAGGTCATATATTTCATTTGACTTTGTTTATTAATAATGTCCACTAAAACGGTCCTCGAAATCCCCGTTTAACTAAGTGACACCTCACTCAATTAAAATATAGCCCGTACGGCTCGAGACCCGTAGAATACTAAAATACTAATACACAAAGTCAAAGAATCATAAAATTACCTCGGTGTCGACTACCGAAGTTTGAAATACTATCCAGTATCCACGTAGCCGGGTCACAATCCTGACACGTGTAACATAAGTCAGTTAAAAATTTGGGGTTGTTACACTTACCTCACTCCTTGCCATAAGGCAAATGATAGCCTTGTTATTTTGACTTGGAGTCGGAGCTAGATGATGATGACGACGAGACGTATTGCTTGCTTCTCTTCATGTACTTGCATTCCGTCATCATGTGTCCCGATTTGCGACACTTGTAACAAATCATATCGCATGATTTGCTTGTTTTGTTTGTACCTTTTGTACTTCTTGTACTTGTCTTTTTTGTATGCAGTCTTCTTGAGCTTTCTTGACAACATGTCCACTTCTTGTTCAATGGAATCATTCTCACTTGAACTCACATCATCTTTGGCCGGTGAACAAGTAGCTTTCAAGGCATGTTCCTTCTTTAACTCTTGCTTGGTCATTCCACCAAGAGCTTCTAATCTAGTACGGACCTTTAGCTCGAATTCATGAACCATCAACTCTCCACATACTGCATCAAAAGTGTAATCTCCAAGGTTTTGTGCCGATTGAATAGCATATTTCTTTGCATCCCATTCCTTAGGTAAGCCTCTAAGCAACTTGTACACTGAGTTCTCTTGATCATAATGTTTGCCAAGGTTTTTGATCTCATTTAAAAGCTTTGTGAACCTTGTGATGGTCGTGGCTATTTGTTCATGGGGCTCAACTTGAAAAGTCTCATAATGTTCTTCAAGAATCCTCAATTTAGTGTTCTTGACTTGTTGTGTCCCTTCATAATGTACTTCAAGCTTTTCCTACAATTACTTAGCCGTCTCACATATACTAATTAGGTTGAACTCATTTTCACTTAGTGCACAAAACAAATGATTCATTGCTTGATCATTAGATAGCTCAAGTCTTGCCTCAGCGGGAGTGCAGACTTTTCCAGCCTTGTTTGGTGGAGTGTAGCCATCCATAATAGAATCCCACAAATATCTAACTTGTGCTCTAATGTAGAACTTCATTCAAACTTTCGAATGAGCAAAGTTGGTCCCATCAAAGTAGGGAGGCCTAACAGATGAGTTGCCTTCCCTGAGGCGAGCAAAATCTAATGTTTGCATCCTTGCAAGAAAACACTCAAAGATACATTAGTAACACTTTGAGCAATAACCCACTCTGATACCAATTGAAGATCACCCCAGAGGGGGTGAATTGAGTTACTGAGTAGTTATTGCCTTTTTAAATATAATTCAATAATCAAGATGTTATATGCTCACCGAAATGCAAATATGGATGTTATGCAAGTGAATGGGGTAAAAGAGATTGAAATGAGATACACGATATATAGTGATTCGATCCAACCAATCTACATCCCCGGTTAGGATTTTTAACCCCCACTTATATTACCAATAAGTGTTACACCCTAAGCTAACTAGACTAGTGAATGTCTAGCCTCAACTAGGTCTTTTACAAGATGTCTTATTGTAATAAGGTCTTATATAACTACCTAGCGCAACTAGGATTTTCCCCACCTAGACTCACCTAGGATTTTCCCTTTAACTAGCCTCAATTAGGTATTCCCGTTTGACTTAAATCCCACTAAATCTTACAATCAAAGTTTGATGAATACAATGAAATACACTTTACAAAGTAAAGCGGCACCAAGTTCAAATACAAGCAAGTCTCCTAGAGCCTAACCACTCTAATGCATGCAAGTATGAAAACAAATGAGAAATGCAAATATATCACTGATTTTATGCAAAACTCAAATATAAAATCGTTTCAAACAAATCGATTAGAACAAATTCGGTTTCAAATCCAAAGAATAAGAAGTTTGATAAAAATCAAGTTTAAGTGCAAACTCTTGTCCAAATCAGTCATAAGGTTTAGTAAATCAAGTTTAAGTGCAAAACCCAAGATAAATGTGTTCAACAACACAACAAGTGATTTCCCAAGTCAAGCACAAAAGAATATATAATTTAAGTATAAGAAAATCTAAGAAATAGGACTTTCTTACAACCCTAAGAAGATGACTTGAAAATTAGTTTTAGAGAGGTTGTAGTACACCTTAGAAGGTCTCAAGAATACAAGTTTTAAGATTGATTCAACACCCTCAAAATATTCCTTGTGTTCTTTATAAAACTCCAAGATACTCCTCTTAAAACTTTGAGCACTTGTGTTTTTCTTTCTTCTCAAAACAAATTCTTTGTGCTTAGTTGTTTGAGAGTGTTCTGTATTCTTATATATTAGTTTATGAACGTTCTAGGGATCCAAAGGCTGAGATTTCATCAAAAATTTAAATTAAAGTGTGATTTTTCAACTTTATAAAACGTTGTCAGGAAAGGAATTAGCGCACTAATTTTCTGACCTAGCGTGCTAATAAAAATATTAGTGCGCTAATTGTCACGGGATTCAAAATAATATTTTTGACCATAGAGTTAACGTTATCACATCCGGGACCCTACCAAACCTCATATAACAAGTCATACATGTTTGTTATGGGTCATATGCAGTTTTCTTTTCAAAAACCTTTCAAAAACAAGTTTTTCTTTTTTCAAAAACTTCTACAATGATTTTCAAAGTACGATATAAACATAAACACATTGTTTAAACTTATAGACCGAGTCATGTGTTAATTTTTACTTAAAACTTTAAGTAATCAATTGACATTTGAAAATCCATTTGAAAAGCTTGATGTGCATGAACTAATGCAATAGACTTGCGTAAATGACTTGTATACCTTATATCAATGTTACAACTCGTGGTTCGATCTTTCGTCTTCTTTTCCATATGTTTGTCGAATCTTAAACTTGTATGGCTTGAATACTTGAGATGTGATGTTTTGCAACCTTTTATGAAACTGAAATACACTTGATAAACTTATTAGTATATTTTCACCTTGATTGTTTCCATCAAAATCCCAGTCGAAGTTAAAGTGACTAACCACTTAGTGCAACAGTGCCACCATTGCCAAAGGACCAACTTGGTGATTTTGTGCAAAAATAATAACTTCAACCTCCTAATCTCTGCTTTCAAGCATCACATGAGGATACCATTGTGGCACGATTTGAGGTAAAGGCGTTTCATTGCTCATCATTACCAACAAACAAAAAATAACATATGAGCATTCAACAATGAACAACAATATAACTAAAAAGAATAAAAAAACATTTAAGCATTCAATAATGAACATTATAACTTTAAAAGAATATTCATAATGTAAATAACTCACTCTAACGAAATGGTTGCCACCAACAAGGCACATCCATACGAAGCGTCTATCAGATATGGAAGGTGTCGTACCTCGCGTAGGGAAGTACACATTCAATGACTCCTACATCTTACACAAAACAACAACACTCATCCCATAACGGTTGGCCACAATGAGGCCTATATCTGGAAATGTAAGCCAACCTACTGAGTTACGGGGGCACTTAGAGTAGTTAAGTGCATTTCAAATGCGGGTGTAATCGTCTTTAATCTGAAAGTAAGCTTCGCATAAGGCACTATGCTGGTTCATCTCTTTAACCAATTCCCTCCTCACCCTGATCCATTCATCATTCAAATCATAGCCAAGTGCATGTGCTATCACCCGAAAATCACAATTACCATTCGGGTTAACATTAATTGTCTATTAGTGGTGCGCGCGCCAATTTGCAGGTATTTCACTAACATATTTAAGTGTATCTCCCTTACCACGACCTTTACCAAGTATGAAAGAAACACTTCCACTCCTACTTGTTTTATGCATTGCCTCCACTTGTTTTTGAGCTTTCTTCATTTTCAAGGACTCTTGACGTGCTTTCTCCTCCGCATACTCATGTCCGGAAGGAGTTCTCCTGGTTGACTTCTCGCTATTGTCAATCTTGAGCTTCTTCTTAAATGGTCATCCCCTTTTCTTCACTTTCTCCTTTGGAAACTCAATGATGGTGTATGCAGACAAACTTATTTCCCTCAACTTTTGCATAATCTTTGCCCTCAAGTCAGGCTTGCCATTCATGAACCTCATATCCACAGCCTCTAATTCCATACGGTACAGGAAATGAAACTCATCTTCATCGGATGAAGATTGGATTGGAATGATATTTAGTTTCTTCCACCGTGCATGGATCTCGTCAAGACCAATAGCGCTACCGGCCATAATGTGTAATGAAATCTCGTGAGCACAAGGCAACTCGTGAGTGGCACGCAATACACACCCACATAGGGACCTATCCAAGCTAACCATATCGTGGGTTCTCTTCACTCCTTCTCAGTCTCATCCAAGGTCTTCCTTCTAACAAATCCAACGATGTTACTGTAGATGTGGTCTTGAAAGTGGTATGCCACTAGATGCATAGACATATTGAAGGAGCCTTAAGGCTGTGGTGTTGATGACTTAACACATTGTGTATATTCTTCCACAAGTCTGCAAAATGACCCGTGATGTCCCCATTTCCCTCTTCAACAAACTGTGTGCACTCTCAACTCGAGATGTAGTAGCAATGCCAAAGTGCAAGACCTTATTGGTCCAAGCCCGCACAAACTTCTCCTTGTGGATTAACCATGTGTGTGACACATACTGAATCAACCCTTTCACACCACTATAGGCTTCTTGTAGATTATTCAACCACCCACTGTACAATGCCTTGGTCTCGGAGAGTATCAAGCCATTCCATGTCCCAAACCATCCATCCGAATCCTCATCCTTGGAAAATAGTCCACTTGTCTTGCTAACTACATTTTGGTTGATATGCCAACCACAAAGTAAGTGGGTGGTGGTAAGGAAGACATTCTCTTAGCCGAAATCAATGTCAGATCCCTATATGTCAATATAACCCCAGGGAGTTCCCATCCATCCAACAAAGCCTTCAACTGACTCAACGCCTACACGTAGTTAAGTTGTGTCTCCTTCGTAAGTAAAACATGAGCAACTACAAAAGTCAGGTGCAGTCAGCCTTCCAGGATATGCAAGGTCCACCAAACTGTTTGTCAGTCTATGGTTGTATACCCCGCGCATAATTCTCACATGCCACTCGTCATCTACCTTTTGTTTCATGACAAACTTAAACTCACACCCACACTTCTTGGTGCTAGTCTGCTTTTTATTCTCTTCCTCTTCCCCATTTTCCTTACTCTGATTTTTCTTCCCCTTTGCCTGTTTAGACCTATATTGCCCACTCCGCTCACAACCCATCGTCATTCTAGCTCGACGACCACTCCCATTACTGCTGGTGTCTGATTTCATAATTATGACAACAAACCCACATTTAGTAGCTGTATCCTGAGCCCAAGTGAAGGCCCCCTCTCTAGATTTCAATGTCACCTTAGGTTTGAATGCGGAAGTAAAGTCAGGGAACACCTCCCCCTCCTCAGATGTACCACTTTCAGATGCACCAGCTTGATCAACCATATTACCCTATAAGATGCATGAAAAGGACAATTAAAACCAGGATCAATGTCGAAAATTCAATTTTAAATTAAAAATTATAGGTGGCAGCAAACAAAATCGATATGTATTGATCAAAGTCGGTGAAAGCAGACCGATGGGTATGAAAACATGACAGAAACAATCTACCGATACATTAAAGTTATTAGCGGTAAACAAATACCGAAAGTTATGAAAGTGTGTCGGTTGTAACATACCATGAACACTCTTTCCCTATCGGTCCTGTGTGATCGTGCACCACAAGTTGGATATCGCTTCGTTCAACGTGATCTTGAGACATTATGGGAGATTTCGCGCACAGGACACGAGCAAAGAGGAAGCCCTAAAAAATTGAAAATGAAACAACAACCTACAGTCAAACAACCACCTAAAAACGAACAAAAATGCGTCAATACGAAGATAAACGTCTTGATAACAAACTTACCTACTCAGAAATCACTTGTTTCGTAGGAGATGGCTCGGTCAAAAGTTACAAGTGAGAGTGAGTTCAGTTTTCTTGCGGAGCATAATTGCTTCAAATCGTGGGATCAGTGGGGTATAAATGAGTAAAACACATTTATATGTGGGGGCATCAAAGTCCTTTCACGTGGGGGCTACAAAAAATTCAAAATCGGGGTATAAAAAGTAATAAGTGCAAATGAAATTGGGTTTGGTCGAATGAAGATGGTATGGTTACATTCCCCATGATATATATCGTCGCACGGCATACATGACGTACACTTGTTCAACTTTTGTGGGTCTTACCTGCAACCACTTTTGTCTGCTGCGTCCACATTGTGTCACAAAGGTCACCAAATCATTTTCCTTTGGTTGAAACCCTCGTCCACCCTTCCCCAACCGCTCTCTCTCTCTCTGGTCGTCATCTTCCTCGCTCACACTCATCATCATTTGCCCTCACTCTCTCTCAGCTTTCCACTCATGTCTTTCACTCTCTCCGTAGTCTATCTCGGCTCTCCATCTCTCAACTCTCCATCTCTCGGCTGACTTTTCCTCTCCCTTCTCACTCACCTCGCGACTCACTTTCTCCTTAGTTTTCTTCTTATATCTTCCCTCAATCCACTCTTTTGTTGTACTGGAATGAGTTGAAGAAGGGAGAGAAAGGAAGAAGGAGACGAACAGTGGAGACTCTTAATGCGAAAGTGAGTTTTGATGAGAATTTTCATTGAATCAAAGGGTTTTGATTGGAATTCGAGGCCAGGGATGAATTGGTGGTGTTATTGTGATCAATTGAAGGGAATCAATAGGTTTTGGTTTAATTTCGTGTTTGGCGACTGTTGGTTTGAGATTTGATAATGTTTTTGGAAAACCAAGGTAAGTTTCAAGCCTCTGATTGAAATTAATAGTTGTGGGGTTTTGATTGTGATCGATGTGAGTGATGAGAATTGTGGTTAAATGAAAATTAAAATAAAATAAAATTCGCCAGAAATCTGTTCTAAACACTCCCGAGTGCGTTTCCCGTGACTTGGGAACTCAGCACCACGTTCAAAAATTGCAAAAAAATGGGTTTCAACAACGTAAAACCCTAGAAATCCCTAGAAGGTGTTTTCTTGATAGGAAATTATTGAGTTTTAGAGATTTTGGACTATTTTGAGGAATTTGGTCAAATTAAATTGATTAAGTAAATATATGGGATTTGAAAGTGTTTGTAAATTGGTTTTTCAAGTCATCTAAATGAGTTATGGCTGCGATTAACGACTAACTTATGGAAATGAGACTTGAAATGAAAGTTCGAGTCTTGAAAGGACTTTGTTATCGTTTTTAAAAAAGTTTCGGGACTTGGAGAAGTAGTTCAAGGTTTTAAAATACTTTTGACAAAGTTTTGAAGGGTTTAAGTATCAACTTGACTTGAAAACTATATGAAGTTGTTTCTAAATTATCAAATTGAGTCAAAACTCTAAGATATAAATTGTGTTGACTCAATAGGACTTATGGAGGCTTATGAAGCCCGGGAAACGCGTGAGTGAGGCTTCGCTACCAATTTTTAGTTTGATAGTATGTAAACACTACGCTTGCTTTTTACGGTAATATGAAATATATTTTGCATGGCAAGGGAGTGTTATTGTTGAACACGCTTTCATGCTTCGGTCAACGAGTTGGACGGGATCCACTCCAGACTAGGCGTACCTGCAGGCGTCTAAGGCGGGTAATGTCTATTTCGAGTAGCATGCATTGAACTCATAGTATTGTTCTAGGTTCATCGTGAGAGGGCCCGCTTATTATGAGCTTAGAACATGAATTGAGGGATACACTTATATTTATTTTCTTGAATTTGGTTATTGTGCAATACTCCATATTATCTCTAGTTAGTACCTGTTGTAAGAAGCAAAATAGATCTTTACTTATCTGACACTGTTGATTTTGTGTGCACTGTCAATTTTGGTGTTCCCAAAATAACTTTTTCAGGTTATGCGGTGAAAGTGGACCACAAAGTAAAGAGAAGAGTTAAAGAACTTTGGTGAATAAAATCTTTTAAATTACAATTTTGTTGTATATTGTTTATATATTGTGTTTTTGGGTTCTTGGGGTGAGAGTAGGGCGTGTTTTGGATTTTAAATTAGTTATGAGATCTTTATGAGATGTTTGAGAGAACTTTAGAGCGTTTTATGATTCATTTGGATGGAAAAATAGTTTATGGAGTCATTATGGTGTATTTTGGGAATGTAAACTTGAACACATAAGAATAACTTAGATCTAGTTTGTTAAATTCAATTTGATGATTTATATTGTGAATTGCGGGAAGATGTGAGTCCTTCTAGGCTTTCTTCCCAAGCTGTTTATCAGGTTTTGGAATTTGTCGGTGCCAAAATTTTTATAAAAATCTTGAAAATCTAATGGAATGATTTCTTAATTTGCTTCACTTTAAAAAAGTTAAGAA